>CM061543.1:222685651-223426901 GCA_030864215.1 Capsicum pubescens | reverse complement strand
AAGTACTCAGACTTAGTGTCATTTTAGCCTTCATAAGTTGGAAACTCTATTTCACGACCTCAACGACCTTAAAATGTAAATATTTAGGTTAAATCATGATCAGGAGTGTCAATAGGTATCCTCGGAAAAGTTCTGAATTTTTTGAACTTCGTTTGAGGTATGTTTGGAAGTCAAAACCAGAGGATCGACATGATCTGATGCATTGTATCGTCTATCGCGTCAATGCATATTTTTCTCCAGCTCCCCAGTGCAAATTCCAGTGAACCAATGCGGACTCAACATGGTGCATTGGCCATAGCATCGACCCCATCGATGTAATGTATTGGTTTGCGTGTCGCTAATTTAGTTTTTAGTAATTAAAAGCCACATTCCTCTAGGGTATTTGGGTGTTTTACCCAAGGTTATCAGCCCCTAAACACAAAATTAAGCCCCTTTATAGGCAAAATTCATTCTCTATTCAGAAATTACTCAAGAATAAAAACCCTAAGAGATCAAACTTCAAACTCAAGGCCTAAGATTTCACCATTATTTTTCAAGAATTTAGCAACCAAGATATGTCAAATGTTCATCCAAGGGTTTCTTTCCACCCTTGGATTTCAATCACCTTTTTTTACTATAAGTTAATGAGTTTGATAGATTTCATGGTTGAATTATAATGTGGTCATGACTACCATGTTAATAGGGTTCCTAGTTCGTGATTCAATTGTGAGATGCAATTGAAATTGTTTGTTATATGTGTTGTACTATGTTAATTCATGCTAAAACCCTCCAAATTATGAATTTGGTATTTGAAATTATGATGCTCGCATGTTGTTTAGTATTTTACGCACATACTATGTTCTCCAAGTGTTTGTTGAATTGCTCATGTGAGTTGAATAGTGAAATTATATCATGTTATTACATATTCAAGTTGATGTCATGCAAGTGTTTGCTAAAATGTCCCAATGAAGGAATAATGGTCAAGTAATTAACTATCATGTTTCAAGATTGTGCTATGTCTTATAATTTATGCTATCGAGTCTTGGGGGTATTTAATACCTGACAATTAAGTTGTTTACCTAGAGCCATGGTCAGTCACGAAATAGTATCATTCATGTCACGATCAGTAGAATTCAATCAGTTACAGAACGCAGGAAAGCTCAGTAGAACTCAGTCAGTTAGCAGAATGTAGTAGTATTTTGTCAATCCACAGAACCCAGTGAACTCAGTTCAGTTCAATTCAGTTATATAGCATGATCAGTAATAGTTCAGTCCAACCTAGAATGGTTTAGATTTCAGTACAGTGTCTATTCAGTTGGGAGTAGGATTCAATACTGAGTGAACCCAAGGATGGGAACTCACCTGCCAGTAGAGGGTGTGATCCTTAGAAGTAGTCCTTGCATTCTAGAACTACGTAGCCAGCGTAGGTTGAGAGATAAACCTACTAGTTGAGACTTGATGAGGTGTTTTAACCTGCCAATTGAGGGTACCACCATTCTCACTAAGAGCATCTGTCAGATGAGGGTGACTCAGTTTGTCTTTACCCGTGGCATGGTAGTAATAACC
This sequence comes from Capsicum pubescens, assembly GCA_030864215.1. Taxonomy (NCBI): domain Eukaryota; kingdom Viridiplantae; phylum Streptophyta; class Magnoliopsida; order Solanales; family Solanaceae; genus Capsicum; species Capsicum pubescens. The sequence goes on along the minus strand of CM061543.1, from coordinate 223,425,356 downwards.
TTCCAGCTGGGGTTACAGGTTGGACCCTAATCAGTTCAGAGAGGGGCATATCAGTTAGATGATTACCTCCTACAGTCTTAATTTCAGTCTTCAGAATAGAACTTAGTTCAGTTCTATGTAATCAGGACTATCAGATACAGTCACTCAGTTTAGTGCAAAACTCAACACAGTTCCACAGAATTAGTACTGCCAGATATAGTCATTTAGGTAATAGTATTACATTATTAGTAAACTCAGATATCAGTAAACCAGTGATTTAGAACTCAATATCCATTATTATCACGACCTCAGTTACAGTTTACATGTTCATGTATGTACTCTCATTCAGTTATACTCATTTTATTTAGTCAGTATTGTTCATGCATATGAACCCATGCATTTCAACCTACCTCACTTTGCATACTAGTATATTCAAAGTACTGACGCGTACTTTTCTTTTTCTCTTTGATGTCTTATATCATAGGTTCAGACGTACGGGCTCCTGATCATATTTAGCAGTTCAGTTATTCAACAGTCAGAGTTAGTGGTGAGTTCTTATAGTTCGAGGATGTGGTTATTACTTCAGCATTTCAGTTTAGTTTAGAAGTTCAGAGTTAGTTGGGGACTTGTCACATCAACTCCTTATTCAGATAGTTAGAGGCTTATTCAGACTAGAGTATTTTTTAGACAGATATTTAGTTTAGTTATTGATATACCATATTCAGTATTTATTTAAACTATTGAACCTTATGGATAGTTTTTGTCTAATTTTTATATCTTTACAACATTATTATTCAGTAATTGCAGCAGGTACCAGACATGGGTTAGCCTGTGGTCCTTCAGGATTATGAGCACTGTGTAGAGTATGGGGTGCATACTCAGGGAGTTAAAAACTTGGTATCAAAGCCTAAGGTTCAATAGAGTCCTAGGAATTCTAAAAGACGCATCTAGTAGAGTCTTCTGCATGGGTGTGTAGCGCGCCACACTTATGGACAGGAGGCTATTAGATGTTTTAGGAAAAGTTTTCCTTCTTTCAGTATTCATGTTGTGTGAGTGAGAATGATTTCAAGTTAAACTCTCTATATAATCTATTCTCTCATTTTCATTTATAGATCATGCCTCCCAGAAAGACTAACAAAAGCAGAACCGAAAATCAGTCAGTACCTCAATCCATTCAGGAAAATCCACTGGATGATATATGTCCCACACTGAATTCAGAGCATCTTTCACCACCCTAGCTCATTCTGTGGCAGCCCAAAATGAACACCCAGCTACCGTACCGACCAACCCAGTGGACAATACTACTGCAGCTAGGATTTGAGACTTCACCCGAATGAACCCTCCATCTATTACTGGGTTTAAGTTAGATGAGGACCCTCAAGAAATTCATGATCAGGTGCAAAAAGTTACAGATATTATGGGGGTGAAAGCTAGTGAGAGTGTCAAATTAGCTATATATCATTTTCAGGATGTGGCTCAGTCATGGTTTAAACAGTAGAAATAGAGTGGGAGGAGTTTGCCACTGCTTTTCTGGACAGGTTCTTCCCATTGGAGTTGAGGGAAGTGAAGGTTCTAGAATTTATTAACCTGAAGTAGGGAAACATGACAGTGAAAGAGTATTCTCTCAAGATTACTTAATTATCTAGATAAGCTCCTCATATGGTGGTAGATAGCAGGTCCAGGATGAGTAAGTATATATCTGGGGTTTCTAGAAGTGTGGTTAAGGAGTGTAGAACAACAATGCTATTAAGGAGATGGACATATCCAGACTCATGGTCCATGTTCAGCAGATAAATGAGGCTAATAATATGGAAAAAGAGAGGGAGAATAAGAGAGAGAGAATAGGTAATTTCAACTTCGCTCAGCCTAAGTCAGAGGGTTGGGATCATTCTCAGTTCTGCTCAAAATCTTCAGTTCCAGATCCATCCTTAGCCAGTGCTATAGTGTCGAAATTTAAAGACAACGAGATAGGGTGATAGGCCCTAATCCTTATTGTAACATCAGCAGTGCCTGAGCCAATTCCCTTTGCCAGAGATATAGAAGAAACCACCAGGGTATCTACAGGGCTGGTAGTGATATATGTTTTGGGTGTGGCAAGGTAGGTCACAGATTCAGGGATTGTCGCTAGTCAAGTTCCCAGAGTCAATATAACCATCTCCCAGCTTAGTCCGTTCACCCGAATCAGTAGGGTGCCGCATCCAATGCCACCAGTGGCCAATGCCCAAATAGACTCTATGCTCTTCAGTCCTGACAGGATCAGGAAAGTTCTCCTGATGTGTTCACTGGTACATTAAAGGTTTATCATTTACATGTTTATGATTTTCTAGATCCAGGAGCTTTTTTGTCCTTTGTTACTCCCTATATAATTGTTGACTTCAGAGACAGTCCTGAAATTTTAGCAGAGCCTTTCTCAGTCTCTACCCCAGTGGGTAAATCTATCATTGCCCGGAGGGTATACAGGAACTGTCTGGTTATGATATCTCATAAAGTCACTTTAGCAGACTTAGTCGAACTAGAGATGACCGATTTTGATGTCATTCTCAGTATGGATTGGCTTTATTCCTGCTATGCCTCAGTCGACTACAGAAATAGAATTGTCCAGTTTCAGTTTCCAAATGAATCCGTCCTCGAGTGGAGGGGTAGTACTTCAGCACTTAAGGGTCAGCTTTTTTCCTATCTTAGGGCAAGGAAAATGATATATAAGAGATGTGTCTACCATCTCTTCTGAGTCCAAAACTCTAGATCAAAAGCCCCTACTCTTGAGTCAGTATCAATAGAATGTGAATTCCCAAACGTGTTTCCCAAAGATCTTTCTAGAATTTCTCCCAAAAGGGAAATCAACTTCGGAATAGACCTACTTCTAGATACTTAGCCTATCTCTATTCTACCATACAGAATGGCTTCAGCAGAACTCAAAGAATTAAAAGAAAAGTTGAAGAATCTCTTAGATAAGGGATTCATCAGACCCAATGTGTCCCCGTGGGGTGCACCAGTTCTATTTATGCATAAGAAAGATGGTTCCCTCAGAATGTGTATTGACTACCATCAGTTAAATAAAGTCACGATCAAGAACAAGTATCCATTTCCCAGAATTGATGACTTATTTGACCAACTTCAGGGTGCCAGTTACTTTTCTAAGATAGACCTTAGATTAGGATATCATCAGGTTAGAGTCAGAGAATGTGATATTCTGAAGACAACTTTCAGAACTCGGTATGGTCACTTTGAATTCTTAGTCTTGTCTTTTGGTCTTACCAATGCCCCAGCAACGTTCATGGACTTGATGAACCGTGTGTTCAAATAGTACTTGGACATATTCATTATAGTCTTTATATATGATATACTTATTTACTCCTGCAGTGAGCATGATCATGCAAGCCATCTCAGAATAGTATTACAAACCCTCAGAACCCATCAGCTATTCACCAAATTTAGTAAGTGCGAATTTTGTCTAAGGTCAGTAGCTTTCCTTGGCCATATCATTTTCGATGATGTCATTAGAGTTGATCCCTAAAAGACCAAAGCAGTGAGAAACTGGCCCAGACCTATCTCTCCATCAGATATCAGGAGTTTCTTGGTCTTGGTTGGCTATTACCGATGGTTTGTTGAGGGATTTTCATTTATTGCATCTCTTATGTTTGACTCAGAAGAAAGTCAAGTTTCAGTTGTCAGATTCTTGATTGAAGAGTTTTTAGGAGTTGAAACTCGACTCCCCTCAGCCCCATTTCTTACCTTGTCGGATGGGTCTGATGGCTTTGTTTTGTATTGTTATGAATCCAGAGTAGGTTTGGATTGTGTCCTCATGCAGAGAAGTAATGTTATAGCCTATGTTTCTAGGCAGCTTAAGCCCCATGAAAAGAACTACCCAACTCATGATCTTAAGTTAGCAGCAGTAATATTTGCCTTAAAGATTTGGAGGCACTATTTGTATAGAGTGAATGTTGATGTGTCCACAGACCATAAGAGCCTGTAGTATGTATTCTCTCAGAAATATCTAAAGCTCCATCAGAGAAGGTGGTTGGAGTTGTTAAAGGACTATGACATGGGCATCATGTATCATTCGGGTAAAGCCAATGTAATGGCTAATTCTCTTAGTAGGATGTCTATGGTGAGTGTTGCTCATGTGGATGATGGTAATATGAATTTAGATCGGGAGGTTCATCAGCTTGCCCAACTAGGTATCCGCTTAGTCGATTCGTCAGAAGGTAGTGTGTGGGTGCAGAGTACTTTAGAATCATCCATAGTTTCTGAGGTGAAGAAAAAGCAAGATAGGGATCCCAGTCTAGTCAAGTTGAAAGAATTAGTGAGAGATCATAACATGGAGGTTTTCTCCCAAGAGGGAGATAGTGTGTTACGTTGCCAGGGTCGGCTATGTGTGTCAGGTATAGATGACTTGAAGTACCAAATTCTAGTAGAAGCGCATGGTGTGCGCTACTCTATTCATCCAAGGGCCACTAAGATATATCGTGACTTGTGGGAGATCTATTGGTAGAGTGGGACGAAGAGAGACATTGCATAATTTCTGGCTAAGTGCTCAACATGTCATTAGGTTAAAATTGAGCATCAGAAACCCAGTGCGTTTACGCAGGAGTTCAGTATTCCCACTTGGAAGTGGGAAGAGGTGAACATAGATTTTGTGATGGGTTTGCCTCGTACTTGTCATCAGAACGATTCAGTTTGGGTCATTGTAGAAAGGATGACAAAATCAGCTCATTTTTTACTAGTCCATACCTCTTATTCATCTAAGACTATGCCAAGCTCTATGTTAGAGAGTTGGTCAGATTGCACGGTGTTCCATTGTCCATAATCTCATATAGAGGTACCCAATTTACCTTTCATTTATGGAAAGCCTTCTAAAAGTGTCTCGGTACCCAAGTCTACCTCAGCACAGCCTTTTACCCTCAGACAGATGGTCAAGAAGAAATGACCATTCAAACTTTAGAGGATATGCTGTGAGCTTATGTGATAGACTTTAAAGGTAGTTGGGATGACCACTTACCTTTAATTGAGTTCACATATAACAACAACTATCATTCCAGCATTCAGATGGCTCCATTTGAGGCACTCTATGGAAGGAGATGTAGATCTCCCATAGGATGGTTTGAAATGGGTGAAGATGCAGTGGTAGGGCCTGACTTGGTGTTTGAAACCTTAGAGAAGGTTCAGTTGATTAGGGAAAGGCTTAAGACCTCTTAGAGTCGATAGAAATCGTACGCAGATGTGCAGAGAATGGATCTCAAGTTCGAGATTAGTGATTATGTGTATTTGAAAATCTCTCCTATGAACGGAGTGAAGATGTTTGGTAAGAAGGGAAAGCTTAATCCTCAATATGTCGGTCCTTACCAAATTCTCAGCCGTTTAAAAAAGGTAGTGTAGCTTACAAGCTTGAGTTACCATCAAACTTAGCTTCAGTGCATCCAGTGTTCCATGTCTCCTTGATTAAGAAATGCATAGGTGACCCAGCAGCCGTAGTCCCTACAGAGGGAAAAGATATTCAGAACAACCTCTTTTACAAAGAGATTCTAGTCGAAATCCTAGATTTTCAGATCCGCAGTCTGAGGAACAAATAAGTCCCTCTAGTCAAAGTTCTTCGGCGTAATCAGTCCATTGAGGGAGCTACTTGGAAAGTAGAAGCAGACATGGGGACCAAGTATCCTCACCTCTTCTCCGTAAACTCAGACTCAGCCAAAGGTAACAGTTTTCCGTGAACTTAGTTCCGTGCTCAAATTTTCATTTACAGATTTTGTACCAGTTACCATTACATATTTAGTTGTGACTTCATACATCGAATATGCATGTTCAGCCCAAGAAACTCAGCTTATTAGTAATCCCATTCATCCATTCATGAATCAGGTTTAGCTATGTACGCATGCATCAGATATGCATGTTCAGTATGAAATTTCAGTTTATCAGCAATTTCAGTCATAAAATCATGCTTCAGTGGTACATGTCTCATATCTAAATCAGTCTATTAGTTTTCTCATCTTAGTCAGTCTCATTTGAGGATGAATGTTCCCAAGGGGGAGATATTGTAAGACCCCATAAAATTGTAAGATTAACTCTGTACTTTAAAGCTTGTAAAGGGGTCCAAGCTTAGAAAATTTTAGTTTAGTCAGACTTAGTATCATTTTAGCCTTCGTAAGTTGGAAACTCTATTTCACGACCTCTACGACCTTAAAATATAAATCTTTAGGTTGAATCATGATCAGGAGTGTCAGTAGGTGTCCTTGGACAAGTTCCATATTTTTCGGACTTCATTTGAGGAAAGATTGGAAGTCCAAACCAGAGGATCGACGCGATCTCGACGCGCCGCATCGTCTATTGCATTGATGAATATTTTTCTCCAGATCCTCAGTGAAAATTCCAGTGAACTGAAGAGGACTAGACGCGGTGCGTTAGCCATAGCATCGACCCCATCGACGCAATGCGTCGGTCAGCGCATCGCTAATTCAGTTTTCAATGATTAAAAGTTGCATTCCTCAGGGGTATTTGGGTTTTTTACCCACGGTTATCAGCACCAAAACACAAAATTAAGCCCCTTTAGAGGAAAAATTCATTCTCTTTTTAGAAATTACTCAAGAACAAAAACCCTAGATGATCAAATTTAAAACTCAAGGCTTAAGATTTCACCATCATTCTTCAAGAATTTAGAAACAAAGGTATGTCAAGTGTTCATCGAAGGATTTCCTTCCACCCTTGGAGTTCAAGCACCTTTTTTTTTACTACAAGTTAATGAGTTTGATGGATTTCATGGTTGAATTTTAATGTGTTCATGACTACCATGTTAATGGGGTTTCTAGTTCGTGATTCAATTGCAAGATGCATTCGAAATTATTTGTTATATGTGTTGTACTATGTTAATTCATACTAAAACCCTTCAAATTATGAATTTGGTATTTGAAATTATGATGCTCACATGTTGTTTAGTATTATGTGCACATACTATGTCCTCTAAGTGTTTGTTGAATTTCTCATGTGAGTTAAATATTGAAATTATATCATATTAGCATGTTCTCAAGTTCATGTCATGCAAGTGTTCGATAGAATGTCCCAATGAAGGAATGATGGTCAAGCAATTAGCTATCATGTTTCAAGATTGTGCTATGTTCTATAATTTATCCTATCAAGTCCTGGGGGTATTCAATACCCGATAAATTAGCTATTTACCTAGAGCCATGGTTAGTCACAAAATAGTATCAGTCATGTCATGATTAGTAGAATTCAGTCAGTTACAGAGCTCAGGAAAGCTTAGTAGTACTCAGTCAGTTAGCAGAATTCAGTAGTATTTTGTTAATCCGCGAAACCCAATAAACTCAGTTAAGTTTAGTTATACTGTACCATCAGTAATAGTTCAGTCCAGCCTAATATAGTTTAGAATTCAGTCCAGTGTCTATTTAGTTGGGAGTAGGATCCAGCACTGAGTGAACCTAAGGATGAGGAATCACCTGCCAGTAGAGGGTATGATCCTTAAAAGAAGTCCTTGCATTCAATAACTACGTAGCCAACGTAGGTTGAGACATCAACATGCCAGTTGAAGGTTGATGAGGTGTTTTAATCTGCCAGTTGAGGGTACCACCGTTCTCACTCATAGAACCAGCCAAATAAGGGTGACTTAGTTTGTCTTTACCCATGGCACAGAACTGACACCCTTCCTGCTAGCTTTACAGGTTGGACCCCAATCAGTTCAAAGAGAGGCATGTCGGTTAGATGATTACCTCCCATAGTCTCAGATTCAGTCTTCAGAATAGAACTCAGTTCAGTTCTACGAAATTAGTACTGTCAGATATAGTCACTCAGTTTAGTATGGAACTCACCACAGTTCCACAGAATCAGGACTACTAGATACACTCATTCAGTTAACAATATTACAATATCAGTAAACTCAGATATCAGTAAACCAATGATTCAAAACTCAGTAGCCATTGTTATCATGACCTCAGTTACAATTTATGTGTTCGTGCATGTACTCTCATTCAGTTATACTCATGTCATTCAGTATGTATTGTTCATGCATATGAACCCATACATTTTAGCCTACCTCACTTTGCATACCATTATATTCAAAGTACTGATGCATACTTTTGTTTTGCGCTATGATGTCTTATATCATAGGTTCAGACAAACGGGCTCCCAATCATATTTAGCAGTTCAGATATTTGGTAGTCAGAGTTAGTGGTGAGTCCTCATAGTCAGAGTTAGGGACTAGTCCCATCAACTCCTTATTTAGACAGTAAAAGGCTTATTCAAACTAGAGTATTTTTTAGAAAGATATTTAATTTTGTTATTGATATACCATATTCAGTTTTTATTTATAGTATTGAACCTTATGTCCAGTTTCTACCTAATTTTCACATTTTCACAGTATTATTATTCAGTTATTACAACAGTTACCAGTCATGGGTTAGCTTGTGGTCCTTCGGGATTATAAGCACCATGTAGCATCCGGGGTACATACTCGAGGCATTACATATAACTTATAGGCTACAAAAGTGTATTATGAGTACCACATAAGTGGTACTCAGTAGGCATCGGCCGACTAAGCTGCAAAGATAATGCAAGTATAAATAATATATAAATAAGAAGTATAAATTACAAGAAATAATCTAAAAACTAAGAATAATAATACTAACAAAGTGATAAGGATACCTATCATGAACAACCAATAATCTGGGACAAGTGAGATACCATAACTAACTAGCCAATATACAACAGTAAAGTAAAGAAACAGTTATACCATATATAATAGTAGAGTGAAGAAATATACATACAGTGTATAATAATATTAGGAAAGAAGGAAATAATATACAGATCATGACTAGGGAAGAGTGTACATATATATGCAGGTACCAATGCAATACCAACAACCAAACATAAAGAGACTACTATGAGGGAGCTAGTCTAATATCTCGAGGATCATAAGTGATATAGGAGCTGTCTCTAGCATAATCAGGGTTTCTAATCATAATATATATATAATCATAAGATAGTATGATGATAATCTAATCTTACTATAGTAAAGAATAAGGGAACTCAAAAACGTACCTACAACCCCGGGTGCCAAGTTACAACTAATCATATCACGACCTATATGATAATAACCAAAAAATGAAGTAACCGGTTAGCCTAGAAAATTAATAACCAAACTGGGCTCCCATAAGCCTATAGATCCACAAATAAACACTCAACAAATAACAATTATAATTTGTACTTGCACGAACCCTCATAAGACCAATAGATACATGTGACACATAATTACACTAGCGTTAGGAAATAAATACTAATGAATAAATGCAAGGATAATCTGGTACTATCTACAATCAAGTGTATAACATACCAAGTGTATACTCTTCCTCCATCTAAGGATATTGCAAAGGTAGGACCTACAACAACTATCCTTCTTTGGTATCGTGACTCATCTAACGAAGGGTCCCATAGGGGTCTTGGGATATCCATATCCCAAATCAAGAATTTCACAATCCATAATTAATCTAATCCATCCAGTATTGGAGAGAGACAAAAATATAATAGATGCTCAAAATCGAATTAAGATTGAATGAGTATAATTGTGTAAATTCATTGCATGAGATCAAATTTGTGATTAAAATAATATAGTAATGTAGAAGGTATTAGAATCTCCCTTGACCAAAGTAAATAAGTAGTAGTAAAAATAGTAAATCAATAATGGACCAGGATCAACCTCGATCTAATTTTCAAAATAAAATGTTTAGTTTAAACATGTCATAATCCCATAATAAGTGTGGTACGAATTTCATTTTCAAAGAAATAATTTTAAGGTTAAGAGAAGTGAAAATAAATCCAATTTTGGAAAACAGTTGTAAAATCAAAGTTTTAATCAAAATCATACTACTAAATAAGTGTAGATGCGTCTAAATATATGCATACCATTACCAACATCCAAAAAAACACAACCATAATCCACTAAATGTCATAAACTAGAGCTATATTCTTTTTAAAGGATAGAATACTATCATATTGTCCAACTAATATCGTGCACATCCTCAGACCCAATAATATATAAATTAATAAGATATTAGAATAGTAATCCAAGAAACGGGTAACAAAGGCATAAATCTACTAGAAGGATCTAATCAGGGATTGCCATTTAACTTCATAAGTTTGATCATTCTTTGAATTTCAAATGATGTTGCTAGGAAGTGTACATTGTTGACACTGATTCAATGCCATATAAATCTAACCAAACTATTTCTCAAGCTATTTTATGGAAGTAGCATATGATTCAATCTTTTTATACATCCTCAAAATATTTCCCTTAAGGTGGTCTTCCATTTTTTTACCCCCTTCACAACCTTTGCAAACATATCTTCAATCCTCTAATTTCTCAAACCAATTTCACGATTCCCAGGTGGAACATAAAGACCACCCTTATCCTTATAGCCATTTTTTCTCCTTTAATCATCATCCAAATCTCTGCTCCTGTCTCTATAACCAGAATTATTGTAGTTGTTGTCTTTATAGTAGTTATAACCTTAATTCTCTTGCTGAGTGTTCCAAATTCTTGGTTAGACCCTTGATGACTTGTTATTTTATCACTCATTTTCACTCAATATTCATGCATATTACCATGTTTCAAATGAATAAATGAGACCTAATTATGATTGAATGCACTAATATCTGTATTTTGCAGGCACATTATTGATGAGATAGAAGGATGTGGATTGGAGCTAAAAAGGACCAAAAGGAAGTAAGATAATGCAACTGAAGACTTGAAGCAGACATGACCTCAATTACTGTGGTCGTGGTCCGAGGACTGCGATTGCGGTCAGTCAATAAGGTTAACCTACCACAGTAGCATGAGTAAATTATGATCGCAATGAAGCCCATGCTATCGCAGTCTAGATAGAAAATGCAGACCAAGGGAAGAAATATAAATGTATGGATCCGAAATTTAACAAAAGAAAGACTCAAACCCTAATCATTTACCATATTCCACCTTTCTCAATTTTGAGATATTGTTCTAGGGTTTGTAGCTTCTATTCTTGGATAAGAAAATATTTTATAAATTTTGAGTGAAGAATATTTTAGAGTCACTTACAAGTGAAGAATCAGTGAACTCCTAATTAAGATTTGTTGGATCTCATAGTTTGAAGTAACATTCACTTAGATTTTTCTCAAATCAAATCAATGGATATTTTGGGTAAAGTTTTTACTCATTTATCTTATGAGTAGCTAGTTTTTTCTCTTAGGGTTATGCTTGAATAGGGTGTAAATATATGTGTAATGTGATTTTTTTGTGCATTTACTAGTTTATGGTGTTGGATTCTACTATTTCTTGAGTAAATTGATTGGGATTTGTGGGTGAAATCCCCAAATACCCCAATGGGTTTGATAGATGAAAATCCTAAGCTCTTAAAGCTCAAAACATCCTTGAACGAGGGGTTTGGGTGAACTTTAGGGACCTACATCATCCTTGAAAGAGAGATGTGGGAACCAAGGCAATAATAGACAATTTATGAGCATAGTTGACTAATCTTCACTATCTTAGAAATAAGGGTGATTGTGAAGTTGACTATACTTAAGGCACTATCCTAGAAATAGGGGTGTTTAATTAAGGTATTAAGTGATTTGATTGAAGCACTCATTAGGTACTCAAAAGGGTCAATGAGTGACACCCTTGGAAAGAATTTGCATCAAATTATGACACACTCATTCATATGTTTCCCCAAGGAAAGAATAATCCCAAGATTCGTGCCTAATTTCCTAGACTCTAATTATTCGTAGCCCCAAATTAATACCAGAAAATCCCAAAAAGAAACATTAGTGTTAATACTATTACCACCCTCATTTTTATATTTTTGTAATATCGATTTGAATTTAACAACTATCCATTATTTCAAATTTACTTAATTATCACTCACATTGTTCCTTATGGATTAGACCTCGACTCCAAAGTTTGGTAAATATATTGACAACGATCGCCTTGCACTTAAATTGATGTGTAAGTTGAGCATCATAAAAAATAGTGTCGTTGTCAGGGAACAATTTAATGTATTGGGTTAGTTTGGAATTCTATGTTACTTTCTTGAATTCAAACTAGTATATATTTGTTAGTGATTTTCCTTTCTTTCTTGTGTTAGGTAATTGTAATACCCCACATTTTTGGGCTAGTCTATGAACCATCGTTCTTACGTGTATAAGTTATTACCCAAGTGATTCTCATGTGAATATAAGTTTCATGATATTTATACTAGTGTGTGGAATGCTCATGAGGTTAAAAATGTTCTTAGAAATCATTTAGATCGAAGTTGAGCTAAGATCCTTTGATTCGTCCAAAATTTGATATTCAATTCTACAAGGGTCTACTTCAAATGTGTATAATGTTTTATATACATGGAAATTTATAGTTCAAGACCCACAAAATTGTAGATAATTGAATTATCTTTCCAACGATACCAATTTCGCCAAAATATGATACCCGAGCTAAAAGTTATGGCCATTTTCGTGAGAGAGGCAGTAACATCACGCGATTAGCGTGCGACGCACGCCCTATCGCACACACCCAATTTCCAGGTTCTGTTTTCGCATTTTAAGGGTAAAAAGGTCCTTTACTTCATCCAAGCTCATCCATAATAAATAATTAAAGCCTTAGGGAGCATTATTTGCCCCTTTACTCATAATTTCTCTCCAAGCCTCCCTCAAGAACAAACCCTAATCCCTATTCAAGAAATTCAAGCTTTCATCACAATACCTTCAAGAAAAATCATGAATTTGGTTCACTAATCCAAGAATCTCAAGAAAAAGCTTCAAGAACACCATTAGAGATTCAAAAGTTCAAGATTTTACATTCAATTCATCCTAGAAAATCCAAGATTCAAACGTTCTCATCCAAGATCATCAATTAAGGTATGTGGGGTTTCAACAAGGACCTTTCTTCCTTGTGCTCAAGACTTGTTTTAACTTATAAATTACAGAATTCTATGTGATTTTTCATGAAATTGAAGTTAGGTTTTATACCCAATTTATATTGTTTGAATATTATGAGTTTACAAGTGATTGCATATTGAATTGCATGACTATTTTTATGTATTTATGCGCGTAACGCAATTTTCCAGATTTTCGAAAGTGAGTTTAAGTATGATATTGAGATTCTTTATCTTATTATTTTGATGGTGTTGAAGTATTTTCAAGAAGCATATTGAGTTGGATGTTTTTCTATGTTTTTGAATGTTTATATATGAGTTCTAAATTAGAATTCATACCCATTATCACTATTTACAAGATTTTGAGTTTTTGAGAGCTGTTGAAGATAAATTTCATGAGTTTGTTTATATTTTTATGAGCATTGCTGAAATTTCTAGATTTTAATATGATTTAAGAGTGTTTATGTTATCAAGCATGAATTTTGAGATATTTTGACATGAGTTTGAAGCATGAGCTTTAATCCCTAAGATTGAGTTTTGATATTTGAAGAAGCTTATATTTTTAGAATGCTTTGATAAGCAAGATTTGATCTTTTGATCCTAAGCTAATATAACGAATTCACATTATTCATAGAGTTCATAATTTATAGCAAAGAGAAGCATAATTATTTTTTATTATAAACCCTTATACTATTTTAAGGTGAATTTCATAAAAGTTCTAAGCATAAGTATGGGAGTAGTATTTAGTACTGAGTTGGGTATGATTCCAAGGTCTCGTACCCTAGAACTACGTACCACCGTAGGATTGAGATTTATGGGCCCGAGGCCGAGATAGTGATCACTAAAGTTAAGGTTCTATTCTGATGGCAAGGGTAGAATAGCTCTCCCCAACGTGGGTAAGATGTTGGACTCCATGTCAACTCATATGGTTTATATCGGTTAGAAGAAACTCTCAATCCCAAAGTTACAAAGTTCTAAAGTCCTAAAATTCCATAATCTCAAGTCTTTTAAGTCCTCAAGTTTCAAAAGAAATCTCCTATTCTCCTCAGGATAAAAGCATGAGTTTTGAGAGTTATTGTTTTGAGATCTCTTCAGTTTGCAAGTTTTGAGGAAAAGAGGAGAATACAGATTTTAGAAACTAAGTATAATGACTCACGAGATTTACACTATATGTTTCATGATTCATGATTTATGAGATTTATATTTCAGATTTATTCAAGATATGTGAGTTATTTATATCAGAATGCATGATTTCTATAAAGAGTGATAATATTGTTTAACTATTGCATACACTGCCATATACTCACTACATCCTCAAAGTACTGATCCGAATATATGTTTATGTGCTACATTGTCTCATAATGTAGGTACAAGTTTTAGCGCATATACCATATTCAGTCAGTTCGCAGCTTCCAGTCAGCAGGTGATGAGTCCTTTGAATTCAAGGGCATGAGTTAGTTATACAGTTTAAGAAGTATTATACTTTCTTTATTCAATCATACTGAGTTGGGATAGTTGGGAGTCATGACCTGGCTACCTATAGTCAGTACTTGTAGAGGCTTCATAGAAAGTCAGTAGTGTTAATGTATTTAATTTTAGTTTTGTTTGTAACAACAGAGTTGTGATCTTATAAATTTAAATTTCTATTGATCCAGTTCAGAAAAGTTTTATGTTTCCGCTAATTTTGTTCAGATTTATGTATTTTATTCAGTTGCTTATAAGTATGCCAGTAGAAGGGTTAGCTTGGGAACACTTGTGACCCTAAGAACCGTGTGACGTCTCGAGACCCATTTTCAGGATTTTTATTTTCCTTTTCTCTATTGCATCTTCCGACAAATATGATTTTGGTAGTTTGTAGTTTTATATTGACGATCTATGTCCATATTGTGATGGACCTTACTTTCGAAGAGATTGCACATACGCTCTTTGAAGAGAGATGGAAACACCATCTCGATCTTTTTGGGAGTATGATTGTTCTTTGTGTGGTGGCCGAGATGGACATTGGAGTGATGGACCAAATGCCCCCTCCCCTTATTATGATAACTGAGTTGATAGGTCTTATGATGAGACGAAGGAAGAGAAACATACCAAATCCAATAGTTTTTAAGTAATACTTCAAACTATTTTGGATCAGGTAACTACAACGGGGGAGAATGTGCAAGAAATAAACAAATCCAATGAGGCATTTGGAAGAGAGATTGTCAAGATGGAGGAAGTGGGCATAGATATAAACCTTGCAAATATGACTACCTTGCCCACTTCCCAAGAGGAGGTTAATAAAAAAGAGAAACCAAGCCATGATGATGAGATTGGTAGAGAAGAATCTTCGGTGATTTCCCAATCAATCGAATCAAATAATGTTGAAGATACCAAAATAAAGGAAATGGTGATAGTGTCTAAAGAAAAAGCCAAGAAAATCTCTCATGATGACTCTAGACCATTTCGGGATGAAAGTGCTAATGAGGAAACGATTTCGAAATTTGGGGATAGACCTCATTCAAACCCATTTCAACATTGTGCTTAGGGGATGTGATGAGAATCCATTCACGTAGATGAATGATGGATTGTGAAGAAAAGGAGTACGATTCATACATTTTGAGATTTGACATTCCAAAGGAGTAGATGGAAGCCCCACCATCAATGGCCAAGGAATTCAACATCCAATACACAACTAATGGCCTATTGATGTTCTCACCTTTATCCAAGGAGCCAAACCATAAATTCAATGTGAAATTGGGTAAAAGGTTCAAGTCCTCAAAATGGTGAGATAGAGGCTTCCTCGTCAATTCCTCACATCTTCTAAGTTTCATCTTAGAAGATTTAAATCTTCTGTCCCTCGGTTGCTCATTGCATAGTGAAGGAAAGTTGGAACGGAGATTCAAATCATTTAATTAGAAGCATAAAAGGAAGTGGAGGAGGTGTCGTGCTAAGACTTTAAACTAAGCGCTCGATGGGAGGCACCCCATCAAGCCGAGAAAAGTGGCTTGTATCCTTTTATTTTATTCATGATAGAGTAAATTTTATTTTTACATTTGTTCATGCATAATCCACGTAAAGGTAATGCTAGGAGGAATTTTGATTAAAATTGAAAAATGGAATGGTGAAATTGACATGTTTGGACTGAATAGAGGAGTGCAGAGGACCTAATTTTTGTTCTCAGTTACCGCAACCGTGGCCCATGCCTCTGCAATTGCGAAGAATGCATGCCCGCGATCACAAAACGAGGACCTCTATTTTGGTCAAATCAATTTAAATAACCATCCAAATGCCATTTCTCCATACGCCTATTCTCAATTTCCCTCAAATTCTCTCCAAATTTTTTCTTTGTGTTGATTCCCCAAGTGTTCACTTCAAATCATTTGCATCATCTACTTGTATGTTGTCTCATACTTATTTTCAATGTAATTTTTTTGCTTAGAACTTGTAGTTTAGGGATAGGCTTGAAATAGTGTTTTTAACAAGAAATCTACACTTGTTTATGAGATTTGTGGTGGTTAGCTATTGTAGATGATGTACTAACACGACAAGACCTCGGGCCTTATCATAATGGGCATCCCAAGTCCAACCAAGACTGGGGACCGCCCCTTATTACCCAACCCAACCACCTATGTCCATCCTTAGAGGGATTAAATTTCAAATATATAACAAGATAGTGTTATTTTTCTCATTAAGACTCTGGGATAGGGTTACAACCGTGACCGACCCAACCGAGTCCAACCATACCGCACCAACCGCCCAACCATACCAAACTAAACCATAGACCATAAACCAAAGGGAATACCAAAACATAATATGAAAACCAATCCCAAAATGTAATGGTATGGAACAACAAACAATATCATCCAATGATGTCAGCCCACCAGCTTATTCCAATGCCAAGGATGACACTAATACTGATCCCGCCCATACCAACCCCCAGAAGTACCACAAAGCCTCTATCCAAAAGAGTCAACAAATCTGATTGGGACATGCCCCCAACCATGGCCAAAACCAATATCCAAAATAATAGAAAAATGTCTAAAGAAATCCATAACATGAAATGATGCATTTCAAAAGGATGGAAGCTCACCAATTCATTCCAAATGCTGATACTGTATCCGCGTGCTAAACAGAAGGAGTAGAATGGCCGATTCCTGCATAGCATTGGTATACAACCATCAGTAGACGGGGTTAGTGAGTGACTGCTAGCATGAATATCAGGAGAAGGATTAAATAATGCCAGTCATAAAACCACGTAAAATAATCCATAATGTATACAACCATACATATATAAGTTCCGGGAAAGGGGACCGGGTTTAGCATGCACTTAAAACCTTTACCTAGGTTGGGCAGCTTTGCCGTCCTAACCACCCAGGGGCCATATAGGTTCATCTCCCCCTGCTGATAGGGCCCCAGTGCTTGTAGCCACACGACTAGGGAATATACAATGGGATGCCTAGTACATCCCCCAATATAAAATGTGACATATGCACATGATCATTAAGACCCCTCATATCGATAAATATGAGTTTTTGATTTTGGTCCCCCCGGGATCGCCACCGTCTGCGGCTTAGCTACACAACCCACCATTAATGCCCAGTTAAAACCATGCCAAAATAATACACTTACCATTTATTAACCAAGGAAAATATTGGTGGTACCATCATACCACCCCTTACTTGAAAGAAATATCTATAGCCAAACTATTTAGGTTAAGGGGACCTTAGGTTCCCCTCCATATACCATATTAAATCCACTTTGGGAGACTTTTATGTTCTCCATAATCTTAAACATTTAGCCTTTAGCCTTTTCAAACCATTTAAACCATGCATAAATCTTTTGTCCAGTTTGAAACATGCAAGAGTTCCATTAAAAGAAGTCAATGAAATGAACATATCTTTATAAGTATTTATCAAACACCTTGGGGGCATAATATAACCAAAACCAATTTCCAAAGACCATTAAGCCATTAACATGAAATCCAATTATTTAGAACCACCATTAATGCATATAAAAGCATAATTAAAACCATAGGAAACCATAACCAAGCATTTAATATCAAAACCCCCAATAATAGTTAAAAACCATAATCATGAAATAGTAAAACCATGAAATCAATCATATAAACCATGCATTTAGTTGAAATTACAATGAGGGAAGAGAAACATGCCTTATGCTAAAGAATTGATGGAAAGAAATCACCAAGACAAGCCCTAAATCAATCTGTATGATGAAACCCTAGCCTTCTTGCCCCAAAAGCTCTTGAGGGAATTATGATATTTTTTGGAATAGTTTCTAAGTATTAATGAATAGAATAATAGGGAAAATAACCTCCTAAGTGTATTAGAAGTCGCTGGTCCTAATTAGGGTAAGTAGGGAAATGTCTAGAATGCCCCCACTTAAGTTTCTTAAAAGCCCATCATAGGGATACAACTGAACCATATGAGTCATACCCTTCTATACGATCGATCTCCACCATTCGTATCCAAGCCTCAACCCTTATATCAAACACTATCCAGTATATGACTCATCTAACCAAGTCGTAACCACAACATACCATCCGTACCCATATCCCGTATCCCTAATAGAATAAAATACCAGGTGGATTATACATTACCCATCATACGAGTCCATCATATAACTCGTTCCAAACCCTTACGACTTACACACCTAAGTCATTCCCATTACAGTGACCAAAACCATCCCACTAACTAACACTGTTCAACATACGGCAGGACCATACCAGTCGTACCCCAGCATACGGCTCATACCCATGAGTTGTATTGGGTCCAACGAATAAATTTCCAAGAAATTTTCTAAGGGTCAAAGCCCAGGATGTTTTAGTCTGCCCCACTAGAAACATTCATTCTCGAATGACGGACAAGGCAGGGGTAACCACACACAGATTCATTTACATTATCAAACATCCCTATACCAAAGTTTGAAAACAAAGAGGCAAAGATGTTAATATTTCCATTAACAAACTCAGAAAATAAAGATGTGTACAAGACATATATCTTTCGCACGAATACCAGGAGCAGAAAACAAATGTGGATACTTGAAGTTCATATTCTCTTCCGATTCCTAAGTAACTTCTTCCAGCTTATGTTTCTGCCATAGAACCTTAAATGAAGCCATATCCTTGGTCTGTAACCGACAAACTTGCCTATCTAATATCTCAATCGGGACCTCTTCATAAGATAGAGAATCCAAAATATCCAATTCTTCCAGAAGAACAATCGAAGAAGGATAGCCAAAACACTTCCTCAACATAGAAACATGAAAGACTGGATTAACCAAACTTAAGCTAAATGGCAACTTTAACTTATAAGCAACGTTGCCAACTCTCCAAAAAATCACATAAGGACCAATGAACCGAGGACTGAGTTTCCCCTTTTTCCCAAACCACACCACTCTTTTCATAGGACACACCTTGAGGAATACCCTATCCCCAACCTCAAACTCCAAGTCTTTATGCCTAACATCCACATAGTACTTTTGGTGACATTGGAAAGCTTTAAGCCTATCCTGAATCACCTTGACCTTCTCCATCACCTGATAAACCAAAATTGGACCAAACATATCCACTTCTCCAAGCTCAAATAACCCAATAGGATATCTACACCTCTTACCATATAATGCCTAGAAAGGAGCCATACCAATACTTGAATGATAATTATTGTTGTAAGAAAACTCCACCAAAGATAGAAGTTCAACCCAATTTCCACCATAGTAAATCATATAGACCCAAAGCATATCTTCCAATGTCTGAATAGTTTTCTCCACTTGCCCATCCAATTGTGGATGAAAAGCAGTACATAGACTAACCTTAGTCCCCAACTTTTTCTTTAAAGACTGGCAGAAATGAGACGTAAAACTGTGTACCACGATTAGAGATAATTGAAATAGGTACTCCATGTAGCTTCACAATATCCTGGAGATACAACTTTGCATAATCCTCTACTGAAAAGGTAGTCTGCACTGGCAAGAAATTCGCAGACTTGGTCATCCTATCCACGATGACCAAAATTGAATCATATTGATTCCGAGACAAAGGAAGACCGGTAACAAAGTCCATATTGATCACTTCCCACTTCCATTTGGGCAAATCAATTTCTTGATACAACCCTTCAGGCCTCATGTGCTCAACCTTAACCTATTGACACACCATGCACTTTTTCCTGAATTCATCCACATCCTTCTTCATGCCATTCCACCAGTACATCTCTTTGAGATGATGATACATCTTAGTCAAGTCGGGATAAACAACATAGCATAACTCATGCGCCATAACAAAGCCCTTTGCCGCAGCCCATCGACATCAGGAAAGCACAACCTCTCTTGATACCATAAAGTACCATCACCACTGATCTCAAAGACTACTGCCTTTTTTCTACCAATATTACTATTGATTTTCATCAATATAGGATCTAGCACTTGCTTCTCTTTAATCTCTACACCAAGAGATGACCGAACCACTTCTCACACCATCACACCACTATTCTTAGAATCTAAGAGACAAACTCTAAGATTATCCAGGCGGTGAATATCCTTCACTAATTCCCGCTTGCATTCCTCTATATGAGCCAAACTACCTATGGATAACCTACTTAGAGTATCAGCAACCATATTAGCCTTTCCTGGGTGGTAGTGAAGAGTCATATCATAATATTTGAGAAGCTCAAGCCACCTCCGCTACCTGAGATTAAGATCTTTCTAAGTGAACACGTACTGAAGACTTTTATGATCAGAAAAGATATCCATATGAACACCATATAAATAATGCCGTCATATTTTCAAAGCTAACACAACTTTCAATAACTCCAAATCATAAGTAGGATAATTCATCTCATGTACCTTCAACTTCGTGGAAGCATAGGCAATAACCTTCCCATGTTGCATCAAAACACAACCAAGACCTACCCGATATGTATCACAATAAAACACAAACCCATTATTGCCTCCGCCAAGGTCAGGATTGGAACCGAAGTCAACTTCTCCTTCAACTTCTCAAAACTCCCTTCACAAGCATCCCACCAAGAAAAATTAACCTTCTTCCGAGTTAACTTAGGTAAAGGAGCAGCTATCGAAGAAAAGTTTTCCACCAACCACCTATAATACCTGGATAAACCTAAGAAGCTCTGAATATCAGATGGAGTCGTGGGCCTAGGCCACCTCTTCACCACAGTAACCTTCTATCAATCCATTATAATCCCTTTACTAAAAATAATATGACCCAAGAAAGTCACAGCATTCAACCAGAACTCACACTTAGAGGACTTGGCATACAACTTTTGTTTCTATAAGGTCTGGAACACCACACGGAGGTGATTAGCATGATCGATCTTACTCTTCGAGTAAACCAAAATGTCATCAATAAATACAACGATGAAGAGATCCAAATATTGCCTGAACACTCTATTCATTAAGTCCATAAATGCTGCTGGAGCATTAGTCAACCCAAACGACATCACCAAGAACTCAAAATGTCCATACCTAGTACGATAAGCCATCTTAGGGAATCCACCTTATTAATTTTAAGCTGATGGTACCCATACCGAAGGTCTATCTTAGAGAAGAACTTGGTACCTTGTACTTGGTCAAATAAGTCATCTATTAGGGGAAGAGGATATTTGTTCTTAACCATCACCTTGTTCAATAGGCTATAGTCAATGAAAATCCGGAGGGAACCATCCTTCATGCATATAAACAACACCGGTGCAACCCATGGAGAAACACTAGGATGAATAAACCTCTTATCCAGAAGATCCTTAAGTTTCTCCTTGAGTTCTCTCAACTCAGCCGAAGCCATTCTATATGAAGGAATAGAAATTAGATGATTGATCAGAAGCCAACTAATAGAAAACTCTATTTCTCAATCTGGAGGAACACTAGTAAGATCATTCGGAAAGACCTCAGGAAACTTATTAACGAAAGAGCCCAAAGATAAAAAAGGACCTTTCAAAATAGAATCTTTAACCCAGACCAAGTGATTAAGATAACCCTTAGATATTAACCTCCGAGTTCTAAGATAAGAAATAAATCTTCCCCTAGGAGGTAAGGAACTACCTTCCCATTCTATAATCGGTTTACTAGGAAACTCAAAGATAACCCCATGGGTCCAATAATCCAGAGACGCATAACAAGAATGCAACCAATAGATACCTAGAATTACATCAAAATATACCATATCCAACTCAAACAAATCCACCATGGCCTTCTTGCCACCAACAGCTACCACACACCACTTGTAGAATCTCTTAGCAATAAACGAGTCACCTATCAAGGAAGAAATAGAAAAAGGAATTGAGACAACTTTTGGATTGAATCCAAAAGACACAGCAACATATGAAGTCACTTAAGAAAGAGTTGACCCCGGATCAAGCAAACACTAAACGTCATGAGAGAAAAACTGTAACGGACCAGTAATGACATTAGGTGATGCCTTGGATTTCTATCGTGATGCCAAAGCATTCAACATATTTTGACCAACACTAGAACCAAGAGCAGTAACAAAAGCAAAGGCTACCCCACCAGGTGTAGGAGCAGAATATAAAGCCACAAGAATCTTATTTGCCCCCATAGCAACCTTATTGACCAGACAATCCTTAAGATGATGGACTACCTAGCCACACTTAAAGAAATTTTCCTTTTCTTCCTTGCAATAACACCAATAAGAAAGACCACAAAATTGACAAGGAGGACACAAAGAAACTAACTAAACTCTGTTCACCTGAGATTAGGCAACCTGTGCTTGAAAATTATCACAACCTTGATGACGCTTATCTCCTAACTGATAAGGAGCACTAGAGAAAAGGATCCCAAACACCCCTACTTCTTTTTCTTCCACTTGCCTCCATCCATACCACCCTGAGGCTGAGCACCTCCCTGATAAAAAAAACCTATTTCTCTTTTTTTGCTTATCCATTAACTTTGCCTGCTTCCTTTTCTCATCCTCGACCTACTGCATATGAAAAATCAACCTCGAGATATCTATATCTTTAATCAAAAAGGTAATCTTTCTCTCCAGAATCAAATCTCTATTAATCCCAGAAGCAAACTTCCTCATTCTCAACCTTATATTAGCCACCAAATTAGGATCATACCTTGATAGCTCAAGGAACCTCAAAGCATATTCCTTTACAGACATCCCAGATAACGTTCAACTCACTTCTATGTTTGAGGGGTGAGGCGGTTGTCGTCAACAACTCAACTTGCGTTGGGGTTAAATCCACAAGGATTGAAGTATAAATTTCAAATCTTATGGGTGCTCTAATTACTAAAAGGTTACCCTAAATAGTAATAAACACAACATGTAAAATAAAATAGGGGAACCAATTTGGGATTTGTTTGTTATGATTTTTGGCTAACAATGCCTGAATATGACACTTTTTACTTAAAATTAAGATTTGAGGAGATCTTGGGATTATGTCTACCTAAAAGTAAAAGTATGTGGGTTTATGATGGTTTAACATGAAACTTAGTTGTTAACTAAAGGATAGGCTAGGTCGAAGATCATTATGGTTAATCTTTCAATAAAACCACAATGATTTCACCCATTGGCTCTTTCGAGCACCTAACAAGTGTGCAATTCATAATCACCCAAAACCTCAATAAAGCATCCCAAAACCTCTAGACATGATTTACACTCCAATTACACTTACTTCTAAGATTGCAAAAGGTAGTAAACCATAGGCTTAATTGTACGCCATTGCCTTGTCCCCCTATAACCCACTTTTAAGGATGTTATGGGTTACCTCATGTTCACCTTTATCATATTTTCACAGATGATGAAGGGTTTCTAGAGTTTAGGGTTTTCACCCATCAAACCCATTTGTAGATTTGGGATTTTCACCCACAAATTCCAACTCATAAATTCAAGCAATGGTGGAATCCATACTCAACAACTAACAATCATGCAAACACAACAACACCCACACACAATTACACTTTAGTTCAACATAATCCCAAGACTAATTTACTTAGCTACTCATGAAAAAGGTAAAGAAAGATATACCACAAGGATTATCCAAAGCATTCATTCTTTATAAAATACTAAGAAATCAAGCCTCCACAATTAGTTACACACTTGCCTAATTAGAGTTTCTTTCTTCAAATTCAAAATTATCGATGAGGTAAGAAATACCCAAACAAGAAAGGGTTTTTGCCTATATAAGGTTTGGGATTTGTCTATGCAATATTACTAAACTACCCTGGGCCATATTCCCGTTGAACCATATTTGTGGAGATTCAACCGTGACCGCAGCTATGCAACTGCAATTTTGCTCTGCGATCAGACTATGCTGACCATCTTGACTGACCGTAATCGTGGCCTGAGGATCACAGTCATGGTAACTGAGGTTGAACTGCTCTTGGACTTCAGCTACACTCTTTTTTCTTCTATTTGATCCCTTTTGAGCACCAATCTGCATCTTTTCACCTTCTAAACTATATACCTACAAAATTTGGATATTAGTGTATTTAAATCATGATGATGTCTCATTTTCTTATACAAAACATGGTAGCGTGCACAAATGTTTTGGGCAAATGAGTAGTAAAATCACCACTCATCAACACCCCCAACTTAAAACCTTACTTGTCCTCAAGCAATACCACCCTTTTCTATAGGACAACTTCATATGTATGCCCTCATTATATCACCCAGTGATCATGATGACTTCAACTTGATTACTATAATAAAAAGCTCTTTGCACATGGGAAAAATGGTTTCGACTACACCCCTTAACATAAATTGGAATATTTGAAAAATGCAATAGACTTTGGGGAGTAACCATGTAACAACTACTAACACTCTAGAAATGACTCACTTGTTGACCACAACCATATTATACTTCATTTTATATCATTGTGCGAAAGATGACGAAATCACCCATCTCAACTTGTTCACATTCCTCATCACAAGTAAAAAATATTCACACACCTAGTTACCAATCATGAAACAAGGGATTTTAAGTGCAAATACTCTCTCTCAAGAAATTCTCCCTGTTTACAATTACCATGCCATAAGCTTGCCCCTATTTTCAATCGTCACTACAATGAACTCACTTGGTTGGGAATCACAAATGACATTTTGAGCTTGTAAAGTAATTTTAAAGTAGGGTAGGATATCAACTTAGGATAACCAGGCTAAAACCTCCATGAACTTCTACATCACACTCTTTTCACTTATTGCTATTGGGATACTTCTTTTCCTTTACTATTGTGCCTACTTTGCCTTTTTTTGGTTTTCCCACTTTCCTCTTTCTCTTCTTTTTTTTGTGCATAAATCATGCTTTTCTTTCCTTTGTTGGATTTTTTCTTTCTTCTAATCATTTGTCTTTATTAACTTAAGATTGTAGGAACTTTCTTATGATTTCATGTCCCAACTATACCCTTTTCAATTTCCACCACCCCCAACTTAGACTTTTAGCCTCAAATTATTTTCTTAAGTTTAAGAAGGGTAGGGTTCAAAAGAGGAAAAATAAAAGGGTCAAGTCTTGTAATGTGTTTTCCAACGAAAAGTCCAAAGGCTCAAAGAGGTTGACTAGTGGTAACTACTATGTATTGGTAGGAATTTTTAGGCTAAATTGGGCTTCCAACATCACAAGATAGTGTACCATCATTTTACCAATCAAGCATAATCAAAATTTATCCTTGAAAGACTAATGGGGAAAGTTCTAGATGGTACAAGTACAGATGAGGTATAGACAAGTAAGCTCACACACATGGCATGCAAAGCTCTTCAAGGGGGTTCAATTGTTCCACCGTCTCGAGACATAAATAGAGTACCAATTATTTTTTGAAGTCACTTTTTGAAGTCATAAAAAGAGGAAAAGGTTTGTTACAAGGTTGCTTACATCCATACCCTTGAATTTTGCAAAATTTTTTGGACGAAGGGGGGTGTTTGCTTTGCATCTGCACCATATATAATTTGCTAATCAGGAAAATAACCCAAGTTATTGTCTCACATTGTGACTCTAATACAGGTAAATGAAACACATGGATACTCAGACTTCACCAATGGGTATGAATGAGATCCCAAATTATCAATGCCACAGGTACACAGACTTCTCTTGCATTGACCATGATGCCACGGGTACTCAGACTTTCCCCGGATCCATGGTTTAAAACCCAATTACGATGATTTCCCCTTAAGAATATCATCACTCAGTCTATCATAGGGAAAATCTCATCCAATAGAAGTAAAACAAAGAAAAAATTTATTAACAAAGTAGCTAATCCATGCAAGTGTGGACACAATCATAGTTCCCGAATATTACAACCCAATTAAAAATAAGAATCAACCAAAAAAGCGGGGAAACTATGTAGGAATAACAATAATACAGGCCCAAATCAAATGAATAAGAATAAGGAGACACCTCTAACTAATAAGGTTGCGGTGTCCCTACTACTTAAATAATCAAGGATAAAAGAGATAAGGGTGCTCCCTGAAACTGCATCAAGGGTTGCTATCATTCTTAGACTCTGCATCATCATTATTCTCCTCAAGATCATACCACTCGACGGAGGACTCATCATCACTCTCCACCCAAGTAGAAGGAAGTCTATCTTAGGGTTTTAGGATCTTCCATAGGCCCTTTACCCCCTTCCACATCTTGATAGAGAACTCATCCTTTTTCTTCTCTCTTGTGACCATCTTTTCATATGTACTATGGAGATTTTAGTGCGACTCCGCTAAAGATAAGTAAGATTTCTCAAGCCTAGCAATGGTAGCTTTTTTCTTCTTTTGATCCTCCCTATACTTATCATAATCGGCACGTGACACATATGAATGATGGGTGGTCGAAGGATCTCTGGGTCCTTAGGGAAAACTAGAAACAAGCTCCCTAATGGCTGCAATATCAACTCTAATATCCTTAAAAGGTCCAGTGGTGGTTGGTCTATTAGACTCAGTCTCAACACATGCCGACTTTTCCAAGTCAATTTTTCTCCTCTTAGCTTTTCCAGGTGTGCCCTCTCCTCGAATCCTCAAGGGGTAGATGGGGGCACAAGGGCACACCCATGTATTACTATCATACTCCTCAACCCCTACTCTCTTGCATAGCTTATTAATCAAAGAGGTGAAGAAGAGATATGTACCATCTTGGCTCTTGAAATGATCCATTTTATTGACCACGAGCTGACCAACATCCAAAAGGATGCCATCTAGAATGAAAGAAACCACCCGAGCATACAGGTCTGGGACTTCTTTCATATGGGTTCAAGGAGAGACTCATCTACAAATAATGTACAACCATATCTAAACCTTGTACATGAAGTCGTTCATGGAGATGTTGCTTTTAGTCTTTGCACAAGAGTTTTCTTTTTTGGGTCATAGCCGTTGTGCCAACCAACTTTCCGATTTGCACCCTTTTGCTTTGAATTCACCCATGACTGCATGTTGGAGCCCATAAACATCATTGATTTTCTCAACCCCAACTCTCACCGGTTTACCCCAAATGTTAATAGTCACGTTGAGTGTGTTCGAGAAAGACATTTTACTAATGTTGGCATAAAATTCACAGTTCCATAGTTCTTTTGTAATGCATGGATCTGAGGCAAAGTAATGCCACCCCATGGATTCAAGTTTGTCATGAAATATTGATAGCTTCTCCGACACATTCTCCAAGCAAAATCCTCTTTTCGGGAATAGCTTTGTCCTCTGAAGATCACTGTAGTAGAGAGTGCGACACTCGGGTTCCATGAATCGAATGTGATCATACTTGTCCATGAAGCTACCCTAAAAGCACTAGGCACACATGATATAAATCATTGACAATTTAACATACAAATTATGCCCATTTTTCACTAAGGCTCATTGGAATGGATGCTTAGTAGTGCTTGGATAAAAATTGGAAGTGCAGGAATTTTGGCATGGCAGGAAACTGGCCCTGGTTACTATAATTACGGGCCATAAATGTGTTTGCAATGTCGTAATTGCAGATCATGACAGCGGTCGCGATACCTGAGGCTAGTTTTGTACCAACTTTTTATGTTCAAAACCCTTCTAAAATTTTCGGCCACTAGCATGCTCTACCATATGGATTCACATGAAGACCAATTGAACAATGCTAACAAGTGCTTTAATGTTCCCTTTAACATGCAAATATCATTATTGAAAATTTATTTGGCCAATGTATATTACACATAGTGTGCATACTGCATTGTTCTACATGTTGCAAATATTTTGGATACTCAAGACTTCCCCAATTGTGTACACACCTTACTCAAACACCCAAAACCACACAAATATCAATTATGAAAACATGGAAGCATAACAATCAAAACTTTAGGCCCTCTCTAAATTATTTATTTTAAGGCTTATTTTCAAATATTTTAAGCAAGGATTCATGACACCTACCAAAATTGTGATGCAAGGAGGAGGCTAGGATGTTTTTGGAGCGCTCACAAGCTTGGCCAGAATTTTGTCCAATTAGAGAATAAAACTTGAAAGGAAGTGTGAGGGGAAATGGGGGGAAATTAGGGATTAAGTGGTTGAAGTGACCACGACCGTGGTTAGGTGGCCTTGATCACGCACTCACGAGTGAAGCACGATAACGATTGCAGCAACTGAGAGCAGTTTTGTTCCCCTATTTTCCCCTATTAAGCTCTTTGCTCAATTTTTACAAAATTTTCCCCTTTAGTTTTTAATGCAAAATTGCACACGTCTCCCTTTCAAAACTCATCCAATGCACTCCATAGTGCCATAAATGTATGAGTTTTTCATATGTAAAAGCTAACATCTATACCTCAAAAACATGACAAAAAGGATACGAGCCACATTTGTGGCATTTGTAAGTTGTGTCCCACCTAGCACCTTAGTTAACGTCATGGCTCAGCATCTTTCTTCATCCATCTTAAAGGTGGGTCCGGAAGATCCTCTTTATTCTCCCTCTCACTTTCCACATCCACTTCAAAAAAAATATGGAGCTCCGTAGTTTCCTTCTTTATCTTATAAATTTGGAAAGAGACCTCATCCTCTTGTACCCTAAATTTCATTTCCCCCATCTCTAAGTTGAGAATGGCCCTTCCAATGGCCAAGAAAGGACGACCAAGGATGATAGATACCTCTTGGTCCATTTCACAATACAACACCATGAAGTTCGTTGGGAGTATAAACTTGTCCACTTTAACAAGGACATCAAATAAAATTCCCACCGGCCTTGTGATAGACTGGTCCGCCATTAAAAGTTACATAGAGGTCGGTGTACGGGCATCCAATTCAAGATTCTTGTAGTTGAGAGAAGGCATTAAGTTAATGCTTGAACCAAGGTCACATAGATATTTTTTAAACTCATGCATCCCTATTGTGCAAGGAATGGTGAACGCTCCAAGGTCGTCTTTCTTTTTTGAAACCTTATTATCCATGATAGCACTACACCCACGAGTAACCTTAATGGTGTCACCTTCGACAAGCTTCTTTTTGGATATCAACTTTTTCATTAACTTAGCATATCCCAGGATCTCTTGGATCACCTCTAGTAATTGGATATATACTGATAGATTACTAAGTTTTGCTGTGAACTTCCTCAATTTGTCACCTTCCACTTTTTATGCAATCAGTGAGGGAATAGGAGAAGTACTTGGATTGTGGGCCTTGCTCAACTTCATGTCTTTTTAACCTCAACCTCTTCTTCATTATTTTCATTGGGTCTCTTTCTCATTATTTTCTTCTCAACATTGAGGTAACATCTTTTTTGCTTTATCTTTGGGCATTTTCTTACTCATGTCGCTTTTAGAGGGCTCATCAAGTGTCTTTCCACTCCTTGTGACAATTATTAGAACTTGAGCATCATTCCTTGGATTAACAACTGTGTCACTAAGGAGTCCACCTTTAGGCTTAATATTTAATTGGGTGGAGATTTGCCCAATATGGGTTTCCAGTTTCTTGATTGAGGTAGAGTGAGACACCACGGTTTGAGATAGTTGAGAGAAGTCACCTTTCAACTCACAGACCATTTTTTTGTACCTTTTACTCTATTTAATATTTTTGCTAACACATCCTCGGTCTTGACTCCTTGTTCTTAGATTGAACATGAGGGGGAACATAACAATCATAATCATGCTCCCTATTCCTCCAATTTTTATCCAACTTACGGTCCATCCAACTTTGATTACTACCTTGGCTCTGATAGGCGGGGGAGGGGGAGGGGGGGACCCCCGGATTATTATCCAAATATCAGATTTCCTCATCCAACTTCTTTTCTTATTTGTCATGTTCATAATATTTTGATGCTACGGCGTTTACCGCTTTCATGGGTACTCCCATAACATGCTTTGTCAAGTGTTCAAGTTGGGTCATCATTTTCTCCATGGTTTTCTCCTTCTCTTTATTCTGCTTTCTTCGTTTATTATCAACCATGGAAGCAGTGGAAGGGATCTTGGGAACTTCAGTATCCTAGGTATGCCATCCCTAATTTTTCTTTAACAGTTCTCCTATCAATAGAAAGGCTACTTGGTGGCACATCTTCACTATGGATCCACCTGCCGCATTATCCACCACCATTTTATTTAATAAATCAAGGGCACGGTAGAAGATGTCAAGAAGTATCTTCTCCAGGACTTCATGATTTGGGCATTGGAACAATTTTCCATTAAATCGCTCCCAAGCTTCAAACAACGACTCTTTATTCAATTGACAAAAATTCACAATCTCATCCCATTTTTGAAGCATCTTAGATAGTGGGAAGTATCTATCAAGAAACACCATAGTAAGCTCATCCTAAGATGTAATTGAGCCGGGTATATATGAGCGGAGCCATAAAATCGTCTGCTAGTTAGTGAGAACGGGAAGAGGCAAATCCAAATGGATTCTGGAGTAATGTGTGCTATATTGAATGGCACACACACTTCCACGAAATTCTTCAAATGAACATTTAGGTCATCAAAGGCTTGACCCCCGTTCAATCCTTTCATTTGCAACATGTGAAAAATGACGCTATTCACATAGAAGACTTTGTTCCCTTTAGTTGGTGGGATACGTATTGCAATTATTTGGCCCGCTTCATTTAGTTGGCTCTTATCATCTAGGGGACCATCAAAGGGGCTTATGTTGCTTGCGTTATCACTCATTGTTCCGTTAATACTTTGATCACCTAAAATAATTTCAAAAATAACAAATAAAGTAAATTATACCACCCTGGGTATTCCCCATTAAGAATCTCACTGCACAAGTGAAATCTATATTCCACTCCCCGACAACAGCACTATTTTAATAATGCTCAACTCACTCCCATGTTTGAGTTGTGAGGCGATCGTCGTCAATAACCCAACTCGCATTGGGGTTGAATCCACAAGGAGTGAAGTATAAATTCAAATCTTATGGGTTCTCTAATTACTAAAAGGTTACCTAAAATGCTAACAAACACGCCATGTAAAATAAATGGGTGAATTGATTTGGGATTTGTTTGTAATGATTTTTGGTTAACAACTCCCGAATATGACACTTTTCACTTAAAGTCAAGATTTGAGGAGATCTTGGGATTATGTCTACCTAAAAGTAAAAGTACGTGGGTTGATGATGGGTTAACATGAAACTTAGTTGTTAACCAAAGAATAGGCTAGGTCAAAGAGCATTGTGGTTAATATTTCAATAAAACCACAATGATTTCACCCATTAGCTCTTTTGAACACCTACTAAGTGTGCAATTCGTAATCACCCAAAACCTCAATCATGCATCCCTATTTCTAGGATGATGCTCTTGACATTATTTACACTCTAATTACACTTACTTCTACTATTGCAAAAGGTAGTAAACCATAGGCTTAATTGTCCACCATTGTCTTGTCCCCCTATAACCCTCTTTTAAGGATGTTATGGGTTACCTCATGTTTAACTTCATCCTTCTTTCAAGGATGATGAAGTGTTTCTAGAGTTTGGGGTTTTCACCCACAAATTCCAACTCATAAATTCAAGCAATGGTGGAATCCATCTTAAAAACTAACAATCATGCAAACACAACAACACCCACACAAAATTACACTTTAGTTCAACATAATCCCAAAACTAATTTACTTAGCTACTCATGAAGAAAGTCAAGAAAGATATACCATAAGGATTATCCAAAGAATTCATTCTTCACAAAATACTAAGAAATCAAGCCTCCACAATTAGTTACACACTTTCCCAATTTGGGTTTTTTGCTTCAAATTCAAAATTGTCTATGAGGTGAGCAATACAAAAGAAGAAAGAATTTTTTCCTATTTAAGGTTTGGGATTCATCTATGCAATTTTACAAAACTGCCCTGGGTCAGAATCCCGCTGAACCGCATTCGTGCAGGTTCGACTGCAACCGTGGTTTTTCTCTGTGATTGCACGATGCTGACCATCTTGACTGACCATAACTGTGGCCTGAGGACCGCAGTCATAGTAACTGAGGATGGACTACCCCAGGTCTCCAGCTGTACTCCTTTTGTTTCTATTTGATCGATTTTGAGCTTCAATCCATATCTTTTCACTTTTTCAACTATATACCTGCAAAATATGGATATTAGTTCATTTAAATTATGATGATGTCTCATTTTCTTATACAAAACATATTAGTGTGCACAAATGTTTGGTGCAAATGAGTGGGAAAATCACCACTCATCAATCATCCCCTACCTGATGTTGACAAACTCCTCCATCTTTGCTTTCCTCAACTCTTGAGGAAAGATACGATCCAAGAAGGCATTAGAAAAGGCATCCCATAACCCTTCCTCTTCCTTATCACTTCTACCCCTGTCCCACTCCTCATACCACTGATAAGCAACATCCTTGAGCTGATAAACTACAAAGTTAACCCCCTCTATATTCATAGCCTGCATCACTCGAAAGATCTTTTCCATCTCATACAAGAACCCCTGTAGATCCTCCCTAACCTTCATGAATTGAGCAACCCTTTTAGCCTCAGCATACAAAGCAGCATTTGTACCCCACTCAACCTAAGCAGAAACTAATTGGGTAATGACATGGATAAAATGATAAAATTCTATATTCGTCATGTTGCCCTACGGGAGCTAAGGAGAACAAACCAGAATATGAGGAACTCCAATACCATCAGTAATAAGACCATGAGATTGAAGATGTACTCCAGATGTTGGACATACCCCTTCAGTATTATCCTCAGATGGGACAGAAGAATTTTCTTGTGTTCCAGATCTAGGAGGTATGATCTGAAAGATGAGCAAACAAGGAATAGAGGAGATTCTAGGATTAAGAACTCAATCTTAAAGATAGAATACTGAGAAAGTAAAATATTCATAAATGTCTTGTAGCCTCTCTCTTATAATTGTGGCATGCTTCACACCCCCTAAAAAAGACTCTACTCGACACGACTTTGTGGACTTCACAATTGACCATAAACCTAGGCTATGAGACCAACTTGACATGACTCAACCTTAGGCCTTGTCGTAATGGACATTCCAAGTCCAACCAAGATTGGTGACTGCCCCTGTTACCCAACCCAACTACCTATGTCCAGCCTTAGATGGGTTGAATTTCAAACAATAACAAGATAGAATTATTGTTCTTATTAAGACTATTGGAAATAGGGTCACAACTAGGACCGACCCAATCGAGTCCAGCCGTACCGCACCAACCGCCCCACCATACCAAACAAAACCATAGGCTATAAATCAAAGGGAATACCAAAATATAATGTGAAATCAATCCCAAAATGTAATAGGATGGAACAACCAATTATATCATCCAATGATGTACCACAAAGCTTCTATCCAAAAGAGTAAACAAATTTGATTGGGACATGCCCTCATTCACGGCCAAAACTAATATAAAAAATAAAAGAAAAATGCCTAAAAAAATCCATAACATAAAATCATGTCTTTTGAAAGGATAAAAGCTTACCACTTTAGTCCAAATGTTGATACTGAATTTCCATGCTAAATAGGAGGAGTAGAATGGTTGGTTCTTGCATGGAATAGGTATACAGCCACCAGTAGATGGGGTTAGCGAGTGATCACTTACATAAATCTCAGGATAAGGATTAAATAATGCCTATCATTAAACCAAGTAAAACCATCAATAATGCATATAACCATACATATATAAGTGCCGGGAAAGGGGACCGGGTTTAGCATGCATTTAAAACCTTTACCTGGGATGTGTAGCTTTGCCATCCTAACCACCCACGGGCCATATGGGTTCAGCTCCCCTTGCTGAAAGGGCCCTAGTGCGTGTAGATGCACGACCAGGGAATATCCATTAGGATGACTAGTGTATCCCTCGATATAAAATGTGACACACGCACATGGTCATCATGACCTCTCATATCAATAAATATGAGTTTCTAGTTTTGGCCCCACTGGGACTACCACCTTCCACAACTTAGCTACACATCCCACCATTAATGCCCAATTAAAACCATGTACAATCAAACCATTTACCAATTATTAACCAAGGCCAATATTGATGGTACCATCATACCACCCTTTACATGCAAGCAATATCCATAGCTAAACATTTTAGGTTAAGGGGACACTAGGTTCCCTTCCTTATACCATGTTAAATCCATTTGGGAGACTTCTATGTTCTCCACAAGCATAACCAATTAGACTTTAGCCTTTTCAAACCATCTAAACCATGCATAAATCTTTTGTCCAGTTTAAAACATGCAAGCGTTCCATTAAAATAAGTCAATGCAAATGAACATATCTTTATAAGCATTTTATCAAACACCTTAGGGGAAAAGCATAACCAAAACCAATTCCAAAGAACATTAATCCATTACCATGCAATCCAATTGTCCAAAACAACCATTAATGCATGTAAAAGCATAATTAAAACCATAGGAAATCATAACCAAGGGTTCAATACCAAAATTCCCAATAATAGTTGAAAACCATAATCATAAAATAGTAAAACCATGAAATCAATTATATAAACCATGCCTTTAGTTAAAATTATAATAAGGGGAGAGAATCATGCCTTATACCAAAGAATTGATGGAAAGAAATCACCAAGACAAGCCCCAAAGTAATCCGTAAGATGAAACCCTGGAATTTTTACCCCAAAAGTTCTTGAGAGAAATATGAGATGTTTTGGAATCATTTCTAAGTGTTAATTAAAAGAATAATAGGTTAAATAACCTCCTAAGTATTTTAGAAGCCGTGGGTCCTATTAGGGAAAGTAGGGAAATGTCCAGAATACCCCACTTAAGTCCCTTAAAAACTTATCACAGGGATATGATAAACCCATACGAGTCTTACCCTCCTATACAATTAGTATCCACCATTCGTATTTGAGCCTCAACCCTTAGATCAAATATTTTCTAGTATATGACTCATCCAACCAAGTTGTAACCACATCAAATAATCTGTACCCATATCATGTATCCCTGGCAGAATAAAATACTAGGAGGATTAAACACTGCCCACCTTACAAGTTCCTAATACGATCGTACCAAACCCTTACGACTCACACCCCTACGTCGTACCCATTCCAGTGACCGAAACCATCCCACCAACTAAAACTAGTTAGTATACAATAGGACCATACCACTCGTACCCCATCATATGGCTCATACACATGATTCATATTGGGTCCAGAGAATGGATTTCTATGAAATTTTCTAAGGGTCAAACCCCAGGATATTTCATGTACACACCAAAGGGGAATTCTTTAATACCCAGAATTAGGCCTAAAACTATAGAACTTAATCTATACACCATGTGCTTAATTCAATGCCCCAACGAGTTCATTGTGAAATCCTTCAAGTTTGGGGCTATAATCGTGCATTTTACGCTTAAGTTCTCTAATTATGATTTTGATATGCCTAGTTGTAACAAAAAATTAGGGTTAAAATTCTGTATTTTGCATGATATGCAGTACTATCGACTATGGTATCAGGTACCATGATCACGGTCCTAATGATCGTGGTCATTACTCCATGATTGCCATACCTGAGGGCAGTGTCTGCAAAAACTAAAATTTTTGCACACCCATTTCTCAAGTCAAAACCTTCTATAAATGCTACCACATAATTTTATCTAATTAATATATCATGATTTTTGTGTGATAATGTCAATGATAATCTAAATTGTAATGCTTATAGGTACTAATCCGCAAAGATGAGAGACTTTGACAATATTAGGTTCATGGTCGCTGAATTCTAAAACCTCTACTGCAGTGATCTGTCTAGGATAAAATTACTCCCAAAAAGGGGTATTTTCCCTGATAAATTGGATGAGAAGCTCTCAGCATTCCATGACCGACTCACTACTACCGGGTGGATATGTTTTATCCCAAACCCCTACTATGCCAATGAGCATTGGGTGCATGAGTTCTACAAAACCTTAGCGTAGTTTCCCTAACAAACCTAGTGATGATGATTCGGGGCAAGCAAGTGAACTTCAGAGTAAAGAGGATTAATGAGATATATGGGTTCCCGGATGCTAACATAGGGTAGTTCCAAGCAAAAGCATGCGATCCAGGGACCTGGATGGAAAATATATTATGTCTAGGAAAAAAAGTTCTCTAGTCCACCACTAAGAGAGATATTTTGATGAATGACTTCACAGTTGAGGCCAAGCTTTGGATGAATATTATCTACAATAGAGTATCATCGTGTACTCACATAACTATTGCCATAGATTTGTGAGTATGGATGGTGTCTTTTATTCTCTCTGGAATTACTCTAGATATGGGAAAGATTGTTCTCTTAGAGTGGTAGCACTTCAAGAACCATGGAGGTACACTTCTTTCTTTTCTTTCCCTTATTACTGAGCTTTGCAAGAGGGCATAGGTAAAGGAGTATGCTGCAAATAACTGGATGTACCCAGGCCTTCACATCTTCCCATTCAAATTTCTGGATGAGGGTTCCCCTAGTCAAAGCAAGAAAATAAAGGTGGACTTAGGCAAGTCGACCTAGAAGGACAAAAAATCTTGTAGACCTTCATCAGCCAACCCCTTCGATGATATCTCAGGTCAGATACAAGTGGTTAGGGAGCTATTGTCCTAATTACATCAGGTATGGAGATATCTCTCCACTGCTCTCTATTAGTATGTAGCTCAATCAGATTATGAGATATACCAGGAGAAGTAGAAAAAGCAAGGAGCTGCAGCTGCCAGCTTGGAGAGAGCTTATTCAGCCTTGGTTATGTTACACAAGGACCTCACAGAGTCATACAAAAAGATGGTGAAGAGATAAAAGAAGAGATAAATTCTTTAGAAAGTTGTGGAAAGGGGTAAAGGGCATCTTCAAGGTGATCAAGCCCAATGATCGACTACCTTCGCCTAGGTTGGAGAGTGATGATGAGGCCCCTTCAAATTGGTAAGATGATGATATCGGTGGTGATGGTGCAGAGTCAGTAAGAGAGGATAGCTCCTTATGTAGATTCACCTTTTAATCATTCTTTATTGCATATGCAGTAAGGACACTACTTTCATTTTAGTTGGGGGTGCCCTCGAATATGTATTATTTTGATATGTTATTGGATATTTGTTTTTATGTTGGATGATAATTTTTTTGTGCTTTTTGGATGTTATCTTTGGGTACTCTGATGGTGCCCACATTTTCATGGATTATTATGTAGTATCATTTTTAGTTTTTTTTTTGCTTTAGTTTTATTTTCATTATGATGATGCATGACGAGCCTTGCCATATGATAGATTGGGTGACGACATTCTTATGAGTAAAGCATCGAGTTTGGGTTTTGATCCATAGATGTAGGGGAATTTTGAGTACCCGTGGCATCTAAGTCATTAATGCAATAAAAGTCTGAGTACTTGTGGCATTGTAAACTTGGGGTCCCATTATGCACTATTGGCAAAGTTTAAGTATCCATATGGTTGGTTTGCCCATATTAAGCCGAAATGTGAGGCTAAAGCTTTGGTTGTAGCCGTAAGTTAGATAATTTAGCATGGTGTAAAACTAACAATCCCCTCCGTAAAAAAAAATTCAAAAATCAAGGCCATGGACGTGAGCAACCTTGTATCAAAAGTCTTTCTCTTGTTGTGACTCCACAAATGTTTAACTTGTTAATAGTGATAGATACTCTATTTTTGTCTCTAATGGGAGGGGTAATTGAGACTTCTTGTCAAATTTTGCATGTCATGTGTGGTGAGCTTTTTGCATTCATCTCTTGTATACTTGTGTTATCTAGAACATGCCCCGCTAGTCTTTCAAAGCTAATTTTGATTGTATTTGTTTGGAGAAATGATCTTAGGCCATCTTTGTGACATTGGAAAACCACTTTAGCCTATAAATCCTACCCATGTATAAATGTAATCCCTAGTTACCCACTTTGACCCTTTATACCTATCTTTGGCAAACACAATACAAGTCGTGACCATTATTTTTATCCTTCTTTTGAACCATACCCTCTTTGAACATGAAAATACAAGTTGAGGCTAAAATCCTAAGTTGGGGTGGGGGTGGTGAACATTTATGTAAGTAAATATAGGTCCATGAAGTTGTATGTTAAAGGCCTAAGTGCCTAAGTATTGAAACAATCGAATAGAAAGAGAAAGGGGCCCAACAAAGGAAAAAATTGCATGAAAATTGCAAGAAAAAGGAATAGAAAAAAATGGGTGAACAAAAGGAAGAAAAAAGTAGGCATATTAAAAGAGAAAAGATCAAATAGGAGTGGCCCATAGTAAAAAGGGTTGATTAAATAGTGTGATGTAGATGTTCAAGGAAGGGTGTAGCAATGTTGTTCCCAAATGATATCCTACCCTAACTCGAACCTACATTACGAGTTCAAAAAGTCTTTTGAGATCTTCAACCATTTACTTTATTTGTCGTGGTGATTGAAAATAGGGTAAGCCTGTGGTATGACACTTTTTGACATAGAGAGTTCTTTTGTGAGGGAAAGAGTTTTTGCATTTAAATGCCTTATTGCATATTTGGTAGCTTTGTGTGTGGAATTTTCTTTCTCTTGAGAAGGCATGGAAATGAGTTGAGGTAGGTGATTTTGTCATCTTCTGAGCAATGAGGCAAATGGAGTATAGCTTAGTTTTTATCAAAAGTGAGTCACTTTTAGAGTATTGGTTGGTTTTTCTTGGTTTCTCTTAAAAGTCTTGTGCATCCTTAGATATTGGATTTTATGATGAGGGGTGTAGTAAGATAAGTTTAGCCCATGTACAATGAAATACTTGTGGCGGTGACTAAGCTTGAAGTCATCATGATCTTTGAGGCATAAAAACTGGGCAATACAAGTGTAATGTCTCATGATAAGGGGTAGTGTAGCTTAAGGACAAGCAAAACTTTAAGTTGGGGGTGTTGATGAGTGGTGATTTTACCACTCATTTGCACTCAACATTCATACATATTACCATGTTTTGAATGAATAAATGAGACATAATTGTGATTAAATGCACTACTATCCGCATTTTGCAGGCACATTGTTGATGAGATAGAAGAATGTGGATTGGTAGTAAAAAGGACCAAAAAGAAGAAAGAAAGTGAATTTGAATACCTGGAGCAGATATGGCCTCAGTTACCATGGTCACGATCTGAGGACCGTGATTGTGATCTGTTAATAAGGTCAACCTACCTCGGTCGCAGCCAAGTCTATGCGATTTTTGTCTAGTGGAAAAATACAACCCAAGGGCAGAAATGTAAATGGACGTGGTTGATCCTAAATTTGACAAAAGAAAGACTCAAACCCTAATTATTCATCATATTCCACCTTCCTCAATTTTGAGGGATTGTTCTGGGGTTTGTATCATTCATTCTTGGAGAAGAAAATATTGTATAAATTTTAGATGAAGGGTATTTTAGAGTCACTTCCTAGTGAAGAATTAGTTAACTCCCACGGAATATTTGTTGGATCTAATAGTTTGAAGTAACATTCACTTAGATTTTCTCAAATAAAATCAATGTAGATTTTGGGTAAAGTTTTTACATATTTATCTTATGAGTAGCTAGTTTTTTCTCTTGAATTATGCTAGAATAGGGTGTAAATATGTGTGGGATGTGATTTGTTTGTGCATTTACTAGTTTGTGGTGTTGGATTCTACTATTGCTTTAGTAAATTGATAGGTATTTATGGGTGAAAGACCCAAATACGCAAATAGGTTTGAGGGATGAAATTACCAAGCTCTTGAAAGCTCAAACCATCCTTGAAAGAGTGGTTTGGGTGAACTTTAGGGACTCACATAATCCTTGAACGAGGGATGTGGGAACCAAGGCAATAATATACAATTTATGAGCATAGTGACTAATCTTCACTATCTTAGACATAAGGGTGATTATGAAGTTGACTATACTAAAGGAACCATCCTAGAAATAGGGGTGTTTAATTGAGGTATTAGGTGGTTTTGATTGAAGCAGTCATTAGG
The DNA here is from genome assembly GCA_030864215.1 of Capsicum pubescens. Taxonomy (NCBI): domain Eukaryota; kingdom Viridiplantae; phylum Streptophyta; class Magnoliopsida; order Solanales; family Solanaceae; genus Capsicum; species Capsicum pubescens. Next base: position 223,385,219 of record CM061543.1, on the reverse strand, counting down.
TACTCAAAAGGGGCAATGAGTGACACCCTTGTGGTTTTGTTCACAAACTAGCCTTAAGGATTTCTAACCTAACCTACCACATCACCAACAATTAGAATTTGCATCATATTATCACACACTCATGCATATGTTGCCCCTAGGAAAGCATAATCCCAAGATACGTGCCTAATTGCCTAGACTCTAATTATTTGTAGCCTCGAATTAATACTAGAAAATCCCAAAAAAAACAGTAGTGTTAATACCGTTCTCACCCCCCATTTTTATCTTTTTGTAATATCAGTTTGAATTTAACAAGTATCCATTATTTCGAATTAACTTGATTACCACTCACATTGTTCCTCGTGGATTTGACCCCAACTCCAAAGTTGGGAAAATATATTGGCAATGACCTCTTTGCACTTAAATTAATGTGTAAGTTGAGTGTTATCAACCCTTGTCTTAAAAACCCTCCATATCTCTATCTAGATACTTTGCCTCTTCTTCAGAATTTAAATCTTCATACTTGGGGGATTTACCTTATGCACAAACTGCATTCACCTTTTCCACTTCGACTATCATAAATTATTTTTTAAGCAACCCAATATTAGTCCTCAGTTGTTCTACCTCTTGAGATACTATCTCATTTAATGCTCTTTGCTCTATGAATGCTCCTATTAAATAAGTGTCTACTGGTTTGTCTGCATCTTAAGTATGCCACTCTTGATTTGTCTTTATGATTTAGTTTAGGATCTCAGAAACATGCTACCAACACAGACTCATGACTGCCCCACCGGTGATAGTTCTTCTACAGCCTTGATATTTTATTTCAAGGCTCTGTTGAAGATCTCAAGAAAATTCCTACTAGTCATTCGATGCCTAGTAAAATTCTATAGCTTTTTCTCGAACCTTAATTAATTCTCATATAGTGCGTTCGAATGCAACAACCCAAAACTATAAATCTCATCTTTTAACTGCAACTTTCTGGAAGGTGGGAAAAATTTGTCCAAGAACCGAGTCCTCAACTTATTCCAAGTATCCATAGATCCATGTGGTAATTAATCTAACCATAATATAGCCTCTCCACCACAATGTAGCCTCTCCAATTATAAATAGGAAATAACCTCAGTCTAATTTCCTCTTGAGTCACTCTAGGAAGATTTCATGAAGTGTAAATTCTCACAAAGATCCTCCCATGCATCTTTGCATCATCAGTAGGTATGCTTGAGAATACCCCTTCAAGTTCAACAAGTAAATCTTGGTACTAGCAATGTCAAACTTTGTACCTAGAGGTAATGTCAAACTTGGTACCTGGGGGCAATTCTTGTAGGATTGTAACACCATTCTAAATCGACTCGAATAATCCAAATCTTCTTCTGGATCTTTGTAGTAAGGGTGATATTGTTGTAGATTCTATTGACCCTATTCCTTATCTGTTTTTCCCTCTAATTAATTATAACTAGACGATTTGCATTATCTTATCTATCCCTCTCTTCCCTTGTTGACTTCCTAAAAACTTCTTGCCTAGCGTATTTCTCAGTTATCAATCGAGCAGTGACTTATTCCACACTTTTATGACCATCATGTTGATATAAAGGTTGATTTAAGATTGCAACCTTATCATGAGCCCCCTTTAGCAGGGCTCATTGATCATGAACTCATTCATTCACTATTCTTCAATTTTGTATCAAAGTTTTCTCAAGCTTTGTATCGTGTAATTAGGAGATTGTCTTGACTTTAAGTATTGTGCATACACCGGTGTGTGACCAAAAATAAAAAAAAAAAGTAAAATCAAGAAACAACTACTAAAAACCCCAATAAACAAAATCAATCCAACTCCACACCTGTTCCCCCCCCCCCCCCCCACAACGATGCTAACAGTTGATGTCGCCCAAATTATACCTCGCAATAAAGTAAAAATCAGTAACTGTCAACTACAAAATCCAACCAGGCTGGGATCGATCCCACATGAAATAGTTCAAAATATCAATCAATGTGTAGTAAAGGTAATCAATAAACACCTCCACTAAAAGAAGGGGATTTTGTAAGTAATTAATTCAGTAGTAATAATGTTGATTTGTTATAATTGTAATCAATATGCGAGGTGCATTAGGATTGTTTTCCCCATGACATCATAACTTGATAGGTTGTTTACTTATCAATCTATTATGATGTGTTGCATGCAAAATCTAACTAGATAGGCTCATCTAAATATCCCTCACCCTTTATTAAATGAATATCACTCTTATCCTCTCGATCTCCATCCAAGTGTTCAATTTTAACCCTTGTTCTTGATCTCAGATTAACTCTCCCTACTATGGCTCAAGTTATTAGATGAAGGTTGACATCTTTAAATTTGTATTCATATTTTCTACTCTATCGAGAAAGTCTAAAGTTAAGGCAAGTTATAATGTTGTACACCCATTAGAAAGTAATTATAATGAAGAAAATATCAAAACATCCACGCACACCAGTCTAGAATTACCACGCATTGTGCCTTCTTTATTTATTTACCATGGTTCCTAAGACCCTAGTTATGATGTTTATCATACTCATAATTTCACAAACATAAGAAGATATCTAATAATAAAGAATAATCAAGAACTTACAATAATGAGAAAATAAACTCCAAGATCTCACTTTGAATAAAAACCCTAAAATCCTATGTTTGTGATTCAAATACCAAGAATGTACCTTAAAAACTTATAATAATTTAATAGAACGTAAGTTGACACAAAAATAAATAAGAATATTTACAGACAAAAACCAAATGTATCCTATACACAAGAGGATATGTGAGTCGGTTAGCTCGTACGAAATGGAAAGTACGATCATGGTTTGATTCCACGACCATCCTCAGTGCTCGTGGTATTCTCATAGACTTGGTCATCTTTAGTTTTTCTCTGGTATGATCCTCAGTATGACTCTGTATCTTTTAGGTATGATTGTGCTTTGCTCTCATCTGATCTTTTCATACTTCAAACTTCTGAAATCTACAAATTTGTACATCCTTTATACAATACCTCGGTATGATCAAGACTTTACTGTACGATAGTGGGTAGTCATCGTTTGATCCCCATTGACTTAACCCCTGCAACACTATTTCTAGCACTCTTTCTACAATCATATTGCATGACCATATGATCAATTATGACCATGGGAAACTTTCGTCTGGTCATCTCCTGAGAATCATCTATTGCTTCTTCCTATGATGCCTAAGTACGATTTTGTTCAAGTTCCATGGTTGAGACATAAAGTTGTCTGATGCCACCTTCCAAATCTTTTTGACCTACAAATACCTAAAAACCCATTATATTCGCATAGGAATACCATAGCTGCAAATATTCACCGTTTAAAGAGTTGATAATGTCGTATGTTCACAATATATCATCTATCTAAGACAATAGACAAGGATTACAAGAAAAAAAAATCTTGATTAGATAATGCTAGTGTCGCATCCAAATTTCTTAGATCGTGATAGAATCTACTATAACCCACTAGTAGGTAAGCCAACACAAAGTTTGGAAGAGTTAGTAATTGACTATCACGAGAAATGGAGAAAATAGTGAAAATAATTTTGAATAAAAGGCTAATATAGAATGAAACCCTAAGTCCTGGAGAACTCGGTACAAGAGCTTCTAATACAACTAGAGTACAAAGTAAAATGTATAATAAATCTACGAGTGCAAACCATCTCTAAAATAAAAATTAGAGATAAGTCTAATCAATATGAGGGAGAGCAAAAATACTCCAAACGGCATGAGCTCGCCCAAAATCCCCAATTTGTGGCTGCTCCTCACGATGCATACTTGAATGGAGACAAATCATACTATGCTCTGAAAGTTTCATAACTATAGTATAAGTACCTAACATGTGTTACTCAATAGGCATCAATCAACTGAGCAACAAACCCACCTAAATGAAAGGGCAAATCTCAAACTGATCAATCTTTAAAATTGGCCATAGAAATAAGCTGCCAATGCTAGCATCATAAGAAAACTACGGAAGGCCAACCTACCTTTAATCCCTCTCAACAATCGATATAACTTCACTAATTGAGATTGAAAATAACCAACCTTACCTCATAAAATAGAGAAAACTACACAATTGAGTTAGGCATCTAAGATAATGAATGAGAATCGCGATAAAGAGGAACACTAACTAGATGACCCTACTATAGTTTTTGATTAAGTGAGAATTAGTATAAACTAAAATTATAACAATAGCAACAACAACATAAGGTGCATGAGGCACAAAAAATGGAAAACATAACCAATATAACTCAGGGGTCATAATAAGGACATAAAAATGAAAAGGACTTTAACCCAACCACTACACCCTAAGGAAAATACCATCTTGATCCACTCAATCCAATACCAAAAGAAATAATCTATAGGGCTAGTCATATATGCATCAATCTACACAAGTCAAACAACACCAACATAGTAATGCCAAGGCATATAGCCATCGATGGGTGTGAAAACATAAAATCAACTCAATAGAAGGTAAAGAAAAATAATTCATATCACACCTATATCGATGGAGTCTAAAGTAATAGTTCCAAAGTGCCTAAAGAAGTATGAATCTGAGCGTTTCCAAACCCTTACTGAGTGTATGAATCACCAACTAAGGAACTAAGTGTACTACCTTTGATTGAAGGTGCCACAACTCTATACGACCAATTTGGATGTGATGAATGATTAATAATCCCATGCTGAGGACACTCTCTACACCAATGATCAATCTTTATGTACTCATAATAAACTATTGAAGTTCTAACCTAGCAAAAATTATGAGTCATCCCTAATTGGCTGACCAACTAATGTCTAGGAATCTCTCTACTAAAGTGATAATCCTCTTTGCAATCATAGCATACCTTTGAAGATCTAGGACAGCAAGGAATATATCTTGAACCTATCTAAATAACCAACTTGCACCTAGGGCATTTCCTAGACTAATGACCAACCTCTCCATAGTCAAAACATGTTTATCAGACTCTTTGATGTATTGTATAAGTTAATCTAAAATGACTACCATGGGAGGAAGATCTACACCAAATACTATATGATATCCGACAAGAATTATATCCACTGTGACCACCATGATCTATCCGAGATTCATCCATAATTTGAGGTTCTACCTCTAAATATCCTAAGTCTATAAGTGATGTTGACATCTATTTGAAGTATACCTACCTCCTAATAGAATACCACTAATACGGTACGGCTGACAGGGCCTCTTACTTCCATCTTCGTATGTCTTAAAACATGCTCTCTCTATGGTCCTCACGTAATTAACAACCTGAGAAAAAAGAATACTCAGTTTCTAGAAAATACTTTAATTCTAAGAAAAGTGAAAAATCTAACCCTCTAACAAATACATGCATCATCTCCTGCTCTAGAGGTTATCGTATAAAGGTATGTCTATCCTACTCGAGAAACCCAATCTCGATAGAGAACCTTATTGGACACTAACAATTCCAACTCTGGTCTGCGAACCACTCAATGTACATAGGACTAATGTTGACTATAATGTATCAATGAAAATACATAGAATCCCCAACATTGTCTCCTAAAAGGCTAAGGCAGTTGCAAACTCTACTAGAGCCTGGGCTGGCTCCTTATTCTCTAGTTGATCCTAAAGATTTCTGACATTAATCTCTAACTTCCCAGATTGAAGTAGAGCTAAAACTCTAGAAACACATGTTAAATTCTTATAAGTATCTATCGATAAACTCATGCCATCTATATTACAAAGAATGGAGTCAAGAAAGTACTAGAGGTTCATAAAAATATGGACACACAACAAGGATTCAATAATAGAATTTCCTAAGAATGCCATATAGCCTCCCAAAGATAGGATACATACATCTCTTTACCAATACTAGGACTCCACAAGACCCTTATCTCTTGTTCCAACACTCAATAAACCTAAGTTGTATTACCAATTTTTCATGACCATATTTCTCATGTTATGATGGAACCTACTATAACCCACCCATAGGTAATACAACTCAAATTCCAAAAGAACATGTAAAGATCTATCAAGAGAAATGGAGAAAATGGTATAAATGAATTTAAATAAAATACTTTATAGAATGAAACCCCCAGACCTAGTGAATTTAGTATAAAAGCATATAATGCAATCAGAGTACAAAGTTAAATACTGAATAAATGTACTTATACAAACCATCTCCAAAATATAAAATTGAGATAAGTCTAATTAATATGAGGTAAAGTAGGAATAATCCTAATGTTAAGAGCTCAACATAAATATCTAATACATGGCTGTTTCTCACGATGCACACTTCAATAGAAAGAAATCATACTATAATCTGATGGCTACTAAAATGTAGTATGAGTACTAAACACATGGTATTTATTAGGCATCAGCCTATTGATATTCAATGATAATTCAAGCATAAATAATATGTAAAATAGAAATATAACTGAAACACCCTAGATTTCTGGCCCTTAGAAAATTTACTAGATTTTTGGTCTCTGGACAGGATATAACTAGGGGAAACAAATCATACACTAGGATATGAGTGGTATGGGTTAGTCGTATGCTGACCATTGTTGGTTGGTGGGTTGGATTTGGTTTCTGCAATGGATACGACTTGGGTGGTATGAGTCGTATCGATGGATACGAGTTGTCTTATTACTTTACTTAATATTAGGCTTGGTAACTTATGTTGGATCAGAGTATGAGTGGATCACCAAGAGTCGTGATCCAGGGTACGAGTCATACTATGGACTCATATGGTGGGCAGTGTTCAATAATTTTTGGATTTTATTTTGCCAGGGTACGGATCATGGGTACCAATCGTATGCTTGGATACGACATTGGTCGGGGTGAGTCATACCTTGGATAGTGTTGGGTCCAAGGGAGATGACCTTGGGTATGAGAGGTGGGTACCACTCGTATTGGAGGGTATGACTGGTATGGTTAGTCATATCCCTATAATGGGATTTTGATGCAGTTTAAGTGAGGGCAATCTAAACATTTCCCCACCTAACCTGATAAAGACCCATGACTTTTAACTTACTTGAAAGGTTGTTTGCCCTATAATTCTATTCATTAACACGTAGAAAACACTCTTTAATCCTCTCTAAAATTCTCGGGCTAGGGAAACTAGGGTTTTGTCTTAAAGATTAATTTCAGGCTTGTGTTGGTGATTTCTCTCCATTATCTTATTGGATGAAGGCATGTCCTCTTCCCTTGTTGTTAGTTCCTACTAAAGGCATGGTTTTATACATTGTTTTCGTGGTTTAATTATTGTATGGTTTTAGGTTTTCAACCATACCCATAAGTTACCATACCCATGATCATGAGTTAGCAGTTGTTGTATTTTCTTTGAAAATTTGGAGGCATTATCTTTATGGGGTTTATGTTGATGTGTTCACTAATCATAAAAGTTTACAGTATGTGTTCTCGTAGAAAGATTTAAATCTTTATTGAGGAAGGTGGTTAGAATTGATGAAATATTATGATATAAATATGTTGTATCATCCGAGCAAGGCCAATGTAGTGGCATACGCCCTTAGTATATTGTTTATGGGCAGTGTTGCTCATTTTGAGAATGATATGAAGAAGTTAGTTCAGGAGGTTCATCAGCTCTCTCGATTAGGCGTTCAGTTGGTGGATTCAGTTGAAGGTAGTGTTTGGGTTCTAAATAGTTTAGAAACGTCATTGGTTGCCGAAGTAAAGGAGAAGAAGGATAGAGATCCTAGTTTAGCTAAGTTAAAGGGATCAGTTAGAGATCAGAAAGTAGAGGTTTTCTCCCAAATGGGAGATGGAGTGTTGGATGTCAAGATAGACTATTTGTGACATGTGTAGATTGTTTGAGATAGTGAATCCTTGCAGAATCTCATGGTGCACATTTCTCTATTCACCTAGAAGCCACTAAGATGTGTCGTGATTTGCGGGAAATCTATTGGTGGAGCGATATGAAGAGGGATATTGCTGAGTTTGTAGCTAAGTGTCATAATTGTCGGTGGGTTAAATTTGAGTACCAGAGGCGTAGTGGCATAATGCAGGAGTTTAGCATTCCCTCTTGGAAGTGGTAAGAGGTGAACATGTATTTTGTGACAGGGTTGCCACGTTCGCATCGTCAGTATGACTCAATATGGTTTATTGTAGACAGGTTTACTTGACCATAGCGTACAGTTATTAGTTATTCAGTTATCAAATTTTGTATTTTAGTCTACAAATTATTTCAGAACATGTTATATGCTTGGTCATGCATTCTCAAATTTTATAACTTTTCACACATTCATATTCAGTTATTTCATGCTACTCAGTCAATCTTTACTTTATACACATAAACCCATGCATTCCAGCCTAACCTCATCTCATATACCATTACATTCAAAGTACTGATCGCATATGTTTTTTTTGCTCTATGATGTTTTATATCATAGGTTCGGATGCTCAGTTTCCCAACTACGCTTAGACAGTCCAGCTAGTGCACAGCAGCAGCAATGGTGAGTCCTCATGTTTTAAGGATCTATTATGTTTTTTCAGTCTTTTTATATTTTATTTCAGTTAGATAGTTTGGAGTTAGTTGGGGCTTGTCCCATCAACTCTCTTTTTAGTCAGTTTAGTGGATTTCAGATATCTCTTTTCAGTTTATTTCCGCATATGTCTTTTCTTATCAATTTTACTCAATGCTCACAGCAGGTACCAGCTCATAGGTTAGTTTGTGGTCACATATAATCGTAAGCACCGTTGTCGTGACTAGGAGGTCACCTCAGGTCATGATAAAACTTGGTATCAAAGACTAAGGTTTTATAGTGTCTTAGGGAGCCTTAAGGCCATACTGAGTAGAGTCTTATGCATGGGTGTGAAGCACGCCATACTTATGGACAAGAGGCTACAAAAGATTTTAGGTAAAAAATTCCCTTCTTTCAGTATTCATGTCATGTGAAAGAGCATGATCTCTATTTAAACTCTCTTTTTAATTCATTCATCCATTCATTTATATATAATGCCTCCCAAAAAGAACAATGCAAGAAGGAACGGGCATTATCCTGTACCAGTACCTATCCTGAATAAGAAGGTCTCTGATGCTGATTTCAGAGCTTCCTTCACTACTATAGCTCACAAAGTAGCAGCTCAGAACTACCAGCAGGCTACTTTCCCAATGATTCCAGTGACTAATATAGCTACATCTAGGATTCAAGACTTTACCTGAATAAACTATCCTTTATTTTCAAGATCCAATTTGATAAGAATATGCAGGAATTTCTTGATATTATTCAGAAGGTGAATGATATCATGGGTGTCATGTCTAGTGATAGTGCAGAATTGGTTGCATACCAGTTGCAGGATGTAGCTCACACCTGGTATAAGTAGTAGAGGAGGATAGTGGTGAAGATGTAGGGCCTGTAGAGTGGGACGAGTTTGCCATAACATTTTTAGATAGATTCTTCTCTCTAGAGTTGAGGGAAGATAAGGTATAGGAGTTTATTAATCTGAAGTATAGTAGTATGAGTGTGAAGGGGTATTCCCTTAAGTTTACTCAGTTGGCCATGTATTCTCCTATTATGGTGTCTGATAATAGGTATAGAATCAGTAAGTTTGTCTCTGGTATAGCTGATAGTGTGGTCAAGGAGTGTAGGACTACTATGTTGATTAAGGAGATAGACTTGTCTAGGCTTATGGTTTATACTCAGCAGATTAAGGAGGAGAAGGTTAAGGAGAAAGAAAGAGAGAACAAGAAGGCTAGGATTAGCAGCTTTAATTTTTCATAGCCATGGTTAGAGGGTGGTAACCTTCCTTAATTCTGTCAAAAATCTTTAGCCCTAGATCTATCTTCAGTAAGTGTGCCAGTGCCAAAGTTCAGAAATTATAATCAGGATAGAGCGTCAGTCCCAATGTCCCAGGGAAGTATAAACAATGGCCATACTAATCCCCTTTGCCAAAAATATGGTAGAAACCATCTAGGTGTGTGTAGGGCTGGCAGTGATGTGTGTTTTGGGTGTGGCAAGACACGCCACAAAATCAGAGAATGTCCTAAAGTTGATCTGCTAAGTCAGCATAGTCGTCCTTCAGCTCTAGTGGGCCTTCCGACTCAGGAGGGCGCTACATCAAGTGACACCAGTGGACAGTTCCAGAATAGACTATAGTCACTCCAGTCCTGATAGGATCAGGAAAGTTCTCCTGATGTAGTTATGGGTACGTTATAGGTCTTTCACATTTATGTTTATGCTTTGTTAGATCTCAGGGTTTCACCTTTTTTTTCAACACCTATGTAGCTTTTTATTTTGGTGTCAGTCCTAAATTTTTAGCAGAACCCTGCTCAATGTCTACTATAGTAGGTGTCTCTATTGAATTGAGGGGTAGTACTTCAGCACTTAGGTGTCAAATTGTTTCTTTTCTTAAGGAAAGAAAAATAATATCCAAGGGGTGTGTTTACCATCTTGTTCAAGTCAAATACTCAAATTCTGCGACCCCAAGTTTCAAGTCAGTTTTAGTTGTGAGGGAATTTCTAGATTTCTCCCTGAAGATCTCCCAGGAGTTCTTCCCAAAAGAGAAATTGACTGCGAAATAGAGCTCCTTCCAGATACCCAGCTTGTCTCTATTCTTCCTTATAAAATAGCTCCAACTGAGCTAAAAAGGTTAAAAAAAATAGTTGAAAGATCTCTTAGATAATGGATTCATCAGTCATAGTGTTTCCCTGTGGGGTGCTCCAATCTTTTTCGTGTGTAAGAAAGATGGTTCTCTTAGAATATGCATCGATTACCGTTAGTTGAACAAAGTCATAGAATTAATGACTTTTTCAAGAAACTCTAAGTGTGCCATATATTTTTCTAAGATAGACCTCAGAACAGGCTATCATTAGCTCGGAGTTAGATAATGTGACATTCTGAAAACAACTTTCAGAACTCGGTATGGTCACTTTGAATTTCATGTTATGCCTTTTGGACTAATGAATGCGCCAACAACCTTCATAGACTTGATGAACAGAGTATTCAAGCAGTATTTGAACATGTTCATCATAGTCTTCATTGATGATATTCTTGTCTTCTCCCATATTGAAAATGATCATGCAAACTATCTCAAAATTATATTACAGACTATTAGAGCCTATCAGTTATTCCCCAAATTCAATAAGTGTGAGTTTTGGTTAATATCAGTAGCTTTTCTTGGCCATATTATTTCCAGTAATGGCATTTCATTTGACCCTCAAAAGACTAAAGCAGTGATAAACTAGCCCAGACCCATTTCTCCATCAGATATCAGCAATTTCTTAGGTTTCGATGGCTATTACAGGTGGTTTTTTGAATGTTTTTCATCTATTTCATCCCCCATGTATCGATTGACTCAGAATAAAGTCAAGTTTTAGTGGTCAGATTCTTGTGAAAAGAGTTTTTAGGAGTTGAAAACTAGACTCACCTTAGCCCCAATTTTGACCTTACTAGATGGTTCAGATGGGTTTGTTATTTACTATGATTCTTCTAGAGTTAGCCTTGGTTGTGTGTCAATGCAGAGAGGTAAGTTCATAATCTATGCCTCTATATAACTTAAACCTCATGAAAAGAATTACCCTACCAATGATCTTAAGTTAACAGTTATTGTATTTGCCTTGAAAATAGGGAGGCATTATCTTTATGGGGTTCATGTTGATGTGTTCACTAATCACAAAAGTTTGCAATATGTGTTCTCGTAGAAAGATTTAAATCTTTATCAGAGAAGGTGGTTAGAATTTTTGGAAAAATTATGATATGAGTGTGTTGTATCATCCGAGCAAGTCCAATGTATTGGCGGATACCCTTAGTAGATTGTCTAGGGGTTGTGTTGCTTATTTTGAGAATGATAAGAAGAAGTTAGTTTAAGAGGTTCATCATCTCGCAAGATTAGGCGTTCGGTTGGTGGATTAAGCTGAAGGTAGTGTTTGGGTTCAGAATAGTTCAGAATTATCATTGGTTGCCGAAGTAAAGGAAAAGTAGGATAGGGATCCCAGTTTAGTTAAGTTAAAGGGATCAGTTAGAGATCAGAAAGTAGAGGTTTTCTCCTAAATGGGAGATGGTGTATTGGATGTCAGGGTAGACTCTGTGTGTTGTGTGTTGATGGTTTGAGACAGTGAATCCTTACAAAAGCACATAGTGTGTATTACTCTATTCACTAGGAGCCACTAAGATGTACCGTAATTTAGGGGAAATCTATTGGTGGAGTGATATGAAGATGGATATTGCAGAGTTTGTAGCTAAGTTTCCTAATTATCAGTAGGTTAAAGTTGAGAACCAGAGGCGTAGTGGCACAATGCAGGAGTTTAGCATTCCCACTTGGAAGTGGGCAGAGGTAAATATGGATTTTTTGGTAGGGTTACCACATTTGCGTCATCAGCATAACTCAATATGGGTTATTGTAGATAGGTTTGCTTGACCATAGCATACAGTTATAAGTTTTTTAGTTATCAGATTTTAATATTTCAGTTTACTGACTATTTTAGAACATGTTATATGTTTGGTCATGCATTCTCATATTTTACATCTTTTCACGCATTTATATTTAGTTATTTCATGATATTCAATCAGTCTTTTCTTCATGCACATAAACCTATGTATTCTAGCCTAACCTTATCTCATATACACCTACATTAAAAATACTGATCGCTTACGTTTTCTTTGCGCTATATTGTTTACACTACTAGAAATTACCCCTATTGCAACAAACCTTTTGGCGACAGTTCCAAAAGCATTGCATAGAGGACCTATTGCAACGGTTCCAATCGTTGCAAAAAAAAATTATTCTAATAAAACTATTAAATACTATAACCATTGCTATTGTTTAAAAACCGTTACAATAGGGTGTTTTATCGCAACGGTTGACTGAACCATTACCACAAAGTCATCTATGGCAACGCTTTATTTGAGGAAAAAAGCTATTGAAACATTTATTTATTCCCACCACAAAAATTTTACCAAGTCCGCCAAAAAACTCTACTTTTCCATATAACCTTCTAAGACGCCACTTTAGGAATTACTTTTTCTTCTAAATTCACCAAGAACGAAAATTGAAGCTGCTCCGACTTCTAAATTTTGCTTGTTCATTTTGCATCTTCATCTCACTGCTCCGACTGCTCAGAAATATCTTACACCATTAACAATTTTATTGAAGTTGTTCATTTTGCGTCTTCATCTCACTGCTCCAACGTCTTCACAAGCTGCTCCGGCATCTTAATTCCCTTCCCAACTCGGAACACTTCAAGAAGACGGTCTTAATTTTTTAAAGCTGCTCCGACTTCAGCTCCGACAACCACTTCAATTTACGAGAAAATTTGAGGTTTTCTTCTTTAATTTGATGATTTTAAGGTTAGTTCATTCTTCTAATTAATGATTTTAATCTAATTTTTTGAGTTTTTAGTTTGGGATTTCTTTTCCTTCTCTTTGATTGTTGACCTAACATTTTGGGATAGGTTTAACTTGGGTGTTTTTTAGTTGATACCTTTTCTGGGTCAATAACCCATTTCCTTGTGCTAAATATAAATTTGGGTGTTATTTTGGGTGTTTTCAGTTGCTACCTTGTTTCACTTCAATTGTTGTAGCTTTCAGGTGCTAGATATTACATGATACAATGTCCATACATACATAAAGGTTGAGCTAATACCATTTATGTAAAGGTGACTTACTCGTTCTTTCCATAAAAGTGACTTACAGTACACATTTGGACTATCTTGGTTGTTGCAAGAGATCCTTTTCCATTCCATTTTGGTAGTTTAACTTACCAAAGCTAAGTATCATTATGTTCTATTGGTCATTGCTTGATTTTGAAGTCAACTACTTGTATTTAGTCATAGTTCTGGAAGTGGCATTTAGTTAACTAAATGTATCATTATGTTCTGTTGGTCCTTGTATCATTATGTAAAAATTGTCATAGTTCTGGAAATGGCATTTAGTTAACTAAATGTACCAATATGTTCCATTTCGGTCTTACAGCTAGCTTATCTGTAAAAACCAAGATTTGACCACAAGCACTTTGTTTAACAATGATAAAATTTGTATCTTGAAAATGCTTCACATTAGCATGGAATTGAAATAAATTGAAAGAGAAAAGTGAAATTGGCTCAATTATACAAGTAAAGCATTTGGTTCTTATCTGTGTATAATTAAGAGTTGATTCTTAAAGGAACCAATTTGGTTCCCTAAGAATGAAACCACTCAAAGTTCTATACATGTGGTTCATATTCATACTTCTGATTCTAATTCTCTTGTGAATTTACGACTTTGGAAATAATCATCATAAGCACTAGAAAGTTAGGTAATATGTACCAAAATTAGTACAACAGTAACATATTCAGAGTGTGCGCAGTCCTTGCCTCTACCTCAGAGGTAGAGAGGTTGTTTTCGATAGACCCCCAGTTCAAGATAAACAGTCCAAATCACCCCCAAAAAGCAGTTACAAGAGTGCAAGAATTATACCAAAATTAGCATTGGTAGAGTTTATGTACGGCTGTCATCTTCATGTTCATCATTCTCTCCTTCTTCTTCCACTTCCACTCTCTTCCTTTCTCCTCTTAAGGTATATCAATCACTTTCCTTATTGCTCTATTTCCATTTGTGTACGGTCGGATTTTGACTTTTTCATTAGCTTTACCATGTACAGATTTTGAGCTTCTTTGGAACTCGAGTGAGGCGTAATCCATCATCCCGCTCCATTCATAGAGATTCACAGCATCACAGTGTGCTTTTTTTTTCCTTTTACCTTCATCAATACTATTTCGTTAATTTGAAATTTAAATTTAAATTTTTTTAGTTGGAAATCTAATGATATGATGCCTGTTTGGCTTTTGTTTCCTGTTGTAATTGGAAATTGGGCTTAATCTCCAATAAAGGAATTGGCTAATCATTGAAATGATTAAGCACAATTGTTATTTTATTGAAATATAATACTTGGCTTGTACCTGAAGATATTGGGATTAGTTCGCTTGTTATCTATTTTAGTTTGAAATTTTGCTTAAATCATTTTTATGGTCGGAAACGATATGTTAAGAGATATTAGCCTTTTTTAGAACATAACTATTATATTATTGAAATTGATTAGCTTGTAATTAATTTTTTGATAATCAGAAACAGTCTTAGAAACCAAAAAGCCATAAGCTATGTTGCTCGGACTCATCAAAAATGTCATCAGGTGCTTGTTGGATTCGCCATACATAGTATATTTTTAGAGAATCTGACATGGGTGCGGCATCAAAAGTGAAGAGTCCACGCAACTTAGGCCATAAGTTAATCTCGCCTATTCTATATACAGGTAAGGATTGCAAAGGTTCTTATTAGCTCAGCCTATTGGTTTTAAGATTAGATCACAATGATTCTGTTCTTTATTTGATGGAATATGGGTAGTAATTTCAACCTAGCTAATAAGTGTTTTCTCACTTTGTGTTAGATTGATTTGCTTGTTGGATTTTTGTGCAATTGTAAAGGTTGGTCAAAATTTAGCAGTAGGGTTACCACTTACTGCAGAAAACATTGAGAGTGTGATGGATGAAATTCGACCATATCTGATTTCAGACGGAGGAAACACTTTGTTGCATGAAATTGATGGTAATTATTTGGCTCTTAACTGCCCATGCCAAGTGTTGCATAAAATTGATGGCAATTATTTGGCTCTTAACTGCCCATGCCAAACTGAAGTTGAGAAGACGGGTGAGAAATTATTTGACTCGAAGTCTTGTATAAATATTGAAGTTATCCATATATGACCTCTTAGGACTACAGGTTCACTGAGTTTGTTCTAGTTTCACACTTTTTGTGGACTGGTTATCTGCAATAAATCAATTTTCTTTTGCTCATTTTTTTAATATCTTTTTTGGCAGGTTTTGAAGTCTTCTGTAGAGCTGCTCTTCAAGTTCTATATTTTTCCATATACCATCCAGAGCTGACTGAGATGGAGGAACATGAGCAAAAAAGAGAAAAAGAATTGGGGAAGAATTGTAGCACTGACCATGATGCTCACAGTAATGCTTCATCTCGTAAATATAGACCTGAGAGTGATGCTGAATCTCTATCTAGAGATTGTAATGAGTGGCATAGCAAGAGCTCCACTGCAGGTAAAAAATAACTATCATATAATCTTTAAAGGTTTCAATCTATGACATTTCTTTTTCAGGGACCTGAAGCATTAGTTGAATGCAGATATACCATTCTTTTTGGTGACCATTAGTTCAAATTTGAGTGTTACCCTCAGGAATCTAAGGGAGTTGGAAGCCTACCAAAATAATGGTCAAAAGGTTTGTGTGTTTGATCTTAATGTTTTTTGGAATCTTAAGGTCATGAAAAATCGTTGCAATAGGGTTATTGCAATGATTCTCTGTCATTGAAATATAGTCTATTGTAATGGTTCTTAGTCGTTGCTATAGACAACATGAACCATCTCAATAGGAGATAAAAAAATTATTGCAATAGATAGACCTATTTCAACGGTTGTTGTAATCGTTACAAAAGTAGTTGCAATAGATCTATTGCAACGCTCATATATACAATGCTTGTAAAACCGTTGTGATACCTCTATGGAAATGGTTTTTATATCTATTGCAATGATTTTTGAACCGTTGCCATAGGGGGGATTTCTAGTAGTGTTAATATCATTGGTTTGGATGCTCAGTTTCTCGACCACGCTTAGACAGTCCAGCTATTATTCAGCAGCAACAGTAGTGAGTCCTCATGTTTTGAGGACCTATTATGTTATTTCAGTCTTTCTAAATTTCATTTCAGTTAGATAGTTTGGATTTAGTTATGACCTATCCCATCAACTCTCTTTTCAGATAGTTTAAAGGCATTCAGACATTTCAGATAGTTAATTAGTTTTTAGTCTTATTAGTCAGAATGCAGTATTTTCACATGTGTTTCAGACTTATGGATTCAGATGTAATGTTTTTAGTATTTAAACCTTATGGCATTTTTCGTTGATTCCCACACATTTCTTTTATTATTAGTTTTGCTTATTTCTCACAGTAGGTACTAGTTCATGGGTTAGCTTGTGGTCATTTGTAACTGTAAGCATATTTGCCTCGACTAAGGGGTGGCCTCAGGTCATGACACTGACACTAGAAATTGTATTTACCAATTCGAGGATCAAGGTGACTAGGGAGGCTTGAGTCCCCCTCATTATTATTATTTCATGATTAGGCAGGTTAAAGTCCCATGTAAATCATTATATGATTGGGTTCTTAAGTCACCTTAGTATATGTTGGGAGTTTTGAGTCCCCCGTGTGTATATATATGAGATTATTCTCTGTCTCATGCGGCTATATGCACTGGGTCCCAACCAAGGGGTGACAGTTGGGGCCTATATTGCCCGTGGGTACTATTATATGGTGGTTGCGCTACACAATCTGGGATAAAATTTTGAAAATAATTGTTTAGCCTTGTTCCCTATCCCGACATATGACATATTTATATATATATGTATATGCATCTAATTATGTTCATTGGTTTGAATGATGTTAAATTGTTGATCATGTACTTATGTTATCCTTATCCCCGAGTTAAATATTAGCGTTCACCCCGCTAACCATCTTCGGACATTGTATCCCCATGCAATGCAGAAATTTGTCACATTTCTGCTCCTCCTGCTCAGTTATTAGGATTCAAAATAGCTCGGGAGTTGACATTGAAGTGGTCAACTTCCATACATCAGAAGTATACATTTCGTGTTTTGTTCCTCTGATGTCTTAGACTTATTTTTCACTATTGTCGTGGGAATGTCCTAACACTTTATTGATATTGTGTTTTGGATCATAGTTTAGAAGGTTTTTTTTACCACTGTGGTTATTGGACGGTTTCGATCGGTTTTTTGGTCAGTCGTCTGTGGTTGGTCATGGACATGCATTGAAATTTCTTAAGCTATTGCACACTATATTGTTATATATTCAAAATTCATCCGACTTTATGGTGTGTTGTGTTTGGTTTGGTTTGGTTAGATGTAGGGAGTGATCTTTGGTCCATGTGGGACTTGAGGTACTCGACACGATCAGGCCCTGGTCTGGGTCTTATCATTATTACTTGTTGTGTACAGCGATATTGGCATGTGTTGATTCCTTATGTTATACAATTATTCCATTTTGATTACTTATTATATACAGTGATGATGGAGATGATTCAAGTTTGATTTGGTACCTTGACTTAGTTATGATTATCTTGCATTATATTATCTTTATATCATAACTTAGCTCAATCGGACGATAATGCCTACTGAGTACTCATTATTTTCATACGCAAACTACACTTCTGTAGCCTGCAGATTATAGTATGGGCTATTGTCATTGATTGTGTGTCATGCAAAGAAGCCATGGTTTGGAGACTTAGAGTGATCTCTTGGAGTTCAGAGTATTACCTATCTCTCTCTTATGTATTAGACTAGTCTCTATATTGTATTCGAAGATAAGTTATATCTATGTATTTAATTAAACTTCACTCTGTATTCTTGTATTATTAGCAGCATTGTACTGATATGTAACACCCTAATTTACTGAACCGGAATGTTACAGGGTGACCATGACCCCGAGGGACCACAAGCTAACCCATGGCTGATATCTGTACCTGTACATTGTATAATATAGAACATAAATGTGGAATACATAAACTGTAAGGCCATAAGGTTCAAAACGGAATAATCATAACATGAGAGTGGGGTATAGAATACCCAAAACAACTGTAATACTATCTGAAGTCTGAACATACTAGTCTGAAAAGCCTCTAACATGACTGTCTGAATAGGGAGTTGATGGGACATGTCCCCAACTAACTCCGACTAGAAAAACTGAACTGAAATAAACCATAACATAAGTAATGATCATGCCCTCGAGAGATGAGGACTCACTACTGGAACTCTGATAGCTGAGATGCTACTGCTACTGCTGGTCTAGAAATCGTGTATCTGAACCTATGGTGTAACATAAAAGAAAGCACCTATCACGAATGCGTCAGTACAACTGAGAGTACTGAGTATACGAGTGAGGTAGGATAAAGGCAAAGGATTTGTATGCATGAACAATGTTGACTGGTATGAATGTGAGAACACATACATATATAAGTAATTGCTACTGAAATTATGACAATATTGACTAATGAGTCTAAATACTTACAACATGAGTTTACCGGTTCCGAGATACTAAATGACTGCGTTTACTGATATTGATCTATGAATCACTAATAAGTGAGGAACTGATACTATATTACTGAATACTAGGAGACTGATACTTTATTACTGATAAAGAAATGATTGTTTCTGGAAGACCTAATTATGAAGGACTAGTCTAATTGACTGTATCTGACAGTCCTGAAACTGAGTACTGATAGCATGAGTTTACTGAAATCTAATATGACTGGCAAATGATTTTTGATAGCTAATATAGTTGATAACATGAGTGACTATATCTGATAGCCTTGATATTGGATACTGATAACATGGGTGACTGTAGCTAACAGCCCTAAATCTGATGGAACTATCTGAGTTTCGTTCTATATCTTAGTTGATTGTATCTGACAGTCCTGATATTCTGAAGAACTATATGAGTTCTTTTACTGAGACTGAAAGACGGAAATTGTGGGAGGTAGTAGTTTAACCGACATGCCCCATGTATGCTAATGTAGATAAACTGGGGTCCAATCTTTGCCCTGTGCCATGGGTAAAGACAAACTGTGAGTAAACCTCAAATCTGGCAGTGTCCCCAAAAGAGAACGGCGGATGTCCTCCTCATCAACCCTCAAGCTATAATTATTGATGTCTCAACCTATGCTGGCTACATAGTTCTGGAATACAAGGATGACTACTAAGAATCACACCCTCATCTGAAAGTGTATGTTCCCATCCTTGGGTTCACTCGGTGCTAACTTTTACTCCCATCTGAATAGACACTGAGCATGATTGACTGAACTGATTAACTAGACTGATAGTGTTGCTTAGCTGAGCTAAGCTAAATTTAATGAGATCCGTTGACTGAAGGAATACTACTGAGATCTGAGGACTGACTGAGAGAACTTAAGTTACTAAGTACTAAGTAGAACTGGAATGGTACTGAGTTTACTGAATTTCCATTGACTGACGAAATTACTACTGATGTCTGGTAACTGACTGAGTTCATGAGATTACTGAGATTTCCTGAGTCACATGACTGACTGAATTCTACTAAGCATGGCTTGACTAAGGATATCATGACAACATGACATGGCTCTGGGCACACAGCTATATTTTTTGGGTACAAGTACCCCCAGGACTCGATGGAAGGAAACTGACATACATGACTGACTTGATCATAAGAATAGAGTCCACAATTCACAATATCATAAGTAGGGGATTTCATACAACACATGGCTATCATATTCTTGGTCATGAAAAGGGAATGAATATAACATGTAAATACTTGCATAAATTCAATTTCATGAGCGTTCCATATTACAACAATAATGCGTAACAATTTGCATGGAAATCATGTTGAACATAAGCATAGAACATAGACTAGTCACTTAGGACCTATTATGTCATAAAAGCATGATTTCTAGTCTCTTAGATATTTTCACAAACACCTTACATGTAAATCTTTAGCATAGGTGGATTCATCAAGATTACAAATATTCAACCACCAATTTCACATGTTTATACATCATATACCACCATAGTTTCATACAAACATACTAAGATCCCATCTTGGGCATCATCAAATTTCAACAACATGATCATCAACCATCAATATCATAAATATACATTATTTAGAAGATGATTTTTTTGAGCTTTATGGATGAAAGGAATCCATAAATCAACACACGCATACTTTAGTTCGTTATTCTTGGAAGATTGATGGAAAGATTCTTGAAATTAAATCCCCAATTGAAAACCATCTTCTTGTTCTTGAGAGAAAATGGAATAAAAAGGTGTATTTTGGTTGAAAATGGGTTTAATTCCGTGTTTATGGGTATATATGGGGTGGGAGATGACCAAAATTCCCTTAAGAAAAGAGAAAAAGACGCAGTTGTCCCTCTATTGACTGTATGACAGGCTGAAGTAAATTGATCATAACTTTTTACTCAGATGTCAAAATTGGATGAAACCAATTGAATTGGAAATACTACTCTCATATCTTTCATTTGATATATATCAGCTCTCACAGTTCATTATATACAGGGAGTTATGATCGTTTGAAGTTGACCCTGAAATGCTGAAAAAAAACTGGGCAAGCACTGGAGTTAGCAGGCGGCGCGGGCTAATCGCCTGGGGCTTCTGTTTTGGGCACCCAAACTTTCCCTTACGCTACTCCAAAAATTCTGAAACTCACCCGGGATATACACCGAGCTTTCCCGTCCGTAACACAACTTGAAAATTGAAAAACAAATATCGGGAAGGTCGCCAAATAAATCCCCGAAGTTTGGAGGTCTAAAATAAGACTAAGTGTTGAATCTTGAACACTTAGCAAAATTTTTATAAGTTTTGGGATCTTTCATGGAGCTTTATGAGCTGAATTTGACACGCGATTTTGTGGGGTATTACATGATACCACCAAGTTTTTGGATTATATTATATAATTGCTTCTTTATTTCATCTATCACGAAATTCTTTTCTATATATATTTGGTAGTATGTTACTAGTTGTTCTTAACTACGGCTTTGGTTTCTTATTGGAGTGTTATAGTAGGCACCATCATGACCTAAGAAATTGATTTGTGACAGAATTTAAGATAGGTGATATTTCCTATGACCGCTTCCTAAGTTGGCAAATTGGAAATTCTTTATCTTGAGATGCTTGGTTCCTGTGATGGTATTGGTATTGACCTTGACATTGATGTCGAGCTTGGTACTTTCTTCCTCAGCAAGGTGATTCATAGGTTAGGTGAGTTATGGTGGTCCTACTTGGGTGGATTCAAGAAATCCTTATTTTGGAATTTGTTCAACCTGATAAGACTGTATGTCTATGAGTATTCTTGGACGAGATGGGGTATTGGATTGATATAGTTTTTGGCTAAGGTTTTATTTCTTCAAGTTGCTAGAATTTTTGCTATTTCTAGTGCGATTTTCAACCTTGGTGAGTTGATGTACTATAGAAATATAGCACCTTCAATGCTTAAAATAAGGAAAATATGGAAGTTTCTAAGGCCTTTCTATTAGATATAATCCATTTTGGGTTTGTTTTAGCAGGAAATCATGTTTAGGATGATAAGTTTGTGAAAGATGTTTAAAAAGGTGTTTCCGGCCATTTTTAGAGCAATTATGGATGTTTGGGACACTTTTCGACTTGGCCATGATCAAAACATGTTTGAAAGTTGAAAAAATGATGAAAAGATGATTTCTAGCACCTACCAAGTCAACCCACGGATAGCATGTAGGACCTACAAACCGCAGGTAGACAAAGCAGGTGCCAGAGGTCAAAATCTCGAGAGCTAGGCTGCAGGATTTGTACTGCAGTCTTCACCTGTGCCTAGTGTCAAGATCGCAAGCACTACCTACGCCTGTGGTAGACCGCAGGTACATAAAGCAGGGGGCAGGTAAAGAGAGCAGGTAGCCACTGACCTGGTTTTCTTCTTTTTCATGTGGGATTTGTTTTTAGGGTTTCCTCATATACTATAAATACCACTTATGTACTTTTTAGTAGTAGTTACACATTTTTGATACTTACAAACATATTTTTATTCCAAGATCTGACTTTTATCTTGGGATTCTATTGTATTAACTTCAGTTGATAAATTAATTTACGGTTGTTGGGTTTTATTCATCTTATCATTGTGATTTCATCTATACTTTCTATTATGAATGATATTAATTTCTTCACAGGAATGAGTGGCTAAAAACCCATAGCTAAGGTTGTGCAAACCCTGGCTGATTGATGAAGTAGGGGAAGTACGATTGTTGAATTGCACCAATACCCATGACATTCACTGTGTTATCCTCATTATAATAGTTATCTTAGAGATTGGAAATGTTAGGATCCCTCCTAGATTATTGCTACTTACTCGAAAAGAGGAGTATTGACTAGTAAAAGATAATGACAACAATAATTTAAAGTTTAACTATTGATCTACTCTACTAGGTAATATCTAAGTAAGATGGTTAGCTTTCATCTAATAACTAGAGACTCAAAAGGTAAAAATTAACTAGGGTCAAGATAAGGGTTAGTAATGCAACATCCTAATACTCAAAAGGTAAAGGGCAAAATTCTTCTACTAGTCCAAAAGAATATAGAAGGTACATAACTTATCAATTCTTCATGTGAGGTATTGGGTTTGTTTTACAAAGCACGATAAACCTACGGAGTTGAGAATCCGGGAGGAACGCAATCCTAGCGTTCACATATGACTGATTACAACCAAAGTTAATATTGTTACTTTCTCGATATTACTACCAACAAATTCCATATTTACTTTTCCAGTATTGCCCGTAGACTACAATTGCTGATAACTGCAATTCTACATATTCCCTTGGGATTTGACCCCAACCTTAGTTGTGTTACTATATCTTGACAGCGACCGTACAATCATCTAATGGAGGTGTTGCTTGGACGTTATTAAGAAATTAGCGTCGTTGCTGGGGAACACAATGCTAATTTATGGATTAAAGTCGTTACAGTTTTTAAGTCTTTCTTATTATTCTTAGTTGGGCATACGCCGATGTATTCCTAGCACATGGAGTAGGGGCAATCCCTTTCTCCTACTAATTTCAGAGAAGATCCTACAATCACATAGTAGGATGTCAGAGCCATAGAGGGACAATCTCCTTAAAGACAGGGTTTGAGATGGTGTTAATAGACAGACTGGTAAGCTTTTAGCGCAAATAGAGTTAGCTGAGTAGAGACAGATAGTAGACTGTCGAGCAGTACTGGGTGGGAATCAAAATAGAGTCAGAGGAGGCCAACCTCAATTAATCCTAGCATATCAGTATGTTTATCCATATGTTCATGATAAAGAAGATTCAGGATATGATGAGTCGGCTGATATAGGAACCATTATCCATTCTGACTTACCTCCTGATGTCAAGTTCAATAGCTCGAGTGCTATGATCCTGCTCTTGTACTTAAAGGGTGTTTTTGTGGGGTTGCTTATAAACGATGGAATCATGCATCTGTCTAATTTTTCTAGGATTTTCACTTCATATACCACACCCGGGATAGATCAAGAGGCACTGAGATTGAGGTTGTTCTATTTCTCGCTTATTGGAGAAGCTTATTATGGCTTGGGGAACTGCCAAGAGGGTCTCCATCACTATAAGTAAGAAGATACACAAATAATTCTTGAACAGGTTCTTTTCTCTATCCAGGGTATTGCAGCTCAAGGATGAGATATTTAATTTTAGGCAGCTGCAGTCTGAGTCTATATATGAGGCATGGTTCCAGTTCAAGAAGAAGCTTAGCATGGTACCCAACCATCGTATATTAGGTACAAGCTTGTTAAAGATATTCTATAGAGCCTAGACTACCAGTTCTAGAGCAATGGCAGATACTATATTAGGAGAGCATTTATGAGATTACGGTGAGAGATAACTGCAGGTATTATGGATAAGATCTCATTAACTTACTGAGGGTGGCAAACTTAGAAGGTTAAGAGAGGTTCTGATATTTATGCCATTGAAGTTTCTAGTGAACAAAGAGTAACTAAGGATGTTGTAGTTAAGAGATTTTACTATTATGAACTAAAATTGGCAAGCTGGCTAAACAGTTTGCAACAATGAGCATAGCAAAAGTCAATGTAGTAAGGGCATAGGGTGCAAGAATCTTTTTTTTATTTTAAATTATGAGTTTTTACATGATTATGTTGAAATATCTTCATGAATCTTTTATTATTTCAACATCAAGTTAAGAATATGAATGTTTTTAAGTGGAATGGATTATAGTACGTTTTGAATGTTGAAGTTCCTATATCATTATCATGTGAGTCAGAATAAATACTCAAATTATGATTTTTTTTCATGTACTCATGATATCTCCTCATGTTTAAAAGCATCCCTATGTTAAATTCTTGATCTCCATGTGTTTGATGAAATGCCTAAGTGATGGGTTTTGAAGGATGATTTCCCACTATGGTTTTCAAAACTTTTGTGTGTCCTTATTGTTATTTCCATTCAGTGCTGGAGAGTTATGAACACCCGATACCTAGTTGTTTACATAAATTCAGTATCCTCAAAATTATTTCAAAAAAACTATGATTATTGTCATTCAATCAAATTATTTATGATCAATTATTTGTTCAGTTAAGCTTAGTTCAATCCAATAATCAGTGTCAATTCAGTTGGGAGTAGGATTTAGCACCAAGAAAACCTAAGTATGAGGGCTCACCTGCCAGCTAGGATTGGGTCCTTAGAAGCAGTCCCTAAGTTCAGGAACTACATAGCTAGCATAGGATTATGAGATGTCACCCACCAGTTTAGGACGGACATTCTCTTAGGGATCACCTTCCAGTTTAGGACTGACTCCCTAGTCCTTTGGGACACCAATTGAGTGGATCCAAACTGCCAGTGTTAGTACCCGTGGCACGGTACTGACACCCTTCCAAATGGGGTTACTGGTTGGACCCCAATCAGCTAAAATTGGCATATGTTGGTTAGATAATACCTCCCATAATCTCAGTTCAGTATTCAGTACAAAATTTAATTCAGGTTTGCTTGACCATAGCATACAGACTTTCAGTTATTCAGTTATCAGATTTCAGTAATTTACTTTACAGATTATTTTAGAAACATTATATGCTTGGTCGTGTATTCTCAGTATTTCAGTTTTCATACATTCATTTTGGTTATCTTATTTTGTACAGTCATTCATTACTTCATGCACAGTTAATCCATGTATTTTAGCCTAACCCCATCTCATATACCAGTACATTTAAAGTACTGACCGCATACTTTTCTTCACGCTATGATGTCATATATCATAAGTTTGGACGCTCAGTTTCCTGACCGGCCTTAGACAGTTCAACTTATCAGCAACAGTAGTTGTGGTGTGTCCTCATATATTGAGGACATGATTGCTTTATTTTAGTTTATCTTAGTATTTCAGCATTTCCATTCAGTCAAATTTAGTTGAGGGTTTGTCCCATCAACTCCACAGTCAGTTAGTTAGAGGCTTTCCAGACATTCAGTTAGTTTAATAGACTTATCAATTGGGTTTCAGTATTTCTCGCAGATGTTTCAGACTTGCAAATTCAGTTGTATTTTAAGCATTTAAAACATTATGTCCTTATGAGTAGTTTTGTATTTGTCTTTATTTATCAGTTTACTCAGTGCTCACAGCAGGTAACAGCTTATGGGTTAGCTTGTGGTCACTTGTGATTGTAAGAACCGTTGTTGCGACAAGGGGTAGCCTTGGGTCGTGACAAAACTTGGTATCAGAGCCTAAGATTTTACAGTATCCTAGAGAGTCAGAAAAGCCGCATTGAGTAGAATATTGTGCATGGGTGTGAAGCGTGCCACACTTATGGAAAAGAGGCTATGAGATGTTTTAGGCAAAGTTTTCCTTCTTTCAGTATTCATGTCATGGGAAAGAGAATGATGCACTACTTTAATCCTCTTTCTATCTCATTCTTTCTTTCTTTTATTGACAATGCCTCCCAAAAGAAATAATAGAAGAAGAAATGGGAATTAGCCCGCATCTCCGCCAGTTTAAAAAGATCCCCTAAATGAGCATATCTCTTATGCCGAGTTTAGAGATGCCTTCACTACCTTAGCTAACTCAGTAGATGCTTAGAACAATAAGCAGGTTATTTCCCCAGATAATCTAGTGGAAAATACAGCTGCAGCTAGGATTCGAGATTTCACCCGAATAAATCCCCTTTTGTTTTCGAGATCCAAGTCTGAGGTGGATCTGATTCAGAAAGTTAAAAATACTATGGCTATCACACCTAGTAAGAGTGAAGATTTGGCTTCTTATCAGTTGCAGGATCTAGCACATATATGGTATAAGTAATGGAAGAAAGATAGGAGTGTTGAGGCAGGGCCTATAGAGTGGGAGAGTTTGCCACAACCTTTTTAGACAGGTTTTTTCTATTAGAGTTGAGGGAAGCTAAGGTACTAGAGTTCATTAATTTGAATTAGGGTAATTTGAGTATGAAGGAATACTCGCTTAAGTTCACTTTGTTGGTAAGGTATGCTTCTTCGATGGTGGCTGACAATAGGTCTAAAATGAGTAAGTTTGTTTCGAGTGTCGCTGATAGTGTTGTCAAGAAGTGAAGGACTTCTAGGTTGATTAAGGATATGGACCTATCTAGGTTTATGGTTCATGCTCAAAAGATTGAGGAACAAAAGCTTAAGAAGAGAGAAAGAGAGAATAAGAGGGCTAGAATAGGTAGCTTTAACTTTTTTAAGCCACGGTCAGAAGGTGGTAACCATTCTCAATTTCGTCAAAAGTTTTTAGCTCCATCTTTGTCTTCAGCTAGTGCACCAGTGTCGAAATTCAAAAATGACAGTCAGGATAGGGCGTCGGGCTCTAAGTCCCAGAGTAGTATGAACAATGGTCGTACTAATCCACTTTGCCAGAAATATGGTAGAAATTATCAGAGTGTGTACAAGGCTGGTAGTAATATGTGTTTTTGGTATGGCAAACTAGGCTACAGGGTTAGAGAGTGTCCAATAATTGCTCAGAGGGGAAAGGATTTACGCCAACAAGGCCAGTCCAATCAGTCATCATCTCTAGCAGGTCGCTCAACTCAACAGGGTGCTAGTTCCAGTGCCACCAGTGGACACCGCCAGAATAAGTTGTATGCATTTCAGTCCCATCATGATCAGGAAAGCTCTCCTAATGTGGTTACGGGTACATTATAGGTCTTTCATCTTTATGTGTATGTTTTATTAGACCCAGGAACCTCACTTTATTTTGTAACCCCTATATAGCTATCAATTTTGATGTCAGTCCAAAAATATTAATAGAGCCTTTCTCAGTGTCTACCCCAGTAGGTAAGTCTATCATAGCCAGATAGGTATACAGAAACTGCCTGGTTATAGTATCTCGGAAAATCACTTCAGTAGATCTTGTAGAACTAGAGATGGTTGATTTCAATGTCATTCTCAACATGAATTAGCTC
Source organism: Capsicum pubescens (assembly GCA_030864215.1). NCBI lineage: Eukaryota > Viridiplantae > Streptophyta > Magnoliopsida > Solanales > Solanaceae > Capsicum > Capsicum pubescens. The sequence continues at coordinate 223,357,243 of CM061543.1, read as the reverse complement.
TATTCATGCTACGCTTCAGTTGACTATAGAAATAAAGTCATTCAGTTTCAAGTTCCAAATGAACTAGTCATTGAATTAAGGGGTAGTACTTCAGAGTTTAGAGGTCAAATTGTGTCATATCTTAAGGCAAGACGAATGATATCTAAGGGGTGTGTTTACCATTTTTTTCAAGTCAAAGACTCCAGTTTTAAGACCCCATGTATCAAGTCAGTTTCAGTAGTAAGGGAATTTCCAAATGTTTTCCCTGAATATTTTCCCAGAGTTCCTCCTAAAAGAGAAATTTACTTCAAAATAGATCTCCTTCTAGATACCCAACCTATCTCTATTTCACCCTACAAAATGGCTCCAGCTGAGCTAAAAGGGCTAAAAGAATAGTTGAAAGATCCCTTAGATAAGGGAATCATCAGGCCCAGTATTTCCCCATGGGGCACTCTAGTCCTTTTCGTGCATAAGAAAGATGGTTCTCTTAGAATGTGTATCGATTACCATCATTTGAACAAAGTCACCATCAAGAATAAATATCCGCTCCCCAGGATTGATGACTTGTTCGACCAACTTTAGGGTGCCAGTTATTTCTCTATAATAGACCTCAGATCTGGCTATCATCAGCTCAGAGTCAGAGAATATAACATTTCAAAGACAACCTTTAGAACTCGATATGGTCACTTTGAATTTCTAGTTATATGTTTTGGACTAACGAATTCTCTAATAGCTTTCATGGACTTGATGAATAGATTGTTCAAGTATTACTTAGACATGTTCGTTATAGTCTTCATTGATGATAATCTGGTCTACTCTCGTAGTGAAAATAATTATGCAGACCATCTTAGAATTGTATTAAAGACTCTTACATCCCACCAGTTATTCGCCAAGTTCAGTAAGTGAGAGTTTTGGAAAAGATCAGTACCTTTCCTTGGCCATATTATTTCCAGTGATGGCATCAGAGTTGACCCTCAAAAGACCAAAGAAGTGAGAAACTGGCCCAGACCCATCTCTCTATTAGATATTAGGAGTTTCTTAGTTTTGGCTGACTATTACATATGGTTGGTTAAGGGATTTTTGTCTATTGCATCCCCCATGTCTCGATTGACTCAGAATAAAACTAAATTTCCATAGTAAAATTCTTATGAAAAGAGTTTTCAGGAGTTGAAGACTCGACTCACCTCAGCCCCAGTCTTAACCTTGACAGATGATTCAGAGGGATTTGTTGTTTACTGTGATGCTACCATAGTTTCTCTTAGTATTTTTTTTATATAGAGAGGTAAGGTCACATCCTTAGCCTCTAGACAACTTAAACCCCATGAGAAAAATTATCCTACCTATGATCTTGAGTTAGCAGTTGTTGTTTATACCTTGAAAAATTGGAGGCACTATTTTTATGGGGTTCATGTTGATGTGTTCACGGATCATAAAAGTTTGCAGTATGTATTTTTGCAGAAGGATTTAAATCTTCTTCACAAAAGGTGGTTAGAGTTGTTAAAAGATTATGATGTGATTGTGTTATATCATTCGGGCAAGGCCAATGTAGTGGAAGACGCCCTTAGTAGATTTTCTACGGGTAGTGTTTCTCATGTCGAGAATGATAAGAAGAGGTTAGTTTAGGAGGTTCATCAGCATTCTAGATTAGGTGTTTGGTTGGTTGATTCAACTGAAGGTAGTGTTTGAGTTCAAAATAGTTCGAAATCTTATTTAGTTACCAAAGTAAAGGAGAAGCAAGATAGGGATTCCAGTTTGGTTAAGTTGAAGGAATCAGTTAGAGATCAAAAAGTAGAGGCTTTCTCCCAAGGGGGAGATGAAGTGTTGCGATAGCAGGGTAGGTTGTGTATGTCATGTGTTTATGGTTTGAGATAGTGGATTTTAGCAGAAGCACATGGTGTGCTTTAATCTATGCTTTCTAGAGCCACTAAGATGTACTATGATTTAAGGGAAATCTATTGGTAGAGTGGCATGAAAAGGGATATTTCAAAGTTTGTAGTTAAGTGTTCTAACTGTCAACAGGTTAAGGTTGAACGTCAGAGGCCTAGTGGTACAATACAAGAGTTCAGCATTCCTACTTGGAAGTAGGTAGAGGTGAACAAAGATTTTGTGACAGGGTTGCCACGTACTCGTCGTCATCATGATTCGATATGGGTCATTGTAGATAAAATAACCAAATCAACTTATTTCTTATCAGTTCATACTTCTTATTCAGCCTAGGATTACACCAATCTCTATAATAGAGAGTTGGTTTAGTTGCTTGGAGTTCCATTGTCTATTATTTCAGATAGAGGTACTCAGTTTGCCTCTCACTTTTGGAAAGCATTTTAGAAGGGTCTTGGTACCTAAGTTCATCTTAGTACAACTTTTCATCCTCGGATAGATGGTCAGGCAGAGAGGACCATTTAGACCCTTGATAACATATTGACAGCATGTGTTATTGATTTTAAAAGAAGTTGGGATGACCACCTTTCTTTTATCGAGTTTGCCTACAATAACAGTTATCACTCCAGTATTCAAATGGATTTGTTTGAGGCTCTCTATGGGAGGATATATAGATCTCCTATTAGTTAGTTTGAGGTAGGTGAGGCTGCTTTAATAGGACTAGATTTGGTGTTTAATGCAATAAAGAAGGTTCAGTTGATTAGGGAGAGGCTTATGACAGCCCAAAGCCATCAAAAATCTTATGCAGATGTGAGGAGAAGAGATCTTAAGTTTGAAGTTAGGGATTTTGTGTATTTGAAAATCTTGCCCATGAAGGGAGTAAAGAGATTTGGCATGAAGGGTAAGCTTAGTCCCTAATATGTTGGCCCTAACAGAATTTTGAATCATTTTGGAAAGGTAGTTTATGAGCTTGAGTTGCCTGCAAATTTGGCATCAGTGCATTCGGTGTTTCATGTTTCTTTTTTAAAGAAGTGTATTGGTGATCCATCTATTATAGTTCCTTTAGAAAACACAGATATTGAAGATAGCCTTTCTTACGAAGAAATCCTATTCGAGATCCTTGATCGTCAGATTCGAAGACTAGGGAACAAAGAAGTTCCCTTGGTCAAATTTCTTTAGTGGAATCAGTCCGTTGAGGGAGACACTAGGGAAGCAAAAGATGATATGCGTACCAAGTACCCTCATCTTTTCTCTGTAAACTTAGACTAATCTTAAGGTAATAGTTTTCCTCAGATTATTTCTTTTTCATTCTTAGTTCCAACTATATAATCCATCTCATGTCATTTCACTCATTCAAGAAATCAGTTCAGTTCTTGTATCATGTTTTAGGCTCAGTCATGTAATCATGTTTTCAGTTATGCATGTTCAGTATGTGATTTCAGTTTCCCCAGTTTTCTCACATCAATCAGTCTCACTTGAGAATGAATGTTCCCAAGGAGGAGATATTGTAATACCATGTATTATTCTTAGCTCAATTCAACTTCTAGTTGCATGCATAAGAGGCTTAAAACCTGAAAATTTCACTTACTGTTGGGGACTTAGTCATATTTTTGGTCTTAACTTCTTGGATTCTTAAATTAGTATTCACGACCCCAAGGTGTTGGTTTTTGAGTTAATTCATGTTTAGGGGTGTATGAAGCATGTCTCGGAGAATTTTTAGATTTTTCAGATGAGGATTGGGTCGTGTTTGGATTTTTATTCCAATACCTCACTATGATAGCATCACGTCATGGTGCTTATAGCAATGAATGTATCATCTCATTGTAGTACCTCTTTAAACAGCACTTCAGTTATGAATTTAATCTCTTGAGCGGCAATTATGTCTTTCCCATCAAATCAATTTGTAAAAACACAAATTAAAACATTATTTAGGGCATTATTTTCACATCTTCTCCAATTTTCTCTCAAAGCAAACCCTACTCTTTCCCCAAGATCATCAAATTCCATTCCTTCCTCTCCAAAGAAACCAAGAATTCAAGCTTCTAAAATCTATGAACCTTCAAGAAAGCATCAAAATTGGTTCTTCTTTCAAGCTTAAGGGTTTAAGGTATGTGTCATGCATCCGTTAGCCATTTTTCACCCATGAAATCCAAGAATCCTTTTTTTATTTTAAATTATAAGTTTTTACATAATTATGTTGAACTATCTTTATGAATCCTTTGTTAATTCAACTTCAAGTTAAGATTATGAATGTTTTTAAGCGGAATGGATTATAGTATGTTTTGAATGTTGTAGTTCCCATATCATTATCATGCAAGTTAGAATAAATCCTCAAATTATGATTTTTGTCATGTGCTCATGCTATCTCCTCATGTTTAAAATCATCCCCCTGTTAAATTCTTGATCTCCATGTGTTTGATGAAATGCCTAAGTGATGGGTTTTGAATGATGATTTCCCACTATGGTTTTCAAAGATTTTATGTGTCCTCATTGTTACTTCCATTCAGTGTCGGTGGGTTATGAACATCTAATACCTAGATTTTTACATAAATTTAGTATCTTCATAATGAGTTCAGATAAACTATGAGAATTATTATTCAGTCAAGTTATTTATGATCAGTTGTTTATTCAGTTAAGCTTTGTTCAGTCAGTGATCAATGTCAGTTCAGTTGGGAGTAGGATTTAGCACCGAGCGAACCTAGGGATGGGGGCTCACCTGCCAGCTAGGATTGGGTCCTTAGAAGCAGTCCCTAAGTTCTAGAACTACATAGCCAGTGTAGGATTATGAGACATAACCCGCTAGTTTAGGACTGACATTCTCTTAGGGGTCACCCTCCATTTTAGGATTGATACCCTATTCCTTTGAGATATCAGTTGTGTGGTTCCACATAGCCAGTGTTAGTACCCATGGCATGGAAGTGACACCCTTCTAACTAGGGTTACAGGTTGGACCCCAATTAGCTTAAATTGGGGCATGTCGGTTAGATGATACCTCCCACAGTCTCAGTTCAGTATTCAGTACAAAATTCATTTCAGGTTTTCTTGACCATAGCATACAGACATCCAATTATTCAGTTATCAGATTTTAGTAATTCAGTTTACAAAAAATTTCAGAAACATTATATGCTTGGTCTTGCATTCTCAGTATTTCTACTTTCATGCATTCATGTTCAGTTATCTCATGTTGTACAGTCAGTCATTACTTCATGCACAGTTAACCCACGTATTTCAGGCTAACCCCATCTCATATACCAGTACATTTAAAGTATTGATCACATATTTTTCTTTACGCTATGATGTCTTATATCGTAGGTTCGTACGCTCAATTTCCTGATCGAACTTAGACAGTTCAGCTTATCAGCAGCAGCAGTTGTGGTGAGTCCTCATCTATCTAGGACATGATTGCTTTATTTCAGTTTATCTCAGTAGTTCAGCATTTCCATTCAGTCGGAGTTGGTTGGGGGGTTTTCCATCAACTCCATAGTTAGTTAGTTAAAGGCTTTTTAGACATTCAGATAGTGAGTTAGTTTATCATACGTATCAGTTGGGTTTCAGTAGTTATCATAGATGTTTTAGAGTTGCGAATGAAGTTGTATTTTTAGAATTTAAAACCTTAGCATTATCAGTTGTTTCTGAATATGTATTTATTTATCAGTTTACTCAGTGCTCATAGAAGGTACCAGTTCATAGGTTTGTTTGTAGTCACTTGTAACCGAAAGCATTGTTGTTATAACTAGGGGTAGCCTCAGGTCATGACAGTGTAGTGCCAAGGAGGCTTAGTCACTTGTTATGTCTATATGTACTATACCAGCCCCCAAGCCTAACTTGGCTCTCTGAATACTAAGGTAAAGAAAATAAGTGCAAGCCTATGGTATTTGATATGCACTGACTGGAACTTTTTCATTGAGTGTGAGTGTCTCTTGACCATCCCTACTTTGACATGCATTATTTCATATAAGTGAGTGGAACATCTTTGTTGTGAGAGTACTTAAGTCATGTTGCTAGATTTTTGTTTGTTTCGAATAATATAATTTGTACATATGTTTGGTTGTCTATTGCTAATGTAATTGTCATACCTTGATCCCTTTGTTTCACATTATTGTGCTTTATGATCATACACAATTGGTTTTGAAAACAGATATAGGAGGGGATATTATGATCTTAACTTAATTTGATAACTGACTTCCTTAAATATCTTAGATTCTCTTAGTTAAGCATCATTTTTTATGTTATTGTGTTTTTGTTACTTGAGGACATGCAAATGCTCTAAGTTGAGGGTGTTAATGTATTCTTGGCCGAGATGGTGTATTGGGTTGATATAGTTTCTAGCTAAGGTTGTATTTCTTCGAGTTTCTCGAAGTTTTTCTACTGCTAGTGCAATTTGCAACCTTGGTGAGTTGATATGCTATAGAAATATAGCACTTTTGAAGCTTAAAACAAGGAAACTATGCAAGTTTCTGAGGCCTTTTTGTTAGATATGATTCGTTTTGTGTATGTTTTGCAGAAAATCATGTTTTGGATGATAAGTTCGTGAAAAGGGTAAAAACGGTGAAAAAATGTATTTTTGGCCATTTTTTGGAGTAATTATGGATATTTGGGACACTTTCCAGTTTGTTCATAATAAAAGCTTGTTCGAAAGGATAAAAAGAGTTGAAAAAATGACTCCGAGCACCTACCAAGTCAACCCATGGACCACATGTAGGACCTACGGACCGCAGGTAGAAAAAACAGGTGCCAGAGGTTGAAATCCTGAGAGCTAGGCTGCAGTTTCCACCTATGCCTAGTGTTAGGACCGTAGGTACTACGTGCGTCTGTTCCAGGCTGCAAGTATAAAGAGCAGGTGGCCTCTGACCCAATTTTCTCCTATTTCATTCGGGCTTTGTTTTTAGGGTTTCCTCATGTACAATAAATACCTCTTATGTACTTTTTAGTAGGAGTTACACACTTTTGATACTTATAAACATATTTTGATTTCAGGATCCAGCTTTGATCTCGGGATTCTATTGTATTAACTACAGTTGATAAATTAATTTATGATTGTGGGTTTTTATTCATCTTATCATTGTGATTTTGTCTATGCTTTCTATTATGAATGATATTAATTTCTTCATAAGCATGAGTGGCTAAAAACCTATTTTTAGGGTTGTGCAAACCCTGGTTGATTAATGAAGTAGGGGAAGTGCGATTGTTGAATTAAACCACTACCCATGGTATGCATTGCATTATCTTCATTTTAATAGTTATTTTAGCGATTGCAAATGTTAGGATCCCACCTTGATTATTACTACTTACTCTAAAACAGGAGTAGTGACTAGGAAAAGATAATGACAACAGTAATTTTAAGTTTAATTATCGATCCATGCTACTAGGTAATATCTAAGTAAGATGGTTATCTTTTATCAAATAACTAGAGACTCAAAAGGTAATAGTTAACTGGAATAAAGATAAGGGTTAGTAATGCGACATCCTAAGACTTAAATGGTAAAAGGTGAAATCCTTCTACTCATCCAAAAAACTGTAGAAGGTTCATAACTTATCAATTTTATATGTGAGGTATTCGGTTGGTTCAACAAAGCACGATAAACCTACAGAGTTGAGAAGCTAGGGGGAACACAATCCTAGTGTTCACCTACGATTGATTACAACCAAAGTTAATATTGTTACTTTCTTGAGATTACTACAAACAAATCCCCTCATTTACTTTTCCAATACTGCCCATAGACTACAATTAGTTATAAATCTAATTTCACGTGTTCCCTTGGGATTTAAACCCAACCTTAGTTGGGTTACTATATCTTGACAGAGACCGTACCATCATCTAATAGTTTATATTTCTTAGACATCAATATGAGTTCTCGAGTATGTTTTGGTGGTGCATGCCCTCCAGTAGATATAGAGTTGATTCCTTGTGTTTTCAGCCGGTGATTTATCCTCTGCGGTGATTTGGTTCATCAGCTACAGTTCAGTTTTTGTTCTGGCATGATTTAGTAAAGATATGTTTGATTTGAATAGTAAGATGATTTGAGTATTTGGCCTTAGTTCAGGCTTGTTGGATAAAATTTGGATTTGACGCCTTAGAATTTCTATTTGGGAGTTATGATAGATTTGGAATATGAATATTTTCCCATATTTAGGTTTGGTTTAGGTAGTTGAGATCGATCAGTTCAGGCTTGGTGTTAATATTTCATCTTGAAGTTGTAGAGTTTGAGTGTAGCTTTTGTTTCAGAATCATCTCAGTTAAAATTTCAAATATGACTGGCTGAGCCTACTCCGCGATTACCTATTTGGTCTTTTGAATTTAGATAGATTATGGTTGATAGTTTTTCAGGTGATAGTCCTTGGACACTGTATTAGTTTCTTTAGATCTGAATTTGGGTTTTAAATTTTCATTTAGATTTTGGATGATATACTCAATGGGAGTAGTATGCTTAGTTGGATTCTGCTTGGTTTTATTCTCGGTTGATGGGATATCCAAGAGAGGATCTTTTAGTGATAGTAGTTATGCTTTCGACTTCTAGATTTCAGTTTTGATTATCATCTGGACCAGCTGTAGCATTGGGATAGATTGCATACCTTGGTAATCTCCATTTGTGTGCCTAAATAGAGCCTTATGGGCTTATTCTCATGATTGCCATATGTATTTGAGTAGATCAACTTCAGTTCCCTGAGTTTCGGTGATGAGGTTGTACAGACAGGACATGGGTGACTTTCTGCTTGGTTTAGAGTATTAATAGGTTTGGAAAGGCAAGAGAAGGTTATATATAGAATTGGAGTTGGTAGTATGACTCATGCCTTGTTTTGCCTTTAGCTTGGATGAGCCTTTGCAGTGCTGGCATAGGTGTGGTATTAGTATGTAATAGTTTAAATTTGCGTTCATCATCCTTTCTCAGTTCAGTTAGGGGGCTAGTTAGTGATCGAGGTTGAGTTTTATTTATTTAAAGTAAGGTGCGGTAGATGGTTGAAAAGTGGATACCTATGGTAAAATTCCTTGGAAGCATTGTCTCACCTTGGAGGTTATCTTAATGGATGACTTATGTGCATTGAGACTGAAAATAGTGTTTTAAAGATTTGGCTAAGGTAGATTTTGGTCCATAGTTTTACTATTATTTTTTACTTTGATTGAGAGAGATTCTGGACCTTTCTACACTCTTGTGATGATTTAGTCTCGAAGTTTACCCCAGGCAATGAATTTATGGATTTACACTATTTTAGCCACAAATCTTACCATACGCTTACATATTTATATATATATATCTCTAGCATTGATGATATGGGTTTTGGATCAAGCCCGATGATTGATGATGGTATTGATGATTGAGTTCCAAGTCAAGCCCGATGATTGATGATGGTATTGGTGATATGAATTTTGGGTCAAGATTGATGATTAATAATGTTGATGTTATTGATGATGTTGAGGATACTGATTATAATATTGATTTTATATATATACATCTACCGGTTCGAGTCTGAATATAGATTATTATATTGATCATGATATAGTAGATAAGATATTATGGATTCACCTTGCATTCATTCATATTTGTGCATTGCCTATCACCAGTATATACCTATATCTATCATCCATATGGGGGGTTTCATAATTATAGGTATGAGTGTTGCTTGTAGTATATTGTGTGGAGCTTGTATCTATCAGCCTTATGGGGGTTGCATAGGTATGGGCTCATACTGTGGTTTGTCTGGGTATTGATTAAACCTTCTAAACCTATGGTGGTGGGGATTTATGAAAACCTCAATTAGGTATTGTATGTTTGAATTAGCCAGTTACTCATGTTGTTATTGTTAATTTGGCTTATGACTGACATTACTTTTAGGTTAGTCTGTAACAGGATGATTATTAGGTTGGTATTGTGATTTGAGGTACAATTCTGGCTCTTTAACTTTGCAGTTATATTATGTGCATGATGATCCATCAGTTAGGTATTATGGATTTAGACCTTGATATTTTGATTTCTTTCTTTACTGTCTCTTCATTTTTATGGTTAGCTCAAGTCTAGACATATAGACTAGAGACCCAAATGATTTTAGCACTAGCTTCTACTATGATTATGAGGCCTGAAGATGTTAGTTTGATGATTTAGGTTGTACTATGAGTTGCCCTAGTTTTTATATATGTACATCTATATATAAGTAACTATGGCGTTATTGTATATCTTTTTCTTTCTTCATTTATTCAGATTGTATATTCATTTGTTGTTCTTGTATACTATTATTGATACAAGACAAGATACGAGAGACGAAAACAACACGAAAACATGAGAAAACAAAGGAAAACCACTAAGACGGAAACAAAATTAAAACAAGAAAACAAGATAGAAAACAAATGGATAGATAGATTGACATAAATCGATAACGAGAGGACAACCAAAGGGTATATTAAACCCTAAGACCTTTCTATCAATTACCAATAACACCATCCTCTTACGAGGACACAAACGGGAATGGATTCTCGTGCACCCATGTTTCTCACGAATCAATGAAACTCCCAACAATTTTCCATTAAAACACTCTCAAGTGTCAACTTAAATCATCATTCATCAACTATCTAAAATGAAGGAAAACCTACCTATTTATAGCCATGGTATATTTATTACAAGATGGTCCCAAAAGTGAACCTACATGCAACTTGGTCCCAAAAGTGACCCAAGAGCCCAAAAATAATGCAATTGGCGCATATGCGCTCTCAAAGCCCAAGCGATCATCCAAACACGTCGTGGCTTAATGCTTCTATGGATGACATTACCAAATGTAGCTTCTCCTGCGTTCCAAGCTATCCTCCAATACCGTATATGCTTTCCTAGGATGATCAAGCCATAGATTCTAAGGTTTGGCTCTTGAAGCATAGATCTCAAAAGAGTGGAGCTCATTTGGATCGTATCAATTATACACCCTTCTTTTGCCCTGTACTTTTATATTGGTCAGCGATATATGATATAATGTTGAGGTTTCTGAGTATGGCTAGAGTGGGATAGTTCATCCTTAATACCTTCTTAGGCTTATTATGTTAGTTTCTTGGACATGAATTGGATAGCTTATCCATTTTTTCTTTTTAGCTTTATTATGCAGATTGTTAGATATTTAGGTGCAGTTTACCTTTCTATTTATATTTTATCGATAATCGAGTTATCTTTGGAGCTTAGTTGGAAATTGCCTACTGAGTACCATATGTTTGGTGCTCATACTACGCTTCTGCAGCCTGCAGATTATAGTACGGGTTATCGCCATTATTGTGTGCGTCGTGCGGAGCAGCTGTGGCTCGGAGATGCATGGTTAGCTTCTGGAGTTTGGAGTATTACTTTCCTTCCTCTTATGTACTAGACTACTCTCTATTTTGTATTCCAAGACGGTTGTATATGTATATTCAATTAGTACCACATTTGTATACTTATTAATAGAAGAAGCTCTTGTACTAATTCGACCAGGATTTGGGATTATCTTATGTATGTTAGTCTTATATTACATCTATTCCGTATTCTTTCCTTCATTCTCTTGGTAGTTCATTAATAGTAGTTTCGAACCATGGGGTTGGCTTTCCTACTAGTGGGTTATTGTAGGTGTCATCATAACCTGAGAAATTGGGTCATGATAGTGTTGGTGTGAATGATAGTCTTTCTTAAGATGAGGTTCTAGTGGAGATACTTGATTGGTAGGTTCACAAGTTGAGGAATAAGAAGGTTGGTTCAGTAATGGTTTTATGGAGAAATCAATTGATTGAGGGAACTAGTTAGGAAGCAAAAGCAGATATGATTAACACGTACCCTCATCTATTATGTCCTAATGCCGAGACAACTTGAGGTAATAGTTTTTCTCCCATAGTGACTCTTATTACTTTCATGTCCTCGTTAGCTGCTTGCAATTCTTAAGTGTGTATTCATGCCCTATAAATTTTAGCAGTCTTTACTCTTAGTTGAAATTAGTTATCATATTAGTTATTCTGCTTCTATAATCCGTTAGTCAGTACTATTTGTTCCTTTTCTCAGTTTAGCCTTAGCCCTCATTCGAGGATGTGTGATTCAACAGATACATACATTTACCAAGTCGTTACCAAAACTAGTCTTTGTTTGGTGTCGCACCAAGTTAGGCATTGTTTCCCTACACCTAACTTGAGGGGGTGTATTAAGCATGATTATCTTATCTTATCATTATTATAATAAGTTATTGTTTTTTAGTATCTTATCTTATCATTATTATAATAAGTTATTGTTTTTTAGTATTTGTAGAAGACTACTCCTATCGTAGGAGTTTACTATTATTGTATTTTTATGGAAGAATTCTCCTATTGTTTAGGAGTATATGTAGCAGTTAGTTTCCTTAAAATTAGTTGTAGATTGTTATTATTTGTTGTATTTAAAGTTTGGATGCAAAATGTATAAAATCATCTTTCTACTAATTTTCTCTTTTAGATTTTATAGTTTCACCTTGATTGAGAGTGCTAGCACCAAGCTCTTTGACTATCAGTCCTTGAAAATGTCTAGGATTCTAATTCTTATTATCTTCTTTTAGTGGTTTGTATATGTTTCATCCTACACTCTCTTTTAATAGCATAAAAATCTATGGTAATAAATTGAATATATGTGGGTATATTCCCTAAGTTGGACATATCTAATTAGTGATAAGCAACAGATATATATAAAGCTAGATAGCCCGGTCAATTTCATATGCAATTTACTTGGAAGATACAAAACTAATTAGGAAAAGTGATTTATAAGAAAAAATATAAGGAAAAGGGGCATATAGTCCTATACTTTGTAAAGCATCGACAAATTGGTAGTAGCCTTAAATGCAAACCCTCATATTTTCCCCCACTTTGTCAACCCATCTTTCACAGAGACATTTTACTACTTGTGAATGCTAACATCTCTGAGGTCAGTTATTACTTATAACACTATGACTTAAAACTGAGGAATAAGACATTTAATTTTTTTTTGAAATAATATGAACTGTGAAATAAGATAATATCACATTTTTGTTATAATTATCTAACAAATAACAACCTCTGAAGTTCATCAACAGTCAAGGAAACATCTATATGACATTAATGACCCTATCGTAAAGACTAAGGTTGTTACATTAGCTTGGTAAGAAACTTAACTCTTGGGGATGTTAAATTCAAGTGTTACTTTAAATCTTGTACCAAAATACAAGAAAGTCTAATAATAGACTTGATTAATAACAAAACCAATTATCAAGCCATGTTTCTTACCAGCCAATGCGATGATCAAGAAAAATCTCACCTTAGGGCATGTTTATTAGTCAAATAAGTACCATATGTGTTGCAGAAAGCTAAAGATGAAAGCTAAAGATGGAGCAAGAAGGCAAACTATAACACCTATTATAGTCATTTGATCTCATGTAAAATTAGTGGGGAATCATAATCACAGGGCTAGTGCCCATGGTACTTTACATCTCCTACACACATTGGAATGCTATCTCTAATAGAGGCTTCATCATATTTTCGATATTCATAGTACATGTTCTATTTTTTCATAGTTTTTGAGATATTTAGTAATTAAACTAAGTAGGATAGATGATAATTTTCCTTTTAAACTCTTTTTGGACTTACGTTTTGTGTTTGAACCTCTTGTTAACACTGTATAATGTGAAATAAATATCTTGACTAAATTGTAAAACCCGTCAACAAGGAGGTCAATAGAGATAAAGACCTATATAGGAAAAAGTTCACTAAAAATTTATAGAGAGCACAAATTTTAATAAAATACAAGGAGAAAGAGAAACAAAATAGTTTAACCTTATAACAATTAACACTTTTCACACTTGTAAAAAAACAGTCTCAATGTACACTCTTGATATTAGTTAGTTACAAGTCGGTTAAGAAGATATTTATTTTGTTGTTAGATCAGTTAGTTAGATGCTGAGTTGTTTCCAACTTTTAGATTAGGTAGTTAGCATCTCTTCTCTATAAATAGAGTGTAGGAGCAATTGCAAATCAGTTTTTATCTACTATCAAAACACAAAAATGCTCTATTGATCAAGAATTGATAATTTTATCATAGTATCAGAGCTATCAGTTGATTAAATGTAGGATTATTCTTCAAGGATAGAAGAAATCAAGAGATTTATCAACTATGGTTGTTCGATTGAAGTTTTTTGCATTGGCAATACAAGAAAATTCTCATAATAGTGAATTTAGAAGTAGTCCAGTAGTGATTGAGCTTTATAATAATCATCCTCTATACTTAGATGCATATGATGTAACTAGATCGCTTTTAATAGGCATTTAATTGGTAGGAATGGAGCACTATATACTCCAAATACTTCTATAAAAGTTTTTCTTCTAGGTTGCAACAAATTAGGGTTTATTGATATATCAGTTACTAGAGAGACATATAGTCTTGAATTTGCACATCGTTGGGATCGATGTAACGTAATTGTTATGTCTTGGTTAACTGGTAATGTCAGCAAGGAATTACCAAGTGTAATTTAGTTTCTCTCAGCTACTCTTATGTTGTGGATAGAGTTAGAGTAAATGTTCAACAACATCAATGCATCTCTTATGTATACCCTTCATAAGGAAATATTTACTGTCACAGGGAACGTGTATGTCACGCTCCAAATCCCATTGGAGCGGACAGGCACCCGTAGCCGAGGAGGCCCGGGATAACTCGTTCATAACCTATACTTTCACATTTACATTACTTATGAAAATTAGAAATTTGGGCAGCACTTCGTTGTAAATAGAAGAAAACAGTACCTGTATCAGCCCAGTAGACACGCATATATATATATAAACAGTAATTAGCCGTCAGAGCCATCACGTCTATCAACCAAACACTCCTATGGTTGTACAATATGTCTACAAAAGCCTCTACATAGATACACAACTGAGTTAGGGTCGGGACAAACTCCCGCCCACAAAAGACTTTTATACAAATACCAAAAATACATATAGAAACGACTTGGGATGCCCCGAAACAACTGGAGCTCACCACTATCAACAGAATGTCTTGGCTCTTACTGCGGAGGTGTACGACCTGAAGTACCTGTTCCTGCAGGCATGAATACAGGTCCCCCCTGAGGGACGTCAGTACGGAAATATGTACTGAGTATGTAAGGCAGTGAGTATCAAGATGAGATACAAAAGATCAACAGAACCCAGATACCAGTGAATAAACAGTATGAGTAGACCACACTTAAAAGAGCTGATGGGATACCTGCACATTACTTTCATATCATTACTTCTCGTATTCCTTATCAATACATAACATATGTCATACAATGGCCAACTGTTCAGTGGTACTAATACAATACATCAGGGACCACCCCTGGAATAGCATATATACATAATCTTTATAATACAATGGCCAACTGATCAGTGGTACTAATACAATACATCATATCAACAATTTAAAATAAAGACATTCCATTTCTTAATTCAATTAATCTTTGAGATTGGTTACTTTGTGGTCACACCTTATGGAACTTGAAAACATGATACCTCAATAGGAAAAACATGTAAATAGGTAATCAATAACATGAAAATGAAGTAGAGAATCATGGATACCTCATTAAACCATTTCGGAGTCAACAATAGTATATGGATATTTTTTTGACTAGCCGGACATCTTAAAAGTGAAAACAAGTTCAATTGGTAGTGTCGAAGATCATATGATGTTATTATGTGTCATGTGTCGTAGGACAATGTTGGAAGCTTACTTGAGAGTGCCATGGGTCATTATTCATGCCAAAGATTAGATAGAGTATGTCTTACATACCTTGATATAACCACTTCAATACAAGTCCAACTTGACTTCCCGTACTCTTCGAACACTTATCTACAATAAGTCATTTGTGGCAAACTAGTATTAGCAACCAAACCTTACCATTTAGGTATTAACTTCACCAAATAATGTCTAGGAAGTAATCCTTTAACTCATCAATAAGAGTGCTACATACATCCTCTTATACTCTTATTACATTCACATATCATGCATTTTCATGCAATATCCCTCAACATCACTCTTAGCCTTTATTTCCCCTCTTAATCACCATCCAATACCAACATGATCACTAGGCATACATAACCACTAATATAATGATATATCACCACAATTCATCCTCCATAATCCAATACAACAACTTCCATAATTTACTACTAACAATTTATACAAAACAATTCATAACTATGTTTCTAGTTATCTTCCAACATCAAGACAATACTCATAATCCTTTATCAATACTTATTCATGGATAAGAATCAAGAATAAACAATATTCATACCTTAACAATGAACTCTTGTATTTAGAATCCTCCTTACATAACCATGGGGTGCTTCTCGAAGCTTTCGAGATGGTGAACACAACTACGGAACCAATTCGAATTTTCTACGGTTGAATCACAAAATATTTGAAGTTGAAATTAGGCTAGGGTTTCACCTTCTCTTAATAATTGGATGATATATGATATATATGAGGCTAAGTTTATGTTTATAAAGACCAATTTTTCGTCCAAGAGGTAATAGAAAATGACCATTTTGCCCTAAAAATTTAAATAAATCCGAATCTGTCCCCAGTGGACAGTTTTGACAGGCTGAAGTAAATCGATCATAACTCTTTTCTCCGGTATCGGATTTGGGTGAAACCAATTGCATTGGAAAAATAATTCAAAGGGATTTCATTTTCATATAAAGTATACCACCCATTTCTTCCTGTACAGGGAGTTATGGTCGTTTAAAGTTGACCCAAAAATCTGTCCCAAAATTCTGTTTTTTTTTATAGGCTGTAGTAAAATGGGTATAGCTCCTTACTTAGACATTGGATTTGGATGAAACCAATTTCATCGGAAAGAAGACTCTCGGAGCTTTTCGTCGATATATAGCAGCTCACACAGTTCTTTTTGTACAATGAGTTATGATCGTCTAAAGTTGATCCAAAAAAAATTGCCTAGCTGCAGTAATTTTCCTGCAGATTTACTGTTCACAGGCTTCCCGGCCACCGTTTTGAAATTTCGAATGTGCTCGCTTATATGAAATACTCCTCTGTTTTGGGCAAACTTTATATCGTTGGAAAGATTATTCCAATACCTACACATACAACTATTGACGGGATACTTCCGAACACCATAAACTTAATTTAACTCATACGCAAGCCTTTAGGACTCCATATAATCGCGATAAGTGTACGAAAAAAATTTACGGGGTGTTACAGTGTAGAGGGGTGCGGATTAGGCGTGGTAGATAATAAATATTTATTAGGTAATAACTATTTATTTTTATATAATGTATTTTGTGAATATTATTGATTGGATTAATTTTCATTTTTATTTTCTTGACTTAAGATGTTTTATTAATTCATATATTATCTAGTGTTCTGGGATCCTCGTTAGTATTATGGAATCTTTTGTATTCTAGGTATAAACTATATAGTTTATTTTCGATTTCTTTTAATGATTTATTCTTTTCGTAAGATGTATCCATTAATTTATGTAATTATTAAATGTTTTGTAGTAATGTTTATTAACTGTTTTTCTTCGTTCTTGTATCTTTTATTTCCGTATATCTTATTAACATTTTTAATTTTACTGATATTCATATTTTGGGGGGTGATTAAATGGTAGTTGATTAAATGCTTTGCTATAATATTCTTTAGCTTTTTCTCTTAGTTTTTGTAAGTCTTCTATATTATTTTTAAGATATTCTAAATATTCTATATTTTTTATTTTAAAATATTCAATTAAATTCGTTTTTATACGGTTTTCTGTTAATCTTATTTCTTCCATTTCTTGTTCCCAATATTTTAGATATTCGTAGTTTATCATTTTATTCTTCTAAAGTAAATGTATAATAATTTATTCTATTTGTACTATATTTAATATCTTGTTTGAGGTTATTAATACTACTAACTATTTTTTCTTGTTCTCTTCTTAATGAATTTTTTAAACTATCTAAACTTTTATCTTTGCTTTTTTTCTAAATTTTTCAAGGTTTCGTCTATCCATTTTTATTTTTCTATTAGAGTTTCCATTATTTCTCTAATTTGTTTTCTATAATTAATTTCTTTATGTAGGTCTTCTTGGTTTTCTCTAATTTTCTTAATGTTTTCTGACATTTTTAGTCTGTATAAAATCCATCTGAATCTAAATAATATTGATGTTCATAATATATGCGTATGTTTTTTATACTGTTTAATAATTCTTCCTCTTCATAATCTTGTAATTTTTTCCATATTATTTTCTTTATGTCTATAATTTCTATATCTCTAAGTATATATAAAACAAGTATTTTAATATCATCTGTCATTTAGGCTTGATTAAATGCTTTTTCATAATACTTACTAGTTGTTTGTTTTAGTCTAAATAATTCTTGCATATTTTCATTAATAAATTCTATATATTTTATATGTTTAGTTTCCAAATATTTATCTAAATTTGTTTTTCTAATGTATGTTTCTCATATCTTTTTTCCAAAATTCTAAATATACGTAATTTATCATGGTTGACATGTAGGTTTGGTATATATGTGTTTGTAAGTGTAATTAGGTATTTGTGGTATGTAATTTATTCTAGTCATATAATATTTACCAAATGCTTTTTCTAATATGATTTTCCTTATATCTACTACTTCTATATGCTTAAGTGCATATAAAATAAGTATTTTAAATTTATCTACCATTTCGTCAGATAAATAATTATTCATTTTTCATAAAATTATTATTTTCAAAATATTCTCTTCAATCATACACATAACAAAATATGATCATATTAGATTACTATATACTAGATTATTCTTAAATAACATGTTCGTCGGTCACTATTAGCATGGTAATCCAGATACTTTTCCCTTAAACAGCGCCTCAACTCTGGCTACTCCCCACCACGGCTTCTTGCCTTACTGGTTTCACCTTTAGGATGGCATAGTTCTTAAGGATATTTCTCCATTTTCACTTTGCTAATAAACTTTTTAACATGTTATTCTTCAAATAATTCTATTATAAAGTAACTAACATGGAACTTATTTTATCATATCATGATTGTTAGGAATTATGAATTTAGTTATTCATAATAGTAAATGAATATACTTGTTCTGGTAGGTTTGATAATTCTAAGTTTTGTTCCTCCATAGATTTTAACATTGAAATATACCTGTTTTTTAATAAATAAGCAAGATATTTGTTGTAGACAAGAGAGAGTTTTTTGCTTCAACGCATGAAGGCTTACCCTTCATCTAAGCAAATGCTCGTTTATTTATAGGCTGCAAACTTTACATGCACGTGTCTATTTCTAAAAGACTAAAAAACTTTAACAAAAATGTCAAAAAAGTTAGGCTATAGGCTATAGCTATCCTAACAAAAAGTCTTTATCTTAAACTACTAAAAGACAAAAAATTGTTAACACCTAAGACTTTTTCTATACAAATTTTTACAATTTACGTAAAGGAAATTGTGAAAGTTATCTACATGTCATTTTCACAATTTAATAACTTGTCTTTTTTATCTCCATTATTTTGCTCCGTAGCTATCTCTTTTTTGTTGTATCTGTTGTTTTTCTATGCTCTTATCAATGTAGCATCACATCTGGAAAAAAAGTTGTGCTTGCCACTACATCTGCTGCATATGTGGTCTTTGTATTTTTGGCCAACTTTTTCACAAAATTAATCCATAGCTTCTTCTGAAATAATTCCCTTACTGATAGATCTTGTTAATGGTTGTTCTTCTGGTCTGAGGAGTGTTAATCCCCATTTTCTAAGTTCTTCCATGTCATGGTCTCTAACTTCTTTGCAAGTTGAATAAATCAATGCTTGATTCCTTGAATTATATATCCAAACTGGATTTTTATTTGAAGAATTATTAAGTAATTCTGATAATATATTGTTTATTCCAATAACTCTTTTGTTGTAGTAAAATGCTAGTATCTGCATTTTTGGTATCTCGATCTGTTCACATATTTCTTTCGAAATAATATAATCTCTGGTCATACCCATTTTGACCACATTAATAGTCTGTTTAATTTCATCAAATAATATTTCTGCTAGTGCGGAATAAAATCGAACATAGAATAATTGTCCGTTGGTAATTCTCTTGTAAGTCATAAATTCTTTGTGAATTTCTGGGATTCCTGCTAACTCTTCTCCATCGGTTGTGTAAACCGTAGATAATAGTCCATAATAGTAACATGATTTAATAAAATTTGGGCTTGTACCTGGTAAGGCAATAAGTTTATTGTAATTTTGGCATTTCTGGGTAATATATCTTTTTTATTGTGCGGCTAGCTCTTCACTTTGAATAGGTTTGGTATTTAATAAGGTTTGTAAGGTGTGTATGTTGTCAATGTATTTACGAGAAGAATAATTGTATATCTGTTTTTCTTGGTTAAGTGATTTAGAATATGTATGTATCTGGGGAGGTGCAAGTGCTTCTAAATTTTGTATATTTGGTGTATATGTTTTTGAAAATATTTGGCTGAGGTTATAATACTTTTTCTTTGGTATTCCAAGTCTATTTTGAGTGACTATATTTTTACCTTTAGATGTGCTTCCAGCTGTAATTGAAGTTACGTCAGTGATTTGAGTTTTAAGGTGTTTCTCATCGTCACCTTCTAGGTCTAGTTTTTTCATGTGCTCTTCCTGCACAGTATCTTATTTTTTATAGTGCTCGACTTGCACTTTTACATTTGTAACTTCAGTTGTTAGTGTAATAACTCGTTCTTGTAATAACTCCATTTGTTTAAACATTTGGAGCAATAAGTTAGTCTGGGTATCTTTGGCATCAGCCTCTGCCATTGGTAAATCAGTTTGAGTAGCTTTGTCTTGATAAGTAATCTGCAATGATATTTTTGTTAGTATTGATTACTTCAATTGTAAATGTAAAATTTAGTATATTTAATACTAGTCTCCGAATTTTCTTTATCGTAACTGAATTTTGTATTTTTCTTGTTAGCCACTATCGTACCTGGGTATTATCTGTTCTCACAATAAATTTTTTATATACAATATACGGTTCAAATGCTAATAAACATTTATATAATGAACATAATTCTTTTCTATTTATTTTTAATTTTATTTCAGTTTCATTAAATGTTCCTGAATATTATCTACAATGGTGTTCTAATTTTTCTGCTTCATATCTATATTTGAGTACTCCTCCATAACTATATTCACTTGCATCAGCTTCTACTATATATGCAAATTTTTTATTTTATCTGGAAATTGTAATTTTGGTAATTCTTTACAAAGTAATTTTATTTTCTATACCTGTTTTTTGTCTCCTTCATTATATCTATATTCTACATCCTTTTTAAAAATTTTCTGTAATGGTTTTAAGTTTTCTGCTAATTTTGAAATATATTCTCTTTCTTGGTTTACTAATCCTAAAGATGATTGTAATTTCTTTTTTGTATCTAATTCTTCTTCTGAATTTATTATTTTTTGGACTATATGTTGTTGCATTTTGACTCCACTTTTATCTATTTGTATTTCTAAAAATTCTATCTGATTTTTCATAATTTCTGCTTTCTTCTCAATTAAACTTATTCCTGATTTTTCTATTATATTTGTAAATTATTCTAATAATTTTAAATGTTCTTCTTTAGTTTTTATATATAATAGTATATCATTTATGTATACTATACAATTAGGTAATTGTTTAAAATAACTATTCATAAAATGTTGATATCTACCTGGTGCATTTTTATATCCAAATGGTAGTACATTCCATTCATAAAATCCTTGTAGTACCGTAAATGTGGTTAATTCTTTAGATTCTTCTTCTAACTTTAAATGGTAAAATCTTGATTTACAATCAAATTTACTAAAATAATTATATCCTTGTATTTGTCTTATTTTTAGTATCTTGTTTGGTATTGGGTAATTATAAGTCATAGTTTTTGCATTTAAATTTCTATAATCAATAACCATCCTACTTTTTCCTCTTTTATGTTCACTATGTTTATTTACTATAAATGTTGGGCTATTATGTTTACTATTACTTTTTTTGTATATATTGTTTTTCTAATAATTCTTTTATATTTATTTTAAATTTTTTTAAGTCATCAAAATTATATGTTAATGGTTTCTAGGTTATTATGCTATTTTTATCTATTAATTCAATTTTTATAGTGGTTTTATATTTTTTCTCATCCTTTTAATGGATCTTCACTATATAATTGTTCTAATTTTTTCTTAATTATTTCTATCTTGTTTATTGAAAATATAGTTATTTCCTTTTTATTTATTGAAAATACTACCAGTTCTATTGTATCTTCAGTATTTTTTATATTTTCTAATTTTTGTGTAATTTTTTCACTTCCTTTTATTCAATCAGTTTTCTTTCTTATTTTATAAGTAACTCTTTTTGCTCTTACTTTCTGTTTACATGGTGTTGTAAACCACCAATCTGTTTTAGTTATTATATGTGGGTATAATTTATCGTAAAACGGCATTCCTAAAAGTATATTTTTTGATGTTAGCTCATAATTATAGATTTCTTCTATTGTTAATATTTTATCTCATACTTGTGTTTTTACATTCTTAGCTTTCTAAGTAATTAAGCTTCCTTCGTTATTAAATCCTTTAACTATTATTGGTGTTTTTAATTTATCCCATTTACTTTCTGGTAAACAATTATATCTACATAAATTAGCTTCTGCTCATGTATCTATCATAGGCGTATAATATCTACTGTAATATCCTTCTACTACTAGCTTCATTAATACATATATTTTCATATCATGTTAAAGCTCTTCTTAAGAATAATTTTTCTCTATTATATGTTATAGATAATTGTGTATGTTCTATATTGTATGATTTTACTTGTTCTAGCCATTTAATTCTTAATATTTATGTCTGTTTTTTGCATTTCTTCCTTTATTTTAAATTCTATTTTTATTTTTCTAACTCCTACTATTATTTCTTTTTCTGCTATTTTTTTAGTGTTTATTAAGCTTCTTGGTAGATCTGGGCATATATTATTATCAGATTTTATTTTCTCATTTTTTACTAGATATTTTGCTATATAATTTTCTTCTTGTCCTGTATTTAAGAGTATTAAATATTCCTTTTCATTTATTGTTCCTGTTATGTAATATTGGTTTAAATTAACTATTGAACTTATTTCATAACTTGTTCTTTTTTATGAACTTGATGATTCTGGTTTTTCATAAGCTATTCTTTTTGTTGTACTTATTCTATCATTTATTACTTCTAAATCTTCTTCTATGTCTATATTTTTGTAACTATAATCATTATTATCAATTATTTTTATGAATTATTCTAAAGGACTTTCTATTTGTATTTTATTAATTTTATTTTTTTCTGTTATTTTGTGTTTTGTAGTTAATACATATAGATTTTTACATCTTGCTGTAAATATTTTACTTCCTGGGGTTAGTTCTATTCCTGATATTTTTCAATATAATATTGATGATTTATCTATATTTTTATCTGTTATTGCTACTGAATAATTTGCACTTATTATAAATTTAAATTTTTGGTATATTAAATTTCCTTTTATGACAGTTGTTATACTTTTTTCTAAAGGTTTTATAATTCTATCATCTGCTAAATATAATTCTATTGGTGTATCTATTCCTTCTCTAAAACATGCTTTTATCAATATCTCTGTACATCCAAGGTGTACATATTTTATTGGGTCTCTACTTTTTATATCGTTTATTTCTTTATTAATTATTCTTTTTGTTACTAGTGGTATACTAGCTTTACCTTTTGCGTAGCTACAGTCTATTACATGTTCTTTTTGGCTTACTACATAATATTCTTCCTTTTTTCTAGTAAATATATTTTTTATTGTTGGTATTTTAAATATTTTTTCTACACTTAAATCTAACTCTTTTCCTTTTATTTCATCAAATATATTATTATCAAATATTATTTTTTGATCTGTTCCTTCGTCATTTAAACATTCTTCTTTTGTTATTATTTTTATATCTTCTTCAGGCATTTGGTTTATTTGTATATCTTCTTCAATCATTTAATTTGTCTAATTCACTATCTATTTCATTCTCTGAAATTTCATATATACTTTCTTCACTTTCTAATTCGTAATCTATATAATCTATCTGCATATATTCTGTATTTTATATTTTTATTTCTGATATTTGTTTATTTTTTGGGTTTTTAGGTAATTTACAATCTCTAGCTAAATGTCCTAATTTTCCGCAATTATAACAAGTACATTCTTTTATAGATTTCTTTTTCCTATATGGTCTTTTATGTTTATAATTTTTTACATAATATCTTTTTCTTGGTTTTTTATATTTATATTTTGATTTTTTGTATTTCTTATATTTCTTATGTCTTTTTCTTTTCTTATAATATCTTTCTTCGCATCCAAATTGAGGTGTTATTTTATCTTTGCAACATGCTAAATTTCTTATTAATGTTTTTTCCATTTTTATTTCTTCTCTATATTTTTCACATAGGTTTCTATATCATTGTTGTAAAAATTTTAGTCTTGCTCCTAGAGTATCTACTATTTTTGCTTCATCCCAACTTTTTATTATTTTTGAGCTAAATGATTCAGGTAATTTACTAAAATATAATTTTCTTATTTCTTTACTTTCTTCTGTATTATATGCTCCTTTATAATAATATTCTTTAAATGCGCAAATATATTCATCTATGTAACACATATTACATATTGTTAATTTTAACATTAAATTCATATTTGTATCTTTCTCTTCATTTTGTTCTTCTGTTGTTGTCATGCTACTAAATTCGTCTTTTATAGCCGTTTCATATTTTTTTAATAATTCTATAGGTGTTAATTTAGTTGTAGTTGTTGATGATGTTCCTTCTGTAGGTTTGTCAGTTCTTAATACCCTTTTACTATTTTCAGTTAGATTTAAAAACCATAATTTCACTGTTCCTATTAGTGTTCTTTCTATATATTCTGGTGCATCTGTTATATTTATATTATTATCTAATAATTATTTTGTCATATATCCTATTCATAATTGTATTATTTTCTCTGTATTTATTACACAATCTAAGTTTAAAAAGTTATAATTTTTATTAACTATTTGTTTTGGTGTCTATTTGTCATATTCATTCTTTAGATTATATCTTTTAAACTTATTCTTATAATATGTAGGTTTTCTTATTTCTGATGTTCTAGGTATTATATTTTCATCTTCTTTTTTATCAAGAGTGTTTATTTCCGTATTTATATTTTCTAAGTTTTCTTCATTAATTACTTCTTATTTTTCATTAATTTCTAAATTTTTTGTATTTGTTAAGATTTTTGTATATGTTTCACTATCTTCTGAATCATAATTATATGTTTCTTCAACATCTATTGTATTAATTTCTAATTCCTTGATTTCTATTTCTTAATTGTTTATTTCTAATTTTTCTTTAAATTGATTTATCTCATTTAATAATTTTTGTTCTTTATCTTTTTCTTCTTTTTCTTTCTGTCTTTTTTCATACAGATCTTTTAGCATTTGTAGTTCTTTTTCTAATTCAGCAATCCTACTATTTTTAGTTTCTTCTATTTTTTGTATTTCTTCTGTAGTTTGTTATTTCATTTTTTCTATTTCCTTTTTTCTATCTATTTCTTCATTTTCTTTTTCTATTCTCACCATAGCTGTCAATTTATCTTCTAATGTAATTCTTCTTTTTCTAACATTAAATATAAATGTTCACCTATTTTCTTATACCTTCTTCCTAGATTAGAAAATACTATTTTTATTTTTAATCCTTATGATTTTCATATATTTTTTCATCTATTATAAAGTCTTCTTTGTTCATTTTTTATTTAATTGTTAATAGATCATGTTGGTATGTATATTCTAGACTATCTATTGTTGATTCTAAATTTGATATTTCTTTTTTTTGTGCATTTATTGAGTGTTTACTAACTCCGACAATTATATTATACTGTAGTCTTTCTATCCTTATTTTTAATTCTTTACGTTTTTCAGATATTATTTATTTTAATTCTTTATATTTTTGTACGTTATTCATTTAAATAATATTTTGGGGAATATCTAAATCTAGTTTTCTCAAATAAATCATAATTAATAAATTAATCAAGTAAATTCATAAATATACGACTTTCGTATTTTTTAAATAACAAGACTCTGATACCAATTGTGTGAATCAACGGTTCCTCTCGTACTAGGTTGAATTACTACTGCGACACTGTCATCAGTAGGGTAAAACTAACCTGTCTCACAACGGTCTAAATGCTTTGTAATAATGTTTATTAACTGTTTTTCTTCGTTCTTGTATCTTTAGCCTTCATGCGTTGAAGCAAAAAACTTTCTCTTGTCTACAACAAATATCTTGCTTATTTATTAAAAAACAGGTATATTTCAATGGAAAAATCTATGGAGGAATAAAACTTAGAATTATCAAACCTACCAGAACAGGTATATTCATTTACTATTACTGCTTCGAAGCCAAGGAATTTATACATCTTTGGTATCAATGATTGTTGTAATTTTTTATGGGACTCAATGAAGGTTATAGCCAATCTAGAAGCTAGATTCTCATGAAGACGGAGTTGTTTAATGTAAACCAAGCATATGCACAAATAATACAGGGTGAAGATCAAAAAATGGTAGCAGGAAGTAACTACACGAGAAAAAGAAATATAGATACCATGAGTTGTCACGCTATGAAGAACAAGGTATAGGAGAAAGTAGTAGTAGTAGCTCCAGTTATAATGCAGAGTTTATGGCTTGTTACACTGCAAGAGGATAAGCTTAGAGATCAAGAAGACCTTGGAGCACTGGATATAGCTTTTGTCATAGAAAGGGGTACACTAAGGAAGAACATTTCAAACTAATAAAATGTGATTTTTGTGGAAAAATAGGACATCTGAGGGATAAGTGTTAGAATCTCATTGGATATATTGAAGATTTCAAAACAAAAGTAAAAGTTCATGTTGTTACAATTCCTAGTGTGTCTCAAGGAGAGGATCACACATCCAATGCTAGAATCACACGGGCTCAGTTCCACTAGCTGATAAATATGTTAAGAAGAAGTACTATAGCATCAGAATCAGGTGTAAGTGCAAAGAGAAATATATGGCAGGTAAATGTTTTCTCATTACAGATGGTCATACGAGTTGGATAGTGGACGTTTGGGCCACTAATCATATGACTAGAAATGAATCATTGTTACTTGATGAATCTAAAGTAGGGAATGCATAAATGTCCAGTTACCAACAGGTGAAACTGCCAAATCACTCGCAAAGGAGATAGTCCATTAACAGGAGGTGATCTTCTTAAGGATGTGTTGTGTATACAAAGCATTAAGTTTAATATTCTATATGTATCTAAGATTACCGTGGACCTAAATTGTTATACAAGTTCTATCCTGAACATTGTGTATTTTAGGTTTTCTACACTGGAAAAGTCAAGATAACTGGCAAAGTTCATGATGGACACTATACATATTGGATATTAACTTATCAAAAGAGTTATTAGGATAAATAAATCATATGGTAGCTTAAAAATGGTTGAATTCTAAAATGTGGCACCAAAGATTAAGGCATATGACCATGGTTGTGTTCAAAAAAATACCTACGTTCAAAGATAAAACTATTTTTCATTTGCAACATTCTGATATATTTCCTATGTAAAAGCTTTCAGCTGATACACATGGATGTATGGGGTCAATACTGATTTGAGACTTATGATGGTATGAAATCTTTCCTTACTTTGGTTGATGACTATTCTAGATGGACACGAGTATTTTTTACTTTGATTCAATTAATGTAACTGAAATTCATAAACATTCTATTACCATGATTCAAACACAATATGGGAAGCAAGTTTAAATATTTGATCAGGCAATGGATTTGAGTTCCTTAATAGAACCTTTGAAGAAATATTTGCTAGAAATGGTGCCAATCATCAGAGTTATTGTCCCTATAATCCTCAACAAAATAGTACTGTTGAAAGAAAACATAGGCACATCCTTGAAACAGCTAGAGCCATTAGATTTCAAGGATGCTTGCCAATCAAATTTTAGGGAGCTTGGGTGGAAGCTGTAGTGTACGTAATTAGGGATACTTGCCTATCAGATTTTGGAGAGCTTGTGCAGAAGTTGCACTATATGTAACTAACAGAATGCCATCTTTAGTGTTATTGCATTGATCTCTTTTTGAAGTGTTATTTCTAAGCCACATTCCATGGTATAAATAGGGACAAATTTAGAACTTTGCCTAGTGCTAAGGATAAATTCACCCAAAAAGTATAACCGAGGACTATTGTTCTATTGGCGTTTTGATGATTTACAAACTATACCACAAAGGACCTGATTGGATACTAAATTAAGTATCTATGAGACTTGGTCCCATAGGAAGTTTACTTTAAAAAATGACAACTAAGTACAACTGGAGGTTGCACTATTTGTAGAGAGTTAGAGGCACTGTAGTAGAGGCATCCAACCTCAACCAATAGCATGAGTATTAGGTTTAGGTCTCTCCGATAAAAGGAAAACTCACAAAGAGCAAAACCTAGTTTTTCCAATCAAGATTTTCCTCTAAGCGAAAGCCATTTTCACAAGAACATTGCTCATACTTCAACAAGGGACCTGATCGAGTGCTGACTAATTCTTGTCATGTATTTGAGTTGTGTCCTTTATTCTTACATTGTATATATACTCCTGATTTATACAGGATAGTAGATCAATAGCTTATCTGAATCTTAGTTTGAGTCATGTAAATTTGAGTTAATTGGTCGAGTCACTTTGTATCTGGTCAAGTTTCTTCTCATTATTGTTGATGTCTTTCTTGGGTAGAGTTACTTAGGACTGTTGTCTAGAGTTAGTCGACATGGGGTGTGGTAGAGTTACTACATCAGTCTTTTAGTAGAGTTGTTACAAGAGGTTAGGATTAAGAATTTAATCCTAGTGATAATTGGAATATGTAATCACTTTGTTGCTTGAAGCTTAGTGAAGAAGTTGGGAAATCAATACTATGGTTGATGGAAGACGAGGATGAATGATTTCATAATGTCTATAAATAGTGAATTATGGGACATCATCTAGGACCACACATTGTAATGAGAGAAGTTAAGGACGATGAAGTTACTAGATTAGTTCCCAAGACATGAAGGGAATACAATAAGGATGATTGCAAAAAAATTGAGAAAAATTACAAGGTAAGAAAGTTGCTTGTGTGTGGCATAGGACTCGATGAATATAATTGAATTTCTACGCGGGAGTTGACAAAGAAATTTGGAAATGCTTGAAGACTGCACATGAAGGAACAAGTCAGGTGAAAGTGTCCAACATTGACATACCCACAACCCACTGTAAAACTTTTACGATGAATGAAGGATAGACTAACGGGAGATCCATACCGGGTTTACATCTAATACAAATGAGTTCCACTATCTTAGTGAAATAATCAGGACAAATAAATAAGTGAGAAAGATACTTAGAATTCTCCTAAAGTCATGGAAAAGAAAGGTGGATGTCATCACTGAAGCTAGGGACCTAAAAAATCTCACAATGGATGAGCTGATAGGTATTCTGAAAACTCATGAAATGAAGAAGCAATAGGATTAATCGACGAAGGAACCAAAGAAGGAGAAACTCTTTCTCTTAAAGCTGCCAAAGGTGATTTCAATGAGGAAGATGAATACATGGCTTATATAACCAAAAGATTCCTCATAGTAATGAAAAGGAATGAAGACTTTCAAAGAAGAGAAAACTCGACTAGATTAGCAACTAAAAATGACTTGTGTCACAAGTGTGGCAGGACTAGTCATTTTGTCAAGAAGTTTTGAATGCATAAAATGGAGCACAAGGATTATGGCAGAGATGGAATCAACAACGGAAAGCAAAAGGACCAGCTCCTCGAGAAAATAAAGAGATGCGTTGCAGCTTACTATATGGTCAGGCAAGCTCTTGCATCTTGGAGGGTCTCATCCAGTGACTCAGATGAATCTTAGAATTGTGAAAATGTCTCTATGATGTTAATAGAAGATGTTAATGATAAATTTGACTCAATATTTGCATTTATGGCAAAATATGATGATGAGGATGATAAGGAGGTAACACTTCATGATATCAAACAAAATCTTAATAATTACTCTCTGAAAAGGCTTAAAGGTCTAGCTAGTGTTCTGATAGACTCTTAATGTGATCTTACTAATGAAACGAATCTCTAGAATGAGACCTTTGATATGTCTGAGAGTGAAAATTTGGCCCTAGCTATCAAAATCACTAAGTTGGGAGAAAAGTTGAGTTAAATGTACTATAAAATAGTTCTCATATGGAAAAACTGTAGAAAACTTCTATGTGTGAATCTAAAGGAAAAAATAAAGCCAATAGTCTTCAGCTGGAGCTAGAAGAAAGCTTTAAAAAATCTGAAGAACTTTTTGTAGCCTCTCTAGAAAGAAATATTCAACTGGAGAAAGACTTGGTCTATATCAAACAAGAGCTCCAAAAGTCTCTCAAATGGAACACCTCATCCAAAATATATACTAACCTAACAAATCAAAGGTCTAAGACTGGAAAAGGTCTAGGAAGAACAAATGCCAATCCTTTTTACAATCCCTATACCAAGTATGTATATGTGTCTGGTAATCTACATGTACACACTATGGTAGGAATGGCCATCTCAAGAAGTAATGTAAATTCAGAAAAAAGATAAGTAAAGCATCCTAAAATATGATCAAGATAAAAAACTTACTAACAAGGAACCTAATCAAGAATATAGGGGACCAGGTCCCCCTATTGAAATTAGATTCTCCAGGTTTCCTAGTTAGACCAAGAGAGCACCAATTACTCTGTTGTTTTCCTTTTGGGAACTCAGACTTAAATGGGTTCCCAAGTCTAATATGTGATTTCTAATGCAGGTACTAGGAAGAGGAAACAACCAATGTTGGTTCATGGATAGCACATTACTGGAAGGACTGAAGACTTTCTCTAACTAAAGACACTTCATAGTGGAAGTGTCTCTTTTGGAATGGAAAGAGGGATAACATAGAAGGGGTTGGCAATGTTAAAAATTTGCCTGATCATGCCATTAAAAATGCGTGCTTTGTGAATTTTGCTAATATACAGTCTTCTCAGTGTATTACAGATTTGTGATGAAGGAAATGAGGTGAAGTTTCTATCGGATGGTTATATTATGGCAAATCTTAGGTCTGGTGAAGTTATTTTGAAGGCCAAGAGATGTAAAAATATGTGTGTTGTTGGCTTGGGTTTAGTATCAGGTGATGAACTTATATATCTTAGTGCTCAAAGTGATAACACAAATTTATGGCATCACAAACTAAGTCATATGAGCTCATCACTTTTGAACAAACTGGTTGCCAAGGATTTGGTCCATAGAATTCCTAAGATCAAGCTTTCAGAATATAAGATTTGTGATTCCTATTCCAAAGAGAAGCAGGCCAGGTCCTCATTTAAACAAAAGAAGATGTTAGCACAAGCAGACCTCTTAAGATACTTCACATAGATCTTTGTGGACCTGTCAAAGTTCAAAGTAGAAGAGGAAAAAAGTATATCCTGGTGATTATGGATGATTTCTCAAGGTTTAACTGGACCATGTTCCTAATATCCAAAGAGGAAACCTATGAAACATTTATGATCTTTACCAAAAGAATACAAGTCAAGTATGTTGGAAAAATTACCCTAATCGGGTTAGATCATGGAACAAAGTTTGGTAATTCATAAATGGATTAGTTTTGTACAGAGCATGGAATCAGTCAAAACTTCTTAGAACCTATAGCTCCTCAACAAAATGGGGTAGTTGAGAGAAAGAATAGAATCTTGGTAAATATTGCAAGGACTATATTGATAGATTTTGATCTTCCAAAGAACTTCTGGGCTGAGAAGTGAACACAGCCCACCATGTTAGAAATAGATGCTTGATCAACTCAATTCTGAAATAAAACACCCTACATATTGCTAAATAATAGGAAACCCAAGTTATGTTACCTTAGGGCTTTGGGATGCAAATGTTTTGACCTGAACAATGGTAAAAATGATCTTGGAAAATTTGATCCCAATGGTGATGAGGGAGTGTTTATTGGGTACTCATCAACCGTCAAAGCATATAGAGATTTTAACAAGAGAACTCATTGTGTGTAAGAGAGTTTTCATGTCATCTTTGATGAATCAGGTATCATGGAGAACTTTAGAAACAATGATGGTATGCATAGTTAGAAGAACTTCTCCAAATTCAGAGAGACTCATTAAATGAAAAAGAAAGTGGTGGTTAAAAGAATGGAAAAGATGATAAAGAGCAACGTAGTCAAGAAGCTACATATGATGACACCAAAACTACTGAGGGACCAGGTCCTAAACAAACTAATCATAATCATATTAAGTCTCAATGTCAGGAATCAGATAATCAGTTGAATGATGAGCTTGGACTCAGCCAGCCTCAAACAACCATTAAAGGGTCAAAATGGAAGTATAATCATCCCATCCACTTGAAAATCTCACTTCACCATTGGACTATGGGATGCAAACCAATGATAAGAAAAGGAATGTAGCTGCCTTATTACGACCAAGAAGAAGGAATTGACTATGATGAGAGTTTTGCTTAGGTAACCAGAATAGAGGCCATCGGGATCCTTATTGTTTTTGTTGCCTACATGGAGATTAAATTATTCCAAATGGATGTAAAGAGTGCTTTTTTGAATAGATATCTTAAGGAAGAAATGTATGTCAAGCAACGCCAAATTTTTTTTATCAAACTAATCATGTCCTACTACTACATAAGGAATCATATAGATTGAAAAAACCTCAGGCATAGTATGAAAGACTTTTAAAATTTATCCTTGCAATTAAGGGAGGGAATTTTTTGGTTGTTTAATTATATGTTGATGATATCATTTTTGGAGCAACTAAATAGACCCTGTTTGAATACTTTGCTAAACTTATGGGAAATGAGTTTTAGATAAGAATGATAGGTGAGTTGAGTTTCTCCTTGAGATTGAAAATTAGGCAGACTCCTACTGGAACTATGATTTGTCAAGAAAAATACATCAAGGATCTTTTGAATAGATTTCACATAAGTGATGTCAAGTCCATTGATACTCCTATTGGAACTAGCTCAAAACTAGATACTGAAGAATTAGGTCCCAAGGTAAATGAAACCATGTACAGAGGAATTATTGGATCTCTTTTGTATCTAACAGTGAACAAAGTTGATATTATGTTTAGTGTAGGAATGTATTCAAGATTCTAGAATTATCGAAAGGAATCACACTTGAAGGCTGCTAAATGAATTTTGAGATATTTGAAAGGTACAAAGGATCTGGTCCTATACAACCCTTTAGGTGACTCTTTTGAACTAATAGGTTATGCTAATATAGACTATGCAGGGTACCTACTTCACAGAAAAAGTACTTCAGGAATGGCATACTTTCTCGGATCTTTCTTGGTCTTATGGAGAACTAAAAAGCAAAACTCAGTGGTTCTCTAAGACCAAGTCCCTAATGAAAGGTTAGTATCCTATGTATTACCTATTTCTAAAATTCTGAAGAAAAGTTATTATGTGTCACGTGTCTCTTCCCACCTCTCCAGATGTTGTCACTTTACTTTACACCCAAACATCACCCACTTTCTCCTCTGTAATTACACTCTAAAATTACAACCTTCATCTCTCTCTCTCAAAATTTCTTAATGTCTCATTATTCTTTAATTTCATTCCTTGTTGTTTGTCATCTTTAACTCTCTCTCATACAAAAAAAGTTTAGTTATTTCCTCTCCAATCCAAACACCTCTTGAAGATAAAAATCTTCACTCTGACTCCCCACAGATAAATCCTACTCCGACCTTTAAAAATTCCTTTTCTAAGCAAATATCTTCTACCCAACTAGATATAGATTCCTCTTTCGAATCTCTTATCAGTGGTGAATTCCCCTATTTTCCTCTCTCACCATCTGTAGTCAATTTATTTAAAGTTGACGAGTCACTCTTGACTATTATTTCAGTTTCTCAGTCTCCTATCTTGTTCATCCCTAAAACCCTAATCAAAACTCATGTGACTGAAGCAATCACTAAAGTCCTTACAAGACCAGGTACCCACCCATCACAAAACCCTTTTTAATTGATGAGCATATGTTCAATGAGAATTTACCTGAGGAGAGAGAAAACTTTTCAAGTAATATAGAGGCAAGGGTTAATTGGGTAGTGGATAATCTAATTCGAGTAGCGTATGAATCAAGAGGATTTCAGTCTATTACTTCTGATTCACCTCCAAAATCCTCATGTCCAATGTATGATAGAATCTCGATTTCCACTCACCCAGCCATCTAAAAATATACTCCTACCCTTAGTAGAAGATGAGGAATATGAGGATTAACTGATCAACCTAATTTGGACTATAGTGGAACGATGTGGGTATAAAGTAAGAGATCAAATTTTTTAGAAACCAGTGGAGTCATATGGAATAAGAGGGGTTGAGAAGAAACTCATGAGTAATGCACTGAAGCCAAGTAAGAGAGTTACTACTCATAAGAGAAATTTAAGCAAAAACTCTA
The DNA here is from genome assembly GCA_030864215.1 of Capsicum pubescens. NCBI lineage: Eukaryota > Viridiplantae > Streptophyta > Magnoliopsida > Solanales > Solanaceae > Capsicum > Capsicum pubescens. The sequence continues at coordinate 223,322,935 of CM061543.1, read as the reverse complement.
AAAAAAAAAAAAACTCCCCATCAAGAATGTTGTACTAGTGGAGGATAAGGAAAAGGATGATGAAATTGATTCTAATGTAGCTATTGTTATGACCAAAAATAAAAAAGACACGGGAGTCTCAAATCCTGCAAAATCTGCAGCACCTAAACCAAAGGGTGCCGGGGAAAAACATATCTCAGTCAAAAGAAAAAGGGATGAGATGTCCGTAGTACCTGGTCTTGAAACTGATGCAAACACATTTAATGAGGTACAATAATTGAAATAACCTGGGTTTTGATCCTTGGAAAATTTCTTGAGTTTGATCTTTTCGATATTATACGATTTATGGGTACTTGTCATATGATGTGGTACAATTTAGGGTCCTCAACTCATAGGATAATTAGTATGGTTTGGTTACATTCTGTTCAAGGTATGAAAGGACATCATAAGACTCATATGGAGATGGTAAGAGTTAGGTGAGCCACTTGTATATTGCTCAATGTGTCTAACCTAAATGATTTTACCTAGGGTACAAGTTATGGGTACTTGTAGTATGATTTGGTACGAGTTGGTCCTTGGGGGTCGTATGTTGGACAATGTTAAAGTCTAAAATTTTGTCTAAGGTGCAAGTGGAGTGTACTACTCATAAGATGTGAGTACAAGTTGGGGGGGAGTCGTACCCTCCTGCGCTTACTTTTAAGCTTTTAAGCTGAGGATATTTTAGACATTTTCCATGACAAAACCCTAAAGACTCACGTCCAGTAACATTAATTGGTTCCTCATTCTTCACTTGGAAAGATAATAATATAGCTTAAACTCTCTCAAAACTCTCTCAAGCTTTTGGTTCAAGAAAGGGCTAGGGTTTCCTCAAGATGATTCAATTAGGGGCTTTCAAGAGTAAATATCTCCATATTCTTTGATATCTAAGGCATGTTAATCCTCCCTTATTGTTAGTTCAACTAAAGGCATGTTTTATGAATTGTTTTCATGGCATAATTGTGATATAGTTTTGGGTTTTGAACTATATGTTGGGGTTTTGGTTATTAATGGTTGATTTATGTTTTCCCATGTTTTTACTTATGGTTTTCATATTATAATGGTGGTTTGAACATGTGGTTGCATGGTAATGGTCAGTTGATACTTGGTTTTGGTTTTGGAAACTATATGCCCTCAATATGTTTGTAAAAATGCCAATGAGAATGTTTTTATTACATAGTTGGACTTTCATTAAAAACTTTGCATGGTATAATATGATAATGGAACCTAACTTGGTTAGATGGTTTTAATGGCTAAATGGTAAGGCCTTGGTGGCCATGGCCTTGATTTAAAACCTTGTGGGGTACACTGAAATCCCCCAAGTAAATCTAATAATAGAACCTACAGGGTACATGGGAATCTCCTAAGTGATTAGCTGAGAACATTGCTTGCAAGCTATAGTTGGTAAGATGATACCACTTCTTATAGAAATGGTTAATAATATAGGGAATTGGTGGTTTGGTTATGTGTTGGTGGTTTTAATTAGGCAATAATGGCGAGTTCTGATAGCTAACTGTGAAGTTGTGAGTCCAATGGACGAGCACTGGAAACTCATGTTTGCCGACATGAGGATTGGTCATCTAGACCATATACTTCTGGGGTACATGGAAATCCTTTAAGTTATTCCACTACTGAAAAATTAGGCTATTGCGACAGTTGTCATACCGTCTTGATAGCTACCAGAACCGTCATAATAGACCTTTAGCGACGGTTAGAGAACCGATACAACTGAAGGCGTTACATTAGATCTCAGGCGACGATTTTATGTGACGGTTCCTCAAGTGTCGCTATAACTCAGCCTTTAGCGACGGTTATTTGCACTGACCATTATGCAACGGTTTTGATGTTGTTGTGATGGTTTCAAACCGTTCCTATATATAAACTATAGCGACGGTTATATTTATGTTAAGGAGACGGTTATTTTATTTTTATGGTTTTAAACTGTTACTATAGATGTACTATAGCGACGGTATTAAGTATGCTGAGGCGACGGTTATCTTATAGGGGACGATTTGAAACCGTCCTTATATATCGACAGGTATGAAGTGAAAGACTTATTGCAGCGATTTATTACAATTTGGGATGGTTGGAAACCGTCCCCTATAAGTGTTTTTGCAAAGGTTTTTAAGCTATTGTAATGGTTTTATTTTTATTGGGACTGCTACCTATTGTGACAGTTGTAAACCGTCCTAAAAGCTTTATAGGACGATTATTTTGTAAGCAATTGGGACAGTTAAACATGAGCTATAGCAACGGTTAATTTTGGCTATAGTGACAGTTATTTTAGGCTATTAAGACAATTATTATTAAACTATTCAATAATACTATATTATGCTATTGCAGTGATTTTATAAAGCTACCATAACACAAAATGTACATATATATATATTAGTCATCAAGAGTACTAGAATCTATTAATTCCCAAAATGTCCAATAAGAAACCAAATATTTTTTGACCATTCAAAAGAATCAAAACATACACAAGTTTTTAATGTTCAAAAATAAAAGATGTTTGAAACTACTCGGTCAAATGTGATCAATCCCAATCAAAACATACACAAGTTTTTCATCATGAACTAGTGTAACATGCAGCCAATGTGATCGATCTCATAGGTCAATTCTAGTTCATCAATTTCATTCCCGCCAGCTTCTATGTCATGATCACCTGCAACAATAAGAATAACAAAATGAAAGTTGATAAAAGGCACATCTCATTTCCTCAAAGCATGGTTAGAATACGTATGGTTAGAATACGTATGGTTAGAATACGTAATAGGAAAGGAAATCCCATAGGAGTAGAAAGCTGAAAGGCAGTGACTAAAGTCTCATCTCATTTCCTCAAGACAAAGACTGTGATCAGATGGGCAATCATTGGGAACCTGGAACAGATTACAAGTTCATAAAATACCTGGCATTACATCCAATTTCAGCTAGATGTTTATCGACTAGCAAAGTTGCAAAAATTTGTTCAAAGGAACATGGTCGGTACTACTAATTTCAAACTTATTTCTAACTTATTGTAAGCATCAATGGCTTAACAACATGACTTGCACAATCAACAGAGGGGATTATGAGATCAAGAAAAGCAAACAATAAAAAGAGGCTGCTGAAAATAGTGAAAAACAGCAGCATAACAGCAGTGATAAGACCAAAAAACCGCTTATAAACGAGGGCAAAATTGTGGCTCCACATGACATACCAATGGGTAGTAGTCACCAAATCAGTGATGCACTTCCATTATATGAAAATCAAGGTCAAGAGAAGTGGAAAAAGCAGGAAAAAAATATAAAAAGACCAACTATCAACAAGTAGTACAACAGCAACAACAACAAAAAGTGTTTAAACAAAAAGCTTCACCATTTTCTCAAAACAACAAGAAGAATGGGCTTTTTCAAACTTCAGTTGTAACACTTGAATGGGTTTTTTCACACTTGCTTGATAATCCAGAAATATTAAAGAAAGAAAAGACTGAAATCAACAACCATGTTGGACTAAATCGGTTAATTGATGAATCTGATTTGTGTCGACTTCCTTACATCTGATGCATCATCAATGAGACATTATGGATGCATCCAGCAGCCCCATTACTAGTGCCTCATTTATCATTACAAAAGTGTAAGGTTGCAGGCTATCGAGTTCCACATGGAACAGTTCTATTAGTCACTGAATTCACACTTTCACCAAAGGTTCAGCCTCTATTGGAAAAATGTACTCCAAGACTACACATGGTTCTTTCCAATATTTGATCCTAATAAGTAATAAACAAGAATCTAATAATGTATGCCATTACTTCCTCAGGAATAACTATACATTTTTAAGATTCAATTTTTCTTATTCCATCATTTAGCAACCAAACTTTATAATGACAAGTACGAAAAACAAAGAGGAAGCGCAAGGAAGAAAAAGAGCAAATCATTTTCTGAAGCGAGATTGTAGCAAATTAATGCATAAGAAAAAACCCATAGGCAATATAAGTTCAATGGTGGTAACTATGATACTGCAGATCGTTCAATTGTTAATACAAAACATCGATTTTAGACCATTGTCGCGTTAGCATTTGTCAAAAAGATAATATACATTGCTCAAATATCAAGGACTCATTATCATAAGAGAATTCATGACTAAAACTTTGAGTACTATGATTAGTTTTGGAGCATAGGTGATAGAAGATTAAGTGTGTATTAAGAGATTCAAGCTAACACAAGAACAACAAGATGATAAACAAAGTGCTAGTGAATCAAAAATGGCCACACACGGCTTCACTAGGCTTCTAACACTTGATTTTGTAACTAGAAAATGAGTTTAACGAAAAGAAAAAAAAATAACAACAATGCTAGTGAATCGAAAGAGCCCCACACGGCTTCACTAGACTTCCAACACTTGGTTTTGTAACTAGAAAATAGGTTTAACAACAACAACAACAAATATCAACAATGCTAGTGAATCGAAAGAGACCCACATGGCTTCACTAGACTTGATATCATGACACAACAACTAGTATTATAGGTTCAAACACTAACCTTGATGATTTTGACTATTTCCCCTGTAGCTGATAGTGTAGCAGTCAATCCCATTGGTGAAGGATTTGATAATGCCGCCAGTATTATCAATTTTCTCTTGCCGGCCATGCACCTTGTGCATTTGTGTTCTGCCTCTTGTTTTTCTAGTTGATGGCCCTTCCGCTATAAACAAAATAGAAGAAATTATAGGTCATGAATGAATTCAATAAGTTTCTAAGATATATATTACCTTGTGCTTTAGAAAGTTCAGTTGTTGTAGGAGTGACTGAAACTGTCATTTGGACCTGATGTTGTACAAGTTGATCATCCTCTGCATGTTGCTCCTCTATAATATGGTCTTCCATTGTTAAATTTCTCTATATGGTGGTGCTGGTGGTGCTACTGGTGGATGCTCTTGTTCAATTAACTTTACAAGATTTTCTTTCTCTGATCGTATAGCTTGAACAGTTTCATTTGTTGTCAGCATACGTTGTTTTCTCCTTGCCAAGACTGATAACGATCCAGGTTTACTAAATGTCCTGTTCCTTGCTCTTTTGTTATTTTTTGTAGGCTCTTCTTGGTTCTTTTTTTGGTTCATTTTTATACAAACCTGTATAAAATTAAGATGGAACAAGTTAAATTTTAGAATGTTGAAATAAAACAAAAAGCACAGGAAAATAGTCAAAGTCACTTAAACTTATCAGATAACAGTAAAATATTATCATCCAACTAGGTTTCTTGTTGTATTAATTTGAAAAGAGTTGATCTAAAACCAAACAAAACTGGCAATATGTATAACAACCTTCTTGAGAATGTAATAGATAACATATAGTAATTGTGCATAATTAAGAATACAAGACACTCAAAGCATACCAGTATCTTTGATCTTTGCCTCCTTCAGTTTTTTCCCCACAGGACAAATGGCTTCTATTAATGTCACTTTCCTGACTCCCTCAGAATTACAAATATCAGAAGTTTTCAAATGTGTGATAATTTGCAAAAGAAAGAAAACATCTCAGCTGCTATCTCATAAATTCAGAATGGGAAGTGAAAGATTGAGGTGTTTTCCACATCAACTCAAAAAAAAGTAATTCATGCGCCTGAATAAGTTACATCCAGTAAAGCTGTATAACACAGAAATGTTCAACTCACTATCTAGTAAAGCTGAAACTAAGGAATGCAAATACAAAATATTTCTTTACCATCCTTAAAGAAAGGAAAGTTCAAAATACTGCCAGACACTTAATTTTCCTTTACGGTAATATGCTCACTAAATAGGAGGAAGTACAACAAGAGGTCACTGGTATTTATACCAAGTTTTTAGGCACTACAGCTGACACTTTTAACTATTGATTCTACTGTTATGAAGAATGAAAATGCACTTAATAAGCATCATCAGTCAGAGCTTATCAAACATGTATCAAGAGAAGATGAAGGAGTTTACAAAATTAGAGCTAGGATATTTTACTGATGGCAATATGTATAAGACAGTTAACTGTACCGTGTGACTAAATCCTAAAGTGAATAACCATGCAACAGTAAAGGAGTTTAGACTCATGTCATATTGTACCACTCTATAAACTCATAAGGTTCTCACACAGAGGATGAAACATGCTATGGACGCTATTATTGATACTAGACGGAAGAGGCCTATGCGTTAGTGTTGTATTTTATGTTACATCTGAAGTTTGGTTTAGAAGCATGAATTTGTATAAAATTTGAAAGTTATAGAATTACTCTTTAAGTAGCAATGCCAGCAGCCTGGTATGCAAGAAAAAAGTGAAGAAAAAATTGAAAGGTAAATTGCAACAATAGTTTAGCCCTGCATAAAAGGGACATCTTCTATAGATAGGCCAACATTCGAATATTAACTATTACACCTAACAAATCCTTTTATACTATTTTTTTCTTCAAGGAAATATACACTCGAATTTCTTTTTTCTTTTCTTTCTTTCGTTAAGAAGAAAAAGCTAAATCCCTTTTATGTTATCAAAAAAACTTGTCCTCTCATATCTAAAGGCATAAAGCTTACGCTATATGTGTCTTTATTTTCTTCTAAACAGAATCAAGAAATAGTCTAATTTATCACTCTTTACTTCATTATCCATACTTATTAAAAGCAAATTAAAGACATAACAAACAAAAAGGGATTGATTGGAATTTTGGGTTAATTGTGATAACCCCCTATTGATATTCAATCTGTAAAATCGAACAATCCCAAGAGAACCCTAAATCCCATTTTCGTTACTCTTAATCCCAGCACAAACCCAAACTTCTACTAAATTACACAACCAACAGCTCAAGAAATTACCCACATCAAACTATAAACACAGTAATGAACTAAGCGAAAATTAAATTAACAGCCAAAAATTCAACTAAATTACACAACCAACAGTAAAATCAAAAATTCCCAAGAGAACCCTAAATCCTATTTTTGTTACTTACAACTCTTAATCCCAGCACAATCCCAAAACTTCTACGAAATTACACAACCAACAGTTCAAGGAATTACCCCCATCAACTATAAACACAGTAATGAACTAAGAGAAATTCGTATCAAAGAAAAAAAAAAGAAAATAAGGTGATAAAAAAAAAGCAAAACAGAAATGCTAGAAAATTTTGTTGTCAATTTAAGGCTTCCCGCCGGTGGGCTACGTCAAGATCAGAGTGAGAGAGTGAAAGAAATCTTACGGAAATTTTTCTAGGGGATCTGGTCAGTGGTGCTTGATGGTTATTGGTGGCTGGCCAGATGGTATTTTCTCCGGTGGATAAAGGCTCAACGACGATCTTCTCTTTCACAGAATGTTCAACGGAGAAGAAGATGAGTATAATAATCCTTCACTTGAACCAAAATGATGAAAAATTGATGAAGAGAAGATGTATCCAACTATCGAAGTCTCTGCTATTGAAGATCTTCAGTCCAACTATCGCCATGATATTGAAGAATTGACGAACAAAAAGATGAGTCCAACTATGGAAGTATCGATTTGGGGGTTTCTAAACCCTAATTAAAGCCAAAATACGGATTTTTTTTAATTAATAATTATTATTAACTTAAAATAAGCGGGAAAAAAATATTGGAGGGAAAATTTCTGGGAAATATTATTTTTCGTCAAAAAATAACCGTGGCTAAAGATGCCTATAGCGACGGTTCGTTAAAACCGTCCCCATAGAACACGATATAGCGACGGTTGTAAGACTATAGTGTCGGTTCTAATTATTTTTTGTGCTAATAGACTAGACTACTTTATGCGACGGTTAAAATCGTCGCCATAGGTTATCTATAGTAGCGGTTCAAGAACCGTCACTAAATAAGCATTCCCATAGCCCTCTTTTCTAGTAGTGTTCGTGTGTATATGTAGCATGGAGGGTGAAGGGTACACGGGAATCCCCTGCCCCTATGATATCTCTGGTTTATGCGGCTGCACACACCGAGGCACATTCAAGTGGTAACAGTGGACCCATATAGCCCATGGGTGGTTCGAGGATGGTTAAGCTACACATACCCAGGTTAATGGTTTTAATGGCATAATAAACCCGGTTCCCTTTACCGGCAGGGATTATATATGTATATGTATGGATGTGCTTGTAGGTGGTTATTTACTTGGTTTCAAATATTGGCATTATTTTATCCTTATCTTGAGTGCATGCTAACATTCACCCGCTAACCCATCTTCAAGCATTGTATCCCCACGCGATGCAGGAACCATCCATACTACTCCTCCTGCTCAGTGATTGGATTTGGGGATAGCTTGCGTTGGATTGAAGTGATGAGCTTTCTTACTCCAGAAGGCTCCATTTCATGTTATGGATTCCTCTACATACTTTTGTCATGTCATAGACTTTGGTTTTAGCTATGGTCAGGGACATGTTCCGAATGGGTATTGTTTTACCTTTAGATAATGGATTTGTGGGACTATTTTGGGTTTATATGGGTGGTGTTAATATTGGTGTCGACCTTGACATTGGTATTGGTATTGGGGTTGACACTATTTGATTGTATTTGATTAGTGATTGTTCCATTTGGTTATGTTATATATTTGAATTTTATCAAATAAAAGGTATATGGTGGTTATTTTGAGGTATCGAGGGTGGTCTCCGGTCCTGGTTTGGCTTGAGGCACCCAATTCCACTAGGCTCTAGTTTGGGTCATGTCAATATACCTCGCCTAAAAGGTGAAGAGTGCAAAAATCTAACAAAGTCCTCACTAGGGGGAAAGAATTCAAATCCTCAATTCCCAAAAGGTGTTGACTAGTAGAGTGCTCGATCCCAAAATATTTGAACAACCTAGTATGTGTGAGTTAGTGAAATTTATTTAATATCAAGATTGGATCCATTTGTTTGAGATCCCAGTTCCTACTGTTCATGAGCAAGAAGTCAAAGACTTCTACAATACCATCAAGTTTTCAGAAAATGGACTGAGCTTGACTACTAGGTGCAAGGGATGGAAATTTTTCTGGATGAAGTGACTCTTGGGGAGATTCTTGATGTGCCAATAGATAGGATCAGGTTCATAAAAATCAGTTTCCCTTATTTAAGTTTATATAGGAAACTTCAAAAGTTGGGGAAAATCTAAGGCTGGAGTGAGAGGAAAGTTCCTAAAGGGGAAATTTCAATAATTATTTATGTTGGTAAACAAGGTCTTTCTGCCCCGCTCAGTAAAGCATACAGTTGCTTCTGTAATGGACCTGTTCTTATGGAATTGCTCATCAAATTTGAACTGGTTAATCTTTCTCCCATCATGATTGAACACATACACAAAGTTATGCATATAAAGGATAAAAAGCAAGGGATGTCCTACAAGTACCTACACAACAAGGTGTTTGATCATTCCAAGATAGTGTCTAAAAAAGAGGGTGGTTGGAACTGTTAAGAAGATGTTCACATTAACTACTCTCATTGAAAATAAGTATGTGGAAGGCAAGGTGGGGATCAGGTCACAAGTGTTAGAGCTTATTGAGAGTCAAGAGCGACTGACTATAGAATTGGAAGAAATAAGGGTAGCCTTGTCCACGAGGGATGTAGAAATTTTACCACTTAATGCAAAAATACAACAATTTCATTCGAGGGACCTGAAGCCACTGACTATTTGAAAGAAGGAAATAAAAGTCTAAAGGCTCAGGTCGCCATCCTCACCAGGAAAAGTTGAGGGTCTCAATGATGAATTTAAGTACCTCATAAAGCAATTTCTCAATGCACATGTTACTGAAAGTGCTCGAATGGACATGATCCTCTGCTCTCTTACCTCCAAGCCTCCTTCTTTTTATGTTTTAATAATTATCTCACCAATTGTCTTTTATTTCTCAAACCTTCCCTGTACTCCTGTGACACTTTATGTTTGACTTTTTTAATTTGTTTTTTAATTTATTTAATGTGAATGATGATATTTTCTTGTTCTAATAAATCATTTCTATCATTATCTATGATTTGCTTTCTTCTTTTTCGCATGTTCATTCATGTAAGTTGAAGTCTCCATGTAAGTTGAAGTCGCCAAAACTACACCTCCACTAGAAGTATAATGAGGTTAATTGCAAATATAGTAACCCAACAAGGTTGGGGTCGATCCCACAGGGAAGAAATGAACAGTTACTAGCTTTGACGTAATCCACGAGAAATATAGGAGAGTAAATGGTGGGATTTTGTTATCAGTAGCAAATAGTAACCAACTCTTGAGTATTGCTTAGTTGAAATCAATATAAGATAAATGCTAGGAATGTGTTCCCCTGGCTTCTCAACTACGTAAATTTCTCGTGTTCAACCCAATTACTCTATTGTTCTGCATGCAAAGCCTACAAGGTAGGTATTATCCATAAGAAAAATTTCACCCGTTGACTTGGTTATCATCTTAGAGTGTCGCCTTGTTGTCCCATATTACGGCCCTAGTCATACTTGGTTATCGTACAATTGTTTTAATCCTCGCTGCCCAATCGTAAACTTCTTGGTTATCGAATGGATGTGAATACATGCTATCTCAAGTGTCTACAACTACTTAAGGCTAATTATTACAATGAAGAATTAAGATACATACAGAAACCCTAGAATAATTAAATCTCACACGCCCTCTACGTAGCTAATCTACCAGGGTTCCTACAACCCTAGCTGAGGAGATTATTCGCTCATGTTTATGCAAAAAATCATGATTATCAATGAAGAATACATAAAATCAATTTCACAAGAAGAAGATGAATAAACTCCAAAGTCTTTAATTGAATAAAACCTTACAATCTCAAGAAATAATGTAGCAAAAAGTAATAGCGTGCAAATTAATGTCACAACGCGTAACCTAATAAAAGATAAACCCTAGGGTATTTATAGTATCTCAAAATAACATAAAAATCCTATTAAAAATGGAAAAGTTAAATTTAAGTCGGCAATTGGTATGACTTGATTGTCACTCGTATCCTCAGCTTACGAGTCGTACCCTGCCTTGTTGTAACTATTCTAGTGTTTAATCTTCCCATGGCTTTAATTTTTTGTTTAGATTATGACTTTGGCTTATGAGACTTCAGTCTTTTTAGGTATTGATCACTAGTTTAAATATGACTTCTCTATACAAGTCATGCTAAAACTTCCGACTCGTATCCTTCCGACACTTTAATTTCTAAATGGTAGCTTGGATTCAGTTATGCACACGACTTTAGTATACGACTCGTACCCTAGCTTACGACTGGGATACTTGAGTCATATCTTTTTCATACTTGGTTTCTTGATTTGGATTTTAGTTCTATTCCTCATACGATTCAGCATACAAGTCGCAACGAATGGTTACAACTCAAGAGTAGACTCGTATACTGAGCGGAGTTGGTCTTTTTCAGGTCTTTTTCTCCTTTTTTCATCCAAATAATGTTATAACCCTGTTTTACCTGCAATTCACACCAAAGTGCATCAAATTTAACAAAACACCCTAAGTTCATGCATAAATTCATGGTTTTAAGCATCAAAAGTCTCATGTTTCCATGCCACATCAACACCCTTAACTTAGACTTTTGCATGTCCTCAAGCAAAAAAAAACAAATACTATTTTCTACCCCCAAGTGATGCTTAAAATAGGAAGGTCTCAGACAACCCATGGCAGTTATTTTGAATTAAATTTCAATTTCACTGTTCCCCTCTTAATATTAAATTTTTTAACTCAAACTTACGTATAACAATTCAACACATGTAAAAACACGGAGAGATCTGGTGATGGCATTATATTAGCAATAGATACTCAGGCATAGACCTATTTTACATCCATCAAACAATCTAAAAACTTAGCAGCATAACCCATGTGCACTCACGGTCAAAGAAATCCCATTCACTCTTCAGATATATAAACTTATCTATTTTTGGGATATGATGAACAACTTTCTCTCACACAAAGAAGTTTCACCAGTGTGCATGAAATACCATAGGCTTTCCATTATGCTCTTTTCCTAAGTTGTTAGATAGTAGTGGTAAGATCACTATAGGACTTTATTTGGCTTGTAACGTAGGTTAAGGGCTGGTAGGACATATTTTGTGAGTCTTTTTAGTGACTAAGCCTTCTGGACACTACGATTTCCCTGGGGTCCACAAATTTTCCACTTTTTCATTCATTTCCTCCCTTGTATCTCCTTTTTCTTTTAAGCATATACCAATTTGGGTTATGCTTGGGTTTTCTAGTTCTTATTTTTCTCATTCTTTTTCTTTTTCTCTAATTTACACTTTGCTTAGCCTGCTCTTCATCAAACCTGCCCATGATTCAACTATTTTTCTTATAGCCCCTTTCTTCATACATGTTTTGCTCTCACACACCCCTATAATATCCACCCTACTCTTAGGCTATTTACTTGAGTTGAGGTTCACAATATCCACAGGAGGACTAGGTTCATTGTAAACTAAACGGGAAGGTTATAGGTGTAATAAGAAAAATTTGTATATTAAAGCTCAAATATTTGGATCAAAGAGATTCTCTCGTTTGGTATAGGCATTTTAGGCTCAAGTGGACTCATACAAAAAGGGCCTATGATCACATCCTACCTAACCATCCTAATCCTCGATAAAAAACCCAGGTATATTCTAGATTCCAACACAACCAGTAACTCAGTAATCCTTACACACTTGCACAGGGCTACATTACTAAGTGCTAGTTATCCAACTCTGCACTTGTTTTGTCCCTACCTGTACTATCCCTAATCCTAATGCCATTATCAAATACTCAACAAACTATGCCATATATATATATATATATATATATATATATATATATATAACATGCAATTTCTAAAACAAAAATTTTTTTGGGGGCTCAACATTTTCACCTCTTTAGCACCTTTGACACTTCTTTTCACTAGATCAGTTCAAAAATCCACAACAATTAGCAGTGTTTCATCAATCACAAAAGGAAATCAAAATCTATAAGTACAACCCAATTTTTCAGAATTTATAATAATCATAGTTAAAATAAAAAACATCTGCTACCATAGGCGCGCATATATACTCCCTATCTCGACTGCCTGCATCAAACCAGCAAGTCATAACAAACTTTAAATTTTAGCTATATCTAAAAAAATTCAAACTGCTCTCAAATTTTTTGTACCCCACCCCCAACTTAAGAACATTGCACTATGATCAGTGCAAAAAAACTTAAAAAGACTAGGGATAAAAATCATACCTAGGCGCTCCAGGTATCGGAGCATCATCATCAGTATGTGGGCCCTCAGATTGGGTCCCACTCTCCTCAGCAATTATCCTAACTGGGATCGAATCATCAACAGGTGGGAGCACTACATCAAATCCATCAGCATCAGTAACTGGATCTCTCGATCTGCCAGATCCTCTAGCTATCTCATGGTGCTGACCATCCTGGTTGCCTTTACGTCTAACCTTTTTAGAAGCTCTTGCCTCTTTTCTTTGTCTTCTTTCTTCTTTCTCTTATTTTCTCTTCTGTCTTCCTCAATTTGCTCAGCCTGCTCAACCATCGGGACTTCCTAAATATTTGGCACCTCTTCTTTCCTACAAATATGCTAAAGTTAGTAACTGAGAAAAGAAAAAAATCAAAATTCAAAATGACAGTCCAATGTGCCTTATTTTAATTGGGTATGAGTGGTGGGTACCGATCATACCCATTGGGTATGACTCATATACCTGAGTCATAACCTAGACAGTGCATGATTATTGTTTACTGGCTATTTTATGACTCCTCCTCACTAGTCATACCGGCTGGTTACGACTTATGACCAACATTCGTAAGCTGGTCAAAAACTTTTATTCAATTTTTTTTTTTAGGTGGGTATGATACATATGTATGAATCGTAATGTCTGGATAGGACTCGTAAGGTTGAGTCATATCCATTCCAAAACTTTGAATTTTTCAGATTTCCATGTTATCAGTGGGTACGAGTTTCATTACGACGCTCGTAACGATCGATACGAGTCATAAGGAGTCCCGTATCCACTGCAACATAGAAGTCCAACTTTCAAAGTTTGACTCTGATGTAATTCCCAATCTACCCACTTCTTTATTTAGATATACCCAACATTTTCAACACATAAATACTTAAAACCCCATTTCTAAACCCTAGTGCATCCGCATTTTCAAGTTTCAATAGAAATATCTAAATTGTGCTATCAATCTACCCAATATATTCATAAGTTGTACATAACCCATGAATACCATAGTATATATTACTCAATTTACTTTGTAATGCCTCAAAAATAAGTTGAAAACTTACTTGGTCAGTGTAGAATGGAGGATTTTGACTTTTGATCGTAGTTCCCTCAATTTTGAGTTACTATTTGCACCAAGTGACTGATTCGAAGTTGTTGGTACTTATATTTAGTTGGAAACAACTTGATTTTGCAAATTGAAGTTCAAAATTTTTGGTGGAAAATTTTGGGTATGAGTTAGGGTTCTCGGGTGGCCTATCAGGTCTAATTTCCCTTTTTAAATCATAGGTCTGGGTCAGGTCAAACTCGAGATCTAACCTAGTGAGTCGGGGGTACGAGTAGTGTATACAACTCATACCCAGGCTTACGGGTCATTTCTTTGACTCGTATTACCTAAAAGCTTACCTGGGTTCTAGAATGGATACGACTCTAGGTCACGATTCGTAACCAAAGGCTACGACTCATATCGAGAGTCATATCCATTCAAGAACTTGATTTTTTATTTTGATTCATCTCCCAGGTGATTATGACTCCTACTAATAAGTTGTACCATATAGATACGACTCGTAAAGAGTCCATATGATACCCTTTTATATTCTATGGATTTTAGCTGCATTCTTTTAGTCTAGCACATTGAACAAACACATTACCCTATAAATTAAATAAGTACAAAAGCATGGGTTTCCTCTCATGCAGCGCTTGAGTTAACATCGCGACATGACGTAGCTAGGTTGGTTACTCAGATTTCACAAACTAACCTCATAGTTTGCCTCCCATGCAATTCTTGATTTAACGTCGCGGGACAACGCAATTGCCTTCATCAAGGTCAATATCAGCTATCTCCTTCAATTCTTTCGTATTTCCCATATAATGCTTTACTCTGTGTCCGTTTACCTTGAATGGATTTGTGCCATCCTTCATTATTTCTAATGCACCATAGGGATACACTCTTGTCACAGTGAATGGACCATGCCACCTAACCTTTAGCTTTCCAAGAAACAAATGAAGTCTAGAATTATACTGTAGCACTTGATCACCTTTTTCAAATACCCTTTTCTCGATCTTCCAGTCATGATACAACTTTATCTTTTCCTTGTAAAGTGCTGAGCTTTCATATGCCCGGAGCCAAAATTCGTCTAACTCATTTATGTTATTCAACCTAGATTTGACTGCACCTTTCCACACTAAATCCAGCTTCTTCAATGCCCATAATGTCCTCTGCTCAAGCTCAATTGGTAAATGGAATGCTTTCCCATACACAAGCTGATAGGGTGAAGCACCAATGGGGGTTTTGTAAGTTGTACGGTAATCCCATAATACATCATCAAACTTTCTTTCCCAATCAGTCCGATTCATATTCATTTTCTTCGCCAGTATTAACTTGATTTATCTATTGGATACTTCAACGTGTCCACTAGTCTACGGATGATAAGGTGTTTCCACCTTGTGATTTTCTCCATATTTTGCAAACGAACTCTTGAATAGATGATTGCAAAAATGTGACCCTCTGTCACTAATAATAGTATGTGGCATACCAAATCGAGAAAAGATATTCTTTCTCAAAAATGTTGTGACACTCCTTGCTTTATTGTTAGGAAGTGCAATTGCTTCCATCCACTTTGAGACATAGTCAACAGCTACACGTATGTACTTCATGCCATCCAAACTCATAAAAGGTCCTACGAAATCTATGCCCCGTACATCAAACACTTCTAATTCAAAGATAAGGATCATAAGTAGTTCATGTCTTCTAGTAATAGTACCTTGTTGTTTGCATTAATCGCAAGCAACCGTATAGTCATGAGCATCTTTGTATATGGTAGGTCAATAGTATCCATATTGTAGGATTTTATCAGAGGTGCGGGACCCTTAATGATGTCCCCCAGTTGGTGATGAATGACACGCCTCCAGTATGCTCATTATCTCCACCTCAGGTATGCATCTGCGAATGATTCCATTGGCATAAATCTTAAATAGATAAGGTTCATCCTAGAAAAATTTTCTTACCTCGTGCATGAACTTCTTTCATTTCTAATATGAAAGATCTTCTGGGATTAGATTACTTACTAAGTAATTTGCAAAGTCTGCAAACTATGGAATCAAATCTTGGGAAGTTACCATTATCTATTCGTCTTGAAAGATATCATCAATCTCCAAACCCTTAGCAATCTTCTTCATAGCTTCCTCTTCTAACCTAGACAAATGATCTACAACTTGATTCTCTATGCCTTTTCTGAACTTTACCTCAAAATCAATTTCTTACAACGACAGCACCAACCGAATAATCCTTAGCTTTGCATCCTTTTTATCTATTAAGTACCTCAATGCTACATGATCGGGGTGCACAATCACCTAGGTCCCAATCAAGTAAGATATAAACTTTTCAAAAGCAAAAACCACTGCCAATAATTCTTACTCTGTCATGGTATAGTTCTTTTGAGCAGGATTTAGTGCCATAATAGAATAGTAGATGACATAAAGGATCTTCTTTTTCCTTCATCCTAGTATAGCCCCTATGGCTAATCCGCTAGCATCACACATAATTTTGAAAGTTAAAGACCAATCCGGAGGCACAATGATTGGAGCGGATACCAACTTCTCTTTTAAGTTTTCAAAATCCTTCTTACATGCCTCATCAAAATCAAACTTTACTTTTTTATCGAGAAGATTGCAAACTGGACTAGCAATCTTCAAGAAGTCCTTGATAAATTGACTATGAAAACATGCATGCCCTAGAAAACTCTGAATTCCCTTTACAAAAATTGGATAAGGTAATATTTCAATCATCTCCACTTTTGCGCGATCAACCTCTATGCCTCTCTTTGAAATCTTGTGCCCAAGCACAATTCTTTCTTTAACCATGAAATAGCACTTTTTCCTAATTAAGTATTAAAACGCCCAAATTACATCTCTCTTATGAGAGAGTAAGCGGTCGCTGTCAAATATAGAACCCAACTAGGTTGGGAGTCGAATCCCACAGGGAATATTGTGTTCACTAGGTATTGTGATTATTATTAGACTGTTGATCAAAGGTTCTTGAATAAGGGGGGTTTTGATTTATAAATTGTATTCTAAGTAATTGTAGCTGAGTTGTTCCAACTAATGATTCTTTCTGCTGGTAATAATTCAATGATATTAAACAAACTAGAGTGATGGTTACCAAGATGTTTTAAACTGTTAGGGTTGTGAATCACTTTTGAGTTCCAACTCAATAACTTCAATTACAAGAGAAATTGAATTCTATTATTTACCCATTAGTTTCTCAACCTTAATGGATAGTTTATCCTTTAACTCTCTCAACTAAAACAATATATTGATTATTCAACCATTTTCTCACATAGGTAAATCCTTGTTAAGGATTTCTCCATTATTCTAAAGATTTAGGTCTCTAGATTTCATGTAAACCCTTTCTTTTCCCAATAGGCACTTTTCTATTCAAATAAGTGATTGTTCTTGGTCTCACTTTTCAAGTTTGCAACCAAGAAAGGTCATTAGAGTGAAGAAGGGTTTATGCAACATCAATTACCTACAAAAACTCAATTGGAATCACAACGCATATCAACTGTTTACATCAAGGCTCCCATAACCCTAGTTATGGGAGCTTAGCCACTCATCTCCATAGAAGAAAGAGAAAGAATACTTGTATTATTCATAAACAAATTCAAAGTTCACTTACAAAGGTTACAAGAATTAATTCTTGAATCTGTAACGTAGAAATCTGTGTATCAAACTACATTTATGGATCTAATCATTCCATTGCTATTGAAGATTCAAGAATTAATTCTTGTAACCTTTGTAAGTGATATTTGAATTTATTTATGAATAATACAAGTATTTTTTCTCTTTCTTCTATGGAGATTAGAGGATAAGCACCTATAACTAGGGTTATTGGAGCCTTGATGTAAACAGTTAACATGGGTTGTGATTCCAATTAAGTTTCTATAGATAATTGATGTTGCATAAACCTTTCTTCACTCTAATTACTTTTCTTGGTTGCAAACTTGAAAAGTGAGCCCAAGAACAATCACTTGTTCGAATAGAAAAGTGCTTGTTGAAAAAAAAAAGGGTTTACATAAAATCTAGAGGCCTAATTCCTTAGATTAATGGAGAATGCCTTAACAAGGATTTACCTACATGATAAAATGGTTGAATAATCAATATATTCTTTAAGTTATAAGAGTTAAAGGATAAACTATCGATTAAGGTTAAGAAACTAATGGGTAAACAATAGAATTCAACTACTCTTGCAATTGAAGTTATTGAGTTGAACTCAAAAGTGATTCATAATCCTAATTGTTTAAAACATCTTGGTAACCATAAGTCTAGTTTGTTTAATAGCATTATATTATTACCAGCAGAAAGAATCATTAGTTGGAACAACTCGGCAACAATTACTTAGAATACAATTTATAAATCAAAATCCCTCTTATTCAGGAACCTTTGATCAACAGTCTAATAAAAATCACAATACTTAGTGAACACAGTATTCCCTATGGGATTCGACACCCAACCTAGTTGGATTCTATATTTGACAACGACCGCTTACTTTCTCGTAAGAGAGGTGTAATTTGGGTGTATCAAATTTTGGCGTCGTTGCCGAGGAATACGGTTGTCAATTAAGTTTGTGTTTGTTAATTTACCTTTGAACAAGTTTCCCAAATTTTTATTTTGTTTGTTGTTTTTGTTCTGTGCAGGGTAGTTATTGTGTATGTCAAGTACACAAATATCGGGTGCACCATTATTACTAATACATCCGGAACCGAAGTTAATTGGCAGAATGGCAGATCCCCAAGATGCTGAAAGACTAGCCGCTCTGGCTAGATCTTAACTTAATCAGAAGAATGACGGCCAGCAGGCATATCATCCTAATCCTGACAATGCTGATTTAGGGGATGATGATTTGTTAGATTTGATTAACCTAAGGCATGCACAGAATGTAGCTGCACCAGTGAATCTGAATGTAAATAGGAATTGTCCCTTAGGGCAAGGCAGGATCGACAACCTATACAGTTTGATCTGAATAACGACAAAGACGGAATAGATGGAGCAGATGCAACTGGATTATCATTCCTCTATCTCTAGCACCTCGAGCTAAATTCAATATTACTAGTATGATAATTCAACTCATTCATCTTAAGGGTTTGTTCGGTGGTCTTCCCAGAGATGATCCAAATATGCACTTGGTGAATTTTGTCACCATTTGTAAGTCTTTTGATAACCCAGGAGTGGGTTAGAATGCTATCCTCCTGCATTTATTTTTGTTGTCTTTATCAGGGGAGGCAACATTGTGACTCAATGGGATGACTCCCGACTCTATCACCAACTGTAGGAAGTTGAAAGAGGCTTTCCTTGAAAGGTTCTTTCTACCTTCCATGAGGGTACAGTTGAGGGATGAAATCAGTAACTTCCGATAGCTTTCTACTGAAGCTCTTCATGAGACCTGGGAGAGGTTTAAAAAGAAGTTGATGTAATGCCCAAACTATAACATGACGGATATTCATTTGATGGAGACTCTTTATCGAGCTTTAAACTCTATTACAAAGCCAGTCGTGAATAATGCTGTAGGGGGGTCGTTTGTTGAACTTACTTTTCCAGAGGCTTCGGAGATGCTTGATCGGATAACCAAATAGAGTAGAGCTTGGCATACCAGGGATTTTGTGGTAGCAAGCCCTACTGTGACTGGTAGTATGAATGCAGAGCAATGCTAGAAGGAGGAAGAACGTGACCAAGACATGACACACTTGAAGACACAGATGGATTTACTGACTAAGCATCTATTGTTTGAAAAAATGGAGAAGGTGAAAGCTGTTGCGTCCTAGGGAAGAGCTGACTCTAATTCGGAAGAAAAGGCAAACTATCTAAATAATCAAGGGGGTTTGAGGTAATATCCAAGGAAATCAAGGTCGGAACTATTATGACAAGGCTGTTTACAATGATAGAGATCAAGGGAATTGGAAGAATAAGATGATAGGAGTGGACTATATGTTCCTCCTGGAAGCAGAGATAATGCTGCAACTAGCTCGAGCAAGATGTCCATAGAGGACATAATGGAAAAAAATGCAAAATATTTTGTCAAAAGACAAAACATCAACACCCTAAACTTAAGATAATTCTTTCTCCTCAAGCAACTCAGCACCAAATTACAGATATGGACAATACCATGACAAACATTCAACTTATTGAACCAATTTTCACACAACCATTCACTTGTTATCCTGATTATATGGATTAACATATCAGAGTCCATAACCGGCATTATTTTAAAATCAATACTTATACACAAACATGGATACAAGAATATATAGAGATCAACCAAATTAAGTGTAACTCAGGTTGCCCTCACAGTCAAGGAAATCCACCACTCAGTATACTTTGTGGATACAAATTAGAACTCTCACACTCTTCAAAGAAGTTACAAACATAGTACACATACCCATAGGTTTTCCCTTATCATTCAATGCTCCCTTATAGCTGACTCGCCAAGATCAAGCAGGTATTTCTTAGGCTTGTAATGAGGCTTCGGTGCTAGGTGAGGAAGGACTTTTGGGAAAAAGTGAATCAACACTGGGATTTAACTCTCTTTTCCCTCAAGTTCTACCTACCAAGGCCATTTCTGAACTAGCTCGATCACCCTTTTCTCATTCATTTACACTTTACCATAATAACCCCCCAACTTTATTATATATATTTTTTTCTTATATAAATACACACAAGCATCAGCCACCCTCAACTTATGATGATGTAATTAGTCAAGGTGCACAGTATCTTAAGTGTACCAGGTCCAGATGCTCTAAACCATGCTCTAAACCAACTTTCCCTTAGACAGCTAACAACTTGACAATAACCACCCTCAACTTAGGTGTTTTTCCTAAGTTTAGGTTCACAATTCCCACTATTGGTCCAGGTCCAGAGCTAAGTGTTAACAACTTAAAGAGAGTTAACTAGAGTGATTGGTGATGAAGAAAAGAAATTAACATAGGCTGAAAGAAGGGTTCAAAAGTGGAAAATTCTTTTTGGTGGGGTTAATTATTTTTGCTAAGTGGACTAAAATCACAAGGCAGTCTGCTATCATTTCTTATTTCATCAACTACAACACAGCATCAATTAAACCAGGCAAGTTCTAGGTACTACACTAAGTAAGAACTAATACAAATACTTGCACACACAGGAAACTGAGTCATACTTATTCTACTATTCCTATGATTTACATCATATGTCATGAACATTTTACAAGTTAATGCCGACCACAAATTCACTAATAGTTGATAACATATACTAGAAGACAAAAGTAAACAGTCATATGAACATAGTCATAGCTTGATACCAACATCATTCATCATCCATATTCACAACAAGGTGCTAACAGAAATGGCACTTTTATTTCATGGACCAACATTAACAACAGAACAAAATTTAAGAAAGTAAAAATACAAGCCTAAAGGTAATCCTA
Organism: Capsicum pubescens; assembly: GCA_030864215.1. Lineage (NCBI taxonomy): Eukaryota > Viridiplantae > Streptophyta > Magnoliopsida > Solanales > Solanaceae > Capsicum > Capsicum pubescens. Next base: position 223,301,341 of record CM061543.1, on the reverse strand, counting down.
GAAAAGAAAAGAAAATATGAACTTAAACATAATCCTAGACATGTCAATTCTCGTAGATAGAACATGAGAGAAAAAGAATACGACAACACAATCCCCCATGGTACAAGTACACCACCCCCCCAAAAAAAATATATGCATTGTCCTCAAAGCATCAATTAAAAGTACAAATGAGTGGGTGTACTTATATTGACTTTTATTTATTTGAGGCATCTGTGAAGTGTGGTGAGGCTCCAACATTCTCACCTAGTGCAATGTTTACCCCCATGGTGGTGGGGGTACTCAAAAAATCTCCATTCAGAATCATAGGTATAATATCCCGGACTTGGTCTGAAGTTTGCCCCCTAACTGGGGCGGAACTGGTAGACACTCTAGCTGCTTCATCTTTAACCCTCTTCCTTCTTCTCTCTTTATCTTTCCTTGATCTTTTGTTGGCTTTCCTTAATCATGTTTCTCCCATTCCTCCGGTGTCATGCCTTCCCTTATTTTTCTATTTTTAGTTTTCCTTTCAGCATGTTTATCTACCTGCTGCTTTCCTTTATCTTTCATGGGTCTCCCCATCATATCAACAATTCCTTAATCATCATCACTCATTATTAAGGCTGGATCAAAAGTGAGCTGTTGTGGCTACCTGTTCTTAAACTCTTCGATGTCAGTCTATGCTTTTTTAAACTCTGTCATAAACCTTGCCAAGTCTGGAATAGATAGTAAATCCAACCTTTTGTTGATTCTCTCCTTTATGTGATCCATCCACATCTGAATGTCTTGGAAAGGACGAATTTCCTCAGCTATAATTTTCTCAACAAAAGGCTTGAATTCTCAGCCCAAGTATCAAGATGCCTTTTGAATTTCTTTTGCAATTTCACAAACTTGGCAAAGTTTTCCTGCGTCAACCTATATTCTGCAAATTCTACCCCACCCATTGGTGGTGCAAATTTTGACCCTGTAGATGCACTTGATGGCATATAATCAGGTGGTACATAAGTAGTAATTGGCAACGACATACCTGTTGGAATCTCTAAAGTATCTGGGGTTGGTGTTGACTGAGTTTGGTAGGCTGGTGATTTGGTGAACCTCCTTTCAAATTTTGAATCATCCTTGGACTTCTCAATGTCCTGCCTATGTGTCACACGAACCTCATATCCACTCCATGAATAAGAGGTACACCTACCTGCTTGCATAATTTAGTGAGTAAGAAAGGAAATGGTAGAGCACTTGCCACCTTATGTGCTCTCAAAAATAGCTCATCGACAATGATATGACCAAAATCAATATTCAATCTTGCCAGTAAACTAGCAGTAAGTATTACTTGGTGAATATCCAGATTAGCATCACCTCCCATTGGCATAAGTCTCAATCGAACCACAACCCACCAAAATTTAGCCCGGAAGCTAAGGGATAACTTCATTATGCTCTCACATGGGTTTGTAGCCCAGAAAGGATTTCCATCATCAGTCAACACTCCACCCAACCTGCCCCTTTGGGAAAATGCATTACGCAGTCGATACTTAAGTTCTGGAATAGAAGATGGAGCTCCATAATCTGGCCCAAACAGCATCCTATTGATGATTCGGGCTGATATGTCAATGGTTACTCCTCGGACTGGCACAGACTTTCTGTTCGGCAGATCAGAAATCTTCAAGCCCTTTGGAACATCCTTTTCTGCCAGTACCAAATAGTTAGCAAAGATTTTCCTTACCAGATTTGGTTGATATGATCTGGGGGGGCTTGCTCATCCATGCCAATTCGTACTCATTAAAACGACGCACTAACTCAGGATACTCGTTCAGTTCTGTCATTACAATCTGATACTCCTCAGCAAATGGACTTTTAACTGGCCTACTTGTTGTTCCAAAGTGATCGTCAGGATAAAATAGGAAGAAGGAATTTCAGAACCTTTGCGATGGACCAAGTGGCGGACCGTCAGACTTGCGATGGACCGTCAAATTGGCCGTCAGGTTTAACCAGAATTTAATATTCTAGAAGACTCAGCGATGATTTATATAATGGTAAACATACCATAAACGTGACCATCAGTCCTTAACAGAACCTGGCATCTTAGGGTAGGCAGCGACGGTCCACCTGACGGACTGTCAGACTCCCGACGGGCCATCAATTGGACTGTCAATTTGGACGCGACATTTTCTGAGTATAAATTTTAAATCTTCTAAACCAGGGAGCATATAAATACCCAGTTAGGGTTTTATTGAGGATATACTAAATTTTGGAGATTGTTTTTATCTTAGTTTTCCATCTTTGAAACTCTCTATAACATAGAAATCTATGAATCAAACTATAATTGTGTATCTAATCATTACATTGCTATTGAAGATTCAAGAATTAATTCTTGTAACATTTGTAAGTGAACTTTGAATTTGATTATGAATAATACAAGTATTCTTTCTCGTTCTTCTACGGAGATGATTGGCTAAGCTCCCATAACTAAGGTTATAGGAGCCTTGATGTAAACAACTGATATGGGTTGTAATTCCAATTGAGTTTTTGTAGGTAATTGATGTTGCATAAACCCTTATTCACTCTAATTACTTTTCTTGGTTGCAAACTTGAAAAGTGAGCCCAAGAATAATCACTTGTTCGAATAGAAAAGTGCTTGTTGGGAAAAGAAAGGGTTTACAAGAAATCTAGAGACCTAAATCTTTAGATTAATGAAGAATGCCTTAACAAGGATTTACCTACATGATAAAATGGTTGAATAATCAATATATTCTTTAAGTTGAGAGAGTTAAAGGATAAACTATCCATTAAGGTTTAAAAATTAATGGGTAAACAATAGAATTCAACTACTCTTGTAATTGAAGTTATTGAGTGGAACTCAAAAGTGATTCACAAACCTAACTGTTTAAAATATCTTGGTAGCCATAACTCTAGTTTGTTTAATAGCATTGAATTATCACCAGAAGAAAGAATCATTAGTTGGAACAACTCAGCTATAATTACTTAGAATACAATTTATAAATCAAAACCTCTTTTATTCCAAAACCTTTGATCAGCAGTCTAATAATAATCACAATACTTAGTGAACACAGTATTCCCTGTAGAATTCAACACCCAACCTAGTTGGGTTCTATATTTCACAGCGACCGCTTACTCTCTCGTAAGAGAGGTATAATTTGGGCGTATCAAATTTTGGCGTTGTTGCCAGGAAATATGGTTGTCAATTAAGTTTGCATTTGTTAATTGACCTTTGATCAAGTTTCCCAAATTTTACTTTTGTTTGTTGTTTTTGTTCCGTACAGGGTAGTTATTGTGTATGCCAAGTACATGGAGATCGGTGCACCATTTATTTCCATTGTATGTATCTGGGGAGGTGACACTATGGCTCAATGGGCTTACTCCCGACTCTATCACCAACTGGGGGTGATTGAAAGAGGCTTTCCTAGAAAGGTTCTTTCCACCTTCCAGGCGGGTATAGTTGAGGGATAAAATCAGTAACTTCCAAAAGCTTCCCACTAAAGCTCTTCATGAGACCTTAAAGAGGTTTAAAAAGAAGTTGATGCAATGCCTGAACCATAACATGATGGATATTTATTTGATGGTGACTCTTTATTGGGCTTTGAACTCTATTACTAAGCAAGTCATGGATAATGCTGCAGGAGGGTCGTTTCGTGACCTTACTTTTCCAGTGGTTTCGGAGATGCTTAATCAGATGACCAAATAGAGTAGATCTTGGTATACCAGGGATTATTTGGTAGCAAGCCCTACTGTGTCTAGTAGTATGACTGCAGAGCAATGCAAGAAGGAGGAAGAACATGACCAAGACATGGCAGAATTGAAGACACAGATGGATTTTCTATCTAAGCATCTATTGTCTGGAAAAATGGAGAAGGTGAAAACTGTTGCATCCCATGGAAGAGATGACTCTTATTTGGTAGAAGAGGAAAACTATCTAAATAATTAGGGGATTTCCGAGGCAATAGCCAAGGAAATCAAGGTCAGAACTATTACGACACGGCTGGTTACAAGGATAAAAATCAAGGGAATTAGAAAAGTAAGAATGATAGGAGTGGACTATATGTACCTCCAAGAAATAGAGATAATGTTGCAACTAGCTCGGGCAAGATGTCCATGGAGGACATAATGGAAAAAGATGCAAAATATTCCATCAAAAGACGAAACATCAACACCCTTAACTTAAGATAATTGCTTATTCTCAAGAAATTCAGCACCAAATTACAGATATGGACAATATAATGACAGGCATTAAACTTACTAAACCAGTTTTCACACAACCATTCACTTGCCATCCTAATTAGAAGGGTCAATATATCAGAGTCCATAACCAGTATTATTTCAAAATCAATACATATACACAAACATGGATACAAAAATCTATAGAGATCAACCGAATTAAGTATATGATCCATGAAAGGCATTGGGAAATGGTCCTTCAGTGTCCACGAGTTGAGTTTTCTGTAATCCATACACACCCTCCACCCAGTAACAGGCCTGAGTGGGATCAACTCATTTTTCTCATTAGCCACAATTGTCATGCCCCCTTTCTTGGGCACACACTGAACAGGACTCACCCACTTATTATCTGAAAAAGGGTACACCACCCCTGCGTCTAGCCAATTGATGATTTCTTTCTTCACCACCTCTTGCATGGATGGGTTTAGATGACACTGGTGCTCAATAATTGGGACACAATCCTCCTCTAGCTAAATCTTATATGTACATATACCAGGAGAAATGTCGATGATATCTGCAATCGTCCAACCAATAGCCCTCTTATATCTCTTAAGAACAGAGGTAAGGGCTTCCACCTGTTGCTCACCCAGGTCATCCACAATAATAACAGGTAGTGTATTCCCACTGCCCAGGAACACATACCCCAAATGGTCGGGCAACTCTTTCATCTCCAAGGTAGGTGGCTCTTCTATAGAAGGCTTAGCAGGTGAACTTATATGATTTTTCAAGTCCAAATTCAACTTTTTGGGTTCATAAGAATAAGATCCCATGACCGTTAAGGCATACATAGTCTCTTCATAATCTTCGACATCATCATGATCAAAATTTATTAATACACCGGCTAAAGTCTCCACAACAAATTTTTCTTCTATAGGTACTTCCTGCTCCTCCTCAAAATAGACATCCATAATAGAGAATATGCTCATATCTTTATGTTGTTTCATAGACTGGCATACATCGAATCGAACTACCACATCATTTAGCCTGAAGAGTAGCTCTTTTGCCTTTAAATCCACGTTGTGAGGAAAGGTCGACCAAGATTATGGGAACCACGAAATCCACCTCGCAATCGAGAATGAAAAAATTAGCTGGAAATATAAAACTAGCCACCTTTACAAATATGTCATTTAGAATTCGCACGGGTTACTTCACAGACCTGTCCGCCATAACTAGCCTCATGTTTGTGGGAGTAGGATCCCCCAAACCAAAATTCTTTTACACAACAAGCGGTATCAAGTTTATACTATCTCCTAAATCACATTAAGATTTTGCAAAATCAATAAACCCAATAGTGCACGGGATGGTAAATGCTCCCAATTTTGCCTTCTTCTGCACCAAAGACCTTGTAGATATAGCACCACAATGATGGAGATTGTCAACCAATTCATATCTAACCATCCACTTCTTTGTGACAAGGTCTTTCATGAACTTTGCATACCTGGGTATTTGTTCCAATGCCTCCACCAATGGAAAATTGATCGTCAACTGCTTAAGCATGGCCATAAAATTTCCAAACTTTACATAGTCTACCTTCTTCTTCAATCTATAGGGAAAGAGAGGTGGTGGTTTTGGTAGATAATTCACCATGGCTTGCCTTTCCTTATCTTTCCCTTTTTCCAATCCATCAACCAGCTGATGATTAGAAGGAACATCAATGTCATCCTGGTTATCATACTTCACTAGATTACTTTATTCAAGCTTGACATCTTCTTTGATCATCTCTTCAATAATAGCTTTGCCCACAGAAGGGTCTGGTAATACCTTACCACTCCGTGTAGTGATTGTCATGCAAGATCCAGCATTTTGAGGGTTCTAAACTGTATCACTTGGCAAAGTTTCTCTCTTCCTATGATTCAATACATCTAAGAGTTGGCTTATTTATTGATCCAACTATTTGATAGAAGTAGAGTGTGAGTTTACCAATTGGTTCATGAAAGACAAATCATTCTTCATAGTAGTCACCCCAGAATTGTTAGTCTCAACTCCTTTTAATAATTTCTCCATCATGTCCTCCATAGAAATCTTGCTCGTGCTAGTTTCATCATTATCTTTGTTTCCAGGAGATACATATAGTCCACTCCTATCATTCTTACTCTTCCAGTTTCCTTGATCTCTATCCTTATAACCAGCCTTATCGTAATAGTTTCGACCTTTGATTTCCTTGGATATTGCTTCAGAAACCCTCTGATTATTTAGATAGTTCGCCTCTTTTTCCGAATCAGAGTCAGCTCTTTACTGGGATGCAACAGCTTTCACCTTTTGTGTTTTCCCAGACAATAGATGTTTAGTCAGCAAATCAATTTGTGTCTTCAAGTATGCCATGTCTTGGTCATGTTTCTCCTTCTTCTTGCATTACTCTGCAATCATACTACCAGACACAGTAGGGCTTGCTACCATAGAATCCCTGGTATGCCAAGCTCTAATCTGTTTGGTCATCCGATCAGCATTTCTGAAGCCTGTGGAAAAGTAAGGTCAACAAATGACCCTCCTACAACATTATCCACGACTGGCTTCGTAATAGAGTTCAAAGTCTGATAAAGAGTCTCTATCAAATGAATATTCGTCATGTTATGGTTCGGGCATTGCATTAGCTTTTTTTTAAACCTCTTCCTGGTCTCATGAAGAGCTTTAGTGGGAGGCTGTCGGAAGTTACTAATTTTATCCCTCAACTTTACCCTCCTAGAAGGTGGAAAGAACCTTTCTAGGAAAGCCTATTTCAACTGCCTCCAATTAGTGATAGAGTCGGGAGTCAGCCCATTGAGCCACAGTGTCGCCTCCCCAGATAGAGACAAAGGAAATAAACACAGGAGGATAGCATTCTGACCCATTCCTCGGTTATCGAAAGACTTGTAAATAGTGTTAAAGTTCACGAAGTGCATATTTGGATCATCTTCGGGAAGACCACCGAACAACCCCTTAAGATGAAGGAGTTGAATTATCGTACTGGTAATATTAAATTTAGCTCCAGGTGCTAGAGGTGGAGGAATAACAGCTCCACTTGCACCTGATCCATACATTCTATCTTTGTCATTATTCAGATCAAATTGTACCAGTTGTCGATCCTGTTTTGCCCTAAAGAGACGATTCTTGTTTACATTCTGATTTGCTGGTGCAGCCACATTCTCTGCACGCCTTGGGTTAATAGGATCTAACAAATCATCATCCCCCAATCATCATCATCAAGATTAGGATAACGCGCCTGCTGGTCGTCATTCTGTTGATTAAGTTAAGCTCTAGCCAGAGCAGCTAGTCTTTTAGCATCTTGGGGGTCTGTCATTCTGCCAATTAACTGTGATTCCAAATGTATTGGTAATAATGGTGCACCCGATCTTCGCGTACTTGGCATACACAATAACTACCCTACACAGAACAAAAACAACACATAAAAGTAAAATTTGGGAAACTTGATCAAAGGTTAATTAACAAACACAAACTTAATTGACAACCGTATTCCCCGACAATGGCACCAAAATTTGATACGGCCAAATTACACCTCTCTTACGAGAGAGTAAGCGGTTGTTGTCAAATATAGAACCCAACTAGGTTAGGTGTTGAATCCCACAGGGAATACTATGTTCACTAAGTATTGTGATTGTTATTAGACTGTTGATCAAAGGTTCCTGAATAAGGGGGGTTTTGATTTATAAATTATATTCTGAGTAATTGTAGCCGAGTTTTTCCAACTAATGATTCTTTTTGCTGGTAATAATTCAATGATATTAAACAAACTAGAGTTATGGTTACCAAGATGTTTTAAACAATTAGGGTTGTGAATCACTTTTGAGTTCCACTCAATAACTTCAATTGCAAGAGCAGTTGAATTCTATTGTTTACCCATTAGTTTCTTAGACTTAATGGATAGTTTATCCTTTAACTCTCTCAACTTAAAGAATATATCAATTATTCTACCATTTTCTCATGTAGGTAAATCCTTGTTAAGGCATTCTCCATTAATCTAAAGATTTAGGTCTCTAGATTTTATGTAAACCCTTTTCTTTTCCCAACAAGCATTTTTCTATTCGAACAAGCGATTGTTCTTGGGCTCATTTTTCAAGTTTGCAACCAAGAAAAGTCATTAGAGATAAGAAACATTTATGCAACATCAATTACCTAAAGAAACTCAATTGGAATCATAACCCATATCAACTGTTTAATTAAGGCTCCCATAACCCTAGTTATGGAAGCTTAGCCACTCATCTCCATAGAAGAAAGAGAAAGAATACTTGTATTATTCATAAACAAATTCAAAGTTCACTTACAAATGTTACAAGAATTAATTCTTTAATCTTCAATAGAAATGGAATGATTAGATCCACAATTGTAGTTTGATTAACAGATTTCTACGTTACAGAGAGTTTCAAAGATATAAAACTAAGATAAAAACAATCTCCAAAATTCAGTATGTCCTCAATAAAACCCTAACTAGGCATTTATATGCTCCCGAGTTCAGAAGATTTAAAACTTAAACTCAGAAAATATCGTGTTTAAATTGACGGTCCAACTGATGGCCCATTGGTACTGACGGTCACGTTGACTGAGTGTTTTCTATTAAGGACTGACGATCATGTTGATGGTACGTCGATGGACTGATGGTCCATCGATGGACTGACGGTCCGTCATCTAAACTATCACTGAGTCTTCTAGAATATTGAATTCTGGTTAAGCCTGACGGCCAATTTGGCGGTCCGTCGCAAGTCTAATGGTCTACCACTGGATCCATCGCAGAGGTTCTGAAATTCCTTCTTCCTGTTTTAGCCTGACGATCACTTCGGTAGTTCGTCGCATATCTGATGGTCCACCAATTTGCCCGTCAGAACCCTTTTATGCCAAATTTCAAGGTTTCTTCTGTGCCTAACTCCTTTACCTGAAAACACTAAAACCCACTATTAAATACAACTTTAGTTGCTTGAAAACACATAATTTTCCCGAGAAAAAAATGCAAAATATTTCGTCAAAAGCCGGAACATCAAGTATCAAGTTGCATTCTTCACACTGTTGTAGAGCTTTTGCCAAGTTCTTTAGACATTCATCAAAAGGGTCCCCCATAACCAAAAATTCATCCATAAAAACTTCAATGGTGTCTTCCACCATATCAGAAAAATGGACATCATATATCTCTGAAACGTGGCTGGGGCATTGCATTGCCCAAATGGCATTTGTTTGAATGCAAAGGTCCATAAGGACATATAAAGATGGTCCTCTCTTGGTATTTTGGTGCAATTGCGATTTTACTTAATGGGAGTACCCTTCAAGAAAATAATACCATCCTCTACCTGCTAACCGTTCCAGCATCTGATCCATGAACGGTATCGGAAAGTGGTTCTTCTGAGTCAGAGCAATCAACTTTCTATAATCCATGCATACTCTCCATCCATTGACTGGTCTCAAAGGCACTAGATCATTCTTCTCATTAGGCATGATAGTTATTCTACCCTTCTTTGGAATGCATTGAACCGGGCTAACCCACTTGCTAATTGTAATGGAAAATACCACACCAACATCTAACTAGTTAATGATTTCCTTCTTAACCACCTCCTACATAGGAGGATTAAGTCAATGCTGGTGTTCAATAGATGGAACACAATTCAGTTTAAGATGAATTATGTGAGTGCACAAACCAGGTGTAATATCAATAATATCTACAATGGTCTATCCAATTGCCCTCTTGAAATTCTGCAATACTGACAACCAAGCTTTAACTTTTGGTTGTCTTAGATTAGCTACAATAATAACTGGTAAGGTGTTGTTGGCCCCCAAAAATGTATATTTCAAGTGAGATGGGAGGGTTTTCAATTCCAACAATGGTGGTTCTTCAATAGACAAACGCGCTGGTGGAGTAATTCTAATTTTCAAATCTAAATCAAGCTTCTTTGGTGCATAGTTATAACCACTACCTTACAGTGCACCTACGAGCTCCTTATACTCCTCAATACCTTCAGAATCAAAATTTATGATCACAGCTATAAGTGTCTCAACACATAATCTTTCTTCAATAGAAACAATGGCATCAAAACCATCATCCCACAAAGTCACTACAACAACATCATGGAATGAATCTGCCTCTTCATCATCCATATCAATCACAGACATCACTCTCAATACGTCAGGCAGCTGCTTCATAGATTTGTATACATTAAATATCACTTATTCGTCATTGAGTCTCAACATCAGATGTCCTTTCTCCAGATCAATCATCATTCTACCTGTAGCCAAAAATGATCTTCCCAGGATAATAGGGACTTGAAAGTCCACCTCACAGTCAAATATAACAAAATCAGCAGGAAATATAAAAGAAGACACTTTTACCAAAACATCATAAAGGATACCAACAGGCTTCTTTACTATTCTGTCGGCCATAACTAGTCTTATAGTGGTCTGTTTGGGAGCTCCCAACCCTAACTTCTTGAATACGTCCAAAGGCGTGAGATTGATGCTAGCCCCCAAATCACATAGTGCTCGAGTAAAGTTGAAAGACCCGATTGTACACAATATTGTGAAAGCGCCAGGGTCTTCCTTCTTCTCTACTAGGGATCTAGAAACCACAGCACTGCAATGATATATATTATCTACTGGATCGTAGGTAACTGACCTCTTCTTGGTGATCAAATCCTTCATGATTTTTTCATATCCTGGCATCTACTCCAATGCCTCTACAAGTGGTATGTTGGCAACTAATTCTTTTAGCATAGACAAAAAATTCTGATACTTACTTTTTTCTTTTTGCTTTTTTAGTCTTTGTGGATAGGGAGGACGTGGTCTTGGAAGGGGTTTCAGCACAGGTTCTGGAATATTTTCTTTTTCTTCATTCTGCTTACTGTTTCTCCCTACATCAATTGGATCCTCCTTACTTTTCTGTTCATCAACTATGGGTACGGGTGAATCTGTAGTAACCTTACCACTATGAGTGGTAATGGCATGGCGTTGACTATCATTTCTGGGATTTACCACTGTATTGCTTGGTAGAGTACCAGGCTGTCTCAGATTTACTGCTGCTGATATCTGACCAAATTGCTGCTCTAACTGCTTGATTGCTGGAGCATATGAGTCAACTTTATGGTTCAATCTTGGCAGATCTTATTTGATATCCTTTAAGCAATTTTCTTGACTTTCTTTCCCTTTGACCATCTTTACCATGAGTGTCTCCATTCTGGACTCTGTATCTCGACTTCCTGGTGGAATATACTTGTCCCTATTCTCCTTATAGTCATCCTTACGCCGCTAATCACTATCTTTATCACTATACCTATCATTATAATAGTTTTGACCTTGATTTCCCTGCCCTTGAGCTCAAAAACCGCCAACCTGCGATTGAGGAAATTTGATTCTTCTTCAGATTCAATTTCAAAAGGTTTGGATGTTGTCCCCTATGTAGCAACTACTTTTACTTTTTCAACACTCATTGAATCAAACTGTTTTGTCAGCAACCGAATATCTGCACTCAGCTGTACAACTTCCTGAGCTACCATGTCATTTGTTACTCCATACATATTTGATGCCCTAATAGAATATGTATCACTACTATTTTCTGAATATCGAGTATGCCATTCTCTATTGGTAACTACAATATCATCAAGCATTTTCTGTGCAGTTTCCCAATGAAGACGCATAAATAATCCTCCTGAAATTGTATCTATCGTAGCTCTCAAACTTTCATTCAGCGATCTGTAGAAGAACTCAGACAAGTGATATCCTCTGATTTTGTGATTTGGTACCATGCTCATCTTCTTTTTGAATTGAAACCATGCTTCGTACATGGACTCTGCAGGTAGTTATCTAAAATTATAAATTTTATCCTTCAATTATAGCATCCGTGTAGGAGGGAAAAATCTATTCAAAAATTGTGTCTTCAACTCGTGCCATGTAGTGATAGATCCTCTCAAAATCTGTCCTAGCCATAAAGATGTTTTTCCCGTTAAATAAAATAGGAACAACCTCAATCTCAATGCCTCCTGATTAACCCCTAGAATATTATAGTTTGTGCAGATCCCAACAAAATTTATAAGATGCATGTTCGCGTCATCCTTAGCTGCACCAGCAAATATAAACTTTAGATTAAATAATTGGATCATAGCACTAGTGATATCGAGCTTCACATTAGGGGCTAACACCGGAGAAACTATGGATCCCGATTCTGCAGGCTCAACATAACCCAGATTTTCATCATCTTCGTACTCATATGGGTCCAAGTACTAAAATGCCTACACAAATGGTGCTCTGCCTCTCTGAACTCAATGACCAATAATTTGTCTAGGCCTGATTAGCCCATGTTACTGAGCTACCCCTGCCTCTGCAGCAGCTCTAGCTTGTTCGACTTCTCTATATTCTTTCTCCAACAGTTGTTGTGTCTGTAAGTCTGTAATATGTTGGGGATAAATTAGAACACGCAGGAGTGCCGCATTTGGATCCACATATGGGGGATCTTAGACTGGATCAAGAACTTGTTTTCCATCCTTCTTAGTGTTTGAAGGATTCTTTCAGGTTCTAGATCAAAATAGAGTAAGGGACCTATACTCCTTGTGCTTGGAATACACCGATGGATGCCCAAATCAAAATTGAAATATTTAAAACCCATGAACTTCACGAATTCTATTGACTATTCAAACTATCATCCCCGACAACGGCACCAAAATTTGATGTAACCAAAAATTACATCTCCACTAGAAGTATAATGTGGTCGATTGCAAATATAGTAACCCAACAAGGTTGGGATTGATCTTACAGAGAAGACGTGAACAGTTACTAGCTTTGATGTAATCCACAAACAGTACATGAAAGTAAATAGGGGGATTTTGTTATCAGTAGAAAATGGTAACCAACTCTTGAGTATTTCTTAGTTGAAATCAATATAAAACGAACACTAGGAATGTGTTCCCCCTGGCTTCTCAACTACGTAAATTTCTCATGTTTAAAAAAATATTTTATTATTCTGTATGCAAAGCCTACAAGTTAGGTATTATCCAGAAGATAAATTTCACCCATTGACTTGGTTATCATCTCAGAATGTCGCTGTGTTGTCCTTTGTTACGGCCCCAATCATACTTGGTTATCGTACAATTGTCTTAATCCTCACTACCTAATCATAAGCTTCTTGGTTATCGAATAGATATGAATACAAGCTATCTCAAGTTTCTACAGCTACTTGAGGCTAATTATTACCAAGGAGAATTAAGATACACACAGAAACCCTAGAGTAATTGAATCTCACACGTCCTCTACGTAGATAATCTGCCAGGGTTCCCACAGACCTAGCTGACAAGATTAGACTCTTATAATGCTCAACTTACACATTAATTTGAGTGCAAGGCAGTCGTCGTCAATATATTTACTGAACTTTGGATTCGGGATCGAATCCATGAGAAATGATGTGAGTGGCAATCAAGTTACTTCAAAATAATAGATACAAGTTAAATCCAAACCAATGTTACAAGAAGGTAAAAATAGGGGAGATAGGTATCTACACTAATGTTTCTTTTTGGGTTTTTCTAGTATAAAGTTGGGGCTACGAATAATTAGTGTTGTAACAGGTATACTCAGATCTTGGGATTATGTAATACTAAGGGAGTGAAATAGTAAGTGACAGGTATACTCAAATTAGCCAATATGGGTGTTAGCAATCAACATCAATTTAGTAAGTGAAATATAGGTAGGTTTGGTAATAGATTTTGATGCTAGTCTTTCAACAAAACACCAAACTTTCACCCATTGATTCTTTCGAATACCTAATAGGTTTGTTCAACAATTGGTAAGCACAACCTCAATCTAGGCATCCCTATTTCTTGGATGATACCCATGGTATAGTCAACCTCACTTTCACCCTTATGTCTAAGATAGTGAAAATTTAGCAAACTACATACACAATTGTCCATCATTGCTTTGATATCCATATCCCTCTTTCAAGGATGATATGGATTCCTAAACTTCACCTAAAACCCTTCTTTCGAAGATGGCTTCTAGTTTTCTAGAGCATGGAGCTTTCATTCATCATACACATGTGGGTATTTAGGGATTTCACCCATCAAATCCCAACAAAGTTAGCATATCAATGATAAAACTCATAAACATAAACTACTAAATAGAAGCTAATCAACAACAACCACACATAATTTAACCCCTATTCACACATAACCCCAAAAGGGAGATCTAGCTACACATAAGATAAATAAGAATAGATATACCCATAATATCCATTGAAGTGATTTATTGAAGCTTAAGTGAATGTTACTTCAAACTTGTCACTCCCACAAATCAATAATGAAAGTGAGTTAATCTCTCACATAGAAAGTCTCCAATGTATTCTTCGCCCAAAAATTATACAATTTTTTCTTCTCCAAAAATGGAGGCTATGAACTCAAGAGCTAAAACTAAAAATTGGGGAAGATGGAATATCATCCATTATTCTAGGGTTTGAGTCTTTTTTTTCAAAATTGGGATCAGCCATGTGCATTTCCAGTTTTTTCCTTGGGATGATTTCTTCCGCTAAGCCGCGACCAAGCGGGTCTAGTTGCGACCGCGGCTACGCAAATGCAATTATCTTTTGCAACCGAGGTTTCTTGACTTCTTCTTGACTGTCGCAATCGCGGTCAGCAGACCGTGACTACAGTACCTGAGGCCTTTCGGCTCCAAGTCTTCAGCTGTACTTTTTTAGCTCCCTTTTGATCATTTTCATCTCCAATCCATATCTTTTGATCTCCTCAACTCTATGCCTGTAAAGAGTGGATATTAGTGTATTTTATCACCAATATGTCACTTTCATTCTTTCACAATAAGGTAATGTGCACAAATACTTAGTGAAAATAAGTGGTAAAATTGTCACTCATCAACACCCCCAACATAAAGCATTTGCTTATCCTAGAGCAACGCTACCTCTTACCATGAGACAACAATTCTCTATGCCTAAACTTTATACCTTACAGCTCACAATGACTTCAACTTTAGTCGCAACCACAAGTAGCTCATTGCATATGGGCAAAGCTAATTTCCACTACACCCCTCATCATAAGATGCAACATTCAAGGATATATGGGACTTTAAAGAGCAACCAAGCAACAACAACCAATACTCTAGAGGTGACTTACTCTTGACCACAACTTAGCTATACTCCATTTTCCTCATTCTTCAGAAGGTGACAAAACTGCCCACCCCAACTTATTTTGCATGCCAATCCTCACTAGAAATAAAATTCTACACACCAAGCTACAAAAATACAACAAGGAGTTTTAAGTGCAAAAACTCTCTCTCACACAAAAGAAATCTCTATGCAACAAGTGTCATACCATAAGCTTGCCTATATTTTCAATCGTCGCTATGAAGAAAATACATGGTTAGAGATCTCAAAGGATTTTCTAAAGTTGAAATGCAGGTTCGGGTTAGGGTAGGATATCATTTGGGAATAACATGGCTACACCCTTTCTTGAACATTAACATCATACTTTTTCAAACCTCCTTTTTGACTAAGGGCCATTCTTCTTTATTTTGTTTATTTTATTATGCCTACTTTTAGCTTCCTTGGTTCACCACTGTTCTTTAATTTCTTTTTCTTGTAACTTACGTGCAATTCACTCCTTTGATGGACTCATTCATTTTTTATTTATTTATTTTCACGGATAAGGCTCATAAAGCATTTCACTAATAATTTTGTGGCCTCACACTTTCTTCCATCAACCTTTACCACCCCCAACTTAGGATTTTATCCTCAAGTTACATTTTTAAGTTCAAGGACGGTTTGGTTCAAAAGAGGGATAAAATAATGGATCATGGGTTGTAATAAGTTTGCCAAAGAAAGGTCCAAAGGATCAAAGTGGGTACTAGGGATTATAATTATGCATGGGTAGGATTTTTAGGCTAGAGTGGGTTCTAAAATCACAAAGGTGTCCTAAGATCATTTATCCAACCACATACAATCAAAATAAGTTTTGAAAGACTAACGGGGCAAGTTTTAGATAACACAAGTGTACAAGAGATGAATACCAAAATTTCACCACACATGACATGCAAAATTCACCAAAAAGGGTCAAATGTCCCTCCCGCAAGAGACAAAATGGGAGTATCTATTTTTATTGATAAGTCAAAATTTGTTAAGCCATAAAAAGAGAAAAAGTTTTGTTACAACATTTTCACATCCATGCCCTTGATTTTTCAAAAATTTTGGACGGAGGGGGTTGTTCATTTTGCATTAGCCTCTCGCACAATTTGCTAAACTATGGCTACAACCAAGGCCTTAGTCTCACATTTAGGCTTAAAATAGACAAACTACCCATATGGCTACTCAGACTTCGCCAATGGTATACCAAGTGACCCCATGATTACAACATACAATGCCACAGGTACTCAGAATTTCCTTGCATTTTTGACATTTATGCTATGGGTACTCAAACTTCCCCTGCACCTATGCCTCAATACCCAAACACGATGCTTTACCCTTAAGAATGTCTTCACTCAATCTATCATAGGGCAAAGCTAGTCGTGTATCATCAAAATTAAAATAAAAGTAAAATAAAACTAAAACTAAAAACCACATGATAATCCATAAAATATGGGCACCATTAGGGTCCCAAAAATATAGCCTCCCCAAAAACAAAATAAAAATAGTATCCAGAGTGTCATCCCAACACAACATCAACAGAAATATTCGGTGCACAACACCAAAATAATACACATCCGGGGGCACCCCCAACTAAAAAAATGCAGTGTCCTCACTGTATGTGCGAGTAAGCAAGAGTAAAAGGGTCTCCCTGAATATGCATCAAGAACTATCCTCTCCCACTGACTCTGCTCCATCACCCTCAAAATCATCAGCAGACCAATCAGCAGAGGCCTCGTCCTCATTGTCCATCCTCAATGAAGGTAGTCAATGGTTGGGCTTGAGCACCTTGAAGATACCCTTCACCTCCTTCACCATCTTCTTAAAGAATTTATGTCGCTTCTTCTTTCTCTTCACTATTTTTTCATGTGAATCACTAAGGTCCCTGTATGATGCATCTAGGTCTAAATAAGCTCTCTCCAAATGGGCAATAGTGGCTCTATGTTTTTTCTACTCCTCTCTCTATTTCTCATAGTCCGGTAAGCTACGTACGAGTGGCGAGCAGTGGAGGACTGTCCTGGTCCCTGAGCCAGTCTGGACAGTTGTTTTCTCACCACCTATATCTGACCAGAGATATCATCAAAGGCGGTGGCTAATGAGGGTCTGCAAGAGTCTGCGTCCTCTTAGGTTGATTTGCTCGAGTCCATCTTCCTCTTCTTGCTTTGACTTGGGCACCCTCACCTCTAAATTTGAGTGGGAAGATACAGGGGCCTAGGGACACCTAGGTATCTGTGGCATACTTCTCTATTTGTGCTTTCCTGCCTAGTTCTACGATAAAGTAAAAAAGGAGAAGATGTGTACCTTCAGGATTTCTGAAGTATCTCCATTCTGAATACATAATCTCGCCCACATTTAGGGTGATGCCCGAGAGAAGACTGGCCACTATTTGAGCTCGTATGTCTGTGACAATGGTCATATGATTGTACGGCGATACTCAGCTACAAATAAAATTCAGCCAAAGCCCAGCTTCAGCTATGAAATCATTCATCAGAATGTCTCCTTTGGTGGTGGTCCAAGGAACCTCTTTTCCACTATATAATATGTCTGCCATCTAGTTCCCTGGTGCATATTCTTTTGCATGAAACTTCTCCATGTCAGCATTTAGGGGCCCATATACCTTATTGATCCGCTCTATCCCGAAGTTCACTTACCTTCCACTAATAGTCATTATTGGGGTTGTGAAAGAGGCTATTCTTAGGTTAGCATAGAATTCACGTACCCAGCTCTCATTAGCAACACTGGGGTCTGGGGAAAAATACATCCACCCGATCTGATTAAGTATGGCATGAAAACTTGGAAGTTTTTCTTCCATTTTATCTAAGTTGATACCCCTTTTAGGGAGAAACTTAGTTTTGTGCAAGTCTGCATTGTAATAGTTCTGACATTGTGGGGTCATGAATCTGGTATGGTCAAATTCTTCCATCCCTAAGGTGGCTTAGTACCTGTAAATAAGACATTCCAGACCATCATTATCTCTATCACACTAAAAAACATGCTAGATTAACCAAATAGGCTCATGTAACAGTGTGATAGAAGGTTCTAGGGGAGGAAATAGCTGTGCAAAAAAAAATTATTTCTGCAGACACTACCCTCAGGTATGGAGATCGCGGGTTAGTGATCGTGATCACGGTGCCGCAATTACGGTACCTAAGACCATAGTCGATAATTCTGTAGTTTTTGCTGAAACCGTAATTTTATCCCCAATTTTGTGTTCAACTAGGCATCTAAACATTATGATTAAGTAACTTAAGCCTCGACTTTATAATTATAACCCCAACCTTGAAAAATTTCACATGGAATTCATCGGGGCATTGAATCGAACACATGGTGTACACGTTCCTTTCAAATTTTTAAGGTTTAAATCTGGGTACTTAAGACTTCCCCTTTAATGTTGTACACCAACTACAACAACTAACCACAGCCACAATTTCAAACAAACAAGCATTTAGTATTGAAAAAGATATTGCAGGCCTTTCCATAAACTATAAGTTCTAAGCATGTAATTACATTAAGAACAAGGGAATGGAGAATACATACTAAGTTTTACTATGCGAATAGAATGAACTGACACTTGGGTAGGCTATGTAATGCCAAAAATTTGAGAGAATTTAAAGAGAAATTAAGAGAGGAGCATGGGAAAAATGGGCATTTGGATGGTTATTTAAACTGATTTGATCACGATCGCAGTCCTAGTTATGTGGTCGCGGTCACATGGCCTCTGAAATCGCGGAGGTTCATACCATTATTGCAGTAACTGAGACCAAACAACCGGGTTTCTTGCACTTCTTGTTCAGTCCAACTTGCCAATTTCACATGTTTGTTTTTCAAATTCAATCAAAATTTCCTCTTTGCACCAATATTTCATGGATTATGCATGCATAAACAAAAAAATTCTACTCTACCAGGCAAGAATTAAAAAGGATATGTGCCACTTTTTGTGGCATGATGGGGTGCATCTAATCAAGCGCTTAGTTTAACGTCGTAACACGACGCCCTCATCACTCTTTTTTGTGCTTCCACTTAGAAAATTTGAATCTCTATCCCAGCTTTCATTCAATATGCAATGAGTGGCAGAGGGACAGAAGATTCAGATCTTCCAAGATGAGGCTTGGAAAAGGTGATGAAATGGCAAGCAAGCTTTGATATCGTCATTTTGAAGATTTGAACCTTTTACTCAACTTTACATCAAACATTCAGTTTGGCTCCTTAGGTAAAAGTAAGCACATCAATAGTCCATTCCTTGTACTTCAGAAGTTTAGCATCTTGGCCATTGATGGATGGGGTTCCATGTGCTCCTTTGAAATGTCAAACTCCAAAATATGTGAGTCGGACTCCGTCTCCCCAATACTCACCATTTGTTCAAAAAGATGGATCCTCATCACATCCTCTAAGAAATACATTAAAAAGTTATTTGAACGGGGTCCAACCCCTAATTTCAGGTTAGCCTCCTCCAAAGCATTTTTACCCCAAAATAAGCTAGAGTTATAATATAAGATTTGCATGGGTTCTTCTTTTGACTCTAGTATTGTTTCTTTTATTTTGGTTTCTTCTTCTTTGTATGATTTGAATGGTTGGGAAGTCACCAAGGAGTCTTTGCTACCAATCCCATCATCATAGCTTGGTTTTTATTCTCGACAAACCTCCTCTTGGGAAATTGGCATGGTTGTGAGGTTTGCAAGAATTATATCCTTGCCCAATTCCTTTGCCTTGACATTTTCCCTTTCGAACACCCCATAGGATTGATGCAAGTCTTATGCATTCTCCTCAGTTATAGTTTCATGATCCAAAATGGTTTGAAGCATTGCTCCAAGACCAATGGGTCCGATTTGTTGCTCCTTCTTCTTCTCATTATAAGACCTATCAATCTCATAAGAAGAACTAGCAATTTGGTTAGTATAATTGGGGAGGGGGGCATCTGGACAATCATCCCAATGTTCATCTCGACCAATGCATAATGAGCACTTATACTCCCTATAAGATTTAGATTGTGGGTCCATCTCTTTTCGGGGAGTATAGTTAGAATCTCTCCTGAAGTGTTGTCTGTCATAGATTGGACATAGGTCAACACGACAGGATTCCCAACAACCAATATCATATTTATTAGGAGATTCCATAGAGATAAATGAAATAAAATAAAATTTACCTACAAAGAAAAATCACAAAAAAAATATATACAAGCTTGAATTCAAGAAAGTAACAAAAACTTCAAACTAACTTAATTCACCAAATTGATCCCCGGTAATGGTGCCATTTTTTATAACACTCAACTTACACGTTAATTTGAGTGCAAGGTGGTCATTGTCAATATATTTACCCAACTTTGGAGTCGGGGTCGAATTCATGAGGAACAATGTGAGTGGCAATCTAGTTACTTTGAAATAATAGGTACAAGTTAAATCCAAACCAATGTTACAAGAAGGTAAAAATGGGGGAGATAGGTATCTATACTAATGTTTATTTTTGAGTTTTTCTAGTATAAATTTGGGGCTACGAATAATTAGAGTTTTAACAGGTATGCTCAGATCTTGGGATTAGAGCTACTAAAGGAGTGATATGTAGGTTTTAGAAATCAACATCAATTTAGTAAGTCAAATATGGGTAGGTTTGGTTATAGATTTTGATGCTAGTCTTTCAACAAAACACCAAACTTTCACCCATTGATTATTTCGAATACCTAATAGGTGTGTTCAACAATTTGTAACCACAACCTCAATCTAGGCATCCCTATTTCTAGGATGATACCCATGGTATAGTCAACCTCACATTCACCATTATGTCTAAGATAGTGAAAATTTAGCAAACTACACACACAATTTTCCATCATTGCTTTGGTCTCCACATCCCTCTTTTAAGGATGATATATATTCCAAAACTTTACCCAAAACCCTTATTTTGAAGATGGCTGCGGGTTTTCTAGAGCATGGAGCTTTCACTCATCATACCCATGTGGGTATTTAGGGCTTTCACCCATCAAATCCCAACCAATTTAGCATAGCAATGATAAAACCCATAAACAAGAACTACTAAATAGAAGCTAATCAACAACAACTCGCACACACTTTAACCCCTATTCACACATAACCCCAAGAAGGAGATTTAGCTACACATAAGATAAATAAGCATAGATATACGCATAATCTCCATTGAAGTAATTTATTGAAGATTAAGAGAATGTTACTTCAAATTTGGCACTCCCACAAATCAACAATGGAAGTGAGCTAATCTCTCACTTAGAAAGTCTCCAATGTATTCTTGCCCAAAAAATATATAATTTTTTCTTCTCCAAAAATGGAGGCTATGAACTCAAGAGCAAAACCTAAAAATTGGGGAAGATGGAATATCATGCATGATGCTAGGGTTTGAGTCTTTTTTGTCAAAATTAGGATCAGCTACGTGCATTTCCAATTTTGCCCTTGGGCTGACTTTTTCCGCTAAGTCGCGACCTCATGGGTCTGGCTGCAACTGCGGCTATGTAACCGTGATTATCTTCCGCGACCGCAGTTGCTTAACTTCTGCTTAACTGTCGCGACCGTGGTCAGCAAACCGCAACTGCAGTACCTGAGGCCTTTCTGCTCCAAGTCTTCAACTACAGTTTTCTTGCTCCCTTTTGATCATTTTCAGCTCTAATCCGTATCTTTTGATCTCCTCAATTTTATGCCTAAAAAGAGTGGATATTAGTGCATTTTATCACCAATATGTATAATTCATACATTCAAAATATGGTAATGTGAAAAAATTTTAGTGAGAATGAAGGGTAAAATCATCACTCATCAGCCACTCATGTTAGTGCAAGAAATCATGATTATCATGAAGAATACATAAAATCGATTTCACAATAAGTAAATGAATAAACTCCAAAGTCTTTAATTAAATAAAACCTTAAAATCTCAATAAATAAGGTGGTAATAAGTAATTGCGTGAAAATTAATGTCACAGCGCGTAGCCTAGTAAAAGATAAACCCTAGGGTATTTATAGTATCTCAAAATAACATTAAAATTCTATTAAAAATGGGAAAGGTAAAGTTAAGTCGGTAATCGGTACGACTCGATCTTCACTTGTATCCTCAGCTTACGAGTCATACCCTATCTTGTCGTAACCATTCGAGTGTCTAATCTTCCTATGGCTTTAATTCTCTTCTCAGCTTACGACTTAGGCTTATGAGTCATAACTATATGTATGACTCATGTCCTTGATCCCTATCAACCTGGGACTTCAGTCTTTTTAGGTCTTGATCACTGGTTTGTATACGACTTCTTTATATGAGTCATACTCAGACTTTTGACTCGTATCCTTCTAACGATTCTATTTCTGGATGGTAGCTTGGATTTTACTATGCTTATGGATTTAGTATACGACTCGTACCCTATCTTACAACTGGGATACTTGAGTCGTATCTACTTCATACTTTGTTTCTTGATTTGTCTTTTGGTTGTATTCCTCATACGATGCAGCATAAGAGTCGTAATGAATGGTTACAACTCGAGAGCAGACTCGTATACTGAGAAGAGTTGGTTTTTTTAGGTCTTTTTCTCCTCATTTCATTAAAATAATGTTATAAAACCTGTTTTACCTACAATTTACACCAAAGTGCATCATATCTAACAAAACACCCTAATAAGTTCACACATAAATTCATGGTTTTAAGCATCAAAAGTGTCGTGTTTTCATGCCACATCATAAGTGTTGCCTCAATGGCCATAAATTAACTTGTTTTCCCTCTCACTTATCTTTGCTTACTAAATTTCTTTTTTGTGATGCCAAAAAGGGGAAGATTGTTCTTGATTATAGAGAAGTTAGTTAGTAGAATAGTAAAAGAAAAGCTAGATTCACAGGGATTAGGTTCTTTTGATAGGTGGAATCAGTAGTGGTGACAGGGAAAAGTGTGTCTAATATGGTTTTGTAGAACCTGGTCCTGGTGACAGGGGAAATAGTTTGTCAACATCAAAAAAGGGGGGAATGTTGTACTATTGGCATTTTGATGATTTTGCAAACCATAACACAAAGGACCTAATTGACTAATAAATTTAGTATATATGGGACCTAGTCCCATAGGAAGTTGACTTCAGAAAATGACAACTAAGTATAGATGGAGGCTACACTTTTGCAGAGAGTTGGTGGAACTGTAGTAAAGGCAGCCAATCTCGACAAATGGCATGCGTCATAGGTTTTGCTCTCTCTTATAAAAGAAACACTCATAAATAACAAAACCTAGTTTTTGCAATCAAGATTATATTCTAAGCCAAAGCCATTTTCACAAGAACATTGCTCATACTTCAATAAGGGACCTGATTGAGTATTTACTAAGTCTTGTTATGTTTTTGAGTCTTGTGTCTTTTACTCTTACATTGTAAATCTACTCGTCAGTTATAAAGTATAGTAGATCAATAGCTTGCCTGAATCTTAGTTTGAGTCATGTCAATTAGAGTTAATTGGTCTAGTTACTTTGTATTTAGTCAAGTTTATTTTCATTATTGTTGATGTCTTTCCTGGGTAGAGATAATTAGGATTGTTGTTCAGAGTTAGTCAAAATGGGGTGTGGTAGAGTTACTACATCAGTCTCGTAATAGAGTTGTTACAAAAGGTTAGGATTATGAGTTTAATCCTAGTGATTATTTGAGTCTGTAATCACTTTATGGTTGAAGCTTAGTGAAGAAGTTGGGAAATCATGTGAGACAGGTCATGGTTCTATCACGGCCTGATTTACAAGTCATGATGGCACCTCGTAAATCATGTCAGTAGGTAAGACAAACCATAACCCAGAGTTAAATGTGATGGGTTAACTTGGTGAAAATTCCCCAAAAGGGCTAAATTGGCAATCCAAGTCAAAAATAAGAAAGGAAATAGAAATATTTTAAAGGCAGTCACTACATAAATACCATCCCACGACATGGTAGAACCAGTACAAGAGCAACTATAAAAACAACCTAATTATCTAGAATAGTCAATAACATTTATCTCAAAATAAAAGACTGGACATAGAAAAATAAAAGGAAATAGGTGACTCCGACTCCAAGAGCTCACCATATCTTCAGATACCAACACAACACGAATGTCGATCAACGGAGGCAACTAGTACTCGAATCTGCTCCAAATGATACAAAAGTGTAGTATGAGTACAAAAGCCACGGGTAGTCAATAGGCATCATCGCTCGACTAAGCTAAATCATGATATACGTATGATAAAATGTGAGATAACATAACTAAGTCAAGGTGTAGACAAACCTAAAGTAAATTCAACATCATTTTGCATAAATAAGTAAATAAACAGGAATAATAGCATAGCATAACATAAAGCATCAACATATGCTATCATAACTACTAAATTGGCTCTCATACACCAATTGATGCGGAAAAGTAATTACCCATCGCAAGCCTACATAAACCTGGAAGGTACACACAAGATTTTATAACCCACCACCTCATTTACCAATTTTCACTATACCACTAGAGTCCACTAATATCATGCTATATTAGCCATTTTCTCATTTTCAGACATAGCTATATTGTTATTTTCAATCTCACACCCCGATATTGTCATATCATAAGAAGTGTATCATCATAGCATAATATACATACCTAGACTCAAACTTATATATATATATATATATTCAATAATTGGACTTGAACTAGTAAATATAATTAATAGTCGGACTTGAATCGGTAAATATAATTAATAGCCAAACTTGAACCAGTAAATATAATCAATAGTCAAACTTAAACCAATAAATATTCATCAATGTCATAGTCATTCTCTAGATTCAAATCGGGTAAATATCATCAATACCATAACCATCCTCCAACAAACCAATAAATATAAATATATCTATACAATCAATAGTATCATCAGTAGCATAAATAATAGCATGATCAATAAAAATAAATGCTCATATTAACCAACATAACCATCCAGTGTCAAAGTTTTTCCATATTGCCTCAATAAGCATTTCCAAGAGTCTAACAAGCGTATAAAGGTCTACAAAAGCTAACATGTGTCATAGCCTAAGGTGGGTCAAGGGCCCATTTCTAATCCCAAAAGTTCCATTTTAGGCAAATTCTACTCGAACTAGGCTTAAGGTATCTAAATACTCTCTTAGAAGTTAAGCAGGCCTCAATTATCCCTAAGATAGGAAGTTCACCTAAAATATGAGCAACTAGGTCAATTATGCCTAATTTAAGAATTCTAAATTGCCTAAATCCAACTAACCCAAAGCATTTCAATTCATCATACCAACACCTAAACCCATACCTAATCTAACACATATCATAAAAATACAATGAACTAGCTCAATCTAACAAGGGGTAAAACCTAGTTTATATGGATGCCAAAGAAAGCTCAAAAGATCTGTTAAATTACCATTTTTCTCTTTTAAAAAGCTTTAGAAATATGCCAAACTATCAAAATCGCATTCTACTCATCAATATAAGAATTGTGATACTCATATTGCACTATTGTGCATTGGGTCCAAAAATTACCCAAAATCCCATATAGGTCCCATTTATGAAAAACTCACATTTTTTAAACCAACCCAACGTTCCCTTATGATAAAAAAGTCATTACCCTCTAAAATGGGTGAAATCTGAGCTAATTTGGGGCTAAAATCAAGCCTCCAAGGTTTTGGGATTGTTGAAAAAGAAATGGAAAATTCTACCATGAAAAGGGTGAAACTTAGAACAAATCAAAGGAGAATCAAGAAAATAAGTATTAGCTAAGATTCAAAGCAACCCACAAGCTCCAATTCTAATCTATCTCACTATTTAAGGTTTAACTCTTAAGATAATGGTTGAAGGAATGGCAAAAACAAGCTAAAATAGGGTATTTATACACTTTCTAGGTGCTCAGGTATCGCTAGCGCAACCCGAACCTCGCGATCACCATACATGACATCAAGGGCAGATGTTGTGTTTGCGATATTACCCCATCGCAAGTGCAGTACTAGTCGACTATCCAAGGAATCGCATTTGTGACTGAAGTATCATGATTGCGGCACTTGGTGGTGATACTAGATCTCTATCACGATCTATGGCCCGCGATCGCGGGTGCACCAGTTACAGCAGAGACTTGGAATTTTTCCATGTCTTCGCCAACCACTCGGGATTTATCCAGAATTCTGTAGACACAAATGAACTATGTAACTATACCTAATTTGACATTCCAGAATCAATGACATGGTTGAAATTTCCATCCAAGGTCGCTTTGATGAAAAGTGGGTCCCACACCTAATTTTTAATTTCTTAACTTTCCAACCAAACGATAAAATAAGCTCGAGTGCCTAAAGACCCAAACCGAAGGTCCATCTAGCCTAATATCAACGTTCTAGAGCTGTTGGTACCATTAGAATTTCCATTTGATGTTGTTTGACTAAAGTTTTCTCTCGATGGCCATTTGGAACCAACAAAGACTTCAAAATGGGAATTGTCTCTAAAACCAAATAAACTACCCTGTGACCATACTGTCAGTTCCAAAAAGTTGTAAATGACTTGGGAAAGCTATAGAAAAGCTCTAACGGTAAAAATAAGCAGAAATATAAAAAATGACCTAAAAGGTCATTATAATATACAGTACTAAAGGAACTTTCTTTCGCGAAAGTTCAGGATTAGGATATACCTTAAGTCTCAAACAGGTGAGGATACTAGGTCTAAATATCTCTCTCAATCTCCCAAGTAGCCTCCTCTACTAGGTGGTGCCTCCACTGAACCTTAACTACAGGAATCCCTCAAGTGCGCAATTGTCTTACATCATTACCCAAAATAAGCACTGGCTTCTGCACAAAGGTCATCTGCTCATCTAATTGGATTGAGTCCTATCTAAGCATATAAGATGGATAAAAAAGGTATATCTTCAACGTGGAAACATGGAAAAATGGATGGATAGCAGTAAAATTTAGAGGTAAAGCTAACTCATAAGACACCTCACTAACTGTAGGAAGAATTTCAAAAGGTCCAATATATATGGGACTAAACTTGCCTTTCCACCCGAACCTTATCACACCCTTTATGGATGATACTCGGAGAAATGTGCAATCACTAACTCCAAATCTCAAGGCGCAAAGCCTACGGTCTGTATAGGCCTTCTGCCTACTCTTAGCAGCTCTCAACCTGTCCTGAATCACCCTGACTATATCCTACGACTCCTGAAGCAAATAAGTACCACGGGTCTAACCTCTAAATTCTCAAACCATCCAATAAGAAATAATTTATCCTACCATACAAAGCCTCAAAAGGCACCAACCCAATATTCAAATGATAACTATTGTTATAAGCAACTTTACCAAGTCTAAGTGCTACTCCTACTGGCCTACTGTAATACCCTAAAATTTTATAAGCCATCAAATTAGCTTTCTAATGCTACCAGTCTCACCTTAATCTAATTTTATAGTGAAAAATAATGCCAAGCTGACTGAGAAATTGTCAAACTACCAGTGACAATGATCAGATAAAGACTCGTTACCATACATAATGAGTAGTTGTATGGAGTCATTTCCAGAACACTAAAGAAACTAAGGGATTCAGCTCTTGCCCATGACTCTTCATGATGACCCGTTATCAGACATAACAAGTCATTAAGATTAAGTCATTGTCAGGAATGTAAGGACCCAAGGATCAGGTCCCCAGGTCACAACTACTGGACATAACTCATGACTAGTCATAACGGGTCATAGCTTGAGTCGTTACGATTGGAACCAGTAATTTTCTACATGATTTAAAAAAGGTTTTTTGGTCAATTCCCATTCTTTTAATCCCAAACCAACATTATTTGGGAACTCAAACATCAGTTATTAGGGGTTAAATTTACCCTAACACCTCATAAACTCAAAATCATTCAACACTTAGGAAAAAGGGGCAATTTCTTCTTCTCCAAAGCCAAGTTAGGTTTCCTTAAGAACAAGCTCAATTCCAAGGACTTCTCAAAGGCTTCCATATTTAGGTATTTGGGATTTCATCAATTTCTTTCTTTCACTTATTGAGTCCCAATAATTTATCAACCTTTAAGTTATATTCCCCTAAAGTTTGGGTTCCAGGTCAAATATGAATTTTCCTTAAATTCTATAGTTTATTCTTGTAGGAAAACCATTGAACACATATTTCCAATAAATAAAGAATCTTCCCATGTTTTAAGAATTATAAATTCCATGAGTATAGTAAGATGTTAAGTTCTTGTACATAAATCGTGATTTCCCTCAAACTGTCCAGTTAATATTATCATATTTAGAGCTAGTGGGTTATGAACACCCAACAACTAGGAATTCTGGTACACATCAGTTATATAGTTTTTAAGTATTTTAGATTATATATGCATTACAATTTTTAGAATGATATCATGATGAGCAATTTTATTTATGCTTCAGTGTCATTGAGTTGGGACTCATACGTAACACCGAGTAAATGCAGGGATGATGGCTCCCCTATCAGTTAGGTAGAGATTATTAGTAGCAGTCCCTAAGTTATAGAAATGCGGTGCCATCATAGGTTACAAGGTTTTCTCCATCAGTTGAGGTATGACACCCTAATTCTTTGGGACATCAGTTTAGTGGATCCACAACAGCCAATATTGGTACCTTTAGCAAGGTACTAGCACTCATCCAACTGGGGTTATAGGTTGGACCCTAATTTACTTAGATTAGGGTATTCCAATTATTGTTAGCTCCCACAATCCTTAGTTTATGCTTCACTTTATGTTCAATTCAAATTTGCATTGACTTTGTATTCAGATATTCAGTTTGCATTCAGTATATGATAATACTTGGTCTTGCATTAAATTTTCATGTTCATGCATTTATGTTCAGCCAATACTAGTTAGTTTCCTATCTCGTATGCTCAGTACATTCAAAGTACTTATTGCATACTTTTTTAAGCTATATTATCTTATAATATAGGTTTGGGTGCTCAGTACCCAAATTGTACTTAGCATATTTCTGCATCACTCAACATCAGCTTTAGTGAGACTTCATCTTTCGAGGGCTAGTTATAAGTTTGTTATTTTAATATTTTATTTTATTTTAGTTAGTTAGAGTTAGTTGAGGGTTTTTCCCAACAACTAAATATAACTTTGAGGCTTTCAGACAGATATTTAGATAATCAGCATATTGTCAGATAATTCTATTTCTAATTTCGATAGACATTCAGTTTTATATTATTACTTCTACCAGTTATGTCAGTTAGCTTCCGACCAGTATTTTGTTATTTCCTTAGTATTCTAATGTATGTTAGGCCATGGGTTAGCTTAGGGTCACTTGCTTTTCCAAACACTATATTATGACTAGAGGGAGTCTTGGGTCGTGACAAACTTGATATTAGAGATAGATCTAGAGTGTCTTAGGGTGTTTGAAAGTCACATTAAGTAGATTCTAATTCATGGGTGTGAAGTGTGCCATACTTATGAGCGAGAGTCTATGAAATATTTTAGAAAAGTCTCACTTCTTTCATGATTCATGTTTTGCGATAGAGTGTGAACTCTATTAAAATTTCACTTTTAACTCATCCTCTATCCATTTATAGCCAATGTCTCCTAAGAGAACTAATGAAAGGAGAAATGGGAACCAACAAGCACCACCGCTAGTTCCCAAAGACCCTTTGAATGAGTAGGTCTCTCATGCTGAGTTCAGGGATGATTTCATAGTGCTAACCTAATATATGACTACTCAGAATAACCAGTAGGCTATTGCCCCAGCCAAACTAGTAGTGAATATAGCGAAAGCTAAAATTCAAGACTTCACTCGGATGAATCCGCTAGCGTTCTTTGGGTCTAAGTCTAAGAAGGATCCACAGGAATTCTTTGACAGAATTCACAAGGAAATTGATATCATGTGTATTACTTTTACTGAGAGTGTTTTCATAGCTACTTATCAACTGTAAGGAATGGATCACACCTGATATAAACTGTGGAAGTAAGATAGAGGTACAAATGCAGATCCAGTAGAGTAGGATAAGTTTGTTACTGCATTTCTGGAAAGGTTCTTCCCACTTGAGTTGAGGAAAGACAAAGTGCAGGATTTCATCAACTTGAAGTAGGATAGTATAAGAGTTACGGAGTATTCACTCAAATTTACTCAATTGGCGAGGTATGCCTCGAGTATGGTGGTTGATTCTAGGGCCCAAATAAGTAAGTTTGTATCTAGTGTTTCTGAGGATGTGGTTAAGAAGTTTAGAACATCCATGTTGATTAAGAAGATGGACATCTCTAGGTTGATGGTCCATTCTCAATAGATTAAGAAGAAGAAGTTCAAAGAGAAGGAAAGGGATAATAAGTGGGCCAGAACTGGTAGTTTTAATTTCTCCCAATTGAGGTCAGATAGTGGGAATCGATCTCAGTTCCACTAGAAATCTTCATTTCCAGCCCCATCGTCTGTCAGTGCTCTAGTGTCCAAGTTTGGATAGGATGCTCATGATAGGGTGTCGGGCTCTAAGTTCCAGGGCAGCATAAATAGTGGTAGCACCAAGCTAGTTTGGAAGAGATATGGTAAAAACCACAAGGGTGAGTGCATGGATGGAAGCGATACTTGTTTTGGATGTGGAAAGTTAGGTCACAGAATAAGGTATTGCCTAGCGATTACAAAAAGAAGTAGGAATGATTGTCAGCAAAGTAAGGCTAACTATTCAACAGTTCCAGCAGGTCGTCCGACTCAGCAGGGTGCCACTTCTAGTGTAACTAGTAGACAGTTTCATAATAGGCTTTATGCCTTTCAGACTGGATAGGTTCAGGAGGGTTCTCCTGATGTGGTTATTGGTATGTTACAAGTATTTCATATTTATTTGTATGCATTATTAGATCCCGAAGCCACACTCTCTTTCATGACTCCCTATATAGCAGTAGATTTTGGTGTTAGCCCCAAAATCCTTGTAGAACCCCTTTTAGTTTCTATTCTAGTCAGTAGTTCCATCATAGACAGACGGGTATACAGAAATTGCCCAGTTACAGTATCCCAAAAAGTTACTTCAGTCCATCTTATAGAATTAGACATGACCAATTTTGATATTATATTTGACTGTCATAGAATAGAGGGATAGTACCTCAGCGCCCATAGGTTGGTTTGTTTCTTTCCTTAAGACAAGAAGAATGATTTCCAAGGGGTGAATTTATCACCTTGTCCGAGTCAAAGACTCATGTTCCAAAATCCCAAATTTTGAGTCAGTTCTAGTAGTAAATGAATTTCCAAAAGTGTTTCCTGAAGATCTGCCTGGAGTTTCTCCCAAGAGGGAAATTAACTTCGGAATAGATATCCTTCCAAAGACCCAGTCTATCTTAATTTTTCCATACAGAATGGCTCTAGCTAAGATTAAGGAATTGAAAGATCTCTTAGAAAAGGGTTTCATCACGTCGAGTGTCACTCCATGGGGTGCTCCAGTTCTATTCATGTGCAAGAAAGATGGTTCTCTCAATGTGCATAAACTGCCGCCGGTTGAACAAAGTCACAATTAAGAATAAGTATCCCATCCCCAGGATTGATGACTTGTTTGACCAACTTTAGGGCGCTAATTTTTTCTCTAAGATAGAGCTCAGATCCGGCTATCATCAGCTCAAAGTCAGAGAGTGTGACATCTCAAAGATAGACTTCAGAACTCGGTATGGTCACTATGAATTTATTGTCATGTCTTTTGAACTAACAAATGTTCCTACAACTTTTATGGACTTGATGAACAGGGTGTTCAAGTAGAACTTGGATATGTTCGTTATAGTTTTCATAGATTACATCCTTATTTATTCTCGGAGTGAGGGTGAACATGTAAATTATTTAAGGATAGTCTTGTAGACTCTTAAAGATCACTAGCTATTATCTAAGTTTAGTAAGGGTGAATTCTATTTGAAATCGGTAAAATTCCTTGGTCATATCATTTTTTACGAAGACATTCGAGTTGATCCTCAAAAGATTGAAGCAATAAGAAACTATCCTAGACCCTTATCTCCATCAGATATCAGGAGTTTCTTGGGTTTAGCCTGGATACTATAGGAGGTTAGGTAAAGGATTTTCCTCTATTGCTTTTTCCATGTCCAG
Organism: Capsicum pubescens; assembly: GCA_030864215.1. Taxonomy (NCBI): domain Eukaryota; kingdom Viridiplantae; phylum Streptophyta; class Magnoliopsida; order Solanales; family Solanaceae; genus Capsicum; species Capsicum pubescens. The sequence continues at coordinate 223,269,063 of CM061543.1, read as the reverse complement.
ACTAACTTAGAAGAAAGTCAAATTCCAGTGGTCCAATTCGTACAAGAAGATTTGTCAAGAATTGAAACTCGACTCACCTTCGATCTAATTTTGACATTACCAGAGGGTTCAGATAGTTTTATAGTATATTTTTATCCTTCCAGAGTTGGTCTTGGTTATGTATTGATGCAGCGGGGCAACAATCCTAGAAAACTTGGCAAAAAGCATATGATCTCTTAAGGTCTGGAGCATAATCCTCAAATATTGTGTGTGGTCCTCTCTACTCCTCGAATACACAAGGATGTCATCAATCAACACAATCACAAAGGAATCCAAGTAAGGTCTGAACACTCAGTTTATCAAATCCATAAATGCGACTGGGGCATTAGTCAACCCAAATTACACCACCAAGAACTCATAGTGACCATAACGGGTCCAAAGGGTTGTCTTTAAGATATCCTCAGCTTCAAATCAATCTTAAAAAACACTATTGAGCCCTGAAGTTGGTCAAACAAATCATCAATGCGAAGCATAGGATAACGGTTTTTCACCATCGCCTTATTAAGCTACCTATAAACAATACACATATGCATGGAGTGATATTTCTTCTTCACAAACAACAAAAGAGCCCCCCAAGGAGACACACTCGGTTTAATAAAACCCTTACTAAGAAAATACTAAATATGAGAATTTAGCTCCTTAAGCTCGGCAAGAGCCATATAGAAAGGTGCCAAAAAAGAGGTCGGGTGCCAGGCTCGAGATCAATAGCAAACTCAATCTCACAGATAGTTAGAATACTAGGTAGATCGATAGAGAACACATCAGGAAACTCACAAACTATAGGAATGAATTCAAGCCATAGACTCTCCATAGTGGCATCACAAATATAAGTGAGATAAGACTCCCAACCCCTAAAAATAATCCTCCTAGCACGAACATAAAAAATAATCCCTGTTAGCTCGCGGCTAACCGCTCCCTGCCACACGACTGGGGGTACGCCAGGCATAGCAAAGGTAACGGTCTTGGCAATACAATCCATGACCGTATGATAGTGGGATAACCAGTCTATGCCCAGAATCACATCAAAATCCACCATATCATGAATAATAAGGTCAGAATGAGTATCAATATCTCTAACTATCACAACACGTGATCTAAAAATTTGATCCACTACTAAAGAATCACTCATGGGAGTATATACACATAATGGCATAGATAATAAATTCCAAGATAACTCTAACTATGGAGCATAATAAGAAAAAACATAAAAATAAGTGGATCTCAGATAAAATAAAGCAAGGGTTAACTGACGGCACACTAAAATCATATCTGTAATAACAACATCCGAAGAATCAGCCATAGGTCTAACAAGTACAACATATAATTGACCACGTCCACCACCTAGTTGGGATCCTGACCAACCTTCTATCCTTTCTATCTAAGAACCTTCTCGAGTACCCAGAAAACCACCCCTATGACCCTGTGAACCACCTCTAGCTGAGGGATGAACTGATCTAATAGAGGAACCTATCTGAGCTGAATCAATAACCGCCTCTTGACTAGGGTACTCACGAGAATAATAACTAAAAGATCCACAACTATAACATGCTCCCTAAGCTAAACTAGAACTAACAGATCCGGCCTACCCAGAGTAACCTTCATGACTAGAATAGCCAGAAGACGAACCCCTCAAAGACTGACCACCAACCTAACTAGGGCAATCACTAGCACTAGAATGACTTCCATCAATAATCTAAAGAGCTTTATGAATCAATAGACTGGCTGACTCTGAGGCTGATAGGATGGATGCAAAGGATACCCACAATGAGAACTACTACCCCTGAATCAGAAACTACTATGGCTTCCACTAAAACTGCCATGATATCTAGTCCTCTTATCATTTCCCCCTTAGGCCTCATGATGCATCTCCTTCATCACCTGAGCATAATCCAAAACCTCAGCAAAAGACCTACCCGCAGCAACTAGACTCTGAGTAGACATGTGAAGAGGAAGTCACAATCCTCAAATAAAGCAATGACCTCTCTCACACTCAGTGTCCAGAATAGAAGTAGCATGCCTAGACAACTCGTGAAAATAAGCCTCATACTCCACAACTATCATGGAGCGTTACTCCAATACTGATCTCTCAGGCAATCCCAAAGGCTGCGAGGCATGTACTTCTCCAAGAACATTTCAGAGAACTGAGTCCATGTCATAGGAGAAGATCTAGCTGGTCTAGAATCCATACAACTTCTACACTAATGTCGAGAAGCCAAATCCAACTAAAATGTGGTGTAATCCATACCACGAGTCTCAACAAGGCCTAAATTATGGAGCCTATCCTCACAAGTAATCAGAAACTTATATGCATCCTCGCTCGGAGCACTAGAAAACCTAGGCAGAGCCAATCTCAAGAATCTACCCAACATCTTCTGCTCCTCAATAGACACAGTAGGCTGGGCAATCACTGGCTAAGAAACAACCAGCTAAGCAACCGCTAGTACAAAAGGGACTTCAACTTTGGGATTCTCATCTACCGATTGCACCACTGCCTTAGTACCAGTCTAATTTGTAGATTGTGCACAATCAGACTGAGCACCACCCACGATCCCCAAAAGTTGAACCAAAGCAACTTTGATCACTAAAGAAGAAATAAACCTTGGTGGTGCCTGGGCTAGTCCCTGTCCCACCGCTGGCTAGGGAAGACGAATCTCTGGCTCAAGAGCGGGAATAGGCTAAGGTGAAGGCCCCCTATTCTCACCCCTAATTAGACAACACATATCTAAGTTTTCCATGACCACTGGTCATCCATGAATAGTGGTAGGATACCTAGGCTCAATCTTGGGACCCTCATCTCGTGTAGCGGCAGTACGTGTCTTGGCCATCTGTGAAAGAGTGAAATCAAAGGAATGTTGTATAAACCAACTCAGACTCTTAGCACGATATGAATGAAGGAAGTGAAAAACTCCTAAGAATATCCCAAAGTTTCCCAAAGATAGAAAACGGGCGTCATCATTTCGATCAGTAGGACTCTACTAGACATTTATACTTATTCCAACAATACCGGTGAAATCTAGGCTCTAATACCAATTTGTCACGACCCAATTTACAAGTCATGATGGCACCTACTAAATTCTGCCAGTAAATAAGCTGAACCATAACCTGGAGCTAAACGAAATAGTTTAACATGGTGGAAATACCCTAAAAGGGCCAAATAGGAAATCCAATAAAAGAAATAAGCAAGGTAATAGAAATAGTTTAAAGGTAGTCACTACATAAAGACCATCCCACAACATGGTAGATCCAGTACAAGAGTAACTGTAAATACAACCCAAGTATCTAGAATAGTTAATAACATTTGTATCTAAATAAAAGACAGAACATACAATGATAGAAGGAAATAGGTGACTCCGACTCTAAGATCTCACCCTATCTTTGAATATCAACACAGCACAAATGTCAATTAGTGGTGGCAACTAGTACTCGAATCTACACCAATAGGTACAGAAGTGTAGTATGAGTACCAAAACTATGGATACTCAGTAGGCATCATCGGCCAACTGAGCTAAATCATGATATAAGTATGATAAAATACGAGATAACATAACTAAGTCAAGGTATAGACAAACTTGAAGTAACTTCAACATCACTGTGCATAAATAAGTAAATAAACCGGAATAATAGCATAACATAACATAAAGCATCAACGCACGCAATTATAACTACAAAATTGGATCTCATACGCTAATTGGTGGGAAAAAGTAAATAACCTACCGCAATACCCCATAAGCCTAGAAGGTACACAAGATAGTATAACCCATCACCGACATTTACTAATTTTTAATATACCACTAGAGTCCACTCATATCATGCTACATTAGCCATTTTCTTATTTTCAGACATAGCCAAATTGTTATTTTCAATCTCACACCTCGATATCATCACATCATAAAAAGTATATTATCATAGTATAATATGCATACCCAGACTTAAACTGGTATATATGATCAATAGGCAAACTTGAATCGGTAAATATAATCAATAGCCGAACTTGAATTGATAAATACAATCAATAGCCTGACTTGAACCGGTAAATATATCATTAATGTCATAATTGTTTTTCGGACTCGAATCAGCTAAATATCATCAATATCATAACCATCCTTCGAACTCAAATCGGTAAATATAAATATATTTATATAAGTAATAGTATCATTAATTAGCATGATCAATAGGAATCAACCCTCACATTAACCAACATAACCATCAAGTGTCAAAATTTTTCAATATTATCTCAATAAGTATTTTCAAGAGTCTAACAAACGTATAAAGGTATACAAAAGATAACATGTGTCTTAGCCTAAGGTGGGTCAAGGGCTAATTTCTAATCCCTAAAGTTTCATTTTAGGCAAATTCTATCCGAACTAGGCTTAAGGTATTTAAATCCACTCTTCGATGTTAAACAAGCCTCGATTATCTCTAAGATAGGAAATTCACCTAAAATACAAGCAACTAGGTCAATTTTGCCTAATTTCGAATAGCCTAAAGGTTCAACTAACCCAAAACATTTCAATTTATCATGCCAACACCTAAATTCATCTTGAATTTAACACAATATCATAAAAATACTATAAACTCGCTCAATTTAATAAGGGGTAAAACCTAGCCTACCTGGATGTCGAAGAAAGCTTAAAAGATTTGCTAAATCATATTTTACTTTCCGAAAAGTTTCCACAAGATGTCAAGCTATCAAAATCACATTCTACTTATCAATACGAAATAATGATACCCATATTGCACTATTGTGCTTTTGGTCCAAAAATCACTCAAAATCTTATATGGATCTCATTTAGGAAACAATCACATTTACAAAACCAACCCAATATCTCCTCATAGGCAAAGAGTCATTGCCCTGTAAAATGGGTGAAATTCAAGCTAATCTAGGGCTAAGATCAAGTCTTTAAGGTTTTGAAATATTTGAACAAGAAATGGAAGATTCTGCCATAAAAAGGGTGAAATATTACCACAAATCGGAGGAGAATCACGAAAATAAGTGTTAGCTAAGCTCCCAATTCACCTAGAAAATCCCATTCTAAGCTACCTCACTATTTAGGGTTTAGATCTCAAGAGAATGGATGAAGGAATGGCAAAAAGGGCTAAAATAGGGTATTTATACCCTTTCCAAGTGCTCTGGTGTCGCTATCGTGACTCAAAACTCGTGATCGCCATACATGGCATCAGAGGTAGATGTCGTATTCGTGATATTACCCATCACGATCGCGGTACTGGTCGGCTTTCAAAGGAGTCGTATTCGCAACTGAAAGTGTTGCAATCGCAACATTTGCTGGTGCTGCTAGATTGGTATCGCGATCCATAGCCCGCGATCGCGGATGCATCAATTACGGCTAAGACTTAAAAAAAATTCAAGTCTCTGCCAACCCCTCGAAATTCATCCAGAATTTCGTATATGAAAACGAACTATGTAACCATACCAAATTTGATATTTCAGACTTAATGTCGCAGTCGAAGTTTCCATCTAAGGTCGTTTCAATGAACAGTGAATCCCACACCCAATTTTTAATTTCTTAACTTTCTTACCAATAGGTCAAAATGAGCCTGGGTGCATCGGGACACGAACCAAAGGTTCACTTAGCCTAAAATCTACGTTCCAAAGCTGATGGAATAGTCAAAATTTGCATTCGAGGTTGTTTAATTGAAGATTTTGTCTGGTGGTCATTTGGAACCAGCGAAGACTTTAAAACAGAGAATTGGCTCTAAAAATCAAATGAACTGCCCGATGACCTTACTGTCAGACCTAACAAATCGTAAATAACTTGGGGCGGCTATAGAAAAACTCTAATAGTGAAAATAAGTCGAAATGTAGAAAATGACCTAAAGAGTTATTATAGATTTTTCCTCTCTTGAAAAAGGAGGTTTCCACGTAAATATTGTGTGCATTTTACTTTCTACATAAACCTTCTTTTACAATTGTATTATTATGTTTGTTTGTCAAGGGACCTGGTCCCCTATACTTGGTGTACCCTATGTTTCAATAAGTACACATTTAAACAATACTTCAAAAATAGTAAAGGGATAAGGATCAATCCGTTAAAAGATTATCATCTTTCAAATTATATATAAAATGAGAAATATAGAGTAAGATCTTAAAATATGGGCTAATGTTTTAATGAGCTATTAAAGCTTAGGCCGGGAGATATAGAGAATTAAAATCTCTAGTATATATTCCAAAAATCTATATTATTTATGTAATTAGGCGAACATATACTAGTAATGAAGAATAGAAGCACAATGTTATGAAATAATTAGTGTGGGCATCCACTAATTTATAAATAAATTTCCACCTCCTCCATGATCTCGTTGGCTTAATGTCATGTCTCTCACTCCTCACTCCTCCCTCCTACTCCTACCCTCAATCTTGGTCAAATTCTCATGTAAATGTTATGTTTATGACTAGTTCTTATAAATAGAGTAAGGGTGTCAATCGGGCCAGTTTGACCCGACCCACTTAAATAACCCGGCCCAGTCAGCCCCCGGGTTGTAGGGTACGGGTCCCGAGCTGGGCCAATTTTAAAATTGGACCCGGTTAACCCGATCTGGATCAAAATTGGTCTAGGCCCGTCGATTAATCGGGCTGGCCCGAAAACTTTTTAAAAATAAAAATTGATTTTTGATCGTTGGGCCACAAGTAGTCGTTGGGCCCAACGGCTATATGACTTTTTTTGGGTCCAAACGATACTTATCCCTTTTTAATTATAAAAAAAAAAAGTTTTTTTCATTTAAAATGTTTTTTTAAACCCAAAAAAATTCCTATAAATACACTACACTTCCAAATCACTTTCCACACAATTTTCATTCTCTCAAATCTCAATTCTCAAAATTTAAATATTCTATATATTTCCTAAAGTGCTCAATTTAATCTTTTAATTTTGCGATTACAAAGTACGAGTGGAAGTTTCTAAAGTCGCAACTTTCAGATACTTTCAAAATTTGGTACTGTCGTTCCATCTCTTACTTTTAATTTTTAATTAGTGTATTAATTATTAAAAATTTAATTTTATTATATTTGTGTATTTTGAATTATTTTAGTTTGATTTATATTATGGATAAATTAAGAAACTTCGCCACTAAAAGTGTAAAAAAAAGTTGTCCCGGAAGTGATAGTGGTAGTAAAAAGTGAATTACTGGCTGTAGAGGTAGTTCAAGTAGTAGATATACTCATGTGCCTCCGGTACCGCTTAGTCAACTTTTTGAGGAAGAAGTAGGTGTAGGTGCTCACAATATGGATTATGTGAAAGCTCAGGAAAATTACGGTGTAGAAGAAGAAAATGAAGTAAATGTGGTTGATTTAGATGAAGATGATGAAAATATTGGTGAGACACCCACAGTAGAAAATGCTAACGTTAGATCTGAATCGGTTAATCGCACTCTCCGTCTTTCCCGTGCCCCAAGAGCTCGTAGAACAACTAGTATTGTATGACAATTTTTTACACATATAGGAGATACTAATGAGGTGAAATGCAATATTTGTTAACAAATATATAAGCATAAAAGAGGAGGCAAGCAAGGGGATACAGGTGCGTTAATAAGACATATAAGTGATAATCACGATAGAGAGTTATTTATTGCAAAAGGTGGCGAGGATATTGGTGGGCCAACACAAACTAGAATGAACCTAGCAACCGGTCAGGTAATTAAGAAGTATAATAAATTGAGGGATCGGAAAGAAATAATAAAAATAGTAGTTGTGGGTTGTTTGCCTTTCAGTTTTTCTTCTTCGGATGCTTTTATTCATTATATTCAAGCAATTTATAATCCTATGTTTAATGGTATTCCTCGAAGTACTTGTTGGGCCGATATTTTTAGACTTCATTCACAATATATTTTTTATTTATCTACGTTGTTAAAAAATATTCAATGTAGAATGACTCTAACTTCTGATCTTGGTCGTGTTGTTAATAAAAATAATTATTTAACAATTACTTGTCACTGGATAGATAGTAATTTTGTTATTCAAAAATGTATTCTAGCTTTTTTGTATGATGAAGATCGCAAACATACTGGAGAATTTATTGCTGAATCGATTGGTAAAGTTGTAGAATTTTATGGTATTGAAAATAAAGTCTTATGTATTGTTTTTTATAATACTTCTAACAACAAAACTGTTATTACAAAGTTAAAAGTTAGGTTCTCTCCGCCGTTATCTGAAATATTTCATGTTAAGTGTGTTTGTCATATATATAATTTAATTGTAAGAGATGGTCTTGAATTTTTGAGCTTTATATTAAAAAAATCTGGCTTGTTGTTGGTTTTATTCAAGGAAATAATCGAAGAAAATGAATTAGAGAATTTAAAGTTAAATATGAACAAAATAGACTTGCACCAATATTGATGAGTAAAGAATGTGATACTAGATGGAATGTTACGTATGATTTTTTAAAAACTTGTCATACTTATAGAGTTCCTATAACACCAACTTTTAACCAACATTGTGGTTCATTTGCTGATTCGGCTGAATGTATGCTACATGATTCTGATTGGGCTGTAATTGATGATCTTGTTAAGTTTTTGAAAAAAAATTATATAGCTACGATTGAATTTTTCGATGCTTATTATCCTACTGTTTGTAATATTTTAGCATATATAGCCAATATTTCTGGTTTGCTCAAAGAATATAAGAATAAAGAAGGTTACAAAGAAGCTGTTGGTGCTATGTTTGATAAATTTTAAAAATATTTTTTTTTGATTTCTCCTATTTACTTGGTTGGTGCTATGCTAAATCCGTGTATGAAATATACTATTATGTGCATCTTTAGTTCTCTTATTTATTCTAACTTAGAGATAAATACTAACAATGATTCTGATGATGGAGAATAAGAACAACCAGATTTGTAGACGGTTATGGGTGATGCGAATGCTTACATAGATAAATTATATAACCATTATGCTGATTTACTTGATTTAGCTGTACCGACAAATATCACTCCAACTGTTGCTCCTCATCCTTCCGAGGAGCCATCATCTTCTAAAAGACCGACACATAGTGGTTTTTCTGTTCACTTTTATGATTTAACGTATACATGTGTATATGTTTTATAAATTAGTATATATCTTGTAGTATATGTTTTATTTAAAGTAGTACATATATTGAATGGTACGTATATATGTGTACATATTTTCTATAGATTCTAAAGTAATATATATTTAAGGTATACATGTGTATATGTTTTATAAATTAGTATATATATATATTGTAGTATATATCTTGTAGTATATGTTTTATTTAAAGTTATATATACATTTAACTAACGTATAGTCGTATACATGATTACATGTGTAATTGTGTATATGTGTATATATTTTTTAAGTTCTAATGTAGTATATGCTATATATATAGTGTATATATATTGTGTGTATATTGTTTAACGTATTTAAAATGTATATAGGTGGGTATATATAGTGTATATTGGAGAAAAATATTTAAATTTTATTTTTGTAAGTTTTGATCGATTTTGACCGTATTTTTTATCGGGTTTGATCGGGTTTACATGAGTTGGATTGGGTTAGGTTTATTGTGCCAGTCCCGGGTTGTTTCTAAAAATATTACTGTTAGGCCCGGAATCAGACCGGCCAGTTAAACCTGGCCCGAAGTCGAACCGGCCCACAACCCGATTAAAAATGACGGGCCGGTTCCAGGTTGACCTGGCCCAGCCCCGTTAACAGGCTTAAAATAGAGAGATAAAAATTTATATAGGACACATGAAGCCACTTGAGAAATACTTGCTTAAAATAATAGAAAAGTTATTTTCACTTGTCTACTTTCTTGTTTCGTAGTATTATTTTGAGTTTGACCAATATGTTTTGTGGGTAGTGGTGGGACTACTCCATCCTTAATCAGAGGTCTCGGGTTCGAGCCTTGGATATGGGTATGGAAGAAATTTTGTTGGGAGCTCCACTCTCAAAATATGCCTTGGAGTGCGCTATCTGAATTAGTCAAAGCTTCAATGTGGGAACCAAATACCGAATTGAAAATAAAAAAAAAATTATTTTGAGATTGATTCGCTAAAATATAGTACTTCCTCCGTTTCGGAATAAGTGAATTGTTGGGTTATTTATTGGTGTTTCAAAATAAGTGAATCATTGAATTTTTTTCCAAATTTACCCTTATGATTTGACAACCAATTAACTTTTGAAAAGGTATTACAAGATCAGTTTTTTCTTTTTTTTAAGGATAAAAATGAAAAGTTGTGTTAAATTTATGTTTTTAGTACTTTTTTCTTAATTTATGTATCAAAATCCAACAATTCATTTATTATAAAATAGAGGGACTGGTAATTAATTTTTGCATTATACTTTCGGCACAAAAGAGATTTTAATGATATTTTTCTTCCACCTATTGGATACTAGGTGCGAGGGCCAGAAGTGTTAGCAAAAGCATGAGGGAGGGCCAATCATGTCATTAAAGTTGAAATTGACATTCTGTCCCTATCATTTTAGTTAGGCCAACGACTGTCTCAATCATGATTATATATTCGGAAATGGTACAGATATACCCCTATATTTACCATTTACCATAGTTATATTTTGGGTATTTATATTCTTTTCGTTAATGTTTAGGACTGTATATACCCTGAACTTAATAGAGGGACACGTATCCAAATCCTAGCGGCTGATTCATTTTTTAAAATTATATTTGACCTAAATATATTAAATTACCCAAATCAATCCCTATCCGACCTGCACCCGATCCAGACCCGCCCGCTCCACGAAATATTCATAACAAATCCACAAAGTTACCTATCTGTCTCTCTCCCACTCTCTCACTTCTCACTCTCTCTTTCTCTCAGGTAACCGTGAGTTGCTGTTTATTTCTCTATAGTTTTTTCAAGGATTTATTTTACTTATGAGTTTTGTGTACTTAACATTTAGGTGAGGATCTGCGTTAGGAAACTTGGTAAGCCGTTGGAGGAAGATGCTTTTAGAGCAGTTTTGAAATCACTATGATGGACCCAAATTCCGTTTTGAGCTCTCTGTGCCCGAGGTAAGATGAGAACTTATTTCGTAGTTTTGAGTCCTTATGTAAGTATTGTGGTCAGATTATCGTGTTGGCAACGCCTAATAAGTCGCACTTGATTGGTTTTACAGACTTTGGACTTGCTTGATCTCTATGAAATAGCCGATCAATAAGCTCCAGTCTGAAGTCATGGATAGATTGGCATATCATAAACTCATGAATATTGTAGTTTTATAGTGCTTTTCACTGTGTCAGCAATATTGTCAACAGATTTCCAAAGCGCAAGCTTCGGTGTGAAGTCTGGCTGAGAGAGGTTCTGAATAGCAGTGTTGGCTAATTTAGCCAATGAAGTGTGATTTTCTCTGGAGATGCTTGAATATAAGCTTCCCAAAATTTCGTCTTGTAATCTTATAATAAACTTGAGAAGTAATCATGGGGTGAAGATTGAATGTCTTTTTTTCCATATCTGCAATGTATTTTGCAACTCTGGTTCATCCAATTTGTTCGCTAGTAAACTGTCGGTTCTCCTCTTTTCCTTTGCTGCACAAAAGTGTCAACTTTAATGATGAAACTGCGCCACCTAAGAACTTTCTTATATTTGAATATATCTTGCTCATTACAAAACACAGATGGTGTAAAATCATAGCAAAGACACTCTCTTCCCATTAATTTTGTGGGTTTGTTCTGAATATTTCATGGAGCGGACGGGCCTAGATCGGGTGTGGGTTGATAGGAATTGATTTGGGTAATTTAATATATTTAGGTTAAATATAATTTTAAAAAATAGGTCAACCACTAAGATTTGGACACGTGTTCCTCCATTAAGTCCAGGGGTATATACAACCCTAAACATTAACGAAAATGATATAAATATACTAAAATATAATGAGGGACATATGTGTACTATTTACCATAATTTAGATATATATTTGTACCTTTTCCATTATATATTTGCAAAGTTTATGAGAGGGGGTCGGCAATGCCTTGTGACAGCTCACACATGGGGTCCTTTACAACACTGTACAAATCATAATCCAGCTAAGCTATGCTCTCTCTCATTTACACAGACCTATGGCCTATTCAACCTATGGCCTAGTGGTATTGAAGACGACAGTTATTTCAACTACTTACTCCATTTCGAAATAAGTAAATTGTTAGAGTATTTATTGATATTTCAAAATAAGTGAATAATATAATTTTTTTCTAAAATTACTTTATGATTTGACAACTAATTAATTTTTAAAAAGGTATTAAAGATCAACTTTTGTTTTTTAAGAGGTAAAAATAGAAAGTTATGTTAAATTTATATTTTTATTATTTTTTTCTTAATATATATATCAAAATTCAATAATTCATTTATTATGAAACGGAGGAAGTATCAATTACACATAACTTTCAACCTCACTATCAGTTACACGTACCTTTAGTTATGAGCGAAGAAGAAGCCAAGAAAGCGGAAACCGCTGAAGCTGTTGCGGAGGAGAAAGCCATCGTATTATCTACTCTACCTCCTTCGGAAGACAAATCCGATGATTCCAAAGCTCTTGCCATCGTTGAACCCGAATCTAGTATATAATCTCATCCAACTTTGTTTCTGTGTTTTCTGTTTTGCAGTTCATCTGACTGAATTTCCTGGTTGCTCCGACTCCTGTGAGAAGTGGCATCCTTTAATTAAGTAGAATATTGGAAAGGAGTAGTCTGGGTGTTGCTCTGTTTCTCTTGCTTCATTTCTACTCTGTACAAATCTTCCTAGGACTCTAGAATTCACTTGAAAATATTAGTAATTTTGCATCTTAAAAAGCTAGAAAATAGATTTTTAAATAAATAAATATATATAAAGTGAATTCAAGTTAAGGCCCCCGTTAGAGTGTGACATTAGGCCCCTGAAATGGTTGAGCCGCCCAGGTGGTTCTATAGAAGTATATTTTTTATTGAATTCACGCAGAGTTCTAATTCTCAAAAGGTTTAATCAGATGCCACGAGTTATCTTTGTTTGTCCAAACACGACCAGATAATAACTAATAGTACTAATATATTGGGAAATTAGTTATCAAAAAAAATATAATTTACCCCTCTAATTTTACCAATCTATGGTGTTTCTGATAATCTATTGGCTATTTTAATGATCAGCATAACTTTATTTCAGATGATAACTTTTTTTTGCTTCCTCCTTTTCTTTCTCTTAAAAATTTTCCATGTTAAATTAATATCATAAAAGATCTACTCCATGTATTATTGGAGTTCATTGAGAGCTAATATTATGTGGTTATTTTCCAAAAAGTGACCATCTTCACTTCTCCAGCAGTCTATAATTTATACTGCGTTAGAGTTCAATATAGCCTTTGTCTAACTTCTTTGTGCAAATTTAATGTCCTTGGCAGAAGCGCTAGTACCTGTTGAGAAGAAGGGATCTATTGACAGAGGTACTTAGGATTGTTGTATTGTGTTCCCATTTTTTTCCCTCGTCAATCACTCTACAGCTCCATGACAACTAATTTGTATATTTAATCTTCAGATGCAGCTCTTGCACTATTAACGACAGAGAAGAGATTGTCTCTAATCAAAGCATGGGAAGAAAGTGAGAAATCAAAAGCTGAAAACAAGTATGTTCTGAAACTGCACATTCTTTTTCATGCTGAAAACTTGTATGTTCTGAACTACTATTACAGTTGTTTGGTTTAACTTGGAAGGGATCTGGTTGACATTAAATTTGACATCCCTGAGTTGACGATTATTGTGGGTTATGGTGTTATAACTTGTTTGTCTTGAAGCCATTTCATTAGCTATATCTTGGAGTAAATTTATCAATTGTATGACAGTTGTTTCACGTGGTTATGTCTTTTGGACGATCAAAAACACTGATGTTTTTCTGGCCTTTGCTATCTAGTTCTTGATGGATAAGAAGGGAGTGAAACTAGAATTCTTTCATTTATTTGTAAACTGTCTTGGAAGGGGAGCCTTGGAGTAACTAGTAAAATTGCTGCCATGTGACCAGGAGGTCACGGGTTAAGCCTTGGAAACAGCCTCTGACAGAAATGCAAGGTAAGGTTGCGTACGATACACCCTTGTGGTGGGCCCTTCCCCAGACACCGCGTATAACGGTAGCTTTAGTGCACCGGGCTGTCCTTTTTTTTTTTATTTGTAAACTGTCTTGCTTAATCCATTAGCAATTGATAAGTTTGTGAAACGTGAACCAAAATCAGTTGAATCGTCTGTGACATATTTATGTGTTGCAATATTTGTACAACCATAGAGTGTAAGTTGCAGATTGTTTGTAATGTCTTTTTGCAAAACACTGTTAATTTCCCGTAATCTGTTTTCTGAGAAGCCCCTGCCACTAATTTGACAGCTGAATGTACCTGCTTTGCCATGGTAGTTTTTATAATCAGTAATGAGTACAATTTGAGACCAAAGATTAAAGTTTTTTGCTGAATTACAGGATATGTATTTGTCTCAGGAATATTATAACTGTGCATGAATTTCTCTACAGTTGGTAATTTAAATCTTTTTTTCCCCACTTTGTTGACAGAGCTCAGAAAAAGATATCTGAAATTCTTGCATGGGAGAACAGCAAGAAAGCAAGCTTGGAGGCTGATCTAAAAAAGACTGAGGTGAGCAGTCATTCTTCTATTTTGCTATGTACCGTAGTCTAACGAGTCACAGTGGTTACATCTTCTGGTGGTTTTATTATTTTATGTCCAAGAGGGATCACATGATATCACAAATCTTCTGTTTGCTTGTCTTAGTTCAATAATAGTTTTTTAGTGTCTAAATATCCACCTATATCCTGTTCTTCAGTGAAAAGAAATGCTAGATGCTAGAGTAAAACTTCCAGTATATAGTTTTCAGGGTTCTCAACAAGAAGTAATCCTGTTGGACTAATCACGTGTAGTGGTTCACTTTCCATTTTATTTGATGGTGCTGTTTGATATTATCTAATACAAGCCATGTGTGTTCATGCTTCAAAAACCATATCCTTGTCTTGTGTGCTCATCTTAGAGCTGCTTCAATAACCATATTTGTGGTTGTATGTTAGCTTCCGATATTCATAGTGTGGTTGTATTTGAACAGCCGGAGTTCATCTTTGTTCTAGATAATCATACGATTTGAGCAAAGAAAAAATGTGGAACTTCTACTATCTTTTCTGTGAAGAAGTCCTCATCTTGTTTTATAACCTTACACATCTTGTGGGTGAGCAGGAGCAATTGTTGAAAAACAAGGCGGAGTACATTGAGAAAATGAAAAATAAGATTGCTCGACTCCACAAGTCAGCAGAAGAAAAAAGAGCAATAATTGAAGCTAAACGTGGAGAAGATCTTCTTAATGCAGAGGAGATAGCCGCAAAATGCTGTGCCACTGGAACTTCTCCAAAGAAACCGCTCCTTGGATGTTTTTGAAGTGGAAACTACCAGATCTGCATCACTGGTTATAAAAGTTTGTAAATTGGAGATTTCTTTGCATTAGAAACATTGTGTGATTATGCCTTGTGGGAATCAATTGCTTTCGTTTTTATGAGTGCATAATGATTCGAGTGTATATAGAACACTGGAGAAAATTAACTCTGGAATTGTATTGAAAAAGCTTGAAAGAAACCTACCATATTAGCAATGTGTCCAACTCCAAAAGAAGCCTCTTTATTCAAAAGTTTTGAAATTAGTCACTGCATATAAATCCCTGGTCACGAAGGCTGCTGTGTGCTCACTTGCTATTGTCAAATACTGTAGAAAGTTCCAGCTGCAGTATCATGTTTAATGGGAAATTTATTTGGGGTTGAATGCTTCAAAGCAGCATCAGTACCATAGCGGAGGGCTTCATACATGAGAAGTTTTTTGCTCATTGTTTGTTTCTCTTGGTATTTGGGAGGCTATAGCAGCCCATCTGAAAATTTTTAATGCATGATCAATGAAAAAGAAGAAAGAGAGCAAGGATAACATCGCAGAGAGTTGAGGATTCTAACAATCGACAATGACTTGGGAAATATTAATCGCCGGAAAGCTTAAATGCCAACATTTATAAACTAGGAAATGGGAAGGGAGGGAATGTATCTTTGTTCTGAATGAGAGGAAGTTTCTGTGAAGCCTCTTTCTTTTAACTAATCTCCTGTTTGTGCCCTTTGATAGAATTGCTTCACATATAAGAATCCATAAATTTCAATTATGTACTGATCCTACAAGATGAGGCGCAAGGTTCAGATCCCGTCAAAATCATTTAAGAAGACATCATCTCAAAAAAAAAAAAAGAAAAAAAAAAGAGAGAGACTACACCTCGTTTCCTCAATTAAGTTAAACCCTTGAGCCTGTAGCTCCATCAATTGAATTTGGATCAAAATGGTGTTGAATGAGAGGCAATTCCAACAAATGGGATTGTCTGATTTTTCATGATCAAAATGGTGAAAACGCATGAATGGTGGAGCACGTAATTTTCACGTTTAAAAATAAATGGTTCATTAAATATATTTACATTGAAGATGCTCTATTAGTCATGAGCCTTCAATAAATCTTTTACATTCTGAAGAAGGACTTAGTCAAAGAATCTAAAAAAGTTATCATTTTCTGCACTGATGTGACAATAGAAATAACCTTTTCACACTTTAAAGACCCATGTGCATCAATGCACCTTCAAGCTAAATAAGAAGATACCCTTAAATAGAGTCTTCTTCACAAATGTCACATAACTATAATCATATTTTAATTATCATCACATTCAAATAAACAAATCACAACATAATTTGTATGACAATTATGAAAAAGACAATAATACATATAAGGTGAAAAAGAGCAAGCAAATAGATTTTCTAAGATAACTTTAAATAAATTAACAGTATAAAAATGATTCAATGAAATACTTTTTATTATATTCATATTCTATAAGATAAAAAAAAATAAAAATTTATAAACATAAAAAATTTATGGGATTCTACAAGATTAATCAAATTTCTTTAGAATTTTTTAAGGTTACTGTACCCTAAACTAATAAACCTAAATCCTAAATTATGTCTATTTAAAGGGTAACATATATTTTTCCTTGAAGAAACATCTCAAAATTTTTATAAACTTATGAAATATTCACAAAGAGATCAAGACTCTCTCTTCTTGATAATCAAGTACTTCAAGACGATCTACAAAACTCTTCTTTCATGGAGATCAAATCCAAACCTTTCTACCTTCGAGAAATTCGCTATTAATGACCCTCAAGTTACGGAGAAAATTCAGAGAAAAGAATCAAGAGGACAAACAGACTTGTACCCATATTGTTTATCAATAAATATTTTTGTTTTTTTATATTTTATTTGTGATTACAAGTTATTATTTATCACATTAAAATTTATTGCAAACAAATTGACACCCTAGTGGGATCAAATCTATTATTTTATTAATAAAAAATTTTATTTTCTCATATTTTATTTGTGATCGCAATTTATTTTCTAGCATATTAAAATTTATTGCAAAAAATATTAATGCAAAGACATAATAATGAAAAAATAAATGTGATAAAATTGACAAAGATTTTAGAAGTAACTACAAAAAGAATTAGCTTTAGAGATATATTTCCTGCTTTGTATGGTTGATTAATGTTTTAAATTTTCATATTTCAAATAATATTGTGAATTTTTATTTTTTTTAGTGTACAAAATAAAGTTTGTAGGATCTATCTTGAGATGAAATGATGATAAAGAGTGACGATAAAAATTCATTTGAGGAGAAGACTCTCTACCTAATTAAGGGTGTCTCCGTAATTTACTTGAAGGTGCATTGGTGCACATGAGCCTTTAAGGTGTGAAAAAAGTTGTCCCTATTGTCACATTATTGAGAAAATGAAAACTTTTTCAGAATTTTTAATTGTAAAATTAATGTTGAAGGTGTTTTTTGACTATACGAGTCTTTCTTCAAAATATAAAAGATCTTCAAAATATAAAAGATTCATTAAAAGCTCATGGCTGATAGAGCACGTTCAAGTTAAATATATTTAATGGGCTGTCTATTTTTAAACTGAAAATTACACACTGAAGGTACTCCACCATCCATGCATTTTTGTCATTTTGGTTATGAAAAATCTGACAAACCCATTTATTGAAATTGTCCCTCATTCAATACTATTTTGATCCAAAATTCCAATCAATTGATGGAGGAGCCTCTATAAGTTCTACAACTCTTTCTTTTTTTCAACCAAAAAAGTAGGTCTAATTTTTGTACTTTCAACTCAGTCATCGTGCTGAATAGATGTTTGTCATAATCCTTCGTGTTATTGTTGCTCTTCTATCATGCACCGACTTTGTATTTGCAAACATGGGTTTCAGTTGTTAGCCGAGCTAGAATTGTTATTACAGAAATTAAAAAAAAAAAAGAAATAAAAACACGAAGAAGTCAAGGAAATGTACCCCTTTTACCTCTGTCTTCTCCCTTGAATCAAGCATTCTTATTTTCTGAAATCAAGTTTGCAAAGGACGTCGCATCTTTATATCATTCGTTTACACGAAGAAAAAATATTGGACGTAAGTAGGCTCAATTCAATGTTATTCTTTCCCAATTTGTCCAACCAAGAATTGTAAGATTTTGTGGTACTCAAATGCCACTGTTGTTAACCTATTAATATCCTAAAAATCACATTGTCTCAAAAGGTTAAATCATACACATTGTAATATACTCTAATACCTTGTTTTAATATACAAGAAAATAAATTGCTTCTACGCGAACACATAAAGAAAAAAGAAAAAAGACATAAAGTTGCCATTGAATTTGATAGAGATTTGCAAAAAGATACTTTAACTTTGCGGGCAACTTATTACCCTACAGAAATTACATAGACCCTCGTAAATAGATCATTTTGACTGAAATTTTCATCTATCCTAAACTTAAAAATGCATGTATTGGACACTCTCTCTTTAATTAAATAATTTAAATAAATATTTAATAAAAGGCGGGTTTAACCTTTTAACCCGATCCAAGTCCCTTCAAATCCCCACTAATCAGACATCTCACACTTCACTCTTGTCAATTTCTCTCACTTCACTCTTTCTTTTTCTTTCTCGATTGACCTAACTTCATACTTTGCTAGAGATTGAGCTAAATTAGGAGCTTTGTTGATCAATTTCTTAGAGAAAATGGCTATTAAGCAAAAAATTAAAGATTTTATAGGTTAGAATTTTTTGCATTTAAGTAGTTTCTCACTTCTGATGGTTTTTCGCATTTGTGATTTTTTGGGAAAAAAATACATTTGTAGGAATTATTTTAGTGAAAATCGTGTCAGTATGAATTTATTGAGTTATTTTGTGTTACGTATTTGTAGGATTTTTCGCATATGTTGTTGTTATTGTTAGGGTATTGTAGTAGAATATATATAGTTGCAAATGCATTAATTTTTTTTTGGGGGGGAGGTGGGGGAGCGGGGGGAGGGGGGTGGATGCTTGTATTGTTTTTCTGTGAAAAATATCTAAAAATAGTGTTCTGAGAGTTTTGTTCGACTATTGAGATTTATAATTTTTCTTACTGATTTTAATATGTTCGTGTGGTTGAAATGTTGCTTTTTCAGAAATCTTTCAATGTCTCTTATTCTGATAACTTTAAGATGGTATCATGTGGGAGAAATTGTATTTGGCGTCTTACCTAATTATATTAGTGGGACTGTGACTGAGTTCTTAGATAGGAATGTTGATATGATGTCCTACTTTGAGTCAAGTGACTACATACAATATCTAGGATATACAACAGAGTGTAATTTATTTTTTGTTAAATGAGATCTTATTTGATAAAAATAAAATATGATAAAGTTATTTGTGATATTGTCAGCAAGTTAAAAAATGAGATGAACTTGAGGTGTATATTTCACATAGGGTCAATGAACCTTGTCAGGTCCTATTTGAATTGGAGTTTGTCCCCAATGTAAGTGACAATGGGGTAGGTGAGGAATCTTTGAACCCTATTAATGAGGGTGATGCTTTTAACTCTAATATTCAACCTTTTTCTCCTATTTTTCTTTCAACCCTCCTGATGAGTCTCCTCCTTCTACTATACCTTCCAACTCTCTTGATCCTACAATAGATGAGGATCCAAGTGATGATGATTTAGAGGATGAGTAATAATTTGATGGGGATACTAGTAAAGAAAGTGATATTGGCTGCAATGTCCATCAAGATTATATTGATTAAGGGAAAGTAAGAGGCATTTCAATAGGTCACAAATAAAAGTAGAGACACAACAAATGAATAAATTAATGTTAGTGAAAAAGATCCAGACATAGACAATGATGAGACAAATATTGGTATTAGGGATAACCTAGTTATTAAGCTAGGAGGTGATGAACCTTACTATCTAAGTGATGAAGATCCCAGCTTTGAATTAGATGATGAAGTAGGTTGTGAAGATGGTGAAGAGGTTTGATCAAGTAGTGCATAAACTTGTGAGAAGGAAGAAAAAAAATAAAGTTGTTTTTTATGAAACTTGTGAAAAAATTATTTGAAAATTAAGATTAATTTTTTCAAGTGTAAAGAAGTTAGGCTAGTAGTAACCAGATATGCAATTCAAGAAAATATTTAAATTAAAAAATATGTGAAAGAGCTTGTCAGAGTTAGAGTGAGGTGCTGCAAAGAGAATTGTCCTTGGTTGTTGTGTGCTAACAAGGATAAGATCAGTGGATATTTTATTGTTAAAAAATACAATCCTATTTATATTTGTTTGACATCAACTTTTAACTATCTTTGAACTCAAAATTTTTTGCAAGTAAATATAAAGACAGAATAAGTCAACACCCATACATCAGAATTGTCCAATTTTAGGAGATTATTAGAAAGGAGTTGGATATCTATGTTGGTAGGACAACCGTGGGAAGAGCTAGGTCTAGAGTTATACAAGAGGTTATGGGTGATCACATGTGGAGTATGGTAGGATTTTTTATTACAGAATTGAGATTTTGAGGACTAATATAGGTAGCACTTGTTTTGTTAAGGTTGGAGATACTGATGAGACTAAATAGTTAATTTTTGTATGATTTTATGTATGCTTTCATGCTTTAAAGAAATTATTCGTTGGATGTGCTAAAAGTTTGATTGATTTGGATGGGTGTTTCCTCAAAAGTGTGTTCAAAGGTTAGTTGTTGGTGGTTGTTAGCAAAGATAGAAACAGTCAAATTGTAATACCCCGAGAATTCCAACCAATAGTAGAACCATGCTTCAAGCTCATGAAAAATAAATTATAGTGCATTGGTATTTTTATGATAAAATTTGGTGTATATTAAGGTCTCAAATATGTCCTAGCTATTAGGCGAATCAAAACATCCCTTACCGATTGAATTCTTGAGAAGGATTTTGGTACAGTCAACTTCAAATGGGTATATTTTTTTATGCTATGAATTTTTGATCTCATGACCCACCAACAGATAGATAATTGAATTAGATTTCCAACAATACCAATTTCGCGAAAATTCGGTATCGGGATAAAAAGTTATGGCTGTTTTACAGTGAGCTATCGGACTGCCAAAGTGCAACGGGAAGGCCGACGGACCGTCGTGCCTGCGATGAACCGTCGCCCAAACCATCGGAAATGATGCAGTAAGACAGTTTTCTGGCCAAAAAGTGATAATTTAAAGGGACGGTCCATCCCCAAGGCGACGGTTCGTCGCTCAAACCGCCGGGGACCTCCGTTTAGCGATTTTAAACCATTTTTAAAAAGATTTTTGGATCTTTTCCACACTTTTTAACACGTAATTAAATTAAATCAAAGCACATAACTTCATATTCATGCAGAGCATCAAAATTAGGGTTTCTTTCAAGATCAATCCTCAAGAGCAAGGTTCAAACCCTTCTTCAAGAAAATTCAAGAATCAAAACATCACCATTCAAGGAACTTTAAGAAAAGCCTCCAAGAACATTCTCAAGGCTTCAAAATTCAACTTGTTCCATTGAATCAATCCAAATAAGGTATGTGGGATTTTGAACAAGGATAAATCTTTCATCCTTGTGCCCAAAAACTTACTTTAAATTACAAATTGTTGAGTTTTGTATGATTTTCCATGAAATTTAAGTTAGGGTTTATACCCCATGTTGCTAATTTCATGATTTTGAGACCTTACATGATTTGGATATTGAGTTACATGTCTACTTTCGAATATTTATGCACATGATCATATTTTTTTTTCAGATTTTGAGTTGATTTACCAATAATTACATTATTAAGCATGAACCTTTTGGTGTTTCAACATAAGTTTGAAACATGGGCTTTAAGCCCTAAGATTTAGCCTTGATATTTTAAGAAGATCATGATTTTAAGTCTCCTTGATGATTGTTTACCAAGTTTCAAGAAAGAAAGTTGATCATTGAATCCTAAGCTAAAATAGGAATCTGCAGTATTTATGATTTAAAGCAAAGAGAAGCATAATTGGCTTCCTCTATACATCTTTGTACTATTTTAAGGTGGATTTCTTAAAATTTCTGAGCCTAAGTATGGGAGTAGTATTTAGCACCGAGTTGGGCTTGATTCCAAGGTCTCATGCCCCAGAACTATGAGCCACCGTAGGATTATGATTTACCCCAAGTGGGTTAAGATAGTGATCACTAAAGTTAAGGTTCTACTCCGATGGCAAAGGTAGAACAACTCTCCCCAATATGGGTAAGACGTTGGACTCCATGTCAGCTCACATGGTTTATGTCGGTTAAAAGAAACTCCCAAGTTCCCAGAGTCTCCAAGTCTCCAAAGCTTTATAGTTCTAAAGTTCCCAAGACCTTGAGTCCCCAAAGTCCTATTCTCCTTAAGATAAAAGCATAAGTATTGAAAGTTATTGTTTTAAGATTCCTTTTGCTTACAAGCTTTGAGAATAAGAGGACAATACATATTTTAGAACTAAGTATAATGACTCACGAAATTTATGCTACATGGTTAATTATTCATGATTTATGATATTTAAATTTCATATTTATTCAAGCTATGTGAGTCATTTATATCAGCATGCATGGTTTTATAAAGAGTAATGATATACTTATGGCATACACCCACATATACTCAGTACATCCTTAAAGTACTGATCCACATATATGTCTATGTGCTACATTGTATCATAATGTAGGTTCAGGTGCTCAATCTCAATAGCAACAGTGATCTCTGAGTACCTTCATCTATACTTCCGCAGTTGGTGAGTCCTCATGGTTCGAGGACCTTTTTCTCTAATTTTTAGTCTTGATGGCAGTCATTTATTATTTTCAGTTTAGCTCGAGTCATTTGGGGGTTTGTCCCAATGACTCTCTAGTTTTTTAATAAGTGGAGGCTTGTCGGACTAATAGTTGGAGTTTCTAGATTTTTAGTATTTGTTGTCCAGATAATGTTTTTTGTTATTTTAGTTTAGATTTGGCATGATATAGTATTATTGCCTTGCTCATTTATCCTAAAGTAAGTATTAGATTTAGTAGCAGGCTCAAAGGGTTAGCTTGGGGCTACTTGTAGCCTTGAGCACTTTGTGACGCTTTGGGATGAGATTTCAGGGCGTTACAAACTTGGTATCAGAGCCTAAGGTTCAAGGAGTCCTAGGAAGTCAAATAAGTCGTGTTACATAGAGTCTTGGTCATCGGTGTGAAGCGCGCCACATCTATGAGCAAGAGGCTACGGGATGTTTTAGGAAAAGTCATCTATTTCTTTCAGAATCTATCGTGCTTACAACTGTCTCTATCTGCTATTGACTCATACTCTTTTATGATAGAAAATGCCCGTAGAAATGACAATCAGCCATCCCTACCTGCCGATCCCCTGAATAAAAATGTGTCTCATGCCGAATTTCGGGCTACGTTTTAGACTTTAGCTTGAGTTGTATGTAAACCAATAATCAGGCTATTGTTCAATGTCAACAAGGAGGTGATGCAGCCGCAGCCAGACTTCATGACTTTATGAGGATGAACCCACCCAAATTCTCTGTGTTAAAAGTAGATGAGGACCCGCAGTTGTATCTGATGAGGTGAAAAAGATCACTCAAGTTATGTATGTAACTAAAGAGGAGAGAATGGATCTGGCCTCTTAGCATTTGAAAAATGTTGCTTATGATTGGGTAGTGATGTGGAGGAAGAGTGGAGAGGAGAATGCAACTCCTATGACTTGGGAGGTATTTTAGGATGCATTCTTAGATAAGTTCTTCCTACTTGAGATAAGTGAAGCAAAGATAGAATAGTTCATGAACCTGAGGCAAGGATCTATGACAGTAAAAGAGTATTGCCTCAAGTTTAACAGTTATCTAAGTATGCTCCTGACTTGATAGCTGAACCCAGATCTAGTATGAGTAAGTTTATGACTGGTGTGTCTGGATTAGTGGTTAAGAAGTGTAGGACTGCTATTCTTAATAGAGACATAGATCTTTCTAGACTGATCATGCATGCTCAATAGATTGAGGCAGAAAAGATGAAGGAGAGAGAAAGAGTAAGAGGATATAAGAGGGATAAATTGGAGCAGTCTGAGTTTGGACAGCCTAGATCCCATGGAGGGAATCGCCCGTTGTTTCAGAATCATTCGGCTATGCCAGCGCCTTCATCATCCAGTGCCCCCGTACCCAAAAATAGGCAGGATCAGTGGGGTAATTCTTTCATGTCCAGGTCTCAGAATAGTGTGAGCGGTAGGCCCAATTATCGTCCATGTGCTAAGTATGGTAGAACCCATCTCGAAGAGTGCTTGGACAAGGTGAAGGGTTGTTTTGGTTGTGGCAAGTTGGGCCATAGACTTAGAGAGTGTCTGCATGCTAGGCAGGGGAGCCGAGATGTTTAACCCCAGACTAAGGCTACCATTGCACCAGCTCATTTAGCTCGTCCAGCCCCTCCCCAGGGCGCTTCATCCAGAACTGCTAGCGGTCAGTGCCAGAATTGATTCTATGCTTTGCCATCATGCCAGGAACAGGAGGATTCAACGAATGTTGTTACTGGTACGCTTCGTGTCTTTTATTCTGATGTGTATGTATTGTTGGACCCTGGGTCAAGTTTCTCTTATGTGACTCTGTTAGTTTCTTTGTATTTTGAGATAAGTTTCAAAAAGATCCCTGAGCCTATCCTGGTTTCTACCCCAGTAGGAGAGTCAGTTATTGCTAAGTAATTTTACAAAAAATGTCCTATTACTATTCTTCATAAGGTCATATTTGCAGATTTGATAGAGTTAGATATAGTCAATTTTGATCTTATTCTGGGTATGGATAGGCTTCATTCCTATTATGCATCTATAGATTTTTGCACCCGTGTGGTTAAGTTTCAATTCCCAGATGATCCAGTCTTTGAGTGGTCCGAAAATTCTGTATCTCCCAAGAGTCATTTCATATCTTACCTTAAGGCTAGAAAGTTGATTTCCAAAGGTTAAATTTATCATCTAGTTCAAGTTAAAGATACAATGTCTGAGACTCCAACAGTTCAGTTAGTCAATATAGTTAATGAGTTTCCGGATGTGTTTCTAGAAGATCTCCCAAGGGTACCTCCTGATAGGAAAATAGAGTTCGGTATTGACTTTCTTCTTGATACACGGTCTATTTCTATCCCTCCTTACCGTATGGAACCCACAAAACTTAAGGAGTTGAAAGAGCAACTCAAAGATCTTATAGATAAAGGTTTCATAAGGCCCAGTGTTTATCCATGGGGCGCACCCGTCCTGTTCGTGCGAAAGAAAGATGGTTCTTTGTGTATGTGCATTGACTATCATCAGCTTAATAAGGTCACAGTCAAGAACAAATACCCTCTTCCTAGAATTGATGACCTGTTTGATCAATTGCAAGGTGCAAGTTATTTCTCAAAGATAGACCTTAGATCCGGCTATCATCAACTTAAAGTAAGGGAGTGTGATATTCCAAAGACAGCCTTCCGAACCCGTTATGATCATTTTGAATTTCTAGTCATGTCTTTCGGGCTAACCAATGCTCCAGCAGCTTTCATGGACCTCATAAATTGAGTGTTCAAATAGTATCTTGATATGTTTATCTTAGTGTTCAAAGATGATATCCGTGTTTACTCCCGTAGTGAGGATGACCATGCAACATTTTAAAATTATCTTGCAAACTCTCCAAGATCATCAATTATTCACAAATTCAGCAAGTGTGAGTTTTGGCTAAGGTTAGTAGCCTTTTTCGGTCATATTATTTCAGCCTATGGCATTAGAGTTGATCCCCAAAAGACAGAAGCCGTAAGAAATTAGCCTAAACCTATCTCTCCGTCAGACTTTAGAAGTTTCCTGGGTCTAGCTGGCTATTAAAGCCATTTTGTTGAAGGTTTCTCATCTATTACGTCTCCCATGACCCGATTGACCCAAAATAAAGTTAAGTTCCTATGGTCAGATTCCTGCGCGAAGAGTTTTCAGAAATTAAAGACTCGACTCACTTCAACCCCAATATTAACATTGTCCGATGGTACGGATGGTTTTATGGTGTATTGTGATGGCTCTAGAGTTGGTTTGGGTTGCATGTTGATGCAGAGAGGTAAGTTTATAGCCTATGCCTCTAGACAGTTGAAGCCGCATGAAAAGAATTACCTAACCTATGACCTTGAATTAGTTGTTGTGGTTTTTTCTTTGAAAATTTGGAGACACTATCTGTATGGTGTTCATGTTGATGTGTTTACGGACCACAAAAGCATGTAGTATATATTTACTCAGAGGGAGTTAAATTTTTGTCAGAAGAGGTGGCTAGAGTTGCTAAAAGATTATGATATGAACGTATTGTATCATCTGGGCAAGGCCAATGTAGTGGCAGACGCCCTTAGTAGGTTGTCTATGGGCAGTGTTGCTCACGTGGAGAAAGATAAGAAAGAATTAGCTTGTGAAGTACATCGTTTGGCTAGATTTGGTGTTAGGTTACTTGAGTCAGCTGAAAGGAATGTTTGGGTTCAGAGTAGTTCTGAATCCTCGTTAGTTTCGGAAGTGAAGGAAAAGCAGGACATGGATTCTAGTTTGGTCAAACTGAAGGAGTCGGTTAAAGACCAAAAGGTAGAGGTTTTCTCCCGAGGGGGAGATGGCGTGTTAAACATTCAGGATTGATTATGTGTTCCTTGTGTTGATGATTTGAGGCAGATAATTATGGCTGAAGTGCATGGCGCGCGATATTCTATTTATTTTGGTGCTACCAAGATGTACCTTGACTTGCAAAAAATCTATTGGTGGAGTGGTATGAAGAAAGATATAGCAGAGTTTATGGAAAAGTGCGCAACTTGCCAACAGGTTAAATTAGAGAACCAAAGGCTTGGTGGTATATTGCAGGAGTTTGGTATCCCCACGGGGAAGTGGGAAGAGATGAATATGGATTTTGTGACTGGTTTACCCCTTTCGCGCCATCATCATGATTCGATTTGGGTTGTTATAGACAGGTTGACTAAGTCAGTGTATTTCCTGCCAGTGCACACATCTTATACAGCTGAGGATTATTCTAAGTTGTATATCTGAGAGTTAGTTAGACTGGATGGAGTTCTCTTATCTATCATCTCAGATAGGGGTTCTCAGTTTACTTCCCAATTTTGGAGAGCTTTTCAGAAGGGTCTTGGTACCCAAGTTCACCTTAGTTCCGCTTTTCATCCGCAGATAGATGGTCAGGAAGGGAAGACCAATCCAGACTCTAGAAGACATGTGGAGGGCATGCGCTCTTGATTTCAAGGGTAGTTGGGATGAGCATTTGCCATTGATCGAGTTTTCTTATAATAACAGTTATCATTCTAGCATTCAGATGGCCCCGTTTGAGGCTCTTTATGGGAGGAGATGTAGATCACCCATAGGTTGGTTTGAAGTGGGTGAGGCTGCCTTACTTGGGCCTGATGCAGTGTTTTAAGCTATAGAAAAAGTAAAGTTGATTGGAGAAAGATTGAAGATAGCCCAGAGTCGCCAAAAATCATATGCATCTATGAGAAGAAGAGATCTTGAGTTTGAAATTGATGAGTTAGTATATTTCAAGATTTCACCCATGAAAGGGGTAAAAAGATTTGGTTAAAAGGGAAAGCTTAGTCCCCGTTATGTTAGACCTTATAGAATTTTGAGATGTGTTGGGAAAGTAGCTTATGAGGTTGAATTGCCTACAGATTTGTCAGCTGTTCATCCTGTCTTTCACGTCTCTATGCTTAAGAAGTGCATCGGTGATTCCATTGTAGTAGATCCGTTAGAGAGCTCAAATGTTCAGAAGAGTCTTTCATATGAAGATATTCTAGTTGAGATTCTAGACCATCAGATCTGTAACTAAGGAACAAAGAAGTTCCCTTGGTCAAGGTTCTTTGGCGGAACCAGTTAGTTGAGGGTGCTACTTGGGAAGCAAAAGCATATATGCGAGCTAAGTACCCTCATCTATTTGCCGCAAACTCAGATTTAGTCTAAGGTACTACTCTTCCTTGATTCAGTTCTTTTCTAAGCATGTATTCAGCTATATAGTGCCTTCTTTATAAGTTCGTGCGTTTCCAGAAGTACTCAAAGGATTAGAATGATGTAGAATTAGTTTAGTAATTTATTTCAGTTGTGCATCCTCAGTTTTCTCAGCTAGCCAACCTCATTCGAGGACGAATGTTCCCAAGGGGGAGATATTGAAATACCCCGAGAATTCCAACCGTTAGTAGAACCATGCTTCAAGATCATAAGAAATAAATTATAGTGCATTGGTATTTTTATGATCAAGGTTGATGTGTATTAAAGCCTCAAATATGTCCTAGCTATTAGACGAATCAAAACATCCCTTACCGATTGAATTCTTGAGAAGGATTTTGGTATAGTCAAATTCAAACACGTATATTTTTTGTTACACTATGAATTTTTGAGCTCGTGACTCACCAACAGATAGATAATTTAATTATATTTCTAACGATACCAATTTCGCCAAAATTCGGTATCGAGGTAAAAGGTTATGAACGTTTTACAGTGAGCTATCCAGACTGCCAAAGTGCGATGGGAAGGCTGACGAACCATCGCGCCTGCGACGGACCGTCGCCCAAACCGTCGCAACTGAGGCAGTAAGCCTATTTTCTGGACAAAAAGAGACGGGTTGAAGGGACGTTCCGTCCCCAAGGAGATGGTTCGTCACCCAAACCTTTGGGGACCTACGTTTAGCATCAAAATTAGGGTTCCTTTCAAGATAAATCCTCAAGAACAAGGTTCAAACCCTTCTTCAAGAAAATTCAAGAATCAAAACATCACCATTCAAGGACCTTCAAGAAAAGCCTCCAACAACATTCTCAAGGCTTCAAAAGTCTACTTATTCCATTGAATCAAGCCAAATAAGGTATGTGGGGTTTTAAACAAGGATAAATTTTTCATCCTTGTTCCCAAAAACTCACTTTAAATTACTAATTGTTGAGTTTTGTGTGATTTCCCATGAAATTAAAGTTAGGGTTTATACCCCATGTTGCTAATTGCATGATTTTGAGACCTTAAGTGATTTGGATATTGAGTTACATGTCTACTTTCAAATATTTATGCACATGATCATATTTTTTCCAAATTTTGAGTTGATTTACCAATAATTACATTATCAAGCATGAACCTTTTGGTGTTTTAACATAATTTTGAAACATGGGCTTTAATACCTAAGATTTATCCTTGATATTTTAATAAAATCATGATTTTAAGCCTCCTTGATGATTGTTTACCAAGTTTCAAGAAAGAAAGTTAATCTTTGAATCCTAAGCTAAAATAGAAATCCGCAGTATTTATGATTTAAAGCAAAAAGAAGCATAATTGGCTTCCTCTATACATTCTTGTACTGTTGTAAGGTGGATTTCCTAAAAGTTCTAAGCCTCAGTATGGGAGTAGTATTTAGCACCGAGTTGGGTTTGATTTAAAGGTCTCATGCCCCAGAACTATGAGCCACCATAGGATTATAATTTACACCAAGTGGGTTAAGATAGTGATCACTAAAGTTAAGGTTCTACTTCTATGGCAAGGGTAGAACAACACTCCCCAACATAGGTAAGATGTTGGACTCCATGTCATCTCACATGGTTTATGTCGGTTAAAAGAAACTCACAAGTTCCCAGAGTCTCCAAGTCTCCAAAGCTTTATAGTTCTAAAGTTCCCAAGTCCTTGAGTCCCCAAAGTCCTATTCTCCTCAAGATAAAAGCATAAGTTTTGAAAGTTATTATTTTAAGATTCCATTTGCTTACAAGCATAGAGAAAAAGAGGAGAATACAGATTTTAGAACTAAGTATAACGACTCACGAGATTTATGCTATATGTTTAATTACTCATGATTTATGAGATTTAGATTTCAGATTTATTCAAGCTATGTGAATCATTTATATCAGCATGCATGGTTTTATAATGAGTAACGATAATATTTACTTATGGCATACACCCCCATATACTCAGTAAATCCTCAAAGTATGGATCCACATATATGTCTATGTGCTACATTATCTCATAATGTAGGTTCAGGTGCTCAGACTCAACAGCGACAGTGATCTCCGAGTACCTTCATCTACACTTCCGTAGGTGGTGAGTCCTCCTGGTTCGAGGACCTTTTTCTCTGATTTTCAGTCTTGATGGCAGTCATTTATTGTTTTCAGTTCAAATCGAGTCTGTTGGGAGTTTGTCCCAATGACTCTCTAGTTCTTTAATAAGTAGAGGCTTATCGGACTAATAGATGGAGTTTCCAAATTTTCAGTATTTTTTGCGCAGATAATATTTTCTATTATTTTAGTTTAGATTCGGCAAGATATAGTATTATTTCCTTGCTCATTTATCCTAAAGTAAGTGTTAGATTTAGTAGCAGGCTCAAAGGGTTAGCTTGGGGCTACTTGTAGCCTTAAGCTTCGTGTGATGCTTCGGGATGAGATTTTGGGGCGTTACACAAATGCCTATTGTCTGAGTAGTTGTTGAGATTGAGGATCAATTTACATGGTGATGATTTCTTGAACTACTGAGGAATGACCTTGAGCTTCAAGAAGGTCATCAATTAAGCATCATAACGAATATGCAAAACGTATTGACTTTATTCTTAATAAGTGTTTGCTATTTTTTTCTTTAATTCTGCAGATTGATTTATTATTTTGTTTTATTAAGTACTGAAAATTATTGTGAAAGAGATGTTGTCACTGGATGAATACAGAAAATGTGCAAGACATGTTCATGCTAATTGGTGTAAAATCCGAAAAGGGATAAAAAGAAGAAAAGTGTTTTGAAGGATTGTAAAATTCATATTTAAAGTAGAATTGAAGGAGAATATAGAAGAGATTAAGTTGTTGGGAAGAGATTATTTGGATGATATTTTGTGGTACAATTTGAAGACATGGTGCAAAAGATACTTTGAAGATCATTGCAAATGTGATGTTGTGACAATAATTTGGCAAAGTCTTTTAATGCATGGATACTGCCTGCAAGGTTCAAAACAATCATCACAATGCTTAAGGAGATTAGGGTGAAGATGATAAAAAGAATTGATGAATTGAGACAGTTTTCAAGTACTTGGATCGTTGATATTTCTCCCATGACTATGAAGATTCTCTAAAAAAATATTGACAAGTCAGTGTAGCTTGTCTTTAAATGGGGAAAGAGGTTTTGAGATTGAACACAAGGGTTTCACATATACTAAGGACATTGTTAGTAGGAGTTGTAGTTGCAGAGCTTGGCAGCTTAGGGGCATTCCTTATCCTTATGGTGTTGTTGCCCTTCACCATAAGGAATATGAGCTCATTAATTTTGTGGGCCGCTTCTATCACAAGGATATGAATAACATAAAAATGTCGCCTTTATCAAGTAATCCTACTGTGAAGCCATCAAAGGTAAAGAAGCTTCCTGAAAGACGAAGTAAAGTTAGAATAAAGGAGACTGATGAAAATAGAAAAACTAGAAAACTTAGCTAATGTGGTGTTGTTATGACTTGTAGTAAATATGGTACACAAGGACATAATAAAAGAGGATGTCTTACAAGAGATCAACCTGGTACAAGTCAATCAACCAAAACATCTTCTCAAGCACAAGTATTTTTTTAATTATCATCTAATGGACATTTTATTAAGTGCAAGGATTAATCTTTTAAAACATAGGTTGGATATTCTATTGGTAGAGAAAGAGGCAGAGCAAGGAGTAGTGGTCCAAGCTAGTCGGCTGAAATATCTAATTAGGCAGAGGTATATTTATTTATTTGTCATTATCAATTTTTTTTGAAGTATATGTAATAATATGTAAATAATCATCCCACTACAAATATTGCAATTGGTAGAGAAAGGGGTAGAGAGAAGGGCAGTGTTTAAGTGTTCCAAATGTCTCAACTATTTTAAGTCAATCGGATAAAACTTCTGCACAAACACAGATAATTTATGTAATTATTTTTAAAAAAACATAGATTTAAGATTTGAGTCTCAATAAACAGGCTTCTATAAGTGGTAGAGGAAGTGACAGTGGCAGAAGAAGAGAGATGACTCAACAAAGACATATGGATGAAAGCATAGGTAGAGGAATAAAACTGACTCAAGAAAGCCAAACCTATTTTGACAGTGGTGAAAATCAAGGAGTAAATTGAAAATTTTCTATGAGCCGACTATTGACTCCTCACAATCGACTCGCCTGCAGATCAGTGTACTTCACAAAACAGATTAGATTTGAAATAAACAAGCAAGTAAATAACTGAATTTAAAGTAAAAGACACGAAGATTTATCCTTGTTTGGAACACCAATGTGGTTGCTACTTCCCGTCCCCTTGAATTCAATGTTTTTTTTAGATCTTTCAGTATTGGGCTCGAGTACAATAATGAGAAATAAGTTCCAAAGACTTATTTTGTTCTTCAGATCTTGTATTACAACTTCAGTCTGTATTACAAAGTTGACTCAATCCTGTTCTTTATACAACTATTGTGAACTAAGATTTACAACGCTTTGTGACACTAAGATTAAGATACTTTGAGATTTTTATTAATGCTCCACAAGTACTTCAGCCTTTTGTCTTTTATTTTATAATCTCCAATTTCTTCTGTCGTTGCTTCTTGTAAGGAAACCCAAGAGATTTCTTCTCAATCAAAGATTTGAATTAAGTCCTTGATTGAGGAATGGCACCATAAAGTATATCCATATCATATATGTGTCCATAAGTGGTGCAACTTCGACAACTATACATGTTCATATTAGATATGTCCATGTAGAGGTTGTGGTCTTCCTTCCTTTTGCTTTTAGTCTTGATTGATTTGATTTCCATGATACCGGGACTGTGATCCTTCATTCTTTTATTCTTGTACTTGATTGATTCATTTTCCATAATTCTTAGATGTCGTAGATCTCCATGATTTGATGCTCTTTCATTTTTGGAGTCGGCTCTCTTGCTTGTTTACATTCTGAATTAGCTTTCTTTGATCTTTCATATCTTTGTGTGAGATATCCTTCCATCATTAGCGATCTTCAAATATCCCGTAAAAGTCCACTCATTAGTTTGTCATTATTAAAACATAAATAGGAGGCTAACAATCTCCCTCTTTTTGATAATGACAAACAAGTATAAACATCAGTTGACTTCCCTGTCTGTCATATTAGTCAGCTTGCTTCCCCAAAATTGTAAACACTTCTGTTGTTCCAAGTTTCTTGAGTATCAATCAACTCTCATTTATCGATAGTCGACTTGCTCCCCCTAACTTGTAGGCACTTCTGATGCTCTTTTCTTTCTCTCTTTTTTGGCATAATAAAAAAAAAGAACCACAGAGTAGCAAAAAAGGCAGTAGACAAATAGCAGAGATATAATCTATTAACTAACAAGTACTAGGTAAAACAAAAAGTGTGGAAGATAGTGTGTTAAAAAATTATCTTACAACCCAACAAAACAAGGGCCAGGCCCCCTTTTGAATAAAAAAAGGCATCATTCATTGCTTCTTTAGAAAGTAGGTCAGGGTATTGTGCATATTATGGCAGAAAGTGTCATATGATTTTTCAACGTTCTTGAAGAAGGAGTGGGAGTTCTGAACGAAAATAGCTAGATCATCATTGGAGGAGTGGACTTGGGTCTTGAGGGAATCTATGTGGGTGAACACTCGAGTAAATAACTTGATACCCTCTTATTTGAACCCGTCAAGACCCAATCAGACCATGCCTATGTCTATGTTGGTGCTCTTCCGAGGTCCAGAAGTTTGGAAGTCTACTATTGCAGCAGCGTAGTGCCCTCCTCAACGTCTTTAAAGTGATCCTTAATTTCTCCAGTTCCTTTAAGACAGTAATCATAGGGTTAGAAATAAACTTGCTTATCTTGAGGAGTTCTGACTTTTCCTGGGCAGAATCCTTCTTGCACCATTCATATTCAACCAAAACATAGCCCACACTGGCAAAAGTTTTGGAGTCATAAGTGGAAACAACTTCCACTGGGTTAAGAAAAGATATCAATTGAGTAATACAACAAAATCCGAGTAATAAGCAGGCCATACAGTAAACTGGCAGAGAAATGAACATATACTGCACTATCAAGCATGTACTTACAAATCTAGGTTGCCCAATTGATTTTGATTTTCTTAACCATACAATACAATACAAAAACATCATGATCGGTAATGTTGCCGAGGTATTCTTTCCTTGGGATCAGTATAGTAGCAATTATGTGGGCCATGATGTGAAACTTGAAACATAGGGACAGGGGAACAAAAATGGTCAAAACAGAGTTAGGGTCAGACAGGACGCTTTTGGCTTTTTCAAAGATGACCTCAAAATCATCAGGACAGTTACCATTCATAAAATTGATTTCACCAGAGAACTTTGTATCAAAAGTATTTTCAAGCAGAATATTATTTAGAATGATTCTTTTGCCAAGCACAAGTCTCGAGTTCACCACTATCAGGGGAGAGGCAAAGATTTGCATAAAACATGCGGATTTGATCCTCATAAACCAGAAGTTCACAGAGACGAAAAACCAATGACAAATCTTAAAACTTAAAGAAGTGATAGACATTACATAAGAAATATTTCAACTAACGGAGATTGATAGTGCATCCGGGTATAATGGAGTGACTTTTAAAGCCATAGAATTTATCTTTGTAAGAGCATATCCAAAACTTATGCATGTCTTCTAGAGAGAGGGAGTTTAGAGAGTTTGGATGAGGTTTCTTGGTAGAGGTAGATGAACTGGAAGTAGGACGGCGTCTCTTGATGAGAGTTGACTGAGAGTCCATCGAGGATTCATCAGAGGACTCAGGGAGGAGAACAGGACTGTCGGAAAGGGTTTTGGAAAGAAATTTAGACATGTTTGCCATGGAATGAGTTTTGTTCATGGGATATGAGGGAAGATGAATTTTAAAGGGGTAAAGAGGTAAAAGAGAGGACATTTAAGAGGGATAAGGAGGAAAAGAGAGATGTAGGCGACTGTTGAAAAGATAAAGAAGGGGAAGATGAAAAGGTGTGAAGGGAAAAGGTGATTGATGGGAGTGAAAGGGTGGCAAAAGAGAGGTGTTGGGGAGGTAAGAGGATGCATAAGCGGCAGAAGAGATGTGAATGTTAGTGAGAATAATGATGACTTCCCTTTTGAAAACCAATTTTTTTGGTTAAAAACTGACGAAAAAATTGGAACAAGTAAAAGAGATTTTTTTTGTCCAAAAATAAAACTCATAATTCATTAATACTAAGAATACCAAGTCTTTTTCTAAGGTAACAAAATCTTTCTTCCAACAAGGGTTTTATAAAAATATCTTCCAGTTGATTTTTAGAGTCAACAAATGTTAACGAAAAATCACTATTTTCTACATGATACCGAATAAAATGATGCTTAATATCAATGTGTTTGGCCCTATAATAATACACAGTATATTTAGATAAACCAATAGCGCTAGTGTTATCACACATTATGGGAACAGGTTCAAAAGATAAATTAAAATCAAGTAGTTGATGCATAATCCATAAAATTTAAGTACCACAACTTCCAACAACTATGTATTCGACTTTAGTTATAGAAAAGGCAACTGAAGTTTGCTTCTTGCTGTGCCATGAAATTAGGGCATCACCAAGAATTTAACACATTTAACTAGTGTTTTTTCTATCACTTTTATCACCTGCAAATTCAGCATCTGAATATCCAATTAAATCAAAATGGGAAGAGCAAGGGTACTATAGTCCAATATCTTGAGTTCCTATGAGATATCGGATAATCCTTTTGATGGAAGTCAGAAGAGACTCTTTGGGAGTCGACTGAAACCCGACACACCTACATACACTAAACATGATGTTTGATCGACTGGCGGTCAAATAGAGTAGTGATCCAATCATTCTCCTGTACATCTTTTCATCAACATCCTTTCCAGACGAGTTTGAATCAAGGCTTGTGGATGGACTCATCGGAGTTCCATAGGACTTTCTTTTTTTCATACCAAACTTTTTGATGAGCTCCTTCGTGTACTTAGCTTGACTGATGAAGATACCTTTG
This sequence comes from Capsicum pubescens, assembly GCA_030864215.1. Lineage (NCBI taxonomy): Eukaryota > Viridiplantae > Streptophyta > Magnoliopsida > Solanales > Solanaceae > Capsicum > Capsicum pubescens. The sequence continues at coordinate 223,232,771 of CM061543.1, read as the reverse complement.
GAAGTTTGTTTGATTTGTAATCGCAAAAAGAATATGAGCTCTCCCATAAGGCTCATTTCAAATTATTAAGAAAAAATTTAATAAATATAAAATTCTGATTATGTTTTAAAAAATAGTAAATGACTTTTTTATCTATACGGAGTCTTTTAATGAAGGACAAAAAGGTTAAAATTATGAACGAAAGAAAACTTGAATGAAATAAGAATAAGAATAAAAGTAAAAATAGAAGAAGGACCATATTTTTGTGGTAAAGCATGATCTACATATTATTTAAACAGAATCATAGAAATTATTTTTTTATATAAAATAAAATCCTAATTAATTTAGAAGGATTAACTATTATAATTTCTTCTAAATTAAATAAAATTTAATTAATTTCTTAATGTTTTTGTGTAATTGAAACTTTAGGTGAGTAATATAAGAAAAATCAATTGTTTTTGGACTAAAAAACTAAGTAAAAGAAGGACAACTTTAGATAGGAAAAGTCAATGGTTTATTGAACTAAAAATATAAAAGGGCAACTTTGAAAGTTTAATTTAAGGAGGATTTTATTTTTGACAAAAGAATTGACTAAAACCGCAACTTTGGGAATTTTAATTTGAAGAGGATTTTATTTTTGGAACTTTTATTTTATAATATTATTAGTGTTGTAATATGTATTAGTATTTATGTACAATTAGAATTTTACTTGAGGGACATAGGAAAAGACAATATAATCTATTAGAGATTTTTTTAATGAAGGACAAAAAATTCAAATAACATTTATAAGTACTTTCACACTTTTAATATAACTAATTTAACCGCACGTGTCTTGCATGTGTAATTTTTTATTATTTAAAATTAGACGATTTTATCTATTGCAAAAAATTTTAATGATGTGCAAAAAGTTCAAATCATTTTTCAAAGATCCTTCTTACTTTAATATAATAATGTAAACATAACATATATTTTATTGTAAGCACATATATATTTTACCACCCGAAGTTTCAAGTTGTTAATGGATCGTCATTTTTGCTTTTGTCATGCAACATCTCTTTTTCTTATTGCTAGAGGCTAAGAGAGACGCATCGATTTGAATCATATTTGTAGCATGATTATATTTTTTATTTTTTATATATTTAAAATCTTTCCTTATTTTTAAAGTGAAATCTTTAGAAAATTTTTGCTTACTTACTCAAAATTTTAAAAAATTTGGTACTTCTTATATTTTTTTAATCTAAAGCTTTCATATTTATTTCTAGATTTTTTAGATCTTCTTAAAATCAACTTTAGGTTGATTTAGAATTCTTAAGCTAATGAAAAAGGTATTAGTTGTCATTAATTATGATGACTTCTAATAAGGAATGGTTTTACTATAAATATCTAATTAATTTTCAACTCTTAAATATTAGAAAAATAGTGAAAAGACGATTTTATCTAAAGCAGAGACATTTAATGAAGGACAAAAAATTCAAACAATATTTTTAAGACCCTTCATACTTTTAATATAGTACTAGTTTAACCGCACGTGCCTCGAACGTGTAACGTCTGATTATTTAAAATTAAATAATTTTATCTATTGCAGAGATTTTTAATAAAGTGTAAAAGTTTAAATCACTTTTCAAAGATTCTTTATACTTTAATATGATAATGTAAACATAAACATATATTTTAGTGTAAGAACATATATATTTTACCACCAGAAGTTTCAAGTAGTTGATGATCATCACTTTTGCGTTTGCTATGCAATAATTCTTTCCCTAGTTGCTAGAGGTTAAGAGAGACGCATCAATTTGAACCATATTTGTGGTACTATTATTTTATTTTTTAATATATTTAAATTTTTTTCTTATTTTTATAATCAAATCCTTACAAAATCATTGATTACATTCTAATTACATACTTAAAACTTTTAAAAATCTAATATTTCTTAATTTTTTCTTATTCTAACGCTTTTATATTTATTTCTAGATTTTTCAGATCTTCATAAAATCAAATTTAGTTAATTTAGAATTCTTAAACTAATGGAAAAAATATTAGTTGTCATTAATTCTGATGATTTCTTAATAAGGAAAGATTTCACCATAAATGTATTTAATTAATTTTTAACTCTTAAATAGTAAAAAAAAATAGTGAAAAGACTATTTTGTCTAAACAAAGACTCTTAATGAAGAGCAAAAAGTTCAAAAAATATTTCTAAGGCCCTTCACACTTTTAATATATTATAGATATAGATTATAGATATAGATAAGTAATGGGTGCGTGATTCACATCACTATTGATAAATAATATCGCAAGATACTATAAGATTCAGGCATTGTTTAAATGAACCTGATCATAATCTATACTATTACTAGATGGGCCCGTGCTAGCACGGGCTCAATATATGTTATTCTTTTTTATTTTAATTTATGTGACACAAATAAAATTTAGATAAATAATTATTAAAATAATTTAATTTTCTTAATTATTGTGATTTATAATATTTTTTTTGTTTCAATTTAAGTGACACTGATATAATTTCGAAAGTCAGTTAAATATTTTATATCTTTTAAAATTTTCAAGTTGTTAGTTATGTGATTTATAATATTTTTTTTACATATTTTTAAATAAGATATGAATACTCTCTTGGTCCTAGTTCATGTGGCACAAATAAAATTTTGAAAGACAATCATTAAGTTCTTAATTATTGTGACTTACAATACTTTTTTTATTTCATTTTCAAATATTATATGTTATTTTATGTCTTCCTCTGTTTTCATGACCCGAATTTCAAGTCATGATGGCTCCTACCACATCTTACCGGTAGGTAAGCCGAACCATAACCCGAACCTAATGCAATGGGTTACCTCGATAGAAATGTCCAACACGGGCCCTATATATGAATACAATATAAACAATAGCATTTCACAACTAAAAACAACCGATATTCAATACCAATCTCATGACCTAATGGTATTAGTACCAAAACACGGGTACTCAGTAGGCATCATCAGCCGACTGAGCTAAATTATAATATAAAGACGATATAAGGTAAGACAATAATCGTAAAGTCAAGTATAGGATCGGACCTGAATCTTCTTTGATATTACTGTATCAATAACTATACTAATAAGGCAATATCACGACACACTATATCAATATACCCCAACATCACCATACCAACTAAGTACCATTTTGGAAGCGTAAAGTCAGATGTACGATAACAAGGGATATATGAATCATAAACAACATCAACCATCCTTAGAACACAAGAACAATAACTCACCTTGATGTCTCATACCATCAGGAAGTACAACAAAATAATGCAACACAAAGAACTCATCACGGCGTTCCATACCATAGGAGAGTACACCAAAAGATCAACCAATAATACAATAAAGCACAACTACTCCACAAATGTCGAAGCCGCGAGTAGCATAACCCCGCCATGGCTTATTACCGAGATCCACATCCAATGTCCATACCGTAATGTAATCATAACGAAACTAATATAGTTATAGCATAATCATGTAATTACTCATCCTTTAAATTGCCAATAAACTTCATGTGAGGTCTAAACTAGTTAACCTCTATTTTCATGAGCCACTAGGTTACAAGTCTTATAGTTACTAGCCATTCGATAGGGAAACGCTACAAGTTACCACTACTATCAATTATTCGCCTATCACAATGCCATTTTCTAGTTAGTACTCTCATTATAGAAGCCATCAATTAAGCCACCATGGCATTACATATTAGAAGTCAACCTAGTTATTCATCATGCAATACTAAGCCCATCATCATTAGTCATGTCACAACCTTAAGGAATAGTTTCCATATTTTAGGCAAGTAAGGTCCACCAACTAATTTACTAGACTTCTAGTATTCAAGTCATAGTCATTTAGTAGAAATAATTAGTTGTCACATAAGCCACTTCACTAGGCGAAATTCCATAACTTTACCATTATTCCAAGTCGAATAGATTTGCTAGGTAAGCCCTTGGTCCTACAAAAGGTTTCATATACCTATTAGACTTAACTTATTAATAGACATGAGTTACTTCTAGTTACCAATTAGGGTCAACAAGGATCACACCTCTCATTTAGTGAATAAGGATAAGGAATGAATAACAATTTACCAAAGAAGATATTATATCTCATGTACATAAGTGGTTTGGTCCCACACGGCCTTACCTCGCAAGTATCAAAGATTTTTTGTAAATTTTCCCCACACGGCATCATAACGTCTTTACCTCTTCCAGATTCACCGGGTATTAACATGACATTAATATATCCTCCGGGTTAACTAGGTATCATTATAACATCATCAACTCTTCTGGATTTATCGGGTATTAATATTACATCAACATATCCTTCGAATTCACCGGGCAACATCATAACATCAACATATCCTCCGAATTCACCGGCCAACATCATAACATCAACATATCCTCCGAATTTACCAGGCAACATCATACATCAACATATCCTCAGAATTCACCAGACAACATCATGCCATTTCACATTTCTTAAGGAAACAACATAAATACAAATACATAGCCAAATCAATAAGCAAATACAAGCCCACAATAATGGGGTAATAAGGATGTAAGAGAACATGTATCACCCTACCCTACTATTAAGCATTACCACATAACATGAGCATGAGTATTCATATGGTATATACACAATCATCACATTCCAAGGGCTATCCATATCATGACTACAAGATAATCCATCAATTATACATATTAACCAACTATCGAACACATATATAACCCAACAACCGGGTTTTAACCATCAATAATCTCCACGACATAATTTAGATACTCACCTAGCATCTAGGTCTCTAAGGAATTTCATAGTTCAAGCTTACGGTGGGTCAAGTCCCACTCCGATATTCCAAGAATGACAAAGTACACCATTACAAGACTAACATCTACCCGGATTAGGCTAAGTTATCTAAATCACATCATAAAGGTTTATCAATCCTTGCTAAACCTATCGGGAAACCTTCTTCAAATATTCTTCCTAAGTCAATCCAACACCAAGTTCATTTCCTAACTAAGCACTAGCCAGGTCAACATAATCCTAAAGTTAGGGAGCAATACCATTCTCATTTATTAGAGCAACTAGAGTATTATCATACTATTTATGAAACTACAATAGACTATCCAGGGTTATAGGCTAAGGGTCAAGCATATCACGTTGCAAATTCAATAACCTATAAGAATCAACTAATCCCAATTATCACCATTTAATAATTTATTAGCTAAATCCCGCCAAATCTCACAAGATATCAACAATTATACTACAATCAAGATCAATCTAACTACAAGTAAGCCTAACCTACCTTGAGTCCAAGAAACTAATGAAACAACAATTTGAGTCAATCAATCAAATTTGGCGCTACACTTGAGCCTCAATAATTTAGGGGTTTTGAGTCAAGAAATCATGAAATCAATACTAAACAAGAAGAGATTCTACCTTAGATTGTAGCAAGATTCAATTTTACAAGTTGTTTAAGCTCTAATTCAACCCACAAGACTCGCTTAGAAGGTTTTACACTCCATTAAGGTTTAAGGTTTAAGAAGGAGGCACAAAAGACCAAAATCTTGTCCAAGACAACACTTAAATAGGCTTTGCTTAGGACTCGGGTAGCGAGGTCGTGACCTTCACCTAGCCGCAGTCGCGGCATCTCGATCAACACTAGGCATGGCTGAAGCTTGGAACTTGGTTTCGAGCTTTGGTCAATGCCTCGAGATGCATTCGGGGTCTATTTTGAACAAATAAGATATGCAACCCCATAGTTTTCGACGTTCGAGAAGCGTTGGAGAAGTTGAATTTTGCAAGCTAGGCTATTTTACCAAAGTTTTTGCTTAGTGGTAAATTAGGACCAATGAAGACTTCCAATTAAGAAAGTGGTTTGAGGAACCAAATGAACTGCCAGGTAACCAAACTATCGGTCCCCGCAAGTCATTAATGACTTGGGACGGCTATAGAGAAGCTATATCAACGGAACTAGGCAAGAATACGGATAATCACCTGAAGGGTCATTACAACATCCACTTCTAAGGAGCTTTCGTCCGCGAAAGTTAAAGTCAAGAAAGTACTTGAAGTCTCAAACAAGTGAAGATACTAGGCCCGCATCTCAATCTCGACCTCCCAAGTAGCTTCCTCTACTAGGCGATGCCTCCACTGGACCTTGAATACCAAAATCTCCGTGGAACGCAATTGCCTCACATCACTCGCCAAAATAAGCACGGGCTCCTTCACAAAGGTCAACTACTCGTCCAACTTGATTGTGCCCCATCTAAGCACATGACAAGGATCAGAAATATATTTCCGCAACATAGAGACATAGAAAACCAAATGAATAGCAGCAAAGTTTGGAGGTAAGGCTAACTTATAGGCCACCTCACTAACTACTCGGAGAATCTCAAAAGGGCCAATATAGAGAGGGCTAAGCTTACCTTTCCTCCCAAATCTCATCACACCTCTCATATGTGAAACACAAAGGAACACATGATCACTAACTCCGAATCTCAAGGCACGAAGTCTACAGTCGGCATAGGCCTTCTGCCTACTCTGGGCTACTATCAGCCTATCCTGAATCACCCTGACTCTATCCAACGAGTTCTAAAGAAAGTCTGTACCACAAGGTCTAACCTCTGAAGTCTCAAACCATCCTATGGGGGAACGACACCACCTACCATGCAACGCCTCATAAGGTGCCATCTCAATACTCGAATGATAACTGTTACTGTAGGCGAACTCCGTCAATGTTAAGTGCAGATCCCACTAACCTCCAAAGTCCATAACATAAGCTCAGAGCATATCTTCAAGCACCTGAATAGTCCGCTCAGACTGATTATCCATCTGCGGATGAGCGGATGTAATCAAATCCACTCGAGTACCCAACTCCCTATGAAATGCTCTCCAAAACTTTAAAATAAACACAGAACCACGATCTAATATGATAGACACAAGGAATCTATGCAAATGAACTATCTCCCATACATAAATCTGGGCTAATCTCTCGGCATTGAAGGTCATCTAAATAGGAATAAAGTGTGTTGACTTGGTCAAGCGATCCACAATAACCCAAATACTATCGTGACCATGGAAAGTACGAGGCAACCCACTAATGAAGTCTATGGTGATCCTTTCCCATTTCCACTCGGGAATGGGCAATCTCTGAGTCAATCTACCCGGTTGTTGATGCTCGGCCTTAACCTGCTGATAATATAGGCAACGAGCCACAAAATATGCCATATCCTTCTTTATACCATCCCACCAGTACAACTACCTCAGATCTCTATACATCTTGGATGTATCGGGATGAATAGAATATCTAGAACTATAAGCCTCATACAGAATCGATGAAATCAAATCATAGAGTCGGGGAACACAAATACACCCTGAAATCTCAAGATACCCTCAGAATCCATGATGTGTCTCCCAGACTAACCACTTACTACTCGATCACAGAGAAGGCACAATTTACTATCCTCGAACTAACGGTCACAAATCTGCTCAAATAAGGAGTACCTCATCTCCACACAAGCCAAGACCCTCACAGGATTTGAAATATCGAGGCGAACCATCAAATTGGCCAAGGACTGGATGTCCAATGCCAAGGGCCTCTGAGAAACTTAAATACAAGCCAAACTACCCATGCATACTGCCTTGCGACTAAAGGCATCTACCACCACATTAGCCTTACTTGGATAATACAAGATAGACATATCGTAATCCTTTAACAACTTCATCCACCTATACTGGCGAGCATTAATCTCTCGCTTGGTCATAAGCTACTAAAGACTATGATGATCGATAAAAATTTCACAATGTACACTATACATGTAATGCCTCTAAATCTTGAGCGCAAAAACTACCGCCGCCACTCCATATCTTGAGTGGGGTAGTTACGCTCATGCACCTTAAGCTGTCTAAAAGCATAGGCAATGACACGACCCCGCTGCATCAAAAACTACCCAAGAACAACACCAGAAGCATCACAAAACATAGTAAATCCCTCGCCCTTAACTGGAAGAGCTAACACCGAGGTTGAGGTGAGACAATCCTTGAGTTTTTTAAAGCTCAACTCACACTCTTTGAACCATTGAAATGGAACTTCCTTCCGGGTCAATCTAGTAATAGGGGATGATAAAGTAGAAAAGCTCTCAACAAAACGCCTATAATAACTGACCAACCCAATAAAACTGCAAATCTCAGTTGGAGATGTAAGCCTAGCCCAATCACAAATCGCCAAAATCTTAGGTGAGTTTACCATAATACCTGCCTTGGACGCCACGTGTCTAAGAAAAGACACTGACTCAAGCCTAAACTCACACTCGGAGAACTTGGCAAAAAGAACATGCTCTCACAAAACTTGGAGCACAATCCTCAAATGTTGCACGTCCTCTTCACTACTCTTCGAATACACAAGGATATCATCAATGGACACAATAACAAAAAAGTCTAGATAAGGTCTGAACACACGATTCATCAAGTCCATAAATGTGTCTGGGGCATTAGTCAGCCCAAAAGACATCACCAAAAACTCATAGTGACCATAATGGGTCCTGAAGGCTGTCTTCGGGATATCCTCTGCCCGAATCCTCAACTGATGATAACCGGACCTCAAACTATCTTAGAAAATACAGTTATACCCTGAAGCTAGTCAAACAAATCATCAATGTGAGGCATAGGATAACAGTTCTTCACCGTCACCTTATTAAGCTGCGTATAATCAATACACATCCACATCAAGCCATCTTTATTCTTTACAAACAAAACAGGGGCTCTCTACGGGGACACACTCGGTCTAATAAACCCTTTGCCAAGAAGATCCTGAAGCTGAGAGTTCAGCTTCTTAAGCTCTATGGGATCCATACGATAAGGTGCCATAGAAATAGGTTAGGTACCAGGCTCAAGGTCAATAGAAAACTCAATCTCACGGTCAGGAGGGATACCAAGCAGATCATCATAAAACACATCAGGAAACTCACGCACAATAGGAACAGAGTCAACCGTCGAACTCTCTACACGGGTATCACACACATAGGCAAGATAAGACTCGCAACCCCTCGACATAAGTCGTCTAGCACAAATATAAAAAATGATCCCTATCGTCTCACGACTAATCGCTCCCTTCCACACAAATGGGGGTACGCCGGGCATGGCTAAGGTAACAGTCTTGGCAAAAAAATCTACGACCGCATGATAGTGAGATAACCAGTCCATACCTAGAATCACATCAAAATCCAATATATCCAGAATAATAAGATCAGCATAAGTATCGACATTACTAACTGTCGCAACACATGATCTGAATACCCATTCCACTACTAAAGAATCACCTACGGGAGTAGATACACGCAATGGTACAGATAATAATTCACTAGTCAACTCCAACTGTGGTGCATAATAAGCAAATATATAAGAATAAGTGGATCCAGGATCAAATAAAGCAAGAGCCAACTTACGACATACCAGAATCGCACCTGTAACTACAACATCAAAGTCTCAGCCTCGGGCCTAGAAAGTACTACATACAACTGACCACACCTACCACCTGGATGGGCACTTGAACGACCACCTACTCTACCTACCTGAGTACCACCTCGAGTACCCTGGTAAACCGCCTCTACGACCTCGCGCACCACCCTTACATGAGGGATGAACCACCCTAATGGGAGTAGCTCCCTAGGCTGAAACAACTATTGCCCCACAACTAGGGCACTCTCTAGAGAAATGACCAGGAAGTCCAGAAGTAAAACAAGACTCACAGGGAGAACCATAACTCGCATATCCTACTTATCTAACATAGCTACCATGCTTAGTATGGCCCACAGATGAACCTCTCATATACTGATCACCGCCCTTACTAGGGCGTCCACTTATAATAAACTAATCCCCGTCAGTGGTCTGAAGAGCTGCCTGAACTGGTCGACTCTAAGGTTGGAGAGATGGATGCGGAAGATGTCCAGCATAAGAAATACCACCTCTGAATCGGAAACTACACTATGACTCCCTCTAAATCTGCCCTGAAACTTGGGCCTCTTATCACGACCCTCTCACTGCATGTCCTCCATCACCCTAGCATGATCCGCAACCTCAGCAACGATCCTACCTGCAACAACTAAACTTTGACTAGCCATCCGAGTAGAAAGTCTCAATCCTCTCACAAAGAAGCGAACTCTCTCATACTCAGTATCCAATATAGAAGTCCCATGTCTAGCTAACTCATGGAAATAAGCCCCATACTCAGCTACTGTTATAGAACCTGCTCCAACCTGGAGAACTGATATCTTAGACGATCTCTAAGGCTACGCGGCATGAACTTCTCCAAAAATATTTTGGAGAACTGAGCCCAAGAGAGAGGGGAAGATCTAACTGGTCTAGAACTCATAAAACCCTTCCACCAGTGTCTAGCAGACAAGTCCAATAGAAATGTGGTGTAGTCCATGCCAAGAATATCAACAAGGCCTAGCCCACGAAGTCTATCCTCACAAACAATCAAAAAATCAAATGCATCCTCTCCAAGAGAACCAATAAATCTAGGTGGAGCCAACCTCAAAAACCTACCCAGTATCTTCTGCTCTTTAACAGACATAGCAAGCTGGGTCAGAACTAGCTGAACAACTGTCGACTGAACAAAAGCCAGAATAGGAGGAACCTCAACTCCAGGAGTTGTAGCTATAGGCTGCACTCCTGCTCTAGTAGACTGCGAACTATCAACAAAACCCAATAGTTGAACCAAAGCATCCCTAAGAAAAGAAGAGGGGATGAATCCTGGTGGAGCCTGGGCTAGTCCCTGGCCCACCACTGGCTGAGGTGGAGGAGTCTCTATCTCGGGTGCAGGAATATAATCCTGAGGAGGTACACCCTTGTCCCTAACTAGGGATAAATCATGAGTCTAGGTCTCAGGACCCTCCTCACGTATCATTGAAGCATGTTTCCTGGGCATCTGCGAAAGATTAAAGTCAACAGAGTATCCTATAAACCAACTCAGACTCTTAGCACGATAAGAATGAAACAAGTAAAGGACTCCTAAGAATTTCGCATAGCCTCCCGAAGATAGGAAACGGGCGTCAACATTATGATCTGTAGGACTCTATTAGATACTTGCTCTTGTATCAATAATATCGGTGAAACCTAGTCTCTGATACCAATTTATCACGATTCGAATTTCAAATCATGATGGCACCTACCATATCCCACCGGTATGTAAGCCGATACTATAACCCGAACCTAATGCAATGAGTTACCTCGGTAGAAATGTCCAACACAGACCCTATATATGAATACAATATAAACAATAGCATTTCATAACTAAACACAACCGATATTCAATACCAATCCCATGACCTGATAGTATTAGTACAAGAGCGTCAAGACTTAACAATAGAATTTACAACTCCAAGCCTCGAATGTCTTAAATAATCACATACATTTGTCTTAGAAATAAAAGACAAATAAAGATAGAGAGGAAAGAGGGCAGCTCAAACTCTAAGAGCTCACCTTGTCTCCAGATAGTCAACGCGGCATGAACTAGCTCAACGACAGCAACTAGAACCTGGGTCTGCGCCAAAAAGGTACAGAAGTGTAGTATGAGTACCAAAACATGGGTACTCAGTAGGCATCATCGGCCGACTGAGATAAATTATAATATAAAGACAATATACGATAAGACAATAATCTTAAAGTCAAGTATAGGATCGAACCTAAATGTTCTTTGATATCACTGTATCAATAACTATATTAATAAGGCAATAGCACGACACACTATATCAATATACCTCAACATCGCCATACCAACTAAGTATCATTTCAAAAGCGTAAACTCACATGTATGATAACAAGGCATATATGAATTATAAACAACATCAACCATCCTTAGAACACAAGCACAAGAACTCACCTCGACGTCTCATACCGTCGGGAAGTACACAAAAGAATGAAACACAAAGAACTCATCACGACGTCCCATACCACCAAAGAGTACACCAAAAGATCAACCAATAATATAATAAAGCACAACTACTCCACAAATGTCGAAGCCGCGGGTGGCACAGCCCTGTCATGTCTTATTACCGAGATCCACGTCAAATGTCCATACCGTAATATAATCATAACAAAACCAATATGGTTATAGCATAATCATATAATTACGCATCCTCTAAATTGCCAATAAACTCCATGTGAGTTCTAAACTAGTTAACCTCTATTTTCGTACGCCACTAGGTTACAAGTCTTATAGTTACTAGCCATTCCATAGGTAAAAGCTACAAGTTACCACTACTATTAATTATTCGTCTATCACAATGCCATTTTCTAGTTAGTACTCTCATTATTGAAGCTATCAATTAAGCCACCACAGCATTACATAAATAAGTCAACCTAGTTATTCATCATGCAATACTAAGCCCATCATCATTCGGCATGTCACAACCTTAAGGACTAGTTTCCATATTTTAGGCAAGTAAGGTCCACCAACTAATTTACTAGACTTCTAGTAGTCAAGTCATAGTCGTTTATTAGAAATAACTCGTTGTCACAAAAGCAACTTTACTAGGCTAAATTTCGTAACATGACCATTATTCCAAGTCGAATAGATTTGCTAGGTAAGCCCTTGGTCCTATACAAGGTTTCATATACCAATTAGCCTTAACCCATTAATAGACATGAGTTACTTCTAGTTACCAATTAGGATCAATAAGGATCACATCTCTCATTTAGTGAATAAGGACAAGGAATGAATAATCATTTACCAAAGAAGACATCATGTCCCAAGTACATAAGCGGTTTGGCCCCACACGGCCTAACCTCACAAGTATCAATGCATTTATGTAAATTTGCCCCATACGGCATCATAACGTATTTACCTCTTTCGGATTCACCGGGTATCAACATAGCATCAACATATCTTTTGGGTTCATCGAGTACCATTATAACGTTATTACCTCTTCCGAATTTATCGGTTATCAATATTACATCAACATATCCTTCGAATTCACCGGGCAACATCATAATATCAACATATCCTCCAGATTCACCGGCCAATATCATAACAGCAACATATCCTCTGGATTTACCGGGCAACATCATAAATCAACATATACTTCGGATTCACCGAGCAACATTATGTTATTTCACATTTCTCAAGGCAACAACATACATACACGTACATAACCAAACCAATAAGAAAATACAAGCTCACAATAATAGGGTAATAAGGATATAATAGAACATGTATCACCCTACCTTACTATTAAGCATTGCCACATAACATGAGCATGAGTATTCATATGGTATATACACAATCATCACTTTCCAAGGGCTATCCATATTATGACTACAAGATAATCCATCAAGTATACATATTAACCAACCATCGAACACATATATAATCCAACAACCGGGGTTTAACCATCAATAATCTCCATGACATAATTTAGATACTCACCTAACATCTAGGTCTCTAAGGAATTTCATAGTTTAAGCTTAAGTTGGGTCAAGTCCCACTCCTATATTCCAAGAATGCCAAAGTCCACCATCACAAGACTAACATCTACCCTGATTAGGCTAAGTTATCTAAATCACATCATAAGGGTTTATCAATCCTTGCTAAGCCTATCGGAAACCTTCTTTAAGTATTTCTCCTAAGTCAATCCAACACCAAGTTCATTTTCTAACTAAGTACTAGCCACATCAACATAATCCTAGGTTAGGGAGCAACACCATTCTCGTATATTAGAGTAACTAGGGTATTATCGTACTATTCATAAAACTACAAGTAGACTATCCAGGGTTATAAACTAAGGGTCAAGCATATCACCTTGCAAATTCAATAACCTATAATAACCAACTAATCCCAATTTTCACCATTCAACAATTAATTATCTAAACCCCACCCAATCTCACAAGATATCAACAATTATACTACAATCAAGCTCAATCTAACTACAAGTAAGCCTAACCTACCTTGAGTCCAAGCAACTCACGAACCAACAAGTTTTTTCTTTCCTTTTGTTGAAGCTCCTTCCTCCACGAGCAAAGCTATCAAAAATACAATCTAAGCATTACAACAAGATTAACAATACCCATATGGCACCATTGTGCCATGGGTTCAAGATAACACCAAAACCCCAAGTGGATTTCACCTTTGGAAAATGAGTTTCCAAAATCAACTCATTATTCAACTACCTTTAGGGAGTCATAATTCTCAAGCAATTTGAGTCAATCAATCAAATTTGGCGCTACACTTGAGCCTCAATAACTTAGGGGTTTTGTGTCAAGAAATCATGAAATCAATACTAAACAAGAAGAGATTCTACCTTAGATTGTAGTAAGATTCAATTTCACAAGTTGTTTAAGCTCCAATTCAACCCACAAAACTAACTTAGAAGGTTTTACACTTCATTAGGGTTTAAGGTTTAAGAAGGAGGCACAAAAGACAAAAATCTCGTCCAAGAAAACACTTAAATAGGCTTTGCTCAGGCCTCGGGTAGTGCGGTCGCGCCCTTTGCCTAGACACAGTCACGGTACCGTGGTCACACCTTGACTATCGCGGTTGCGACATCTCAATCAACACTAGGCATGGCTGAAGCTTGGAATTTGCTTTTGAGCTTCGGTCAATGCCTCGAGATGCATCTGGGGTTCGTTTCGAACAAATATGATATGCAACACCATAGTTTTCGACGTTCCCAAATGCGTTAGTGAAGTTGAATTTTGCATACGAGGCTATTTTACTAAAGTTTTTGCTTAGTGGTCAATTAGGACCAATCAAGACTTCCAATTGATAAAGTGGTTCGAGGAACCAAACGAACCACCAGGTAACCAAACTATCGGTCCCCGTAAGTCACTAATGACTTAGGGCGGCTATAGAGAAGCCCTATCGGTGGAAATAGACAAGATTACGGATAATGGCCTAAAGGGTCATTACATCTGTCCCTTCCCAATTTATATGACACTAACATAATTATGATAGTCAACTAAATTTTCTATGTTAACATATTATTTTGTAATTATTTTATTTTTTTTATGAAATATTGTTAATTTTTAATGCTTAGGTGGCCATAATAATTAATTAGGGATGATATAGTAAAATCACAATTGAGGCAGCGGAGCATACATGTCTTAAATGACTTATATAACTAATTAGAAGTGATTAGCAAAATTACTATAACAAATACTTGTGGAAAAAATTTAAGAGTGCCTCATATAAGACGTCAAGTTAATTTAAAATATCAAGAGTTCTTTTATGTCTTTTTTACCTTTTTTTATAAAATATTATTAATTTTAATTAGGAGTTATATATTAAAATTACGGTTGAAGCAGTTGAAACAGACATGTCCAAAATGTCTATTTTACTTTTTTATTAAATATTATTAATTTTTGTAATTCTTAGATGGCTTATAATAATTAATTTGGGGTAATACACTAAAATTACGATTGAAGCAGTGCCTGAAGCAGGCAACACAAGCAGACATGCCAACCTTAAGCTCTTTCCCATTCAATATTCTATTATAGATGATCATAATAACTATTATAGTAAAATCACGATTGAAATAGTGAAACAGACATGTCTTAAATGACATATAATAACTAATTAGAAGTAATATAGAAAAATTACTATAAGAAATACTTATGAAAAAAATTTAAGTAAGCCTTATATAAGACATCAAATTAATTTAAACATCAATAATTAATTTATCATTTTATGCCTATTTTATTTTTTTATTAAACAATTTTTTAATACTTAAATGACTTATAATAATTTATTAGGTGTGATATAGTAAAATTACGGTTGAAGCAGCTAAAGCAGACATGTCAGAAGTGTCTATTTTACTTTTTTAATTAAATATTATAAATTTTTTAATACTTAGAGTAATAATTAATTAGGAGTGATATATATAGTAAAATCACAATTGAAGAAGCTGAAGTCGATAACACGACCCCAAGCTCCTCAACATTCAATATAGAGTAAGTAAAACGATCATAATAATTTATTAAGAGTGACAATAAAATTATGATTGAAGCAGATGAAGCAGGTAGTGCTACACAATCTCCTCAACATTTGCTCTTATATTATAACTAGGTAGAGAAGCCCGCGCGGGCCCAATAATAATAACCTAGCTATGATTTGTAACCATCAAGTTTGTATATTGCAATTAGAATTCCATTAGAGTTTGACACAAGCATCACCTTTTGCAACAAATAAGGATTATTAACTTATCGACTTTGTCAATCCACTGGTGAAGTAAAAGTACGTGAAAAACTAACTTGTATTTAGGATATCCATCTTGCCTTGTTTTTACAAGTTCAAAGAAAAACATGAAAAATAGCTATCTAGTCCTTTTCCTGAACGTATGTCCTTGGTACATGGAAAATAGATATATGTTTTACACAAATTCATCATCAAAGCCAAATGTCAATAACAAGACTTCAAGAAATGATGAATCTTCTATGCAGCCAACAAATTTATACGGCCTAGGAGCAAGGTAATTGAAGTAAGCAATAAAAAAGTGCTAGTAAAATACCAATCCATGGTCTTTGGGGGAAAATGAATTGAGAATCCCTCAATCGTGCAGTAGTTTCGTGTTCCACAAAAAGTTTCACTGTGTAATCTGCAAGATATGAGCTGTTTTCAATGACTAATAATGAAAACTACAGAAGAACTACGTACACTTTACTCTCCCTAGACCCCACTTTGTAGGAATACATTGGGTATATTGTTGTTGAAGTTTGCAAAACAAATTTCCGAATGTTGATCAACGTCCATGTGTTACCACAAAGTACTACTATACTTCGATCTATTTGAAACATATACAAGATATTCTATTTCTCTAATTTTACATTAGTTTTTGTTTTGATTACGTATCTATCCCGAATTTGTCCGTTGATATTGTGTCAAAGTATCCAAAACTAATTGACCAAATCTAGTACGGATTATACACCCACATCGTATCGATACAGGTGCAGCACCAAAAGTGAAGGCTGAAGAATCCAAGCAACAAGATCGTTCTACCTTTTATATCGAAAGTAGAAATCAAAATCTTCTCATATAAAAAGACAGTTTTCGATACAAAATATATACATACTATTAAAAGAAATCCAACCCACCAATTATTAAAAAATAATATAGTAGGCATGGCATGTTACTCTCTCTTTCAATAATAGCCTCTCTACCTCCTCGAGATAAAGGTCGAGTCTGTGAACATTCTATTACTTTTGATACTACAATGGGTTTGTCGTTATTGGCATGCTACCCTCTAACTTTAAAGAGGTAAAGTAGATAGAAACCCCCAAGTTTCAATCAGGACCAAAGCTCTATGAGCCAATTTCTTCAAAGCAATAATGATGAACGAAGACAAATTTTATTATTTTAGAAAATACCTTTCTCATCTTTTTCATTGACATCAATCTTCAACTCTTTCACTAAGTACTTGCACAGGTCAATCTTGCATTCCCTAGTGGCAAAAATCAATGCCCCTCTTTTGTTAGCATCCTTCACATCCGCTACCGTAGCAGCCAACCCTTTCCCATCATCCACTTTCTTTGGCAATTCTTTTTCACAACCATCAAACAACCATCAAATTACCATATCGCATAAACGGAAACCCTGGGTTACTGCAAGGAAAGGCTGAACCACAAGAGCCTATTGCATGCAATGTTACGATTTGGGAAACCTAAAACTTACTCTTGAAGAGCTCAACATCGCCAGAATAAGCATATTCCAGAAACTTCTTAACCTTTTCTCCATGATTGAAACTTGTTATTACCTCTTGATCACGATAACTTTATCAATTACTCCGAGGCTCCCGTTCAACACTATTATGAAAGGAAAAGAAACAATTTTTTATATATAAATTGGACAAGAAAAAGGATAAAAGAAGAGAGCTAAGAACAGAGAATTAGAAAAAGAAACAGAATAACATTAATTGAGAAAACAACAATCTGGACAAAGAAACAAAAATGAAAGAGGGAGTAAAAATTAACAAATTATTTGTTGTTATTTACAAAGACAAAAGAGAAAAACCGAAAACTAAAATAAAAAAGACGGAAAAAGAAAAGAAAATTTACCTTATCTACCATAAAGATTTCTTCACCATTAACATCTACTTCAAGATCACAAGAAACATCTATTAGAGTCAAATTAAGAAAAATATCACCTCAAATTAAGAGTCACTTTTGGAATTTACTTAAATAAAAGTTCTTAAAACATCATAAAAAAATTAATCTTCGGAGATTAGGCTGCTTCGTTGGAGAATTTCCACAAACACCTAAAGGGCAAAAGTTCACCCAGACAATAAATTTCTAAATCACACAGAGAACTATCGGTATCTATTTTCAAATATGAGTAACAAAATTCCAAACTTAGTTTTTCAGTAAATTGTACATAAAAATTAACACAGTTGAGAGATTATATTCAAATTTCTCTCTTAAACCACAGAGACAAAAGACCCACACAAACCAATAACTCAAAGCACCAAGAAATGAACAATTTATAGGATTCTAAATAGCTGCTGACTTCAATTGATTTAGGTTTTTCAATTGTGGTTTTATTTGAACCATAAAATTACCTTGAATAGAGCAAATGAAGCTTAAAAATAGTCAGCCAAAACCCAATTTCACATTCAAGAATTTCTAGCTCTAACAATTTCAGAAAATTCACTTGTAGTTTTTGAAAATAGTCGAAGCAAATAAATATGAAAAAAATATGGACAAACAGAGAAGAAGAAAAACGTTAGCAACAAAAATGATACATGTCATTAGGAGTGGCTACTTTTGATGACAGTACACTTTTAGTGAAAGACTAAATTACCCTTAGAAGCAGGCATGGCGATCTTCACTTGCTTCAAGGCTCTTCTATATAGTAGAAAAAGTAATTAGTTGACTCTGTTACACGTTTCAGTCTGAATGGCAATAATATAATTAAGTTCATGGGAGTAAAAAAATTTTGTCCTTCACATTAATATAATGAGATAAATCTCTCTCCGTTTACTAGGAGTAGGATAGTTTTAAAATAATAAAGTTGTAAGAGCTCCAAATAAATTTGAGAGGCTCTTCTATATATTAGAAAAAGTAATTAGTTGTCTCTGTTACACGTTTCAGTCTGTATGGCAATAATATAATTAAGTTCATGGGAGTAATATATTTTTGTCCTTCACATTAATATAATGAGATAAATCTCTCTCCGTTTACTAGGAGTAGGATAGTTTTAAAATAATAAAGTTGTAAGAGCTCCAAATAAATTTGAGCCATTAACAGTGTGTTTGGTATGAAGGAAAATATTTTTTGAAAAATATTTTTTAATTTTTTCATGTTTGATTGGTTAAATATTTTGAAAAATGTTTTTCAAACTAACTTATTTTCCTCAAATCTAAGCAAAATGACTTCCCTTTAAAAAGTAAGAAAAACATTTTTCAAAACTCTCTTTCAACCTCACTATTAAGTTGAAATATTCATACAACTCTTAAAATAACTCACCCTTCTCCGATCCCCAATCCCCCACACCACCCCATCCTCTACCACCCTCATCCAAAAAAATATTTTAAATTATTTTCTTACCACATCCCCTACCCAAAATCCAAACCCCTACCCAACCCCCCCTCCAAAAAGACTATTTAATTTTTTTTAAAAAAATTCAAACTTTTCTCTTACTCTCCCTATACGACCCCCACCCCTATCAACCCCCTCCCCCTCCCCTCCAATTAAATTATTTTTTTTTAATATTTTTTTAAATTTAATTGTTTTCTTACCCCCACTCTCACTCCCCTACCCCTACCCCCTACAACCCCATTAAAAAAATATATTTTAATTTTTTCTTACATCATCCCCTACCCCAAAACTCAGACTCCTACACTCTCAAGAAAAAGTATTTAATTTTTAAAAAAAAAATAATCAAACTTTTTTCTTACCCCCACCCCTACCAACCTCCCTCCTCCCCTCCCCTCACTCCCTCCCCCCAAAAAAAAATAATTTTTTTAAATTTATTTTTAAAAAGTTTTAATTTTCTTACTACCCCATCCTCTCTCCCCTACCCCGACCCCACCACCTACTAGCCACCCCCCTGCAGAAAAAATTAATTTATTTTTAAAAGAAATAAAAAAAATTCTTACCCCACCCTACTACCTATTTTGACAACCCCAACCCCCATCTACCAGCCCTCCCTCCAAAAAAAATAATTTTTTTAATTTATGTTTTTTAAAAAAATAAATTTCTTAGCCCACCCTTCTTGTTCTATTCGTTCTCATTGTTTTTGTTAAATATATACAAATACTTTTACAAAACGTATACTTACCCAATTTTCATAACGAACACAAGATTATAAGTAAAAAATAACTTATTTTTCTTGAAAACATTTTTCCTCCTTCATATCGAACAAACACTAAAAAAGTATTTTTCAGAGTCATAAATTATTTTTCTAAAATGTATTTTTACTCTTTAACTAAACACTAAAGTTTATTTTTTGAAAAATATTTTTTTCATTCACCAACCAATTACTAGAAAACCTTTTCCGAAAATAAAAAAATTAACTCAAACCAAACATTAAAAAATAAGTAAGAAATCAACTTATTTTTAGAAAAATATTTTTTCCATCAGAAACATTTTCCTTCATACCAAACACACCCTAATTTAATTCTAGGTAATTTGTTGAAAGATACTGTATTTTTTTTCTGCAATAACAAAATATGTAGATATTTCTGCTTGTTTAATTTAAAGATGTTCTTGCTCTGGAAATAATCCTAGCTCTCAACCACTTCTGCTTTTGTCCCTATTCCTCAACACCTTTTTGCGCCTCCCCTTCAAGTACAATATTTGAAATAATCTTCATTATCAAAGTGTTAAATAAATATCAACCTGCCCGTTAGCCTAATCATTATTTTAGGGTCGTTTGGTATAAGGTATTAAAATATATAATTTTAAAATAAAATAATAGTCTTAAAATAAAATTTTTGATGCCTTGTTTGGTTGTCAGGTTTGGAATAACTTATTCTGGGATTAACAAATAGTACCGCGATAAGTTATTCCATCCTTTGGGTGGTATAAATAATCCCAACATAATTTACCTTGGTGGTATATATATATATATATATATATATATATATATATATATATATATATATATATATATATATATACACACACACACACACTTTCCTACTATATATAAGAGAGAATGTGAGATTTTGACAGTCCTCACATCGTTTTTTTTGTCAATTTTATCCCTAATTAAATTTTAATTACTCTACAAATTGTCATTCATTTTGATAAATTTGAACAATTATATGGGCTATTAAATGCTATAAAAGTGAGGATTCGTGAAAAGATGATAGTGACATTATAAAAACTATTTATACAATCAAATTCAAAATTGATCCAAGGGTTTATTGTCTTTTATTTTATAGAAATGTTTATTACTCTTACTTCAAATTTATCATAGACAAGCAATTAAAGTATCTTGACATTCCCTTTCTAACTTAGTACATGCTTGATTATCAAAAAAAAAAATTATTTTTTATATATAACTAAAAATGTTTGAAAATTTAATTTTTTTAAAAAATACAATTTAACTCTCCAAATATTAATGATACTAAATAATGAAAAATGAGAGTAATTCTTTTTCACATTTTTTATGATGAATTTTTTTAACAAAAAAAGATTATCAATATTTTACAGAATTGTCACGACCCAAAAATGAGGGTCATGATAGCACTTGTCGCGGCATACCTTGACAAGAAAGTCTATCACCCAAACTGATACAAAAAAAGAGAAAAAGGCAGAATTAACCCAAGGTAAGGCTTCTAGAACGAAATCGAACCATACAAGTAATCATAACAATGCAAAAAGGACTATCCAAAATATCGATCATGCCCAAAATCAGGTGTCAATAGTGTAAGAACTACTAATACAATCTAGGAGTCAAATACATTAGAAAAATAACCACAAAGGAATAATATTTGTCTCCAGATACTAATAAAGATATAACTACTATAGAAAGATAGAGGTGAACTATAGACTCATGAATGTCTAACCGCTACCTTAGAAGCTCCAACAATCGCCCGAGTCAAGCAAGATAGGGTGCACTCGAGCTAGGACCTGCACCGAAAGGGTATAGTAAGCATAAGTACAGTTCACTTGTACTCAGTAGGTATCATAGGCCGATCAAGCAAAGTAGTAAATAAAGCATACAAAATATACACTAAAGGCACGTCACATGCAATTAGAAAATATTCCACCACGGTAGCCTACACCGCTTGCACTAACAGTTCTAATATCACATATATTGCAACATCACAACCATATAAAACACAAGCATGCATCATATCACATATAAGTAGAACAAAGAGAACATGCATATATAAGACTATCAAATACAAGTAAAAGAAGATAAAACAATTACATAAATGGCAAGTCAATATGGCAATACAACATAATATAAACATAATAAAGTAAGTCCAATGTACATGATGATGATGATGATGATGAACGAGGTCATCGTACAACCTCCGAAATCATCGCACAATCTCCGTATACACCTACGGAGGCAAGCCTCCCAACGCAGGACCTATGGGGGGTTCGTCAATCCGTATATAATCCACATATCTCATATCTTCTTTTCGGCACATCCTTTGAAAAGGGTTTTATATGGTGTTACAATATCTCCTCCTTGGTACATCCCTCGTAGAGTGTCTTAAAAAGATGTTGCCACGGTGGTACCAATGTTTCATGAATAAGTATGATATGAGATATAATGCTTACAACCAATTGATGAGTAGGGAATTTACCACTCATTTGTTGTCCACTTTCGTGAACACTACTATGATTTGGATGTCTAAATGAGATAACTTTGCTATTAAATGTACTAATTCCCATATTTCACAGGTGTACAAGTGCTGAAAAGAAAAGAAGCAAACTTGAGCTAAAAAGGATCAAAAAAAAAATTAAAGTGCAAGAACTGGACAAGCTGAAGCAGGATCAGGATCTAGCCTCGTAGTTATCGCGATCACGGGCGTTAGCCCACGATCACGGTGAGTCAAGCTAGTCAACCAGCTGCGATCGCAATGTCACTGCGATCGCGATCAAGCTTTTGCGATCACGTGAGAGCGAAAAATGGCCCAAAGGCATAAATGTAATTTTGGCCAGTTGACCCCAAATTCCCATTGCGTTCTTACATTTTGA
Organism: Capsicum pubescens; assembly: GCA_030864215.1. Taxonomy (NCBI): domain Eukaryota; kingdom Viridiplantae; phylum Streptophyta; class Magnoliopsida; order Solanales; family Solanaceae; genus Capsicum; species Capsicum pubescens. The sequence goes on along the minus strand of CM061543.1, from coordinate 223,209,615 downwards.
GACAAATGAAATCTAGCGCCTCTGATACCAAGTTGTCACGACCCAAAAATGAGGGTCATGATGGCACTTATCGCGGCGTACCTTAATAAGTAAGCCTATCACCCAAACTAATACAAAAGAGGACAAGATAGAAATATCCCAAGGTAAGACTTCTAGAATAAAACCGAACCATACAAGTAATCATAACAATGCGGAAAGGACTGTCCAAAATATCGATCATACCTAAAACCAGGTGTCAATAGTGTTAGAACTGCTAATACAATCCAGGAGTCAAATACATCAGACAAATAACCACAAAGAAATAATATTTATCTCCAAATACTAATAAATATATAACTACTATAGAAAGATAGAGGTGAACTTCAGACGCATAAATGTCCAACCGTTACCTTGGAAGCTCGAACAATCGCCTTAGCCAAGCAAGTTGAGGCACACTCGAGCTAGGAGCTGCACCGAAAGGGTGCAGTAGACATGAGTATGGTTCACTTGTACTCAGTAGGTATCATAGGCCGACCAAGGAAAGTAGTAAATAAAACATACAAAATATACATTAAGGGCACGTCACCTGCAATCAGAAAATATCTCACTATGGTAGCCCACACCACTTGCACTAACAGTTCTAATATATCGCATATATTGCAACATCACAACCATATAGAACACAAGTATGCATCATATCACATATAAGTAGAATAAGGGGGAACATGCATATACAAAATCATCAAATACAAGTAAAAGTAGATAAGATAATTACATAAATGGCAAGTTAATATGGAAATACAACACAATATAAACATAATAAAAGTAAGTGCAATATATATGTTGATAATGATGCACGAGGTTGTTGCACAACCTCTGGGATTGTCTCACAATCCCCATATATACCTACGAAGGAAAGCCTCGTAATGCGGGACCCATGAGGGTTCGTCAACCCGTATACAATCCACATATCTCATATCTCCTTTTTGGTACATCCCTCGAAAAGGGTTTTATAAGGTGTTACAATATCTCTTTCCCGGCACATCCATCGGGAAGGATTTTAAAAAGGTGCTACCAGTGTTACTCAGGTGTTGCCATGGTGGTACCAATGTTTCATGAATGAGTATGATATGAGATGTAATACTCACAACAATCACAATGAGTATTTTCACAATCAGCCACATGATATCTTTCCACAACCAACCACAATGTTACAGTTTTACAACCAACCACAATGATATATTTTCATAATCATGTGAGCCAATATCCACTCATTATTTTTGTTTCATCCATGAATTTCCACATGTCTCATATACCAACAAGTATGAATGTATCACAATACACTAATGGCTCCACATTAGATATTTCAACAACACAATATAATTATTCATATGTATTCAAGTCTATCAATATAACATAGGACCCCACACAGTCACACACATCACATAATATCTCATTTTTGATAAGTACATCACATATAGTCCCCCGCACGGCCAAAACACATAGATAGCCATTTTTTACAATTAGTTCCTACCCCTGACATGCATTTTGTACCATGATTTACTACCCAACTTAGTCTGAAAGAGTTAAAAGCCATAACCTACCTCAAAAACCAAAATCGACCGACCCGCTACACTTCGAACCCACGATCTTATTTTTTCACGAATAATCTCGAACTCCACTACAAACATTAAATATGGAATCTACGCGTCAAAAAAAACCAACAACATCCATATTAACTACTTTTGATTCGGAGTCAAAACGAACCCCCGGAATGGGTTTTTGAAAAAAAAGGCGAAATCAAAACTTTACTTTAAAAATATGTTTTTCATATTTTTAGGAATATACAGCTGAAAATCCAATTCAAATCGAGGTTCAAATTGAATAAAAAACATTTTTAAGCTTTACCGGGTAAATTTTTTGAAATTCTGGTTAAAATCAAGAATCAGAGTTGTTTTGAAGGTTAAATTGATGAAAAACTAGTAATTATAAGATAAAATATTATTCAAGTGAAAAAGAGTGAGATTAGGATTAAGAATCAAGCCCTAAGATTTTTGAAATTTTGAGATATTAATCAAGAAATTACCAAGAAAATGGTGAATTCTTAACTTAAATCCATAATAAAACCAAGAAATATGTGTTAATCTAGCTTCTCAAGCTCCCACAAACTTTACTTTTAAGCTCCCACACTATTTTAGAGTTTAACTCCCAAGAGGCAAGATGAAAAATGAACAAAATGGGCCAAAAAGAGGAAAAGTTGTTTTTATAGCAAAAAAAATATCTGCTATGCACCAGATTTTTCATTTTAAGTCCAATTCAGACTTCAACGGGGTGCCCGGTATCCATTCGGAGTCCGATATATGCAAACGATCTATGCAACCACAGTAAATTCAATGTTCTGTACGTGTTGGTGAAGTAAAATTTTCGAAAACACATCATTTTCAAGAAGTTGACCCCCGAAATCTGAAATCACAATTTTCCAAACCGAGGGTCAATGAGATTTTAAAGCCCTAAAATCACACCAAATATATTACCTCCCTAAAATCAAAATTTTAAATCTGCTGGCAAAGTCGAATTTCTCATTTGAGGTCGGTTTGACCAAATGTGGGTCCCACACCTATATTTTCAATTTTCTAACTTTTCGGTCAATAGGTCGAAATGATCTCGGGTGCACTGAGACCTGAACCAAAGGTCTACCTAGCCCAAAATGGATATGTCAGAGCTGCTAGCGCAGTTCGTTCATTCATCCAACACACGGATCAAAAGATATCCCCATAAGTCTAAAATAAGACTCTCGAAGCCATCAAAAATCACAATATCGCATAAATGGTGCCAAAATGCATCAGAAACTATGCCAATCACCCCCACACCCCATAAATACCATAATGCAACTATAGAGAAGGGTAAAATAGTTAAATCACATAAAATCACAAATTTCACACTTTTCATCAATTTTTTAGATCGTTACAAGAATTTATGACAAAATAAGTAATTTAACATGGATTATTAAAGCTTCATAAATGTTTAAGAAATATCAACATAAATTTCTTAACATGTGTTTTTAGGAAAAAGAACTACTAAATTTAAAAAAAATAATAACTTTTTAATTTCTTTTGGTTTAATATGAAGAAAAATAATTAAGTTAAATAAGGTGAAGGGTATTTTTGTAAACAAACTATCTATTCTTAGAAAGAATGAAAAACATATTATTTTTAGTACCACAAACCAAACAACCACAAAAAATAATATTAGAATAACTAATCCTAATATAACTAAATCCCAGTATAACTTATTTTCCAATCAAACGACCCCTTAAAGTTTGCTAACTTGAATGTGAACATGCAATTAATTAAATTTATCTCTCAGTGTCCAATTAGGAAAATGAGTTGTTTCATATTAAATGATATTTTTTTCCGGTAAAGGTGGATATATATATATATATATATATATATATATATAAACTACGAGGGATTACAAAGAGAAGCACTGTTTGTAGCAGTGTTAAAAGTATTTAAGTTATTACAAACCAAACTAATTATACTAGGCTTAGCATTCATAGGTACATATAGACTAGTACTAAGAACTTCATTCCGAAAACATAACAAACTATTAAACATAGACCAACTAATACTTCTACTATATAGGACTCCATTAGCATCCCGTTGTAGCTGAGCAGCAACTTCAACTGGTGGAGATAACAAAATGTGATCATTGTCCGGGTATGGTAGATATGAACTCAATCTTGACAAAACACCGACAACTTGGTTTGCTTCACCGAAACTGTGTTGTACCACTGGATTCCCCATGCTCTTCAACATTAACTTGCAACTTGAGATTATATCAGTAAAGGGCAAGGATGGGTTTGAAGTAGGTGGAGGATTTCTATTGAATCGGTCTCAACAATAAGAGGAAAGAAATTCATATCTTTAGCTAAACTCAGGCCATGAAAGAGGCCTTCCAGTCAGGGGCGGCTCAAGCGTATTGGGGGCCTAAGGCCAAATTAAAATCGGAGGTCTTAAATTAAAATTAAAAATTTATATTTTTTATTTAAAATCTATTTTTCTAGCTTTTTGAGATGCAAAGTCGTTAATAATTTTTTTTATAATCGATTTTTTCTAACAATTCTTTTTCAATAGATAATATAGTCAATCTACTTAATCTTTCTTGAGACATTGTTGATCTTAAATAATATTTTATAATTTTTAATTTTGAAAAGCTTCTTTCCGCCGAAGCAACTATTACAGGAATTGTTAACATTATTCTATACGCAATATAAGTATTTGGAAAAGAATCAAGTCGTTTTATTTGATTGAGTATCTCGATTAGAGTAGTATCTTCTACTTGTATGATTTCCCTCAAAACTTTTAATTCGGAATATAAGTTTATACCGTCAATATCAGAGTGAGTATTATATTTTAAGAAACATTCAAGATTAAGACAATTATTTTTTAAATTCTCGTCATCTAATGATCGCAAATTTTTTTCATTAAATAAAAAACCAAAAATACTTTCATATATTTCAAATTGTTCAAATCTATTTTGAAGTGAAGAAATGGCTTGGTCTACTATATATAAGAAGTAATCAACTCTAAAAGATTCCTCAAGAGATTTTGTAATTTCGTTATCGACATTCTCATCAAATTGTTTCTTTCTATAAATTACACGTTTACAACGAAATTCATGTTCTATATTCATCTCTAATGCAATTTCCTTAGCTGCAATCATAGCATTTGTAAATCTTTCTTCTCTATATTTTTTGAAAAGGGAAAGAAGACCTCTTAATTGATCTATGGCAACATCAATATGCATATCTTTTGATTGTAAACTTTTGCTAATTGAATTAACAACAAATAGTATATCATACCAAATAGTCATACCTGATAAAACTTCAAAGCTTTCAATATCAGAAATTGCTAAGCAATTAGCTTCACTTTTAGTTTTTGGATCATCACTAACTTCCACTAATTTCAATAAAGCATCTCTTATGTGTGGAGTTTGAAATCTTATTGCTTTAATACTCTCTATACGACTTTTCCAACGTATTTGTGACAATGATTTAAGAGTTAAACCGGATACACTATCTTTTAAAATTTTCCATCGCGTAGTGGAAGAAGAAAATAGTGAATATATGCGTTGTACCACTCCAAAGAATGATACAGCTTTTGTACAAGAATTAGCCATATCACATATTACTAAATTTAAATTATGACAACCACATGGTGTATAAAATGATCTAGGATTTATATCAAGAATCTTTTTTGCACTTCTTGATGTTTTCCGTTCATATTAGATCCGTTATCATATCCTTGTCCTCTTAAGTTATCAACATCAAGTCCAATACATTTTATTTCATCTAAAATAACTTCAAAAAGACCTTTTCTACTTGTATCATCCACTTTCAAGAATTCTAAAAAATATTCAACAATTTTTATTGGAGTTGTTGAAATATCCACACTCCGTAATATAAAAGACATTTGTTCTTGATGACTTATATCCGGTGTGCAATCGAGTATAATGGAGAAATACTTTATTTTTCTAATTTTTTCAATAATTTTATTCTTCATTTCACTTGCCAACAATTTTATTAATTCATTTTGTATATTATGCCCAAGATAATGGTTATGAATTTCATCATGCTTGAATCTACGAATATGTTCTTGCATGATTGGATCAAATTCTGCAATCATTTCAATAAGACTTAAGAAGTTTTCATTATTTTCTTGGTAAATCTTTTCGTTCTTTCCCCTAAATGCTAAATTATTTTTTCCAAGAGTTGTTATGACGGAAATAATTCGTGACAATACATTTTTTCAATGTTCTCTATCTCTATTAATATGGTCTTGCACATTTTTATCAATTGTTTTATTGCACAATCGAACTTCTAAATCAATCCATGAACTCATATTGGTTATATGTTGGTTGGTCGTTTCATGAGTTCTAAGTTTAGTACTAAGATTTTTCCAATTTCTACTACCTTCACTAGCTAATTTATTGTTCTTAACATTAAAAACAGTGTTAAACAACTTGCAACAAAAACAAAATACTTTATTCAAATCTTTGGAATAAACTAACCATCTTCTTTCATGTCTTTCTCCATTAGCCAATTTTTGAAAATAATATGTAGTAGAAAAATATCTTGAAGATTCACCCTTTGGAAAATCTATGTCGGTAATTCTAATTGGTACCTTTTCTACTAATAGGTCTCTTAACTTAGTATCTACATTATTCCATTGACTAGGATCATAAATATTTTTAGGAATACAATTATTCGATTCATTTATAAGTTCTTGGTCTTCTTGAGAATCTACAATTGATTTTTCACTAATTTCTTTTCTTCTTCTTCTATTTGGATTATTTCATCATCTAACTCAACTAAGTTAGTGACTTGTTCATCTAAAGAACATTCTCCTAAGTTATTTGGTTTAATTTTGATATTATTTGTCAAAAATTTATCAAGAGCTCCTTCTTGAGATTTTATCAAATTATCATCTTTCCTTTTTCTTTTAAGTTTTGAATGACCGCATTCATACTTTCTAGTTGACATTTTAAAATTCTAATAAATATTCTAAACACTATCTACAATATCAATTAATAATACAAATATAAGAAACAAAAGTAATACTATATGGCCGAAGGTCTCCGGTGTGTCATTAAGAATAATATTACCTGATTTAACAAATATGAAGATTTGATTGCAAAATATTTTTTGGATGCTCTCTTCAGACTTCAAATTAAATTAGCAAAATCTTTAACTTTTGAATTATTCAACTCAAAATTCTGAAATTTAAGAGGGAGAAAGTAAATATTAAGGAGAGAGAGTCAGAGAGAGAGAGTCAGAGAGAGAGAGAAAGAGAGTGAGAGTAAGATATGAATTATGAAAATTGAGAAAAAAGATTAAACGTACAACTTTAAAAGCAAAAAATGATCAACACATATTTTGTCTATTTAGTAATTTCCAACAGATGAGTCATATGTTGCAACAACTTATTCATCTGTTGCAACAGATGTCCATATCTGTTTGATAATTTTCAATAGATGAATTAGTTGTTACAACAAGTGAGTCATTTGTTGCAACAGATGTCTATATCTGTTTGGTCATTTTCAACAGATGTTTTTATTTGTTTGGTCATTTTCAACAGATTACTCATCTGTTGTAATATGTTAGTCATCTATTGATTCACATTAAGTCATTGTTAGTAATAACTAAATTGATTACTAAAATAAAATATGAATTAATTAGTTCAATTCCAGTTTCAATTAATCTCATAGTAATTACGCGATCAACTAAATATGTTCGTCCTGAGTAGAGTGATCAATTGACCAATTTTATTTGAAATGATTCAAACTAAGTCATCATTAGAAATAACTATATTGATTTAACTAAAACTAAAGATGAATTAGTAAGTTCAATTACGATTTCAATTAATTTCATAGTAATTACATGATCAATGATCAATTAAGTGTTTTGTACTGAGTAGAATGATTAATTGATAAATTTTATGTGAAATAATTCAAATTAAACCATTATTAGAAATAACTACATTTATTTAACTAAAATTAAAGATGAATTAGTAAGTTCAATTACGATTTCAATTAATCTCAGTAATTAAATGATCAATTAAGTGTTTCATCCTTAGTAGAATGATTAATTGACCAATTTTATTTTAAATGATTCAAATTAAGCCATTATTAGTAATAACTTATGTTGATTTAACTAAAATTAAACATGAATTAATGAGTTTACTTACAATTTCAATTAATCTCATCGTAATTACATGATTAACTAAGTGTATTCGTCCCGAGTAGAGTGATCAATCGACCAGTTTTATTTGAAATAATTCAAATTAAGATATTATTAGTAATAACTAAATTGATTTAACTAAAATTAAAGATAAATTTACAATTTCAATTAATCTCATAGTAATTAAATTACCAACTAAGTGTATTCGTCATGATTAAAGTGATCAATTGACCAATTTTATTTAAAATGAATCAAATTAAGCCATTATTCGTAATAACTAAATTGATATAATTAAAATTAAAGATAAATTGATAAGTTCACTTACAATTTCAATTAATCTCATAGTAATTACATGATCAACTATGTGTATTCGTCTCGAGAAGAGTGATTAATCGACCAATTTTATTTCAAATGATTCAAATTAAGTCATTATTAGTAATAAATAAATTAATTTTGACTAAATTAAAGATGAATTAATAAGTCCACTTACGATTTCAATTAATGTATTCGTCCTTAATAGAATGATCAATTGATAAATTTATTTAAAATGATTCAAATTAAACAATTATTAGTAATAACTAAATTGATTTAACTAAAATTAAAGACAAGACCTTAGACAAGGGGACAAATATTTGAGTTTTCTTAAAAACATCTGAGCTTTAGTATTTTAAATTATTTTTTTAACATATATCCTATATGTTTGATAATTTTCAACAGATGAGTCATCTGTTGCAACAACTTAGTTATCTGTTGCAACAGATGTCTATATTTGTTTGATAATTTTCAATAGATGAGTCATTTATTGCAACAGGTTAGTTATCTGTTGCAACATATGTCTATTTTTGTTTGGTCATTTTCAACAGATGTCTTTATCTGTTTGGTCATTTCCAACAGATGTCTTTATCTGTTTAATCATTTTCAACAAATTACTCATCTTTTGCAACATGTTAGTCATCTATTGATTCATATTAAGCCATTATATTAGTAATAACTAAATTTATTTAACTAGAATTAAACATGAATTAATAAGTTCAATTACAGTTTTAATTAATCTCATGGTAATTACACTATCAACTAAGTGTGTTCGTCCTGAGTATAGTGATCAATTGACCAATTTTATTTGAAATGATTAAAACCAAACCATAATTAGAAATAACTATATTGATTTAACTAAAATTAAAGAAGAATTAGCAAGTTGACTTACAATTTCAATTAATTTTATAGTAATTACATGATCAACTAAGTGTTTCGTCTTAAGTAGAATGATCAATTGACCAATTTTATTTAAAATAATTAAAATCAAGCAATTATTAGTAATAATTAAATTAATTTAACTAAAATTAAAGATGAATTGATAATTTTAATTACGATTTCAATTAATCTCATAGTAATTACATGATCATCTAAGTGTATTCGTCTTGAGTAAAGTGTTAATTGACCAATTTTATTTGAAATGATTCAAATTAAGATATTATTAGTAATAACTACATTGACATAACTAAAATTAAAGATGAATTGCTAAGTTCAATTACGATTTCAATTATTCTCATATTAATTACACGATCATCTTAGTGTGTTCGTTCTGAGTAGAGTGATCAATTGGCTAATTTTATTTGAAATGATTCAAATTAAGTCATTATTAGTAATAGCTAAATTAATTTAATAATTGCAATTTCAATTAATCTCATAGTAATTACATGATCATTTAAGTGTATAACCTATTGCAACAGATTTAATTTGTTGCAACAGATGAGTCATTTGTTAAAAATTATCAAACATATATACACATATGCTGCAATAGATTAGTCATCTATTGTAGCAAATGTCTTTATCTGTTGGTCATTTCTAACAGATGACCAATCTTTTGCAACATATGACTTTATCTGTTTGTTATTTCCAACAGATTACTAATCTGTTGCAATAGGTGACTAATCTGTTGCAACAGATGTCTTTATCTGTTTGATTATTTTCAACAGATTACTCATCTTTTGCAACATCTTAATCATCTATTGATTCATATTAAGCCATTATATTAGTAATAACTAAATTGATTTAACTAGTATTAATAAGTTCAATTACTATTTCAATCAATCTCATGGTAATTACACGATCAACTAAGTGTGTTCGTCTTGAGTAGAGTGATCAATTGACCAATTTTATTTGAAATGATTCAAACCAAGCCATAATTAGAAAAAACTATATTGATTTAACTAAAACTAAAGATGAATTAGTAAGTTCACTTACAATTTCAATTAATTTTATAGTAATTACATGATCAACTAAGTGTTTCGTCTTAAGTAGAATGATCAATTGACCAATTTAATTTGAAATAATTAAAATTAAGTAATTATTAGTAATAACTAAATTGATTTAACTAAAATTAAAGATGAATTGATAATTTAATTACGATTTCAATTAATCTCATAGTAATTACATGATAATCTAAGTGTATTCGTCTTGAGTAAAGTGTTAATTGACCAATTTTATTTGAAATGATTCAAATTAAGACATTATTAGTAATAACAACATTGATTTAACCAAAATTAAAGATGAATTGATAAGTTCAATTACGATTTCAATTAACATGTTGCAATATATGAGTAATCTATTGGAAAAAATCAAACAGTTAAAGACATTTGTTGAAAATGACCAAACATATATAGACATCTGTTGCAACAGATGACTAACCTGTTGCAATAGTTAACTCATCTATTGAAAATTATCCAACAAATATAGACATCTATTGCAACAGATGACTAAATTTTTGCAACATTTGACTCATCTATTGGAAATTATTAAATAGACAAGATATATGTGAACTCAGAACCAAAATGAGCCACAGAATTTAAAAAGTGACCAAAATAGGCTAAACGTAATAATTTATTACGTTTTCTATTTTTTCTTAACGGTCAACTAACGGAGTTGACTTTTACAAAAAATGTAAGAATTTCTTACGTTTTCCATTTTTTTTTTGTAAAACGTAAGAAATTCTTACGTTTTATAAAAAAATATAAAACGTAAGAATTTCTTACGTTTTACACGATGACCGAGGAAAAAATGCAGTGAATTATCAAATCAATTAAGAAGATACTAAAAAACGAGTTGTTCAACATAACAAAAAGTTACGTTCTTAACTTTTTTATAGCAGTGGTTCCCCACCCACAATTTCTTTTTCCACAAATGTCCCATCACTTCTACTTTTTCCTCTTTTTACATATGATAATTATGAATTTTTTGATTAGTTAAATTTATTTATATTTATATGTTGTTCAAATAATTTATTTTTTCCTCTATGTAAGAAATTTTTACGTTTTACATAAAAAAATTTAAAAATAGAAGTATCAATTACCTCATTAACTTAACAAATTTCTTATATTTATTCTATATAAACAAATAATCACTTCTATCCTTAATATCCGATTTCTCTCTAAAAAAATTTATACTTTTGAGTTTTCCTCTACTCCAAAATAGTGAAATGTTGAATTATCGTCGATCAAATATGCTACTATATACAAGAATTATACTTTTTTGGTGTGTTAAAAATATGAAATTAATTTTTTTGGATAGTGATTCATCGTAGTTTTAGATTAGTGTTTAGATTAGGATATTGAGGAGACTCACATGCACAAATACATTTTATATTATAATTAATAGAGTAAAAAATCATAATTTAATTTAGGAACACTCCTAAATTAATATAAGAAAATATATTATTTTAGGAACACTCCTAAAAAAATATAATTCTTGTATATAGTAGCATATTTGATCGACGATAATTCAACATTTCACTATTTTGGAGTAGAGGAAAACTTAAAAGTATAATTTTTTTAACGAGAAATCGGATAATTAAGGACATAAGTGATTATTTTTTTATATAGAATAAATATAAGAAAATTGTTAAGTTAATGAGGTAATTGATACTTCTTTTTTTATTTTATTTTTATGTAAAACGTAAAAATTTATTAGAAAAAATAAATTATTTGAACAACATGTAAAATATAAATAAATTTAACTAATAAAAAAATTCATAATTATCATATGTAAAAAGAGGAAAAAGTAGAAGTGATGAGACATTTGTGGAAAAAAGAATTGTGGGTGGGGGACCACTGTTATAAGAAATTTAAGAACATAACTTTTTGTTACGTTGAACAACTCTTTTTTTAGTACCTTTTTAATTGTTTTGACAATTCATTGTATTTTTTTCCTCGGTTATCGTGTAAAACGTAAGAAATTCTTACATTTTATATTTTTTTTTTATAAAACGTAAGAATCAACTCCGTTAGTTGACTGTTAAGAAAAAAGTAGAAAACGTAATAAATTATTACGTTTAGCCTATTTTGGTAACTTTTTAAATAGGTGACCTAGTTTGATCACTTTTTAAATTCCGTGGCTCATTTTGGTTCCGAGTTCTATGTGTTGAAAAATAATTTAAAATACTAAAGCTCAAATGTTTTTAGGAGAACTCAAATATTTGTCCCCCTATCTAAGGTCTTGTATTAAAGACTTGTCTCCAATTTTAATTAAATTAATTTAGTTATTATTAATAATTGCTTAATCTGAATAAACAAATGACTAACTTGTTATAAACATCTGTTGCAATAGATGACTAACTTGTTGCAACAAATAGATAATCTGTTGGAAAATAATTAAAATACTAGAAAACTCAAATATTTTTAGGAGAACACAATTGTTTGTCCCATTATCGTAGAGACGTCTTTAATTTTAGCTAAATCAATTTAGTTATTACTAATAATTATTTAATTTGAATCAACAGATGACTAGCATGTTGCATCAGATGATTCATCTGTTGGAAATTATCAAACAGATAGAAAATCTGTTGTAACAGATGGGTCAACTATTAGAAAGCAATTAAAATATTAGAGAACTTAAACGTTTTTAGGAGAACTCAAATGTTTGTCCTTTTGATCCTTTTGCATTTGATGTATGGTATATTATTTTTGTCTTCTTTACCTGTTTCATGAAATTTTTCATGTGTTTTACTTTTTCGTTGTGCCCCTGTTGAAATTTTTTTAAAAAAAATTTAGGTCAAATTTTGTTCGTATATCACTTGGACATTACTTCATAGCTTATTTTGTAAGTAAAATTATAATTTTTGTTGAATTTCATATTTGGTGTATCTGCTACTGCTACAATGGATAGAACCTGCAATATGAATCCAACATATGAGTCATCTATTATAACAAGTGAGTAATCTGTTGCAATATATGACTAATCTGTTGCAACAGATGACCCATATGTTGGATTCATATTACAACACTATAAAACGAATACAACAGATTACTCATTTGTTGCAACAAATTCGTCATATATGTTGCAACGGATTACTCATTTGTTGCAACAAATTAGTCATATATGTTGCAATAAATTAGTCATATATGTTACAACAGATCACTCATTTGTTGCAATAAATTAGTCATATATGTTGCAACAGATTACTAATCTGTGCAACAGATTACTATTATGTGCAACAGATTAGTCATATATGTTGCAACAAATACTCATCTGTTGGATTCACGTTACATGTTTTATTTATTATTAAAAAACAACAGTAGCAGATACATCCAGATGAGAAATTCAACTAAAAAATAACAAACAATAAAAAAAAATAACAAAAAATATAAAAAAATAACAAACACCAACAAATCAAGTTCCTCATTTTCTTCATAACTTAAAAGCCCTAATTTTTTACTCGTGAAAATCGAAAAGAAAAGATGAAGAACTTGAAGTTGTTGTCGCCGGAGAATGTTGTCATGTCGACTAACGGTAGAAAGTAAAAAAGGAATGAGCAAGAACTCAAAACTATTTGTTGCAAGAGGTTGAAGTTGCACAAGATTAATTGAAGGGAGAAATTTGAAAAGTTGTTGGTTGGGAGAAGTTAGAGAGAGAAACTATCGAAAGAAAGAGAGAAGAGAGAAGAGAGACGAGAGAGAGATTGATTTGCAGAGGGAGGGAAGTTTTGTGGGTGTGGGTTAATTTGTATTTTTGAAAAGATTAAAAAGTTTAGAAAATATTAATCAAGTCCACTATTAACCTAATCAAGTTTTTTAATTATGTTTGACCCTTTAAATTGGTCAATGTCACCAATCCTTTATTCAAGACTTAAAAGACACCTTTCCTTTAATTTTCTCAACTTACTTACATATATAGTAGCTATTTAATATAGTTTCCTGATTACATATCACTCATTTAAATATTGTCAAATTTGAAAGAAAATAATTAATAAATTTATTTTAAAAAAAAAGAATTGGGGTAGGGGGTGGAAAAATGATGAGGTAATTACAGTATGGGAGTCGAATTCTCACTAATAAGGTACAAATTTAGTTAGTCAATTATTTGAACTGCTAGTATCCATCCAATTAATTAAAAATTCATCTAGTCAATCATTTGAACTGCTAATATCCATCCAATTAATTAATTAATACATTCTTAATTACGTAAAATACCACTTCACTTTAGTCAAAATAAAAAACTAAAAATACCAATACTTACTAAGAAATGTGTGTGCACCTCAGCTCCTGTTGAAGGCTGCTCTGTTTTGGGAAGACGTGCTCAAGTTGTTTTCTTTTTTTATCACAAATTAAAAGTCCTCACTGGAAAGACAAAAGATAGTAGGGAAAGATTAAGATGGTGCTTAAGAAAGAAAAGTCTTTCAGGCAACAAAAATTTGGTCCAAATTTGATCACAATAATAAAAAAACATATTCACACTATAAATTAGTTAGCTTTTAGATATTTTTGTCCTTTTCATCCTAAATTTTAAATTTCTAAGACTATTTTATTTATTACTATTTCTCAATACATTAAAAACTATTCCAATACATGAAAATGGATAGTTTATGTATTCTATTTTTAATTATTTAAATTTTTAATTAACTCTCATATAATTAAATAATTATCAAATGTAGTAATGTGTAATTAAGAAAACAAAATTAATAAGTACAAATTTATTTATTAGTCATTAGTCATATTTATTTATTTTTACCTTTGAAGTAGTTTAATTTTAGTTAAAATTTAATTATGTATAGTTTATAATTTGTACATTTTTTGAGAAATTTAATTAAATTTATTTATTTATTTTTTATCATGCTAGTTTGATTTTATGATTTTCGCTATAATAGATCTATTTAAGATACCCAAGTTATCCGCATCCCCTACAATTGGTATCAGAGCCTATGCTGTTTAAAGTTATCGGAAGTAGTATATATTTGGATTTATTTAATTAATTTATTAATTATGATAAAATTAGATTTAGATATCCACCAAAATATTATAAATATTGTTTGGATGAATAATGTACAGAAATTACAAAAATATAAAGAATTAAAACAAATAATATCTGAAAAATGTAAAGAATTAAAAATAAGGATAGAAAGACTACAATATAACATAATTGTCAGAGTTAGTAAAAATTCAATAAATGCACAAAAAGAAGAAATATCAAATTTAGAATGAACAATAGATAGTCTAGAATATATATATCAACATAACCTATATACATTTAAATAAAATGAACAAAGAAGAATTTATAATAGATAAAAAAACATATGAAAATCACGAAGGATTAAAAATAAAAATAATATTCTCTAATTTAGGAAGAAGATATAAGAAAATAGGTGAACATTTATATTTAATGTTAGAAAAAGAAGAATTAAAATTAGAAGATAAGTTGGCAGTCATGATAAGAATAGAAAGAGAAAACGAAGAGATAGACAGAAAAAAGGAAATAGATAAAATAAAACAACAAACCACAGAAGAAATACAAAAAATAGAAGAAACTAAAAATAGTAGGATTGCTGAATTAGAAAAAGAACTACAAATGCTAAAAGATTTATATGAAAAGAGACAGAAAGAAAAAGAAGAAAAAGATAAAGAACAAAAATTATTAAACGAGATAAATCAATTTAAAGAAAAATTAGAAATAAAAAATAAAGAACTAGAAACCAGTGAATTAGAAATAAATACAATATATGCTGAAGAAACAAATAATTATGATTCGAAAGATAGTGAAACGTATACAGAAATTCTAGAAAACATAGGAAAACTAGAAATTAATGAAAAACAAGAAGTAATTAATAAAAAAAATCTAGAACTAATAAATACAGAAGTAAATACTCTAGATAAAAATATAATACCTAGTACATCAGAAATAAGAAAACCAACATATAATTACAAAAGTAAGTTTGAAAGATATAATCCAAAGGATGAATATAATAAATGGACACCAATACAAATAATTAATTACAACTTTCTAGATTTAGATTGCGTAATAGACACAAATAAAATAATACAACTGTAGGTAGGATATATGTCAAAACAATTATTAGATAATAAAATAGATACAACAAACACACCATAATATATAGAAAAGACATTAATAGGAACAGTAAAATTATGATTTTTAAACCTAGCCGAAGCAAGTAAAAAAGTACTAAGATTTGATAATAAAACAGAAGGAACATCAACAACTACTAAAATACTACCAACAGAAATATTGAAAAAATATGAAATAGCTATAAGAGATGAATTTAGTAGTGTAACAACAGAAGAAGAAGAAGAACAAAATAAAGAAAAGGATATAAATAAAAATTTAATGTTAAAACTAGCAATATGTAATATGTGCTATATAGATGAGTATACATGCGCATTTAAAGAATATTATTATAAAGGAACATATAATATAAAAGAAAGTAAAGAAATAAGAAGATTATATTTTAGTAAATTACCTGAACCATTTAGTTCAAAAATAATAAAGAGTTGGGATGAAGCAAAAATAGTAGATACCTAGGAGCAAAAATAAATTTTTTACAACAATGGTATAGAAATCTATGTGAAAAATATAGAGAAGAAATAAAAATGAAAAAAACATTAATAAGAAATTTAGCATGTTGCAAAGATAAAATAACATCTCAATTTGGATGTGAAGAAAGATATTATAAGAAAAGAAAAAGACATAAGAAATATAAGAAATACAAAAAATCAAAATATAAATATAAGAAACCAAGAAAAAGATATTATATAAAAAATTATAAACATAAAAGACCATATAGAAAAAAGAAATCTATAAAAGAATGTACTTGTTATAATTGTGGAAAACTAGGACATTTAGCTAGAGATTGTAAATTACCAAAAACCCCAAAAAATAAACAAATAACAGAATAAAAATAGAAAATACAGAATATATGCAGATAGATTATATAGATTATGAATTAGAAAGTGAAGATAATATATATGAAATTTCGGAGAATGAAATAGATAATGAAATTGATAGTGAATTAGATAAATCAAATGACTGAAGAAGATATAAAAATGAACCAAATAACTAAAGAAGATATAAAAATAATAACAAAGGAAGAATATTTAAATGAAGAAGGAACAAATCAAAAAATAATAGTTGACAGCAATATATTTGACGAAATAAAACGAAAAGAGTTAGACTTAAGTGTAGAAAAAATATTTAAAATACCAACAATAAAAAATATATTTAGTAGAAAAAAGAAAGAATACTACGTAGTAAGCCAAAAAGAACATGTAATAGACTGTAGATATGCAAAAAGTAGAGCTAGTATACCACTAGTAACAAAAAGAATAATTAATAAAGAAATAAACGATATAAAAAGTAAAGACCCAATAAAATATGTACACCTTGGAGGAACAGAGATATTAATAAAAGCATGTTTTAGAGAAGGAATAGATACACCAATAGAATTATATTTAGCAGATAAGAGAATTATAAAACCTATAGAAAAAAGTATAATAACTGCCATAAAAGGAAATTTAATATACCAAAAATTTAAATTTATAATAAGTGTGAATTATTCAGTAGCAATAACAGATAAAAATATAGATAAATCATTAGTATTATATTGAAAAATATCAGGAATAGAACTAACCCCAAGAAGTAAAATATTTACAGCAAGATGTAAAAATCTATATGTATTAACAACAAAACATAAAATAATAGGAAAAAATAAAATTAATAAAATACAAATAGAAAGTCCTTTTGAACAATTTGTAAAACCAATTGATAATAATGATTATAGCTACAAAGACATAGATATAGAAGAAGATTTAGAAATAATAAATGATAGAATAAGCACAACAAAAAGAATAACTCATGAAAAACCAGAATCATCAAGCTCACAAAAAAGAACAAGTTATGAAACAACTTCAACGGTTAATTTAAATCAATATTATATAACAGGAACAATATATAAAAAAGAATATTTAATACTCTTAAACACATGACAAAAAGAAAATTATATAGCAAAATATCTAGTAAAAAGTGAAGAAATAAAATGTAATAGTAATATATGCTCAGATCTACCAAGGAGTCTAATAAACATTAAAGATATAACTGAAAAGGAAATAATAATAGGAGTTAGAAAAATAAAAATAGAATTTGAAATAAAAAAAGATATGCAAAAAGCAGACATAATATTAGAAATAAAATGGTTAGAACAAGTAAAACCATACAATATAAAACATACACAATTATCTATAACATATGATAAAGAAAGATTATTCATAAAAAGAGCTTTAACATGATATGAAAATATATGTACTTGTAAAAATAATAGTAGAAGGATATTATAATAGGTATTATACACCTATGATAGATACAGGAGCAGAAACAAACTTATGTAGATACAACTATTTACCAGAAAGTAAATAGGATAAATTAAAAACACCAATAGTAGTCAAAGGATTTAATAATGAAGGAAACTTAATTACATATAAAGCTAAAAATGTAAAAATACAGATATGAGATAAAATAATAACAATAGAAGAAATCTATAATTATGAACTGACATCAAAATATATGCTTTTAGGAATGTCATTTTTAGATAAATTATATCCACATATAATAACTAAAACAGATTGGTGGTTTACAACACCATGTAAACAAAAAGTAAGGGCAAAAAGAATTATTAATAAAATAAGAAAGAAAACTGATTGGATAGAAGAAAGTGAAGAAATTACACAAAAGTTAGAAAATATAAAAAATACAGAAGACACGGTAGAACTAGTTGTATTTTCGATAAATAAAAAAGAAATAACTATATTTTCAATAGATAAGGTAGAAATAATAAAGAAAAAATTAAAACAATTATATAGTGAAGATTCATTAAAAGGATGGGAAAAACATAAAACTACTATAAAAATTAAATTAATAGATAAAAATAGCATAATAACTCAAAAACCATTAACATATAATTTTGACGATTTAAAAATTTTTAAAATGCATATAGATGAATTATTAGAAAAACAGTATATTCAAAAAAGCAATAGTAAACACAATAGTCCAGCATTTATAGTAAATAAACATAGTGAACAAAAAAGAAGAAAAAGTAGAATGGTTATTGATTATAGAAACCTAAATGCAAAAAATATGACATATAATTATCTAATACCAAATAAGATACTAAAAATAAGACAAATACAAGGATATAATTATTTTAGTAAATTTGATTGTAAATCAGGATTTTACCACTTAAAGTTAGATAAAAATTCTAAGGAATTAACCTCATTTACGGTACCACAAGAATTTTATGAATGAAACATATTACCATTTGGATATAAAAATACACCAGGTAGATACCAATATTTTATGGATAGTTATTTTAAACAATTACCTAATTGTATAGTATACATAGATGATATACTACTATATAGAAAAACTAAAGAACATTTAAAATTATTAGAACAATTTACAGATATAATAGAAAAATCGGGAATAAGTTTAAGTGAAAAGAAAACCGAAATTATGAAAAACCAGATAGAGTTTTTAGGAATACAAATAGATAAAAGTGGAGTAAAAATGCAACAACATATAGTACAAAAAATAATAAATTCAAAAGAAGAATTAGATACAAAAAAGAAATTACAATCATTTTTAGGATTAGTAAACCAAGTAAGGGAATATATATCAAAATTAGCAGAAAACCTAAAGCCTTTACAAATTTTTTTTTAAAAGGATATAGAATAGAATTACAACGAAGAATATAAAAAACAAGTTTAGAAAATAAAAAAACTTTGTAAAGAGTTACCAAAATTACAATTCCCAGAAGAAAATAAAAAATTTATATGTATAGTAGAAGCAGATGCTAGTGAATATAGTTATGGAGGAGTACTTAAATATAGATATGAAGAAGAAAAATTAGAACATCATTGTAGATACTATTCAGGTACGTTTAATGAAACAAAAATAAAATGGGAAATAAGTACAAAAAAATTATGTTCATTATATAAATGTTTATTAGCATTTGAGCCATATAATATATACAACAAATTTATTGTACGAACAGATAATACACAGGTACGTTGGTGGTTAACAAAGATAATACAAAATTCAGTTACAACGAAAGAAATTCGGAGACTAGTATTGAATATATTAAATTTTACATTTACAATTAAAGTAATTAGTACTAATAAAAATGTTATTGCAGATTACATATCAAGACCAAGCTACACAGACTGATATAATTGAAGATGATGTTTTAGAAAAAATACTCAAAACCCTAACTACGCTTTCAATAAAAGTGGACAGTATGAGTAATGAAATAGAAAAGCTAAAGACTAATGAAGTTAAACTGAAGTCTAAAGCTATGAATCAGCTAACTCAACAGTGTGCAGAGCTATGTCAATCGGAAGGCAATAAAATTCTAGAGCTAAAAGGAGACGTTGGGACACTCCATAAAACCCATAACGTTTATCAATCTACAATTGCAGGTACAAGCAAAAGAGTTAGTGGACAAAGATACCAGAACATGAACATGATTATGATATTTGAAAAACCATTTATACCAAAAGCACCAAAAGACCCCTTGTTCATACCCCCACAAATTACCACATATCGAGATAGTTTGAACCAAGATAAAAAAGCTTATAACCATATAGCCCGAAGATATATAAAAAATATCTACAAAGTACAAACTTTTCTAAACCTTAACCCCAGAGCTACAAATATCCAAAAACCAAATACAAACTATATAACCCAAAAATTGCAAGGTTACAACAAGCTAATCACACTACCCAAAACCAACCCAAGCTTAATAAAAACTTTTTTCGACTATGGATTATTAAATACCGTATATACCCAAGATGGAGAAGAACTAACAGCTATAGAAGAATTACATAAAGTATTCACCACCTATAAGACAGTAACCAAAGAAAATCTATGTTATATAAAATTTTATACTGCACCAGCAGAGATATTATACGACGAGATCAAACCAGTTATACAAATTGTAAAAATAAGATTAACCAGAGATATGATTATACCGGAAGATATTGTGCAGTAGCCAGAGATACCCAAAATTGAAATACCTGATTTTTACGCAAATAAACGACTTATTGGAATAGCTACAATTATTCAAGAATTAGCAAATAATTATATCAATGGAAACTCAATATGGAATTATTATTCAAGAGATCATCAAATGATTTATTCAAATTCAAGAGAACTACGACAAACAGATATGGAAGATGTTAGACAATGGATAATGACGTTACTTAACCCAGAAAAACAATCTACTGCAAGAGCAATAAGGAAGGGATTTATTTCAGACGGATTATTAACAAGATATTGCAAGATAATTGGACACAAATATCCAGACCATCAATGTTTGAGATTTAATGGAGAAGATAATATTATCCCGGAAGTCCGGCTAGAATAAAAAAAATCAACCAAGAAGATAAGGACTCCAGCTAGAAGATAAAAATCAATGGAGTAATGATGGAATAAAGACAAGAAACAAGATAATAAAAGATAGAAAGTGACATGTATAGTTTTGAAATTTTGTTACAATTGTTTAGTTTTTGACTTTTTGGCCAAAGTGCCATTATTGATTTCTTGTTTTTTTAGTCTTAAGACTTTTTTTGTAAAGAGAGGACCTAGTTTTTGTCTTATTATACTAGTCTAGTTTAGTCTAGTCCTTTTCTACTATTGAAAAAGAAGACTTTTTTTGTAAAAAGTAGGAATAGTTTATTTCCTCCTATAAATATATAAGCCATTCGGCAAGATAAAGGCAAGACTTTCATGTGTTGAAAACAAGTCTCCTCCTTTGTAAACAAACTTTTGGATATTTAATAAAAAACAAATATATTTCCAAGGAAAAGCTATGGATAAACAAAGCCCAGAATTATCAAACCTACCAGAACAGGTATATTTATTTACGATTATGAATAGCTAAATTCATAAATTCCTAACAATCATGATATGATAAAATAAGTTTATGTTAGTTACTTTATAGTAGAATTATTTGAAAAATAGCATGTTAAGAAGTTTATTATCAAAGTGGAAAAGGAGAAAAATCCCTAAGAGCTATGTCATCCTAAAGGTGAAACCGGTAAGGCAAGAAAGCCGTAGTGGGGAGTAGCCAGAGTAGAGGCGCTGTTTAAGGGAAAAGTATCCAGATTACCATGCTAATAGTGACCGAAGAACATATTATTTAAGTATAATCTAGTATATAGTAATCTAAAATGATCATATTTTGTTATGTGTATGATTGAAGGGAATATTTTGAAAATAGCATCATATGAAAAAGCATGACTACCTATTTATCTGATGGAATGATAGATAAATTTAAAATACTTGTTTTGTATGTACTTAAAGATATAGAAATAGTAGATATAAGAAAAATTATATACGAAGAGGTATTTTATTTTAATGAAGATTTATTAAGTTCTATAGAAAACTTACACCTATATAATGAAAGCTACTGCTAATATTTAGATAGTTGTTACTCAGATGGATATTATACAAATTAGAAATGTTAGAATATATTAGAAAAATTAGAGAAAACCAAAGTGACCTATATGAAGAAATTAATTATAGAAACCGACTCAAAGAAATAATGGAAAATCTTAAAGAAAAATTAATATGGATAAAAGAAACCTTAGAAAATTTAGAAAAAAGTACAGATAATAGTTTATATAACATAAAAAACTTATTAAGAGAAGAAGAAGGAGAGATAATTAATAGTATTAATAACCTTAATTCAGATATAATTATAGTACAATCAGAATAGAATATTACACAGAAATTAGTAAACAAGCAACTACTTTAGAATAAAATGATAGACTACGAGTATTTAAAATACTGGAAACAAAATATGGAAGAAATAAGATTAATAGAAATACTTATGAAAGACAATTTAATTGAATATTTTGAAACAAAAGATATAGAATATTTAGAATACCTTCAAAATAATATACAAGAATTACAAAGACTAACAGAAAAAACTAAAGAATATTACAGTAAAACATTTAAGCAATTACCATATAATCACCCCCCAAGATATGAACATTAATAAAATTAAAATAAATAAACTAAAAAATAAAAATGATTAGAGAAGTTAATAAATATCCACGCACAAACAAAAATAGATCCATTAGAGCTATAATAGATTTATTTAAGTTACCCAAGTTATTCGTACCCCCCTACAATTGGTAGCAGAGCCTATGCTGTTTAAAGTTATCGAAAGTAGTATATATTGGTATCAGATCTTTCTATAGATAGATATACTAACAAAATACGTCGTAGTTAAATGTAAAAATTTATTTTGCTAAACAATTTAACAACAATTTTTGTTTCTGTAACATTCATAGAAATAGATGCGACTAAAATTTATTTACCATCTTTTCTTAGTCCATGACTAAGAATTTATACTCATCGCAATAAAATTTTATTATGTTGTAGACCATAATTATAAAAAAATATTTATTTTATAAAAAATATACATATAGTAAGTAATTTTATCCATGACAAACAATTTGTATCTATCTTCATATAATTAGCGAGAATTTATAAATTTTTCTTTATATTAAGTATAGTAATTAATAAAATAATTAGATATAATAATTTATTTATTTAAATTATATTTAGAACTTATAAATAAAATCCTGTAAATTTGAATTGAGCCAAATAAAAACACCTCAAATCAAATGATAATTCTTAAAACACTTGATTAGGACGAAGCTTGAGTGAAACATATTAATTTTTTTTAAATTCTTTATAATTAGTTAATTGAAGTTAATATAATTATTTATTTTTTAAAAAATTATATTTGAAACTTACAAGCTATGAAATTGAGTAATTTTTGCATATCTGGGTCATTTTTTTAAGCATAAATTTAAAAATATTCCAGTAATGATAGTTAAAATTCAAAATATTTTGGATATGGTATATCGACATATTATAGAAATAATAAAAAAACACAACATTCGTAAGTGTCGCCTCTAGTTAACAACATCTTAAAAAGTCACATATTAATGTTGTAGTCTTGCACCATTATATTACGACTATTGATAATTTGTGAATCATTACTTATATTTGTTATTAATATGAGCTTCAATTGAGTATACTTTATTAATTATTATGTTTCAATAAATTTAAAATACATATTGAAATATCTTTGAAAATATTTCAATAACAGTCAAATCTCAAAATACTTTAGACATGGTAGATATCAACGTATTATAAAAATCATATAGTTCATAAGTGTCGATATTAGTTAACTGCAAATCAATAGAGTCATGCATTAATGTTGTAGTTTTGCATATTTATTAATTATTATGTTTCAAAAAAATAAACTACATATTTGAAAAAAAATCTAATTTGGAAACATTTTTATTTATGTTTTAAAATACTTTAAACATGGTAGAGACTGATATGTTTTAGAAATCGTAAAGGTTATTTAGTTCATAAGTATCGAACCTAATAAACAACAACCTAAAAAGGTCATGTATTAATATTGCAGTTTTGCGTCCCTATATTAAGCTGATTTGATAATTTGTGAATCGAACTTAATCTAATTGAGTAATTTTATATTATTTTTAGATAAACTTAAGCTATATATTAACGCCACGATATATTGAGACCCGATACTTGTATTGAGAAATTCAATAAGTAACAATACATATTAACGCCACGAACCCAGGTTCAAAATTTGTCCGATGGCTTAGTGATTAAGCGGAGGTTGGCAAAGGTCTTGGTGTCTCGATGTGTGGGTTGGAATCACATTGGTACCAACTTGTTCCTCCTTTTGCAAGCCAATATTCTAATTTGAGCACTTTATACCGGAAACTTTTTTATTGATATATATATATAGAAAATTCTTTCTCCTAGTTTGCTTTTTTAAATTATTTGTCTTTCAAATGATAATATAATTAAAAAAAATTGATTGTAACCTTTAATATTCATCAATTTTGTTATTTTCGTTACAAAGTTTTAACACCAAAACACCTTATTAGACGACAAATACACATTTTCTTTCTTATTTGTGATTTTTTAAACCTTTTTTAGGGTATAGCTTTCTTGATTTTAAGGGTCTGCTACTGGTAGTGTTCTGCACTATTCTTGTTGGGATTCCTGTTTCATAGCGTCTTGGCTCATTATCTGGTTGTGGATGTCGAATTTCTTGTTGATTGGTTACTTTGTAATAGTGTTTTATGTGTGAATCTTTTTATTGTTCTTAGTAGTTTTGGAGTGTGTTACCTTGTCTGATTACTGTTACTTGAAGTACTAGAATATACATTAATTGTGGTAGTATTAGTTCCCGCTATTGACTATTGTTTATCAAAATTTGCATTATATTATTGGTTTTGTTGCTCTCTATCTATTATAGATTGTTGTCTGTGCCCCTAGCTCCTTTATTGACTTCATTTTAACTAGTGTGCCCTTTTACCTTATCTTGATCCCTCTTTGTTGCATAGTGGCTGTGATTGGCGATGGTTGACTAGGGTCATGTCATAGGTCGGGGTCGGGGTCAGGGTTAGGAGGTGTTGGGTATGGGTTGGGAGGGTTGGGTCTGGGTAGGGTATAGGATCGAGTTTGGGGTTAGGGGCTAGGGGTAGTAAGGTTAGGCGGGATAAGAGATCTTCTACATTGCGAGTTGGGTCCTTGAACATCGGTACTTTGCAGGGTAAGTCTATAGAGCTGGTGAAGATTCTTAAAAAAAAGAGGGTTAGTGTAGCGTGTGTTCAGGAAACTAAATGGGTAGGCACTAAAGTGAGAGATGTGGATGGATATAAGTTATGGTACTCGGGTAGCGTGAGACATCGAAATGGAGTAGGTATCTTAGTAGATGAAGATCTTAGGGAGCAGGTGGTAGAGGTAAAGAGAGTTAGTGATAGACTGATGTCTATTAAGTTGGTCATGGGAGGGTCTACGGTGAACGTTATTAGTGCCTACGCCCCGCAAGTAGGTTTGGACAAAGAAGAGAAGAAATAATTCATTTAGACGAAGAGGAGAAGAAGGAATTCTGGGAGGTTTTAGATGAGGTGGTGAGGAGTATCCCGAGCACTGAGAAGCTTTTCGTGGAAGGGGATTTCAATGGGCATATTGGGTCTTTGTCGAGAGGGTATGATAATGTGTATGGCGGTTTTGGTTTTGGTGAGCGGAATGAAGGAGGAGCTTCTCTGTTGGATTTTTCTAGGGCTTTTGGGTTGTGGATAGCAAATTCGAGCTTTTTGAAGAAGGAGGATCACCTTATTATGTTTCATAGTTCAGTGACCAAGACTCAGATAAACTTTTTGCTTCTTAGAAAAGGGGATAGAGCGCTATGTAAAGACTGTAAAGTCATACCTAGCGAGAATCTCTTGACTCAACATAGGTTGTTGGTGATGAAATTGGTTATCAATAAGGGTAAAAAGAAGAGAAGCAGGGAGGCATGTCCCAGGATTAAGTGGGGTAGCTTAACTTTGGCTAGTGCTTTGGAGATAGAAGAGAAGTTGAAGAGTAGTTGGGCTTGGGAGAGTAGAGGGTGTGTGGATAATATGTAGGAGACGACTGCCAGTTGCATTAGGGAGACCACTAGAGAGGTGTTGGGTGTCTCGAGAGGTCGATCTGGCAAACATCGAGGAGACTGATCGTGGAATAAAGAGGTCAAGAGAAAGGTAGAGTCTAAGAAGGTGTCTTATGCTAAGTTGGTTGGGAGCAAGGATGATGAGGAAAGAAACAAGAGTAAGGAGGAGTATAAGGTAGCTAGAAGAGAGGCTAAGTTAGCAGTTGTGACGCTAACACAACAATTTTTGAGAGTTTGTATGCGGCTTTAGAAGAGAAAGACAGAGATAAGAAGTTGTATAGGATGGACAAGTCCAGGGAGCAGAGGGCTCGTGACCTTGACCAAGTGAATTGCATCAAAGGAGAGGATGGTATAGTATTGGTTGAGGATGCCCTCATTAGGGAGAGGTGGCATTCTTATTTTTATAAACTTTTAAACGACGAGGGGGACAAAGGTTCTGTGTTGTGAAACTTAGAGATATCTGAGGAGGGTCACGATTATAGTTTTTTTAGCCGTATCGAGATTGAGGAGGTTAAGAGAGCTATTCGCAGGATGCGGTGGGGTAGGGCGATGGGGCCAGACGAGATTCCAGTAGATTTTTGGAAGAGCACTAGCGGGAAAGGTCTGGAGTGGTTGAAAAGGTTGTTTAACATTATTTTTAGAGCTGCTAAGATGCCTGAAGAATGGAGGTGGAGCACGATGATTCCAGTTTATAAGAACAAGGAAGACATTCAGAGTTGTAACAACTATAGAGGTATTAAGTTGTTGAGTCATACTATGAAGGTTTGGAAAATGGTGGTAGAGTTGAGGATGAGGAGGATCATGATGATCTCTGAGAATCAGTTCGGTTTCATGCCCGATCGCTCGACCATTGAGGCCATTCATCTTGTGAGGAGATTAGTGGAGCATTTTCAAGAGAGAAAGAAAGACTTGCACATGGTGTTTATTGATCTAGATAAGACATATGACAGAGTTCCCATGGAGATTCTGTGGAGGTGCTTGGAGGCTAGAAGGGTGCCCATGGCATACACTAGGTCGATTTAGGATATGTATGAGGGTGTGAAGACTCGTGTGAGGACGGTAGATGGAGATTCGGAGCACTTTACAGTTTTGATAGGGTTACACCAGGGATTGACTCTTAGCCCGTTTCTATTTGCCTTGGTGATGGATGCTTTGACACGACATATTCAAGAAAAGGTGCCTTGGTGTATGTTATTTGCAGATGATGTGGTTCTGATCGACGAGAATCGGGGTGGAGTTAATGATAAGTTGGAGATTTGGAGACAGACGCTTGAATCTAGAGGTTTTCGGTTAAGTAGAATCAAGACAGAGTACTTGGAGTGTAAGTTCAGTGATATGTCGCAAGAAGATGGAGTAGTTGTGAATCTAGACTCTCAGGCCATCCAGAAGAGGGAGAGTTTCAAGTATCTGGGGTCCATAATTCAGGGTAATGGTGATATTGACGAGGATGTCACACATCGTATTGGGGCAGGGTGGTTGAAGTGGAGGCTCGCTTCGAGAGTCCTTTGTGATAAGAAGGTTCCCCTGAAGCTGAAAGGTAAGTTCTACAGAGTGGTAGTCCAGACGGCTATGTTGTATGGAGCGGAGTGTTGGCTAGTTAAGAACTCCCACATCCAAAAGGTGAAGGTTGCAGAGATGCGAATGTTACGATGGATATGTGGACATACCAGGAAATATAGGGTGAGGAATGAGATTATTCGGGAGAAGGTTGGAAGTGCAATTATAATGATAACATTTATACTTAAATAATATTAAGTGGTTGCTTTTTTAAATATACATTATTTATCAGTAATTGTTCGTTGGTTATTATATATTAGCATGAAACCGTTCTCTTGTTTTAAAATTTAGAACCCCAAACTTCAAATCCCAGCTTCGCCTCTGTATAGGGTTATGGGCTATCTAATAATCACGTTGTATTCTTAAAGTGATTCACCTATTGATTTTTCTGAGTTACTAGTAGGAGGTTGATAATATTTATTGAGCATCTTGCAGATACCTTTAAGACTACTCGACTATTGCTAACGGCTATGTCTCTATGATCGCCGACTACTAATGAAGTGCATGTATATTTCTTTTGTATCAACCATGCAAGACTACTAGATATATTTATATTTTCAGTACCTAATTGATTCCTTTTTCCTTGAAGGTTCACAAACAAGCTCTATTTATTCTTATGACGCTTAGAATTCCCTCTTTCAAGTTCTATTAATGAGCCACAAATAGTGTTTAATTATGTCATCAAATAACCAAACAATTAAGATAGAAAAGAAATAAATAACTCAATGATGAAAAATCAATTGGTTGAAAATAATATTAGAATGACAACGTTCTTGTAAGAACCACAACCTAAAAAGAAAATTTAGCTCCACCTAGGAATGGATAAAATACAATAAACTATCAAAAGAAAAAAATGTAAAGACAAATAAATATGGAAAATAAAAATGAAATAAAAATTCTCCAGTCTTCGCGATGGTGCCTATAACTCTTTTGGTTAAAAATTATCTTAAAGTTGTGCATATAGGGTGTATTTATAGAATAGAGAAGATATACAATTTTAAAAATCAAATCCAAATCACATCGGAGAAAAACCTAATACCCTCACGCCACCCATGCTTCGCAAAAAAATAGTACAAAAAAGCAAATAAAAATCTATGAGCAGGAATGCTTGTGCCACCACCGCTGTGTAAGTGCATCACAACTGCTTGGTTTATGATTTTCTCTTCGATTTCAATTAATTCACGTTCCATTTTTCTATATGTAGTTTTAATGATGAGCAGCTAACTGCAAGGGCCCAGGCACCTAGATGTGCAAGATACAGTACAACTAGCATGCGTTGTCTGCACAGTTTTGTCCTCTTGTGCAACAAACTTGTAGGTGCTATTTTGAATTGATTAGGAAAGTTGGTCCAATGATCTTTCATCCCTAATCATCAATCGTCTATAAAAGAAAATAGATGTCTCTTCATAAAACTTTTTGCAAAATTAGAGAGAGGAAGGAGAGGAAGTAAAAACTCAATTTCAAGATTGCTCATGTTCTTAACTTTGTAGTATGCTTAAAGAGTGAGTGAATATTCTTGAGTACTGATTTGTAAATGAACTACTCATGTTATAAGAGTAGTTCTTTTATTTGTTGAAATAGATGCTTAGGTAGAGTTACCTAAGTTTGTAAGACTGAATAGAGTTAATCAGTAGAGAAGGTCCTTAGTAGAGTTACCAAGATGAGCTTGTAGCAGATATATTACAAGCGAAAGAAACCTAGAGGTAGATTCATTGAATGATGTAATCAAAAGTTTGATTATAGTAGAATTTGAGGTGCTTGTGAGGGAAAGACGTTGTTTTTCCCTTTCTGGATTTCCACATAAAAATTTGTGTGTTTTTACTCCTTCTTTACTATCTTTTATTTTTCTGCACGATTAGTGTTTGTTTGCCTGTGATTGACTTTGAGGGACTTGGTCCCTCACTGTGTGGTGCAACCTCTCAAGGTTTCAACAATTGGTATCATAGCGAGGTTACTCTAAAAGTTTCACACCTAGAGTGTCTTGGTTAGCATAACTACTTCACCTAACCTGGAAGAAGGGCAATCAACCACTAGACTACCTAGATTCAACAGAATATACTATGAGTAGTGGAAAATAAGGATGTTTGACTTTATTATGACTGGGGATAGTGAGCTAATGGACATTAGTCTTAATGGTCCTCATGTACCTGTAAACAAAGTCAAAGGAGATGTTAAAAAATGGTAGTAAAAAGCAGGAGAGAATATAATGATGAAAATAGAAGAAAGGTTGAGAAAAACTATAAGGCGAAAAAGTTGCTAGTCTGTGGTATAGGACCTGATGAATATAATCGGATCTCAGCCTGTGAAAATTCCAAAGAGATCTAGGATTACTTGAGGACTGCGCATGAAGGTACTACTGATGTGAAGGATTCTAAAGTAGACATGCTGACTACTCAGTATGAAACCTTCACCATGAAAGAAGGAGAAACAATCTAAGAAATACATACAAGATTCACTTCTATCACTAATGAGCTTCACGGCCTGGGAGAAGTGATTCCATTTTATAAGAAAGTGAGAAAAATTCGTGGTGTTCTTCTTAAGTCCTAGGAAAGCAAAGTAGATGCCATAACTGAAGCTAGAAATCTAAAGACCCTTACCATGGATGAACTGACTGGAAATTTAAAAACCCATGAGCTCAAGAAACATCAAGGGATGGAGAAGAATGATGCAAAAAGAGAAAACTCCCTGGTGTTAAAAGTTTCCAAACATGTTCCAAATGAAGAGTGGTCAGTTCCAAAGGAGAGGAACCAATATCAAAATAGAAAATAATGTTGAGGTTTGTCACAAATGTGGAAGTCCTGAGCATTTCTTAAAGGCTGTCCATTGCACAAAATAAATTACCAGGGGTACCTCAATACTGGAGGTGACAAGGGAAAGAACAGGGACCAGGTACCTATAAATTCAAGAAGGAAGACAACAATTGAGTATGATGTGAAGCAAGCTTTGGCAGCATGAGAAGACTCTTTCAGCGATTTAAGTGAAGATGAGGAGACTAGAGATGTTTCTATGCTAGCAGTGGAAGTCAGTCCAGTTATCTATGATTCCTTGTTTGATTTTATGGAAAACACCGAAGATGAAGAATAAAATAAGGTAACACTTTCTGACCTAAAAGAAAACTTGGACAACTATTCTGCTAGAAAGATAAAAAGGCTTGCAAATATGCTGATTGACTCTATGTGTGAAATGACTGATAAAAAATTTGCTCTAGAAGAAAAAGAGGAAAGTCAAGAGCTTGAGTTAATTGCTCTAACTCTCCAAATATCTAAAACTGAAGAGCAGGTTACTAAGTTAAAATCTGAAAATATGAATTTAGTAAGTCAACTGGAGAAAAGGGATGCTGCTCGTGACAAAGGAAAGAATAATGCTCTAGAAGAAAAAATAGAAGATTAGGAGCTTGAGTTGATAGCTTTGACTCTCCAAATATAAAAAACTGAGCAACATATTGCTAAGATGAAACTTGAAAATCTGAGTTTGGTATGTCAACTGGAGAAAATAGATGCTTCTGAGTGTAAAGGAAAGAAAGAATCCTCAAAATTTCAGGTTGACCTTGAAGAAAAATTGGACGATTATCAAAGGCTTATCATGATTGTACTTCAAATAAATGTAGAGTTATAAAGGGACCTGGTCCGTCTAAAGGAAGAGCTTAAAAAATCCCTACAATGGACAACATCTTCTCAGATCCTTTCTAATGTAACTGGTCAAGGTGCTAATAATTGGAAGGGTCTTGGTTATCAAGAAGGAATCCAAGTTCATCGGTCTCATGGGAAGAATGCTCATGATGCTAAGAAGAAGGTCCACAAGACTCTATACACTTATTGTGGAAGAGATGGACACCTGAAAGAAGACTATCAAAGTTGGCTTAGAGTAAGAATGACAAATATTAGACATGTCCACCAGGGGAGCACCTATCCTAAAAGTGTAAGACCTTTAAAAAACATGAAGAAACTCACACTACCTTGATGAAAAAAAAGGATTTAATCATACCTCTATCCTCTTACTGGGACCTCAAACTCAAATGGGTTCCCAAGTTTAATAAATGATTGTAAAAACAGAAGGGAGAAAAGGGTTCGCAATCAGAAAAATCTTTTTGTTATGTAATTTCTTAGGGCTATGAATGGATGGTATGATTGTATTCTATTTACTAAGATACTTCAAGGTGAAGGTGTCATATGTGATTAGTATTCTTATCCCAAGGATGATCTCAAAGATATGAAAGAAGTTGGCAAGCTCACAACAATGCAGAAGGAACTCTGGACATTTTAAGAATGCCATGTCTAGGACCTGGTCCTTAATGCCAAGTCTAGGACCTAGTCCTTAAACCTATTTCCAGAATAGTCATGGTATCATGTGGTGTAATTAATCTATCAAGATGAAGCTGGGATTCAACAAATCAACCTGACTTATTGGATAAATCAGTTTCCCTTCCAAAATTTAGCTATGTTCAGGAAGTAGGTATCCTTGGTAAATTAGGTTCATGTTGGTCTAAACTCAGTACCATACCCTTGCAGGTATACACCCACGGGAGTAAACTTAGAGGTGGAAAAATATAACAAGAACAAATTTGGAGATTCACTCAAACTAGAGAGGGACCTGGTCCCATCTCCCATGTTAGTATCTTGTCTGTTTTACCAAGAAAAAGCTGCGTCCTCCTTGTCCTTGTGTCAAAACAAAGTTGTATATTCTAAAATGGAAGGTGTGTCACCTAAAATATGATATTGATCACATCTTGTTCCCCCAAAAAACCCTTTCTTGTGCTTATTATTCCTTAAATCTTACTACATCCACTCCTTCTCATATTAAAAGAGGAGAATACAAAATTCCAAATGGCCCTTCTAAGAAAAAGACCTTCTTGATGGCTACAGGTATCCCAGTTTCTTGTCTTTCAAAGGATTCTAAGCTAAGAATCATGAAAAATCCCTTTCCAAACCTTCCTGAAAAACATCCTTCTTCTCTTACTCTTCCAAAGCTTAACTCCTTCATCACTCAACTGGTTAATGAAGAATCTTCCCTGAATCTTCAAAACTGTTCTGATAGTGTTGTCGTGGATGAAACATGGGTTTCTAAAAATCTTATCTTGTTTTCAAAAATCCCAAGAAAGAGCATAGTTGATCACAAGACAACCGATGCCAGTAAAATACCAAAAATTTCTAGAAAATAGTCTGGAAGTTTTACTAAGAAGCTGCTGACTCTTGAGGGACCTGGTCCCAAGAAGAGAAAATTAGCTGAAAGAGAATCTGTGATCACTTACACTAGAAGAAAGAATAGGGAGAAAACTAAGGTTGTATCCAAGGAAGTTTGAATCAGGTTCTTGAAGAATCAAAAGGTTTCAACAGGAAGGATTTTTGATTCAAATGTGCTAAAAAACCTAGTATGTTTGAACTTGTTGAGCTGGTTAAACATCAAGGTTGGATGCATTTCATAGAAGGACCTATTCCTACTATTTTTGATAAGATAGTCTGGGAATTCTATTTCACTTTGGAATTCTCAGACTACGGGGCAAGTCTGACTGTACATGTCCAAGGAAAGGAAATAAAGGTGAATGAGGAAACACTGGGAAGAAGGTGAGTTTGCCTAGGTCTCAAAATAAAAACATTGCCTCATCCACTGATTTGTATGTAATGGAATGCCTGAGTAGCATTGAATTCATTAATCTACCTCTACTGATGATAGAACACATTCACAAAGTGGTTCTTGATAAGAATGGAAAGCATGTCATGCCTTATGGATTTTGGCTGAACAAAGTACTTAATCATTATGACATTGTCTGTGATTCTGGAACCCAAGGATTTGTGATTTAAATATTTGACGTGAAAATACTGGTCAAGACTGAATGTGTCAAACCAGGTAGCATTTATCAAAGGGATCTCAGAAAGGAAATAGAGGAACTAAAGGGAAGTTTAGCTGCCAAGGATGAAGAAATCAGTAAGATTTATAAGTCAATTCAATATCTTTCCAAAGGAAGCCTATGTGACAAAGAAACGCTTAGAACTGAGAATGCTGAACTGAAGAAGAGGGTTTTAATCTTAACTGATGAGGTCCTTAGGTCAAATTCAGAGATAAGGCATCTCAACAACAACCTGACCCTACTCCTTCAAAATCTTTTTCCCAGTCCTTCACTTGTTAATCCTTCTTGATTTCTGTGGATTTTCCCCTAAGAACATTTAATTTATGAACTACAATAATACTTATCCTACTTATGAATGAATCTTTGATTTGTGTGTTACATTTTTTCTCTTTAAATTACAAAGTTATTCTTCATGTTAGAGTTGCCCCAGTGGCCATGAGTTAACTAATTTGTGCTTAATTTACTCTTAGTTTACTGTTGTCACTTTTCAATGATGCTAAAAGGGGAAATTACCGAGTTCATGTAGTAGGGAGTAGGTACCAGGTGTATTGAGTTGCATATTTTAATGGCATGCTGATAGGGGGAAGTATGTGATATACTGGACAGATGAATAAAGAAAGTCAGTTGACGGGGGGAAGTGTACAAATGCACTAAATAAAGGTGCATGATGACAGGGGGAAGAAATAAGAGGTTTTTTCTATAAATAACAACAAAGGACCATGTACCTGTGTTGCATGATGGAGGAAGCACGATGATAGGGGGAACATTCATCTTCAGGTGGTAATCACACTGATTAAATGTGATGAATGTGCACTAAAGCTCAAAGATGAATGGTTGGTTTGTCATCATCAAAAAGGGGGAAAATTTCTATCTATAGTTTTGATGATGATTAGCTAACTGCAAAGGACCAGATCCCTGGATATGCAAGATACAGTACAGCTGGCACACGTTGTCTGCACAGTTTTGTCCTCTTGTGTAACAAACTTGCAGGTGCTATTTTGTACTGATTAGGACAGCTGGTCCAATGATCTTTCATCCTTAATCATCACTTAGTTATAAAAGAAAAGAGATACCTCTTCATCAAAGTTTTTGAAAAATTAGTGAGAGGAATGAGAGGTATCAAAAAATCAATTTCAAGATTGCTCAAGCATTGCTTATGTTCTTAACTTTGTAGTATACTTAAGAAGTGAGTGAATATTCTTAAGTGCTGATTTGTAAATGAATTACTCATGTTATAAGAGTAGTGGTTTTGTTTGTTGAGAGAGGTGCTTAGGTAGAGTTACCTAAGTTTGTGAGACTGATTAGAGTTAATCAGTAGAGAGGGTCCTTGGTAGATTTACCAAGATGAGCTTGTAGTAGAGCTACTACAAGCGAAAGGAACCTAGAGGTAGGTTAATTGAAGGCTGTAATCAAGAGTTTGATTATAGTGGAAGTTGAGGTTCTTGTGAGGGCAAGCCGTGGTTTTTTCCTTTCTGGGTTTCCACATAAAAATCTGTGTTTTTACTCTTCCTGCACTGTCTTTTATTTTCCTGCATGATTAGTGTTTGTTTGCCTATGATTGACTTTGAGGGACCTGGTACCTCACTGTGTGGTGCAACCCCTCAGGATTTTAACACATTTCTTTGTGTCTTCAAAATATTTGTGTGTGTGTGGAGAAGAGGGGGGCGGAGGGGGGGAAACAGGTTGGACCCTAATAGCGTTTTGAATGTATCTTTAATTTTTTTTCAATTTAACTTTTTTTCTTTGAAGTTTTATATTTACATCGGTGTATCTCTATATATCAAAAATATAATAAGCATAAATAAATATAATTATTAATTACTCAAGAAACAATTAAAAAGTACTAAAATATGAGATAAATAATAGCTAAATGTATATATATTTGGCCTCACATCAATTGATATGTACAAAAACTAAATAATTATTGTAACAAACTAGCAATGGGCCGGATGACTAATGACTATAGATAGGAAAATTGAATTCCAAAAATCAACTTTTAAGAGAGAGAAACTCTCACTTCTATCTAAAATCCTACAAAATTCCTAACTCAAACTACAATGGCTACGAAGGATCCAATGCCCCCTTCCAACCAAACCTCCAAATCAAATTTACTATCATACAGTGGATAATTACTTCCCTACTACAACCAATGAAGAGCATAGAGATCAGCCAAAGATGAACTTAAAAAATACGGTCATGACCCCTTATGCGTATAACTCATCAGATAATAATTGCACACACACTATTCGATGGATATTAACCAAAACACAGGTTACATTGCAACTATTTTGGATAATAATCTACAGTTCCATGAGACCCACACCTCTTTGGATCATATCTCATTAATGCAGGAGGAAAAATAAGTATTTATAAACTACGGGAATTCTCTATTATCATAAAATTACTGTCCAAAAAAGTCAGTCATCAATATTTGAAACAAAGACAGACTAATATGTGAAAACCTACTAAAGAGATTATCCTTATTGACCTTGAATCAGATTATTATATCGTTAATTTTCTGAAGAAGAGAATTTGAGAAAGGCGTTACATAATGGGCCATGATTTATTAATGGGAGTTTTTATAAATTAAAAATGGCATCCTAACTTCGTAGTGTCCCAAGCTAAGAAAATCACATATGCAATATGGGTTCATTTACATCAGTAACCTACTATATTTTATGATGATGTCATATTAGCTAAGATTGGTCGAAAATTAGGATAATTTGTAAAAACGGATATAACCACTTCATCAACCCTAAAGGGAAGGTGTACATGTATTTGTGTGGAAGTCTCTTTAGATATGGTGGTAAAATCCCACGTGGTCATTGGGTAACACAAACAAAACATCCTCTACAATGAGGCAAACATACTTTGTATAATGTGTGGAAATTTGGGACATACAGACACTGTGTGTACTAAGAATCCTCAAACTAGAAAGAATAACGAATTCATAGACCTTTTCCGAAAAAGGAACATACAAAAAACAATGATATATCAGTAACAAAAGAGAAGGCTTCAGACTCAGAATGACAACTATTTCTTTCAAAAAAGAAACCATCAGGCAAGAAATCTTCTACTCAATCCCTACAGGTCTTGGATAAAAACCCAAGTATTAATCTCAATATTTTCAGTGCGGATACAGGTAAATTCTTCAACTCTAAGATCTTTCATTATAAGAAGATAAAAACTACATCAACACCTTTTTCTACTAAAAGCATTATTGATAATAATAGTTTATTAATCCTAACATGATTAAGAATAAGCAAGTTAAAGAGAAAAATCAACATAAAATTAAATCATGTCTAATAATTTTGACATCATGAACAGTAAGGCGGTGCTTGAACTCACTATTGGAAAAGCTTCCACACCCTTTATGTTACCCTATAATGCATCTACCTTTGTCCCCTAAATGAACCCCACGTCTCCATAATTCATCACACTATTGATGTCGCCCAAATTACACCTCTTTAAAAGTATAACATGGTCACTTGTTAAATATAGAACCCAACAAGGTTGGCGTCAATTCCACAGGAAATAGAATGAAAATTTATCACAAGATTTTTGACACAGTTGAAATGTACAGAAATTAAATGAGGGGTTTTGTAAGAATAATAGTAATAGTAACAATGTTGGTAAATAAAGTTGTTATCAGTATGAGACAATCATTAGGATTGTGTTCCCCTTGACTTCTTAACTTCACATACTTATCGTGCTCATCAAACTATCTCGGTACCTTACATGCAAAATCTAACAAGTTATGTATCACCTAATCATTTCTCAAACTTTGTTTGTATGAATTTCACTCATCTCGTCTCAGTATCAGAATATCGCATTACTAACCCTTATTTTGGATCTCAGATTAACTATCTCCTCTCGGTCTAAAGTTAATTAGATGATAGTTGATAACTTCAAATTACTGTTATGATCTTCTTTTCCCAATATCTACCTCTCTCTTGAGTTAGTATCAAATACAAGAGAGTTCTTAACATTTACAACCATTAATAAAGCAATCAAATCAAAGAAAACCATAATACATGCATGAACACCAATTTAGAATGACTCTACACTTTCTTTATTTTGTTAATTCATCAGGGTTCCCACAACCCTAGTTATGGGGTTTAGCTGCTCATGATTGTAAGAAAATACACAGAATTCATAATTGAAAGAATACACATGATCTCACTAATAATAAGAATCAAAACCAAAATCTCAAATTAATATCAATTCCTAAAAACTAACAACAAGAATTCCAAGATCAAAAGTGTACCTCAGAACTCAAAAGAATGTAACACATGTATAAAGTGCATAAAAGTGTGCAAACTAATAATAAAGAATCCAATGGATATGTATAGATACATTAGACAACCCATCCTAAACAAAGTAGGAAATCAGAGTTGGCACCAACCTATGACCCCACTTACAGGCCATAGGCAGTACA
Organism: Capsicum pubescens; assembly: GCA_030864215.1. NCBI lineage: Eukaryota > Viridiplantae > Streptophyta > Magnoliopsida > Solanales > Solanaceae > Capsicum > Capsicum pubescens. Next base: position 223,171,229 of record CM061543.1, on the reverse strand, counting down.
TGAGGGCGTAAGTAGGTTCGTAGGAATCAGAGGGATCTTCAGATATCAGAACCCCTACCAATGAGGGGTACTTACGATGCAGTAGGTACTACCTATGCCTTGTAGGTAGTTTTCATAGGAATCAGAACTAGACTTCAACTTTTAGAACTTCAAGAACTCCACCTACGAACCCAACCTACGGTCCCGTAGGTAGGGCTCGTAGGTATCCTCTTAGCTTCACTTCATTAATTTCTTCTTCTTCTCTTCTTAGAACACTATTTTCCTACAAAACCAATACAAAAACACATCACATCTAACAAAATACCTAAGTACTTGCATAATTTCTTGGTTTAAGCATCGAAAGTGTCATGAAACCATGACACATCAACATCCTCAACTTAGAACATTTGCATGTCCATAGGAAACTAACACATAACAAAAAAAATAGCGCTTAACTAAAAGAAACCTAAGACACCTTCGTCAGTCAATTTAATTTAGCTCAACTTTCTTACCCCCTAATATTTACATCTTTTAAAATGACTGTGTGGATCCATGTGGGACAACAATATGGCACAAGGGAATAAAGTGATGGAATTACATTAGCAACAAATAACCAAGAATATATACAATCAACACTACCCAAACAGATAACCAGTTAACAATACAACCCACGTACCCTCACAACAAGGAAGTCCCAACTCTCATAGTATCATAATGCATGGAAATGCAACGGACTATATCAAGATACTCACTCTCTCAAAGAAGTTCTAAAAATGTGCATAAAATACCATAGACTTGACCTTATTTTATATTTGTTTTTTTTTTGGGTAGTTGGACTAGGATCACTATAAAATTTTTTTAGGCTTGTAATGTAGGCTTGGGTTAGGTATGGTACATATGGAAAATAGTGACTAGTGTGTCATGGTTTTATGGCACTTTCAATGCTTAAACTAGGAAATTATGCAAGTTCTTAGGCCCTTTTGTTAGATGTGATGTGTTTTTGTGCTTATTTTGAAGGAAAATAGGTTTTGGATCAGAAGAGGAGAAAAAAGATGATGGAATTTTTTTGACTACTTACAGACCCACTTATTGACCGTAAGTGGTACTTATGCCCATCGTAAGTAGGGTCGTAAGTTGCAGAAAAAATTTTGACGCTGGATTTGCAGAAGACTACTCACTGAGCCACTGATCCGCTGATCCGCCGTAGGTGGTACTTACGACCATCGTAAGTGGGGTTGTAAGTAGCAAAAACAAGTTTTGAAGCATGGAGTTCCCTCTGAGATCTACGAACCCACCCAGGGTTCGAAAGTAGTACCTATGGAACGTAAGTGGGTACGTAGGTAGGTAATGACATAATTTTCCTAATTTATTTTGGATAGAATTTTTAAGGTTTTTGATGTAACTATAAATACCCCATTGATACTTACATCATTATATTAAGTTCTGAGATTCAATTTTAATCTTGGAATTCCTGTTCTTAATTTGTACGGTTGGATATTAATTTGAGATTTTAATTTTCATTCTTAATTTATTGTAAGATTATTCATACGCGTTCTATTATGAATTCTATGGGTGTTCTTGGAAACATGGACAGCTAAACCTCCTAACTAGGATTGTGGAATACCTGATGGAATAACAAAGTAGAGAAAGTACAAAGTCTTTCTTGATTGATGTTCTTGCATGTATTGTGATTCTCTTTTTTTTTGATTACTTTCTTAATGACTACAGATGTTAAGAACGTGCCTATATTCAATACTATCTCAATAGAGAGGTTGAGATAAGAAAAAGAAGGTCACAACAGTAATTTGAAGCTATCAACCTTCATATAATTAACTCAAGACCCAAAAGAATATAGTTCATTTGGGATCCAGGACAAGGGTTAGAAAAGTGATACCCTGATATCCAAAAGAAGATGAGTTAAATTCACCAAAGGGTGTTGATCGACGGTTGGTGATACCTAACTTGTTATATTTTGCCTGCAAGACATTGAGATAGTTTGATGAAGTACAATAAATTAGTAGAGTTAGGAAGTCAGGGGGAACATAGTCCTAGTATTAATCTCATACTGATTTCAACCTAAATTGATCAAGATTTGTTACTACTACTACTGTTTTCACAAAACACCCCTATTTACTTTCTGTACTTTTCGACTACATCAATTAGTTCTTGACATAGATTCGGTCTATTCCCTATGGGTTCGACCCCAACCATTGTAGGGTTGTTTATTTGACAATGATCGCATTATACTTTCTTGGAGGTGTAATTTTTGGCGACATTTGTGACTCACCCTCCTTGATACTACACTTAAATTATTGGCTCCACTACTTAACCATGCTTCTTTTATTTCTCCCCTTTTTTCTTCTTCTTTATTGCTTAATTGGATTGGGTGTGGTTTCCTTCATTCTTTTCATTAATTCATTTTTTTCCTTTTTTCCTTCTCATTTTTTTTTCTTTTTCTACCACACCCAACCTTACTTTCTTTTCTTTTATTCAACACCCTTCTTCATACCCATTTTTAACTATGCACCCCTATGATAACTACCCCAACTTAGGCGATTTACCTGAATTGAGGTACACAGTGTCCAAGGAGGGACCAGGGCCAAAATTGGTTCATTGTAATTAAATGGGAAGGTGAAAATAAGAAAATGGGTCAACTTGGGAATAAATAAGGGATCAAGGGACACTTATTCGCATTTGGTTGGTCTTTCTAGACTAAGAGTGGACTTATTCAAATATGACCTATGATCATGTCCTAACCAACTATCCTATAATCTAGACAAGACTAACCAAGCAAGTTCAAGATTAGATGCACAAAGAGAACTAGGTAAATGACTTACATACATATGGTACATGGTTAAATTATCAACTACTACCTATCTAGTTCATGCAATGCTAAGCTTTGATTATTTTATCCCTAATACTAATACCATAACAAGATTCAAATAATGGTCACACATATATTTACACACATAATTCATAATTTTTTTTGGAGGTGTATCATTTTTTCCAAACACTTAAAAAGCATAAAACAACATGCTAACTGCACTTAGGTTCCATATTTTCTTCTAATTAAATCTAAACAATGCATAACACATATAACGATACAACACCAACCCTAAATATGCCAACTCTACTAAGATAACACACTTTAGGGAAAAGAGACATGACAACAAAAAACCCGAGTGGTTGGTACACCCCCACCCCAATAGAAAACTAATGACAGTACCCAGAGCATACTAGAAAATATACAACAAAAGGGTGTAGGGACATACCTAGGATGATTTAGGTGACACGACCCGAACTTTGAACCATGTCGTATGGGCACCTTAGGCTCACATGAACCGGAGGCCACCCTGATAATCCAACCTAAACGTCTCATCATACCATAAGAGTCGAAGGAACTCCAACTCATACATCAGAATAATGGAGATAATAACATAAGTCAATATTATATTCATTACAATAACAATCCCCAAGTTCACAGTTGTTCACAACACCTCTATACAATCCCGGAGTCAATAAATGTATGTGTCGGGACAAGCTCTCGACTACAGCCAAACCAAGTCTTAAAGAGACCAAAAGATTAAGCCTTCCAAAGTAAGGAAGCTCACCACTTTAATTCATGCACGAACCATCTCGATCTACTAATTACTGCATAGGTAAAGAAGAAGATGCTCTGGGCCCTATGTCAGATAGGGACGTAGCGTCCGGAGATGGTTAGCGGTTGGAACACTAGTATGTAACTCGAGGATCAGTGATAAAATAACATCATTATTTAACAACAAGACAATTTATCACATTTCATCTCATTCACACACTTACCCGTACATATAGATATATCACATGCTAATAAAGATATCATATCAGGGCTCGTCATCATTCTCAAGCATTCATTCATTAGACATGAAGTGGAGGAATACCACCTCCCACACTCATATACTCAATATTCTCAACATGTTAGGGACTTCAACCACAATCACATTATCATTAGATTAGGGACTTCACCCGTTCACACACATTCATTAGCCAAGGATTCTAACCATATTCATAATCATTTGAACAAGGGACATTACCCACACACATTCATCTTGGTAGGGGACTATAACCTCATGCCTCTTTTTTAGGAAAGGGACTCTAACCACATGCCACACGTGGACTCTAACCACAAACCTTTTCATAAGGCGAGGTACCTTGATCTCATGAGATCTCATTAGGCATGGGACTCTAACCACATGCAATTTCATTAGGCAAGGGGATTTAGCCACAAGCCATTTCATAAAGAAAGAGACTTCAACCACAAACCATTACAACCATCATAACCGACATTGGGACTCTAACCCTTTACTCAGGCATCATTATACATTCAATGAACTTTAACCAATCCAACACTATTCATGACCACAAGGTCATTATGGGAGCCTTCATTGTCAACTATCTTATTAGGACGATGCCTTCATTCAATTCATCACACAATTCATTTTATGGTCCTCAAGACCCTCACAAGACATTCACATTTCAATAGCATTCTTATACCACATCTAGTTGAATACACTATGTAAGTTCATTTTACATTGAGAGACTTCAACCCCTTATTGGTTATTAGAACAACAATGTTATCATCACACCTTACATGTCTCATAATACCTCCATAACATCACTCAACAATAATTCATACTCATTTAGGCCCTTGGCCTATCTCAACACATTGTCAACATATAACTAGTCATTTTATTTAGACATTTTCACAAACACCCTTTGTACATACCTTTAACTAGGTCATTTTCATGGAAGATATCATCAAGGTTAGGGTTACTCAAGACCCTCATGTTCAAAAATATACCAAAAGCCTCAACATATTCAATCTACCATCAATAACATGTATCAACAAAAGTATAAGCAAGAATCATCATTATTCATTGTTAAATATCAAAACCCTTTTCATTTGATTCAAAACCACCATGTACACTTACTAATCCAAATGTGAAGTACATGGGTTTAGATTTATTTAAAGAGAGGGAAGAGATACATGCCTAAACAAGAAGACACACCAATAATCTTGACTCTTTCTCTTTCCACAAGATGAACACCTCCAAACCCTAGCCTTCAATCTTGTTCAAAGAGCCTTTTCAGTGTTTGGAATGTTTAAGTCTTGCAAATGAGGACATGGGATGCTATCATGACTTATATGGGTCAAGAACTTAGGGTTTTAGGCAAGGTAAATGACCAAAAGGTCCTTGGTTAAAATCTGGAAAACACACACATACAGGGGTACGACTCCCCTTCATGGTTCACTTGGCAATCATAACCTAGGGTACGAGTGGTACCCTAACTCGTACCCAAGGCTTCCCCTAGGTCAACCATACTGTTGTGGGTACGATAAGGGAACTTTGAGTCGTAACCAAGGGTACGACTCACCCTCCAATCGTGAGCTCAAGTTGTGACAAAAACAGTCCACACAAGGTTTGAGACCTTACTCTATATGGTTGACTAGTATACGACTCATAAGCATGGTTACGACCAAGGGATGACCTTGTCGTATGGTGTACAACATACTAACCCAATATAATGTCTAGTATACAAAAGGGGAGGTCATGGTGGGTACGAGTCATGACCTAAGGTACGACTCAAGTACCCCCAACCGTATCCACTCCAGAGACATCAAATAGGCTGTTGTCTTCTTCAAGGGTTCAAGTATAAGAGTTTCAATTCTTTCCCACATGGATAGGTGAGTATAGATTCAAGTTAACACCCCAATATACACCTAAGAATTCTTTAAACAAGTTTGAAACAACACACAACAAGGATACAATACAACACACATATTATGATCATTGCCATTCAACCAAAAATTTTACAGGGTCACATTCTCGGGTGTTTCATTCTCCCCCACTTAGAATCATTCATCCTCAAATGAATGGTAAAGTAAGAATAAACACAAGTTGACACACCAGCATACATCAAACCAAACCTTACACAATTTAGAAATAAACACACAACAAGGATGCAACACAACTCATATCATGATCATCGTCAATTAACTATTTTACTTCATTGGTCTTGGGACTCCAACCTATTTATTCCCATTACCTACTCATTTTATGACTTAGGGACTTCAACCCATCATTTATCAAATATGTAATGGAACTCAAAACATTGGAGACTTTACTCCATCATCTATCAAGGAAATGAATCAATTCTAAGTATTGGGGACTTAAACCCATCACAATAAGTCACACACCGTTTCATTGAATTAGGAACTTTAATCCATGGTCTAACAAGATACCAATCATTTCACACATTGGGAACTTTAATCCATTGTCTACCAAAGGCATAAACCAATCTCAATCATTGGAGACTTTACTCCATTATCTATCAAAGACATACATCAAAGTAAGGAGATCAATACATACCTCCATCACAAGATTTCAAAATGGGGAATAAATGCGGGTACTTGGACTTCATGTCCTCTTCCGCCTCTCACATAGCTTTCTTGGACTTTTGGTTCCTTCATAGAACCTTTACCAAATCCACTTCTTTCATTCACAACCAGCAAACTTGCTAATCCAAGATCCTCACCAGGACCTTCTCATAGGATAAGGTGTCCGAGATACCAATATCTTATGAGGGAAAAACCAAGGAAGGATCACCCAAACATTTCCGCAACATAGACACATTAAAAACCGGGTGAATGGAGTTCATACTAGGAGGTAACTCCAACTCATAGGCGACATTGCCAACTCTATCACAATCAAGTAAGGGCTAATATAGCGGGGACTAAGCTTCCCCTTTTTGCCAAACCGCATTACTCCCTTTATGGAAGACACTTTCAAGAATACCCAATTACCCATATTAAACTCTAAGTACCTGTACCTCATATCCCACATAGGACTTTTGGCAACTTTGAGCGGTTTTCAACCTATCACAAATCACCTTCACCTTCTCTAAGGGTTGGTGGACTAAATCAGGCCCAAGAAACTTACCTTCATCAACTTTGTACCACCCAATAGGAGATTCGCATCTCCTACCATACAATGCTTTGAAAGGTGACATGCTAATACTAGAGTGGTAACTATTATTATAGGCAAATTCAATCAAAGGAAAGTGATCATACCAATTACCACCATAATCAATTACACAAGCCCGCAACATATCTTCTAATGTTTGGATAGTTCTCTCCGCTTGACCATCCATTTGTGAGTGAAATACGGTGCTAAGGTACACCTTAGTTCCTAAACCTCTTTGGAATGACTTCCAAAAGTGGGATGAAAATGGAGGACCATGATCCGAGATAATAGATATGGAGCACTGTGCAACTTCATAACCTCTGCAAGAAATAACTTAGAATAATCTTCCATCGAGAAATTAGTTCTTACGGGAAAGAAATAGGCGGACTTGGCCATTCTATTAACAATGACCCAAATCGAATCACATTGATTCCAAAATCTAGGAAGACCGGTAATGAAATCCATATTAATGGATTCCCACTTCCACTCGGGTGACACAATCTCTTGGTATAGGCCACCGGGCCTCATGTGTTCAACCTTCACTTATTGACACACCATACATTTATCCACATGGCTAGAAACATCATGCTTCATATTATTCCACCAATAGAACTCTCTAAGGTCATGATACATCTTGGTGGAACCGGGATGAATAGCATAACGGGCTTCATGAGCCTCGCCCATGACCCTTTCCCTCAATCCACTGACGTCTGGAATGCATAGCCGACCTTGGTACCTCAAGATACCATAACCACCAATCACAAAGTCTACGGCTTTGTGTTGACCCACATTGCTCTTGATCTTCATCAAGTTGGGGTCCAATACTTGCTTTTCCTTCATCTCAACAACAAGAGACGATTGAGATACCGGATGCACAAACACACCACTATCCTCGGAGTTCGCAAGTCAAATTCCAAGATCCACCAAATAGTGAATATCTTTCACCAATTCCCGCATATCTTTATCACATGGGCCAAATTCCCCATAGACAATCTACTAAGAGCATCGACGACTATATTCGCCTTACTGGGATGGCAATGAAGACTCATATCATAGTCTTTCAATAGCTCAAGCCACTTTTTTTTGTCGGAGATTCAACTCCTTTTGGGTAAACACAAATTGGAGGCTTTTATGATTGGAAAATATATCAATATGAACACAATAAAGATAATTCTGCCAAATTTTCAAAGCAAAGACCATAACTAACAATTCTAAGTCATGGGTGGGGTAGTTCTTTTCATGAACTTTCAATTGCCTAGAAGCATAGGCCACCACCCTACCATGTTGTATCAATACACAACCAAGACTAATACGAGAAGTATCACAATAGACCACAAAACCATCACTACCCTCGGGCAAGGTCAAAATCGGAGCCGAGGTCAATTTATCTTTCAACTTCTCATAACTACCCTCATACGCATTGGACCACAAGAACTTGACCTTTTTTGGGTTAATTTGGTCAACGGGGCAGCTATAGTGGAAAAACTATCCACAAACCTTCTATAATAACTGGCTAGACCCAAAAAGCTCTGAATATCGGTTGGAGTCTTGGGTCTTGGCCACTTTTTAACTACCGCAATATTTTGGGGGTATACCATGATCCCTTCACTAGAGATGACATGACCAAGAAAGGCTACGCCTTTCAACCAAAACTCACAGTTGGAGAACTTGGCATACAAATGATGATCCCTCAAAGTTTGTAATACGACACGGAGCTGATCTACGTGATTTTCCATACTCTTAGAATAGACCAAGATATCATTAATGAAGACTTTGACAAACATGTTAAAAAATGGATGGAAGACCCTATTCATCAAATCCATGAATGCCGCCGGGGCTTTGGTCAACCCAAATGACATGAAAAGAAACTAATAGTGACTATATCGGGTCCTAAAGGCAGTCTTAGCGATATATGCATCCCTAATTTTAAGTTGATCATAAACCAATCTAAGATCAATCTTAAAGAAACACTTCGCACCATGAAGTTGATCAAATAAATTATCAATCCTAGGGAGAGGATATTTGTTTTTTACGGTCACTTTGTTCAACTGATGATAATCAATGCACATACGAAGGGAACCATCCTTCTTGCACACAAACAACACGGGAGCAACCCAAGAAGACACACTAGGCCAGATAAAAACTTTATCTAAAAGGTCTATCAATTTATCCTTAAGTTCTTTCAACTCCACTGGAGACATTCAATAAAGAGGAATGGAGATCGAACGAGTGTCCGGAACAAGGTCAATCCCAAAATCAATATCCCTATTGGGAGGGACACCGGAAAACACATCGAGAAACTTATTTACCACAAGAACAGATTCTAAAGATGGCTATTCCAAGTTAGAATCATTAACTCAGACCAGATGATACAAACACCCCATAGAAATCAACCTTTGGGTTTTAAGGTAAGAAATAAACCTTTCCTTAGGAACTTAAGGACCACCTTCCTATACATTGACCAACTCATTAAGGAATTTGAACACGACCATATGGGTTTGACAATCTAAGAAAGCATTGTAAGAGTGTTACCAATCCATTCCCAAAATGACATCAAAATCGACCATGTCCAACTCTATCAAATCAACAAGAGTATCTCTACCATAAATAGACAACACACATCCCCTGTAGACTCTTGTAACCACCACAGAGTCTATGACTGGGGTAGAGATAGAAAAAGGAGCCAATAAACTCTCAAAACCAAAATCAAGATGTACATCCACATACGGGGTCACATTAGAAAGAGTAGACCCTAGGTAAAGAAAATAATACATATCACAGGAGAAAAGTCACAACATACCCGTTACTACATCAGGAGATGCCTCAGAGTCATGGCGAGTAGCAAGCGCATATAAGAGGTTTCGGCTAGTGCCGGTGCCAGAAACAAAAGTAGCAATAGACATAACACCCTTTGGTGTGAGAGAAGGAGCAATAAGGGTCCTGTTGGCCCAAGAAGATCCTAGAGAAGGGCATTCATGCTGTAGATGCCTAATTTAACCACAATGAAAACACTTTTTCCTCCCTTACTCACACTGACCATGGTGACTCTGACCACAAAATCTACAAGGAGGGCGGGGTGGAACCAACTGAGCACCACTAGTCTAAAATATGGTACCTTATGTCCAAGACCCTCTACTGAACTGAGAGAGACAACCACCCAAGAACTTCAGGTAAGGAGAGAAAACACTAGCCGAGGAGAACAAGCCTGAACTTCCCCATTCATTTGTGCCCACTTGCCACTACTTTTACCACTACTCTCGAAAGGCCTAAACTTTCTTCCTTGCATCTCACTAAGCTCAAATTGCTTGTTCTTATCATCCTCTACTTGTTTCATATACACAACCAATCTAGAAATATCCATATTCTCAATTAACAAGGCTGCCTTACTTTCGAGAACTAACTCATGGGACAACCCTGAGACAAACTTGTGCCATTTTAGCCCTCATACTAGAAACCATCTCGGGAGCATACCTTGACAATTGATGGAATTTCAAGGCATACTCTTGAATGAACATTCTACCTTGCTTTAAGTTTACGAAATCTTCTGCCTTTGTGTCCCTCAACTTTTGAGGAAAGAAGCGGTCATAGAAAGCCTCGGAGAAATCCTCCCACATAGTGGGGCTAGCATCAACGCCCATAGACAACTATCAACCCTTGTTTTACTGGTACGTGACATCCTTTAATTGGTAGGATGCAAACTCGATGGTCTCAATTTTTGAAGCGTCCATAATTCAAAAGATTTTCTCTATTTCATCAACGAAGCCTTGAGGATATTTCTCAACCTTTATACTGGAGAACATAGAAGGGCTCAACCTCATAAATTGTCCAATTCTTATAGACTCAAAAGCAACGATAGATGGAGCACCACGCTTCACTTAAGAAGATACCAATTGGGTTAAAAGGTTGATGAAGCGATGAAACTCTACATTAGTATAATCCCTTTGAGAGGATAAGTCAGGGTTAGTGGGGGAAGAAAGGACCCCATGAAGATGCTCGGATGCTGCAGCTCTAGCATGAGTCTAAACTCCTGAAGTTGGACGAGATCCATCCATAGGTCCCTCAGTTAGAGATGGAGTGTTTGCTTGCATCTCAGATCTCTTTTGAGGTATGATCTGAAAGATAGTAAATGGAATCAGAAGAGTCCAAGACCTTAGACTTTATACCTTGAGATTAAAATACAAGAAAGGTAAACATTTCCTAAGATGTCTCATAGCCTCTCTTTTATAAGTGTGGCGAGCTTCATATTCATAAAAGCGACTCTACTCGACATGGCATTATGAACACCCAGCTTACCATAAGCCTAGGCTTTGATACCAACTTGACATGACTCGAACTTTAGACCATGTCATATGGGAAACTCAGGCTCACATGAATAGGAGGACACCTTGATAACCTAACCTAAACATCTTATCATACCACAAGATTCGAAGGAACTCCAACTCATACATCAGAATAGCAGAGATAATATCATAAGACAACATTTTATTCATAACGATAACTATGCCTAAGTTCACAGTTATTCACAACACCTCCACACAATCCCAGAGTCAGTAAACGTATGTGTCAGGACAAGCCCCCGACTATAGACAAACCAAGTCTTAAAGAGACCAATTCTAAAGATAGAGACCAAAGAGATAACACCTTCTGAAGTAAGGAAGCTTACCACTTCAAGTAAAGCACGAACCGCCTCGATCTACTAATCATTGTACAGGTAAAAAAGAAGAGGCTCTGGGCCCTACATCGCTTGGGATGTAGCATTCGAAGATGGTTAGCGGTTAGAATGCTAGCATGTAACTCAAGGATAAGTGATAAAATAATATCATTATTCAACAATAATACAATTTATCACATTTCATCTCATTTACATACTTACATGTACATATAGATATATCACATACTAATCAAGATATCATATCAAGGCTCGTCATCATTCTCAAGCATTCATTCATTAGATATTAAGTGGAGGACTACCACCGCCAACACTCATAGACTCATCATTGTAAATATGCTAGGGACTTCAACCACAATCACATTATCATTAGATTAGGGACTTCACCCGTGCACACACATTCATTAGCCAAGGACTGTAACCAAATTCACAATTATTCAAACAAGGGACTTTACCCACACACATTTATTTAGTAAAGGAACTTTAATCTCATGCCCATTTTTTAGTCAAGAGACTCTAACCACATGCCACACGTGGACTCTAACCACAAGCCTTTTCATAAGATGAGGTACCTTGACCTCATGAGATCTTATTAGGCATGGGACTCTAACCATATGAAATTTCATTAGGCAAGGTACATTAACCACAAGCCATTTCATAAGGAAAGGGACTCCAACTAAAATCCATCACAACCATTATAACTGACATTGAGACTCTAACCCTTTACTTATGCATCATTATACATTTAATAGACTTTAACCAATTCAATACTATTCATGACCAAAAGTCCCTTATGGGAGCCTTAATTTCTCAACCATCTCATTAGGAAGATGCCTTTATTTATTTCATCACATAATTTATTTTATGGTCCTCAATACCCTCACAAGACATTAATATTTTAATAGTATTCTTATACCACACTCTAGTTAATACACTACGCAAGTTCATTTCACATTGAGGGACTTCAACCCCTTATTGGTCATTAGCACAACAAGGTTATTATCACACCTTACATGGCTCATAATACCCCCAAAACATCATTCAACAATCATTCATACTCATTTGGGCCCTTGCCCTAGCTCAACACATTGTCAACATATAACTAGTTAATCAAGACCCTAATGTTCAGCAATATACAAAAGGCATCTACATATGCAATCTACCATCAATAAGATGTATCAACCCAAGTACAAGCAAGAATCATCATTATTCATAGTTAAATATCAAAACCCTTTTCATTTGATTCAAAACCACCATGTACACTTACTAATCCAAGTGTGAAATACATGGGATTAGAGTTATTTAAAAAGAGGAAGAGATACGTACCTTAAACAAGAATACACACCAATAATATTGACTCTTTCTCTTGCCACAAGATGAACACCTCCAAACCCTAGCCTCCAATCTTGTTCCAAGAGCCTTTTTTCAGTGTTTGGAGTCTTTAAGTCTTGCAAATGAAGACTTGGGAGGCTATCATGACTTAATAGGCAAAGGAATTAGGGTTTTATGCAAGGTAAATGAACAAAATTACATTAGTTAAAAGCTGGAAAACACACATGTGCAGGGGTACGACTCCCTTTCACGATTCACTTGGCAGTCATAACCTAGGGTACGAGCGGTACCCTAACTCATACCTAAGGATTTAACTAGGTTAACCACACTTTTGTGGGTATGAGAAGGGAACTTTGAGTCATAACCAATGATATGACTCACCTTTCAATCATGATCTCAAGTCATGAACAAAATAATCAACTCTAGGTTTGAACTTTACTCTATACGGTTGACTAGTATACGACTCATAAGCATGGTTATGAACAAGGTATGACCTTTTTATATGGTGGACAACATACCAACCTAACATACTATCTAGGATACGAAAGGGGAGGCCATAGTTGGTATGAGTCATGACCTAGGGTATGACTCAAATACCCCCAATAGTATCCCCTCCAGAGACATCATAGAGGTTGTTGTCTTCTTCAAGGTTTCAAGTCTAAGTTTTTCAATTCTTTCCCACATGGATAGGTGAGTAAAGATTCAATTTAACACCCCAATATGCACCTAAAAAGTCTTTAAACAAGTTTGAAACAACACACAATAAGGATAAAACACAACACACATATCATGATCATTTCTATTTAACCAAAAAATTTTCAAGGTCACATTCTCGGGTGTTTCACTAGGCATCAGAAGCGGGCTTACCCCCAACTGGGGCATTATGTGGCTTATTGCTGGGAGGTGGTGGTGGTGTGTAATGACCCTTTAGGTCATTTTATATATTTCCATTTATTTTTTCCATTAGAGATTTCCTATAGCTTTCCTAAGTCATTTATGACTTATTGGGATTGACAGTTTGATTACTGACCAGTCATTTGTTTTTTTGAGACAATTCCCTATTTTGAAGTCTTTGTTGGTTCTAATTGGCTACCGTAAAAATACTTCAATCAATTGATCTCGTATGCTAAATATGATTATTCCAAAACTATGGAATGTCAATTTTAGGTTTGGTGGACCTTTGGTTTGTGTCCTGAGGCACCTATGTACATTTCGAGCTATTGGTTGAAAGTTAAGGAAATGGAAAGTTAGGCGTGGGACCCATTTTTCATCAAAATAACCTAGGATGGAAATTTTAACTGTGCCATTGAGTCTAAAATGTTGAATTTGATAGGGTAGCATTGTCAGTTTGCATATACGGGGTTCTAAATGAATCCCGAGGGATTGGTTGAGACATGGACTCAGCTATTGCTGGTGCACTGGTGATCGCGACCCATAGATAGTTATGGCTATCGCGACCCAGTTTGCAAGAGTCGTGAATACCATATTCTTAGTCGTAAGAAACATTCTTGCCAGTGTGTCCAATTTTGCTAATAGTGATGGCTATGTCACGAATGCGACTTTCGGTCCTTTAGCTAAGTATCACAAATAGAGATCAATAGATTACGAATGTGACACCTAGATTCCTATGAAGGGTATAAATACCCTCTATTTCATCTTGTTTTTGCCTATTCCTCATCCATTTTTATAAGAGTTAAACCCTAAAAAGTGGGATATCTTAGGAATAACATTTGGGTGCTTTTGGGAGCTTACGTAAAGACCGATTACACATTTTTCCTTCAAATTTGAGGTAAGATTCTTCCATTTTCATGGTTGATTTCTCCTTTAATTTTCTAAAATCTCTAAACCTTGGTGACTTTATTATATCACAATTATAGCTCGAAATACATCCATTTTTAAGGGTAAATGTTTCGTAAGCATATTGGACATCGAGTTGGTTTCAAAAATGCAATTTTTGTAAATAGGCCCCACATGGGATTTTTGAGTAATTTGGATCCAAAGTACAATAGTCCAATATAGGTATCATTATTTTCGTTTTGATTAATAGATTGTGATTTTGGTAGCGTGGCATTTTACAAAATCTTTGGGAGGTAAAATTAGTGATTTAGCAGATTATTTGAGATTTCTTTGGTGTCCATGTATGCTAGGTTTTCCCTCCTTATATATTGAAATAATTCATAGTATGTTTATAATATTGTTTTAGATTTGGGATGTGTTTTAGGTATTGGTGATCTGATTGGCAATGCTTAATTTGGGCATACTTGGCTTAGTTGTTGATGCTTTAGATAAAATGTTTATCTTAGGATTGATTAAGTCTATGATAATATCTAATAGTGGATTTAGATAGCTTAACCTAGTCCAGGGTAGAATTTGCCTTGAAATAGATTTCAGGGATTTAGAAGTAGGCTCTTTGACCCACCTTAGGCCAAGATTCATGTTGACCCTTGTAACCTTTAATACGATTGTTATACACCTTAAAAATGCTTACTAAGGGAATATTGAGGAGATTCGTCCTTTAGTGGTTATTATGGGTTGGTATTAGGAGTTGATGCTTATTGATATTCTGATAATGATATATATGCATATATATATATATGTATATATATATTTACTGGTTTGAGTTTGGGTATGTTTTATGATATTGATTATATATATTTATTGGTTCAAGTTCGGGTATTATTTATGATAGTTATTATATATATACCAGTTCGAGTCCAAATATTGGCCATGATAATGATTGTATGATTATCGGTTTAAATCTAGATATTGATTAATACTGATTATATATTTATCAATTTATGTTCGAATATTAATTATGACTATGATAATACATGTACTGGTACTATTCCGACAAGGGAGTATGATATTGATAATATGAATACCGGTTTAAGTCTGAAAATAAAAAAGTGTTATAGTATGGCATGACATAGCTGGATCCTAGGCGTGTCATAAAAGTTGGTAAGTGATCGTGGTTCGATTATGCTTTACTTGATTATACCATCCAGGATAATGGGAGCCAGTGTTGGGTTATTTACTTTTTTGTACTTATAGGCTTATGGGTGACGATTTTGTAGTTATAGTTACTGGATCTTCATGATACTGGTTTGGCTTATTTATTTAATTGTGTATAATGATGTTGGAGTTACTTTCTGGTTGGTCCCTTTTCTTGACTTAGTTATGTTATCTTGCATTTTGATGTGTGAGCTAATGCTAACCCATTTGAGGCTTTTAACTAAGAATAATTGCAAAGTCTTAAGCAACTTTTGTCGTTTTAGATTGTTTTATGTTTGATTTTGCAGTAGAAGCTATGATGCAAGAGAACCAACAAGGATGGAAGCAAAGGAGTTGAAATCTGAAGTAATTCGAAGAGAAGTGTGGCTGATGACATTTCTGATAAGTCATCATCCTTGTGATAAGTTATTATCTTTATCGTCAGCCTCAGACAGAGAATGCACCTGAGTTGAGAGTTGTGACGACATTTTGTGATAAGCCGTCAAGGAGCTGATAGGTCATCAAAATTGCCGTCAGCCTAAGGCAGAGCATGAGAGCTGAGGTAGAGACTTAACGATATTTGTGATAAGTCATCGAGGAGTTGATAGGACATCACAGTTTGTCATCATCCTAAAGCAATGAGTATCAAAAGCAAAGAGGAGCTGGCGACATTTGTGATAAGTCATCAGCCTCCTGATAAATTGTCACGAATGTCGTCACCTAATTCGAGGGATTATTAAACTCTGTGATTTTGTTTCCTTATTTAGGCTGAACTATTTAAAGTCTTGTTTAGGGTTTTCTTGAGAGTTCCGAATATTTTTTGGAGACACATATTTTGATATTTTCTCTCTCTAGTTTCTTGACTAGAACAAACAATTACTTTGAAAAGATTATCATCATTATTTTGGGATTACTATTGTGATCTAATCTGAGAATCTCTAGTTTCTATTCATTTTGTGGTAAGTTTATCATTCAAATCATGAATATAACTAGTTGTTTTGATTATTACATCATGAGCGGCTAAATTCCTTTAACTTGAATTATGGGATCTAGGGTTAAGTCTTGATAAGGTACTGAGTGTTCAAGATTCAAAAGGTGGTAGGACTCCTTGATAATTCTGAGGTTTTAATTATCGTCTATTGGTTGCAAATGATAGATAACATCTGCTTTTATTTGCTTGATAAATAAACTAAATATAGTGGGAACTGAATTATTAACAGGGACTTGGAAGCACTAAAAACTTCCATTTTATAATTGATGTTGGAACAAGGTTGATTAACCTGTGGTAAAATCTGGTCATGAATATAAATTCCCTAAGTCCGAGAGGATTAGGTAATTAAATGCTTAAGTAGGTCGAGAGACATTTAGGCATAACTTCGATAAAGATAACTTGTTGTCCTACCTATTGTGAGAATCTTGAACCACCATTAGCATCTGTCAAGTACCAAAACCCCTAGTGAACATAATTCTTGTTTTTCCATAAACTCTTGATTACGAACACTGTAACTAAAGTGACCAACAATTACTTGCTAAACTAAAAACCCCCAGTTCAAGAAACATCCAGCTATCAGTTGATTAAATTACAAATGACTTAAGTTCACACCATGTTCCCTGTGGGATTCGACCCCAACCTAGTTGGGTTTTATATTGACAATGATCTCTTATATTCTCATTAGAGAGGTGTAGTTTGAGCGTTATAAAAAATGGCGCCGTTGCCGGGGAATACGGTTGTAAATTAAAGTTTGGTACGCTAATTGACTGTTAGTCAAGTTTCCTAGTTTTACATTTATTTGTTGTTTTTGTAATGGAACCGTTGCCGGGGAATACGGTTGTAAATTGAAGTTGGGTGCGCTAATTGACTGTTAGTCAAGTTTCCTAGTTTTACATTTATTTGTTGTTTTTGTTTATTGTAGGATCTTTGTAGTGTATGCCAAGCACCAGAAGTTTCGGAGAACCATTATTACCACTTAATCCAAAACCGTATCGAATTGGAAGAATGGCAGAATAGCAAGAGGCTGATAGATTGGCAGCCTTAGCTAGAGCTTAGGTTAATGTGCAAAATGTCGGTGAATCAAAATCGTGTGGATGGAGATTTGGGAGATGAGGAGTTACTAAATCCTGGTAACCCAAGGCGTGTAGAGCAAATAACAGCTCCAGTACGACGTAATGTTAACAAGAACCATCCATTTCGAGAAAGGCAAGAGTACCCACCGGTCCAGTATGACCTTAATAATGATGATGGAATGGATGGAGCAGGTACAATGGGTGCAATCATTCCTCCACCATTGGCACCTGGGGCTAAATTCAACATTACGAGTACTATGATTTAACTCCTCAATCTGAAGGAGTTGTTTGGTGGCCTTCCTGGGGATGACCCAAACTTGCATCTGGTGAATTTTGTCACCATATGTAAATCTTTTGATAACCCAGGAGTGGGCTAGAATTCTATCCGGTTGAGATTGTTTCTGTTGTCTCTGTCTGGGGAGGCAACTTTGTGGATAAATGAGCTAACACCCGATTCTATAACCAACTGGAGGTAGTTGAAAGGAGATTTCTTAGAAAGGTTCTTTCTGCCTTACAGGAGGGTATGGTTAAGGGATGCGATCAAAAACTTTAGGCAGATCCCAACTGAAGCCTTGCATGAAACCTGGGAAAGATTTAAGAAGAAGCTGACAGAATGTTCGAACCACAATATGATGGACATATACTTGATGGAGACTTTGTACAGGGCTCTTAACTCTATGGCAAAACCAATTGTAGATAATTTTACTGGTGGTTCATTTTTTGATCTTACATTCTTAGAGGCTTTAGAGATTCTAGAAAGAATGACCAAACAAAGTCGAGCATGGCATACCATAGACTCTGTGGTAGCTAGCCTCACTGTGTCTGGGGGTATTACTGCGGAACAATGCAGAAGAGATAAGGAGCGTGACCAAGACATGGATCACCTTAAAACGCAGATGGACTTGCTAACCAAACACTTGCTATCAGGCAAAACTAATAAGGTTAAAGCTATGGGATCTCAGGACAGATTTGATGCTGATGCAGAAAAATAGGCGAACTATATTAATAATCAGGGAGGTTTCCGAGGAAATTACCAAGGGAATCAAGGTCAGAATTATTATGATAAGCCTGGTTGTAAAGATAAAGAGCAAGAAAATTAAAGGAACAACAATGATAGGAACAGGCTCTATATCCCTCCTGGAAATCGTGAGACTGCTACAATAAGTTCTGAAAAGATGTCCATGAAGGACATAATGGCTAAGTTGTTGAAGGGAGTGGAAGCTACCAAATCTGGTGTGACTACCATGAAGAATGATCTATTATCTATTAGTCAGTTGGTAAACTTGCACTCCACCGCAATCAAACAGTTAGAGCAGCAGATGAGCCAACTCGCCGCAACATTCCACCAGAGAAAGAGCGGAATATTACCAAGTAATATGGTCCAAAATTCGTGGAATGATGAATCATTTATGGTGATTACCACTAGAAGTGGTAAGATATTACTTAGACCTTTTGTGGAAAACATGTAGTTGATAAGGTAGTTGATGATGAATCGGAAGAAAGAGGTCCAGTGGAGTCTGAGAAGCTGGATAATTCTGATGATGCTCTGGAAAAAGAGAAAGAAAAGGAAAAAGAGGTAGTGTTGAAAATTATCCCAAGAACACCACCTCCCTTTCCTTAGCGATTGAAGAAAAAAACTGATGATGCAAGATTCAGTACATTCATGGCAATGCTCAAGCAGTTGACAATAAATGTGCCAATGTTGGAGGCACTCAAACAAATTCAAAGATATGCTAAATTCATGAAGGACCTTGTAACTAAGAAAAGAAAAGCGACCTATAAATTGTAGGATAATCTCCATCATTGTAGCAGTATTTCTACAAGGACCTTGGTGCAGAAGAAGCCAGACCTAGGCACATTCAGTATTCCCTGTACAATTGGGACTATGGAATTCACCAAGGCATTATGTGATCTGGGAGCAAGCATTAATTTGATACCGTTGGATGTATATAGAAAGTTGGGTCTGGGAAATCCCACACCCACCAACATGCGACTCGTGATGGCGGATAGGTCAGTAAAATGACCTGTTGGCATTTTGTATGATGTGTTGGTGAAGGTAGCCAACTTTATATTCCCATCAGATTTCATTATTTTGGATTGTGAGGTGGACTTTGAGGTTCCCATAATATTGGGTCGACCTTTACTCACAACTGAAAGTATGTTAATTGATTTGACAACAAATGAGCTCTTATTCAGGATGAATGATGAAGTGGTACAGTTTGATGTGTGTGATACGCCCAAATTACAACTCTCGTTAGAAAGTGTAAGCGGTCGCTGTCAAATATAGAACCCAACTGGGTTGGGTGTCGAATCCCACAGGGAATACTATGATCACTAAGTATTACGATTATTATTAGACTGTTGGTTGAAGATTCCAAGATAAGGGGGGTTTTGGTTTAAATGTACAATAGTACTATTAATGTAACGAATAGGACGATATATGTAAGAGTAATTGATCACAGAGAATGACAAGTTAAGGTTATGTCCACCTTGTAGCTTCTACTTCTATATTAACTATGGGTAATACGAATTTTATACATGCATGCACTTATAGAGAGACGTATTCTAATTCTAAATCCAAGTGTTTTTCAACCATCAAGGATTTATTCACCTTAGTTCTCTCGAACCTAAAGTGTACAACAACTTATACGAACTCTCCAAGTAGTTAATCCTGCTAGGGCATTAATGTGTAAACTAGAGGTTGGAAACCCTAATTTCTTGTCACACTCTCTTTTCCAAACAACAACTTTTCTATCGAACAAGTTATTGAGATAATGGCGTATTCCCTATGTTTGCAACCACGAGAATTCAATTATAATGAAGAGAGTAATGATATAAGTGCATTACACATCATAAATTCACAAACCCATAGCAATAGAGAGTATACTACAAGGTTTCCATAACCCTAACAGATAAGTTCAGCTACTCATGAATACAACGAAAATCACAATAGACATAATCATCATACCAAAACTTAGTACAATCTCGGCGATGGAGATGACTAGCGACAATAAGAGAGGAATGTGTTTCTCTCTCTCCGTTGCTCAAGCTAAGCCATTTTCTGCTCTCCCAAAAATATTACAGAATCTGAATTATGTGAATAATAGCTGAAAATTCAGCAATAAGGTTTTTAATAACAACCTTCTCTACTAAGTTTCTACTGCATCCTTAACTATTTAAAAATGTTGAGTTTGCCCGGGAAAAAGTTCCCATGCATCACATTTAGTCCAAAAGCTGCCTTCCCTTTTATGTGAAGTTTTCCTTTGCTGTCCACAGGTCCCCAAAGTGCTGAAATCTTCCGCATTAGTACCTGAAAAGCATGCTAATCACATAGGTCAACTCACTTAATTGAAAGTAGACTAAAAGTGCAGGAATTATGTATTTTATCCTCAAAACTTAGCTAAAACATGGGTAAGTTATGGTGCTTAGACGTATAAATACGCCCAACATCAGTGTGTAAATCAATGAAGCAACAAGAAGAAATGAGTATGTTCTCAGTAGTTGATGTGTATTATGAGGACGAACAGGAGGTGTCAAGAGAAGAGCAACTTGTTGTCGAGCTTTTTGCCGCAGTTTTGATGAACTTTGATCGTGAAGTCATTGAAGAGTATGAAGAGACTGTTTGTGCCTTTTTAGGAATGGGTTCATATCCTTATGCTCTTAAAAATCTAGACCTTAACCTTGCTAATCGACCAACACCACCAGCTAAGCCATCCATTGAAGAGCCACCAATGTTGGAATTGAAAAAACTGCCTGGGCACTTACGGTACGTGTTTTTGGGCAACGAAAATATGCTACCTGTTATTATTGTGGATGATTTGGGTGAGAAATAGGTAAAAACACTTATTCCAGTATTTCAGAGTCATAAAAGAGCTATAAGATGGACTATCACATATATTATTGGCATTCCCCCTCGCATCTGCACGCATAAAATACAACTTGAGGAAGATTGTATTCCAACCATAGAGCATCAACGCCATCTTAACCCACAAATACAAGAGGTAGTTAAGAAGGAGATTATTAAGTGGTTAGATATAGGAGTGGTTTACCCTATTTCTGACAGTAAATTGGTGAGCCCAGTTCAATGCGTGCCAAAAAAAGAGGGCATGACTGTGGTTGCAAATGAAAGGAATGAGTTGATTCCACTCAGGCCTATGACTGGGTGGAGAGTTTGCATGGATTACCGCAAGCTAAATTCATGGACTCTGAAATACCATTTCCCTATGCCCTTTATGGACCAAATGCTTGGTTGATTGGCCGGAAGGGGATGGTATTGCTTTTTGGATGGTTATTCTGGATACAACCAAATCTATATTGCTCTTGAATATCAGGAGAAGACAACATTCATATGTCCATATGGCACCTTTCTATTTAAAAAGATGCCATTTGGGCTATGCAATGCACCCACCACTTTTTAGCGGTGCATGATGTCTATCTTTTTAGATATGGTGGAGGACACCATAGAGGTATTCATGGATGATTTCTCTGTGGTGGGAGATTCATTTGAGGTGTGTTTGGCAAACCTGAGTATAGCCTTGCAATGATGTGTTGAATTTAATTTGGTGCTTAACTGGGAAAAATGCCATTTTATGGTAAAGGAGGGCATCGTTCTCGGTCACAAAATTTCAGCAAAAGGGATAGAAGTTGATCGAGACAAGGTGAAAGTTATTGAGAAACTACCACCTCCCATTTCAGTGAAGGGAGTGCGTAGTTTTCTTGGACATGCTGGCTTCTATCGGAGGTTTATAAAAGACATCTCGAAGGTTGTAAATCCACTTTGCAAACTTTTGAAGAAAAAAGTGAAGTTTTCCTTTGATGATGATTGCTTGAATGCATTTGAATGCCTTAAAAAGAAGCTGGTTGAGGCCCCTATTATTGTTGCACCAGACTGGTCAAAACCATTTGAAATCATGTGTGATACAAGCGGTGTTGCTCTGGGAGTTGTATTGGGACAAAAGAAGGAAAAACTATTTCATCCAATATATTATGCCAGCAAAGCACTGAATGGAGCACAAAAAAACTACACTGTCATTGAGAAGGAACTTCTGGCTATAGTAGATGCTTTTGAGAAATTCAGGGCTTATCTGCTTGGGACCAAGGTGGTGGTTTACACCAACCATTACAACTTTGAGGTATTTGATAGCTAAGAAGGATACAAAACCAAGGCTAATTAGATGGGTGTTGCTACAAGAATTTGACTTTGAAGTCAAAGATAGGAAAATGAGTGAAAACCAGGCTGCATATCATCTATCTAGAATGGAAGGTGAGCAGACAATTAGAGATGAAATGGATATAAATGATGCCTTTCCAGATAAGGAGATCTTGGCTGCTGCTGTGGAGAAATTGCCTTGGTATGCTGATTTTCCAAATTATGTCGTGAGTGAGGTCATCCCAAAAAATCTTTCCTTCTATCAAAGAAAGAAATTCCTGCATGATGTGACACATTACTTCTGGGATGATCCGTATATTTTTTGGCGATGTGCGGACAATATTATAAGGTGATGCGTGCCGAAAGTGGATGTATTATGCATATTGGAAGCATGTCATGCTTTCCCAGTTGGAGGTCACCATGCAGGTGACCGAACGGATAGGAAGGTATTGCAGAGCGATTACTATTAGCCAACATTGTTCAAGGATGCCCACGAGTTTGTGCTGAAATGTGACCAATGTCAAAGGCAGGGGTCAATCTCCAAAAAAACATGAGATGCCTTTGACTAAGATACTTGAAATGGAATTGTTTAATGTCTGGGGCATCGATTTCATGGATCCTTTTGTAAGCTCATATGGGATGAAGTATATTTTAGTTGCTATTGACTATGTCTCGAAATAGGTTAAAGCTGTTGCCTTGTCTGATAATGAAGGAAAAAGAGTTGTTGCTTTTCTAAAAAAGAACATCTTCTCTCGCTTTGGAGTACCACACACTATTATAAGTGATGGAGGATCTCATTTTTGCAACAAAGTGTTTCGAGTAGCTTTAGTAAAAAATGGGGTGAAACAACATAGAGTAGCCACTCCAAATTACCCACAAACTAGAGGGCAAGTGGAGGTGTCAAATTGAGAGATTAAAGCCATCCTAGCCAAAACGGTGAATGCTACTCGGAAAGATTGGTCTCGAAAGCTCGATGATGCCTTATAGGCATATCGAACTGCTTTCAAGACACCCATTGGTATGTCACCATTTCAGCTGGTCTATAGAAAAACTTGTCACTTACCAATAGAGCTGGAACAAAAGGCCTTATGGGCACTAAAAAAGCTAAATTTGAGTTGGAAGGAGGCAGTAGAGCTGAGACTAGGACAACTGAATGAGATGGATAAATTCCATCTCAGGGCATATGAATGACAAGACCTCTATAAGGAAAAGATAAAAAAATACCATGATCGGAGGATAGAGAAACGAGACTTCCAAAAGGGTGACTTGGTGCTTCTGTTCAATTCCAGACTTAAACTGTTCCCAGGTAAGCTTAAATCTAAGTGGTCAGGCCCTTTTAGATTTAGTCAAGTCTACTTATTTAGAGTAGTGGAACTTGAAAATAAAGACGGCAGTACCTTCAAAGTTAATGGGCAACGAGTCAAACTTTATATTGGTCCAAAAGAATCAATGAAAAATATCAAAACTATCTATCTCGATGAAGTCTGAAGTAATCGAGATACCTGAGTCAAGCCGCGACGTTAAACCAGGCACTTCATGGGAGGCAACCCAAGACCCCCAGGATTGATCTATTCCAGGAATACTCTAAACCTAAGTTTAGATTTTCTTTGATTTTAAGTTGAGGGTGTAGGGTAAATTATTGTTGTAAAATTTTGTAGCCTACTAGGAGAAATACTTGTACTTGAGGTAGTTGAATTGTTTTGTAATTTTTGAACACCTCTTCAAGTGGTCTACTTCTTTAACTGTGTGATTTGCATTTAAGTGTGACCACTGTGCATCTTTGTATGGCATTAGTCATAGTAACACAATAATCATTGCTAAACAACTGCACGAACTAAATGAGTAGTAGATTGCGATATACCTATGTGCCAAGTGTGTGTGAGATATTACTTAGTTCCCTCTGTATGCTGAAGCCAGAACTTGCCCGATTAGTCTTACCTAGGTTGAAGGATAGGGGTTAGGAAAGGATCATAGGCCGTTTTGATGTGAGCTTACTTTATCCGAAATGACCTTCCCTATGTGCATAATATCCCTTGATCCCTATTTTGAGCCTGATTAGCCTATTTGTTTTTATGACGCCTGTCACCTTCCCATTTAGATCACAATGAACCTGTTTTGGCCCTGGTCCTTGATACACCCAAATTACAACTCTCGTTAGAAAGTGCAAGCGGTCGCTGTCAAATATAGAACCCAACTGGGTTGGGTGTCGAATCCCACAGGGAATACTATGATCACTAAGTATTGCGATTATTATTAGACTATTGATCAAAGGTTCCAAAGTAAAAGGGGGGTTTCGGTTTAAGTACGCAGTAATATTATTAGTGCAAAAATAAGATGATATGTGTAATAGTATTTGTTTACAGAGAAAGACAAGTTAGGGTTATTTCCACCTTGTAGTTTTCAATATTTTCTAACTATGGGTATTTAGAACTCATACATGAATGCACTTATAGAGAAACACATTTAAATTCATAATCCAAGTGTTTCTCAACCAACAAGGATTAATCCACTCTAGTTCTCTCAAATCAAAAGTGTTGTTTCTACTTATGTGATATCTCCAAGTTGTTAATTCTATTAAGGCATTAACGGATAAAATAGAGGTTAGAAACCCTATTCTCTTATCACTACTCTCTTTTCCCAACATAAACTTTTCTATCGAACAAGTTATGTTTTAATGGAACATTCCCTATGTTTGCA
The DNA here is from genome assembly GCA_030864215.1 of Capsicum pubescens. Classification (NCBI taxonomy): domain Eukaryota; kingdom Viridiplantae; phylum Streptophyta; class Magnoliopsida; order Solanales; family Solanaceae; genus Capsicum; species Capsicum pubescens. Next base: position 223,145,344 of record CM061543.1, on the reverse strand, counting down.
ACCATGAGAATTCAATCATAACGAAGAGAGTATAATATAAGTGCATCTACACATAATGAACTCAAAACCCATAGAAATAAACAGTATACTACAAGGTTTCCATAACCCTAACAATTAAACTTAGCTACTCATGAATAAAACGGAAATCACCATAAGAATATTCACCATACCAAAAACTAGAAGTCGATTTTGGTATCCAAAAATAGTGAAATCAAGGAGAAATGTTTTTCGCTCTCCCTTCACACTAAGCCGTTCTTTCTTCCATTCAAAAATCCAAAAACAGCATACTACATAAAAATTCAGCAACAAGTCTTTTAATATCCTTCTCTCTCATAGTTTCCTTCTAAGTCCTCAACTTATTATAAATGGAAAATTAGCCCGGGAAAAAGTTCCCATGCATCACATTTGGTCCAACAGCTACTTTTCCTCCTGTGTGAGTTTTTCTCTGAAATCTGCAGTCCCCAAAGTGTCTTTATCTACCTCATTAGACCTGAAAATCATGCTAATCATATAGGTCAGATCACTTAAATCAAAGTAGAGTAAAAATGTAAGAATTATGTATTTTTTTTTCTCAAAATTTAGCTAAAATATGGGTAAATTATGGTACTTAGACGTATAAATACTCCCAAGATCAGTCCTCCTTGGACACTGTGCACCTTGACTTAGGTAAATGACCTAAGTTGAGGGTGGCTATCATAGGGGTGCATGATATATAATGAGTATGAAGCAATGTAGCATAAAATAAAAGAATAAAAAAATTGGGTGCGGAGAAAAAGAGCAAGAAAAAGAAAAATTATGAAAAAGAATAAGTGATTGTGGAAAAGACCGCACCCAGCCTAAATAAGTATGATTAATAAAAGAGAAGAGTGGAATAGGATAATGAGTGAAACCTTAAAAATCTAGTGTAGTATCAAGGAGTCTTAGTAACTTTAAATACCATCGAGTATCATACCAACCCCTAACTTATATCACAAGCCTAAGAGAATACCTATAGTGATCCTAGCTGACCTATTTAAAGAGCTGGTTAATGAAAATAAGGGCAAGCCTATGGTACTTGGCATACATTGGTTGGAACTTCATTCTGAGAGTGAGTGTTTTGATTCACCCCATGTTTACGTATAGGATTATTGATATGAGATAAGGAGGATTTCCTTGTTGTGAGGGCACACCAGATATGTTGCTAGTTGCTAACTTGTTTGGAGAGTGTAATACTGGTATATGCATGGTTAATATAATTGAATTAATGCCATAAATTGATTTCTGTGTGTTGCATTGGTGTTCTTCATTGTTCTTGAATTGACTGACCTTGGAGAGGGTGAAAGTGTTTTGAGATGATATGGATGATTGACAGCCAGCCAAATGTACTTTGTATTCTCTTAGTTGTGTTGAGTTGCTTGAGGAAAAACAATTGTTTTAAGTTGAGGGTATTGATGTGTAAGCTAATGCTAACATATTTGAGTCTTTTAACTAAGAATAATTGTAAAGTCTTAAGCAATTTTTGTCGTTTTTGATTGTTTTATGTTTGATTTTGCAGTAGAAGCTATGATGCAAGAGAACAAACAAGGATGGAAGCAAAGGAGTTAAAATCTGAAGTAATTCGAAGAGAAGTATGGATGATGATATTTTTGATAAGTCGTCAATCCTGTGATAAGTTATCAGCTTCATCGTCAGCCCCAAATAGAGAATGTACCTGAATTGAGAGTTGTGATGATATTTTGTGATAAGCCGTCAAAGAGCTGATAGGTCGTCAAAATTGTCGTCAGCCTAAGGTAGAACATGAAAGCTGAGGTGGAGACTTAACGACATTCGTGATAAGTTTTCAAGGAGTTTATAGGATGTCACAGTTTGTCTTCATCCTAAAGAAACGAGTATCAAAAGCAAAGAGGAGCTGACGACATTTGTGATAAGTTGTCAGCCTCCTGATAGGTTGTCACGAATGTCGTCACCTAATTCGAGGGATTATTAAACTCTTTGATTTTGTTTCCTTATTTAGGCTGAACTATTTAAAGTCTTGTTTAGGGTTTTCTTGAGAGTTCCGAACATCTTTTGGAGACACGTATTTTGATATTTTCTCTCTCTAGTTTCTTGACTTGAACAAGCAATTACTTTGAAGAGATTATCATCATTATTTTGGGATTACTATTGTGATCTAATCTGAGAATCTCTAGTTTCTATTCATCTTTTGGAGAGTTTATCTTTCAAATCATGAATATAACTAGTTGTTTCAATTATTACATCATGATCGACTAAATTCCTTTAACCTAAATTATGGGATCTAGGGTTAAGTCTTGATATGGTGCTGAGTGTTCAAGATTCAAAAGGTGGTAGGACTCCTTGATAATTATGAGGTTTTAATTATCATCTATTGGTTGGAAATGATAGATAACACCTTCTTTGATTTTCTTGAGAAAGAAATCAAATATAGTGGGAAGTGAATTATTAACAGGGACTTGGAAGCACTGAAAACTTCCATTTAATAATTGATGTTGTAACACGGTTGATTAACCTGAGGTAAAATCTGGTCATGAATATAAATTCCCTAAGTCTGAGAGGATTAGGTAATTAAATGCTTAAGTAGGTCGAGAGACATTTAGGCATAACTTCGATAAAGATAACTTGTTGTCCTACCTACTGTGAGAATATTGAACCACCATTAGCATCTGTCAAGTACCAAAACCCCTAGTGAACATAATTCTATTTTTCCATAAACTCTTGATTACGAACACTGTAACTAAAGTGAACAACAATTTCTTGCTAAACTAAAAACCCCCATTTCAGGAAACATCCAGCTATCAGTTGATTAAATTACAAATGACTTAAGTTCACAGCATATTCCCTGTGGGATTCGACCTCAACCTTGTTTGGTTTTATATTGACAACGATCGCTTACATTCTCATTAGAGAGGTTTAGTTTGAGCGTTATCACATTTTAACTTATTTATATTCATGGTTTGTGTAATGCCCCGCAAAATCCTTTTCTAGTCTGAGCCTTAGAGCGTATTTGGTAAAGCAAAAATCCAAGTCAAAATGTTTTAGAAAAATCCTCCCAAGTATGAAATACTTTGAATCGTGTGAGAATCTATTTGAGCATGAATTGAGATCTTAGAGGTCCCCAAACTTATGGATGAGTTGAAAGCTTTCCTATCGTTCAAGTATTAGTGACCGTTAAAATTTGGGTCAACTTCAACCAACCATAACTCCTTGCATATATTGAATTAGAGGATCTACTATATATCAAATGAAATATATTTGAATTATATTTCCAACGATACAAATTTTATCAAAAACCGATATCAGAGCAAAGAGTTATGCCCATTTTACTCCAGCATGTCTGCATGGGAAACTGGTGACGACATTCGTGATAAGCTATCACGCCCGTGATGGCCTATCACCAATATCGTCAGCCCTGGGAATATTTATGATCCCAGTGATGACATTTAATGATAAGCCATCATGCCCATGATGGACAATCACCAATGTCTTCAGCCTTAACATGAAACTCAATATTTCACCTTTTTTTTGACGACAGTCGTGATGGCCTATCACCAACTTGATGGCCTGTCACGGATGTCGTCAAGAATATTTTCCAGAAATTTAAGGGCATTTTTGCAAGAATAATTTGGTCATTTCCCACTTTTTTTGAGCCTCTATAAATATGAGGAACCCTCATTCAAACCCTAATTTCTCCATTTTTCTTCCAATTCTCTAAAGAGAGAATATCTATGGTTTCAATTCAAGAACCCTAATCTTCAAAAAATCATCCATAAATCTTTAAGATTTCTTTAAGAACTAAGTTCTCATAGTGTGGGCTTCGAGAATTATTTATTACAAGCGCAGATAGAGTCTCAAGCATTAGAATTCATCTGACTTCAAAGGTTAAGGTATGTAGCTATTGATTCTTAGGTACCATTCATTCAAGAAGCTCAAGAACCCTTTTTAAAAACTAAAAGATTTTTATGTTTGTGAGTTGTTAATGATTTGTATGAGTTGAAATGGATGTTCAAGGTGTTGTGGAGTTTGGATTTATGTTTGTCTACAAAATTTATGAGCTTTGACCTTAGTATGCGGAACTAATGTGACAGAACCTCTTGAAGTTGTTTTCTATGTGATGTGTTCATGACTTTTGGGTGTAGAAATGGTTGAATAAGCGAAGCATGTCCCCCATAGGTTTGATATAAATGCCCAAATGAATGAATTATTTCATGATAGTAGGAAATTCCCAAATAAGTGTGAACCTATGCATGCCTAGTGTGTGATAAAATGCCTTAGTGAGTGAAATATGCCAAGATAGCATGAGATCCCTAATTAAGTTGTGACATGATAGTAAGAAGTTCCCCCAAGCTATGTGATATCCAAATACATGTCAAGACTGATATAGGTATGAAATAGCTGAGGTAAGACCTTGTTGAATGGAGTACGATCTAGTAGCATGTTTCCCCTACATTATTATATGATTATGATTCCGAGATGCTTAAAGTGACCCCTTGGCGACTATGATGATGAATAAATATTTGTGATTCCTAATTACTTGAGAGATGTGTTAATGATTGGGAAGATGCTTTAATGATTATGATGATGCATGAATGTTATGATGATACATGAATGATTGTGATGATGAATGAACGATCGTGATGATGAATGAATAATTATGCTTTACTTTTATGCTATCGAGTCCTGGGGGTATTTATACCCGACAATAGGGCTATTTCTCAAGCTCGTGTCAGTTTCTAGATAACTCCAGTCGAGCCATGATTCTCAGAACTCAGTGAACTATAGAACTCTGTATCCTCAGACAAGTGCAGAACTTAAGAAAGCTTAGTAATCTCAGTTATCTCTGTAATCTCTGTATCGCTAGTAATCTATCCTTAGTCCTATAATTATCTCAGATCTAATAGTATTCAAATGATTTAATTCTAATCTCAGAAGAGATTCGAGTAATCTATTCAAGCTCTGCATCATCAGTCAGATACCATGATTCGATACCATTTCCGTCAGATACGGAACTAAGTAATCTCAGCGTAACTTAGTTAGATCTTTTGAGAAACATGATCAGTATCAGCTTTAGTTCAGTTGTGTTCAGTTAAGATTTTAGTTCAGAGTCTTTTAGTTGGGAGTAGGAGCTAGCACCGAGCGAGGAAAGGGATGGCGGCTCTCCCGTCAGAGAGGTTGAGTCATTAGGAGCAATCCCTGAACTCCAGAACTACGTAGCCAACACAGGATGCAGGAGTCTCCTATTAGTAGAGGCTTTCACCGTCAGAGAGGTTTGACTATAATATTGACTCAGTCCGACTTCCTACTAGGGTCATCCCATTAGAGAGGCTTTACCAGAGAGGTCTTTACCCGTGGCACAATATTGACACCCTTCCAGGTGGGGTCACAAGTTGGACCCCACCTATGGTAGGTTGGGGCATGTCAGTTAAGTAACTATTTCCCACAGTTGTAGTTTCAGTAGCGATCTTTAAAAATTAGGACTGTATGGTACAGTCATCTATATTTATGAGGAACTCAGAAAGTTCAATTGATTTATGGACCATCCCGTCAGATAGGCTTGGTCTCATACACAGTTGTTTGATATCATATTCAAAGATATGTCGCCAGACAGGCTTGATCACAGTATCAGATTTCTATTGAATATTCTTATCGTCAGATTCAGATATAATCATATTTCTTATCATTGATAAAGCTTCCAAAGTAATCAGTTAGAAAAGTTGATCTCAGTATCAGACCATGTAGAGTATTCTTATTATTATATCTAGAGATCTCTCGTCAGAGAGGCGTGATCTCCATCTCAGATTCTATCAAGTATTCATGTTTTCAGATTCGGACATGATTATACTTCTTATCATTTAGAATCGCTCAGGACTAATCTGTTAGAAAAGTTGATCTCTAATTCTGTCTGTCAAAAAGAGTAAGCTTAGAGTTCAGTCCTTGATGTAAGTACGTCCAGATCCTCAGTTATCAGTATCAGATGAGTCATTAATTCAGTATCTCAATTTTAGTAGTGAGTTCAGTCTGCAGTAAGGTGGTATCCGAGTTTCAGTATCTAGAGTTGCGATGATTGTCTTCATGTTTTGTGTAATCATATATGTGTTCTCATGTGGCATCTTCATGATTATTCAATTTAGATATTGTGCATGTATGAGCCCTTGCATTAGCCTACCTCGTCTACATACTCAGTATATTCCTTTATTGACGCATTTACGCTATGGTGTTTTATTTGACACCATAGGTTCAAAGGCACAGGATCCAGAGTATTCTCAGTAGTTCAGTCCCAGTCAACAGCAATAGTAGTGAGTCCTCTTCTTTCGAGGATGAATCTCAGTTTACTATTATTGTTTTAGACTTTGTTTAATTTCAGTTGACAGAGTTAGTTGGGGATGTGTCCCATCAACTCCACAGTTTAGACAGTTTAGAGGCTTTTCAGACGGATGTATTAGTATTTAGCTTTCTGTAGTATGAGTATTCATAGATGTGTTGAACCTTATGGCTAGTTTCCATATTTATTTCAGATATTATGCAGTATACAGGTACAGATATCAGTAAAGGGTTAGCTTGTGATCCTTCGAGGTCATAAGCACCGTGTGATGTCTCGGGATAGGATTTTGGGGCGTTACAAACTTGGTACCAGAGCCTAAGGTTTAAGAGTATCCTAGGGACTCTTAAAAGCCGCATCTAGTAGAGTTTTGTGCATGGGTGTGTAGCGCACCACATTTATGTACAAGAGGCTACAGTATGTTCTTAGGAGTAGTTCCTCTTCTTTCAATGATCATTTTGTGTGAGTGATCATGATCTCAAGTTGATCCTTAGTCTAATCCACTTCTTTCTTCTAATTACAGAGTATACCTCCTCACAGAGATTTTATCCGTGAGGTCGATGATCACCCCCCTCAGCCAATAGATCCTGAAAATAAAAGTGTGTCACATACAGAGTTTTGAGCCGCTTTCCAGGCACTATCCCAAGCTGTGAATAATGTTCATGGAAACCATCACGATGCAGTCCCACCTCAGCAAGATGGGGATTCTGCCATAGCCAGGATTAGAAGCTTCATGAAAATAAACCCGCCTGAATTCTTTGGGTCAGTAGTAGGTGAGGACCCGCAGTTGTTTCTAGAGAAGGTGAAGAAGATCACCCAGATTATGCATGTTTATAAGGAGGAGAGTGTTGAGTTAACATCGAATAGGTTGAAAGTCATTGCTCATGATTGGGTAGTGATATGGGAGAAAAGTAGAAGGGAAAATGTAGCTTCTGTGACTTTGCTAGAGTTTCAGAGTGCCTTTCTAGATAGGTTTTTCCCTCTAGAGATGAGAGAGGCTAAGGTAGAAGAGTTCATGAACCTAAGGCAAGGTTCCATGACCGTGAAAGAGTATTGTCTTAAGTTCAACCAATTAGCTAAGTATGCTCCCGACTTGGTAGCTGACCCTAGAGTGAGTATGAGTAAGTTTTTGTATGGGGTGTCGAGTGATGTGTTAAAAGAGTGTAGATCTACCATGATCAATAGAGATATGGATCTTTCTAGGCTAATGATGCATGCGTAACAAATTGAGGTAGATAAAATGAAAGAGAGAGAGAGTGAATAAGAGAGCCAAGACAGGTAGTCGTGGTTTCCCGCAGGTAGGGTCTCAAGGTGGTAGTAGTTCTTAGTATGGTTGGAGATTTTTAGTTCCAGCTCTATCTTCAGCTAGTGTACTCGCACCTGTGTTTGGAGGGGTCAGATCTGAGGGAGCGCCAAGCTCCAAAGCCTAGAGTAGTGCTTGTGGTATTCATACCCATCTGCATTATGGAGAGTGTGGCAAGAGCCACCAAGGCGTGTGTAAATCCGACAGTGATGTGTGTTTTGGTTTTGGTGAGCCAGGCCATAGAATGCGAGAATGTAGAGTGCTGACTCAAAGGAGTAGACTTTATGCGTTTCAGGCTCGCCTTGATTTGAAGGATTCCTTGAAATAGACCCAGTTATGTTATGAGCCCTTCATCTTTATGACATGCATTTTTAGATCCTTTGCTCCCATTTGAGCTTATGTGTTAGTATGAGTCATGCATAAGTTTCAGATCTTGATCGGTCAATTATGACCCAGTCTGTAGGGGCCACGCGCACCACTCCAGTATTTCAGCAAAGTGTGTTTAGAGGGATATAGAGTCCTAAGGGGAAGATACCCCATAGTATTATGATGTTGCATGCCATTAGATTCATCCCGATGCATGTTCAAATTTTCTTTATGGAGTTAGCATCAGTTGTCATTACATTGTCGATCGTACTTTCAAAAATCAGCTTAGCTGGACATTCATGCATATGATAAGTACATTTAGTAGAAAGAGTTTATCTTGTCAGCGTGTGTTCAGTCGTGTATTCATGAAATCATCCCAGTTATAAGCCCATGCATCAGATATGCATGTGTATTATGAGAATTCAGCTATAAGTATCATCAGTCGAGTATTCCATGCATCAGATATGCATACCCAATATGAGAACTCTATATGTCAGTTGTTCCAGTTGCGTAGTCTTGATCTGAGATGTTTCCATTTCTTGAGTAAGTTCTGCTGATCCATATTCTCAGTCTATCAAGCGACATTCGAGGATGAATGTTCTCAAGGGGGAAATAATGTAATGCCCCGCAAAATCCTTTTCTAGTCTGAGCCTTAGAGCGTATTTGGTAAAGAGAAAATCTGAGTCAAAATGTTTCAGAAGTATCCTCCCAAGTATGAAATACTTTGAATTGTGTGTGAATCTATTTGAGCATGAATTGAGATCATAGAGGTCCCCTAACTTATGGACGAGTTGAAATCTTTCCTATCGTTCAAGTTTTAGTGACCGTCAAGATTTAGGTCAACTTCAATCGATCATAACTACTTGCATATATATAATTAGAGGACATACTATATATCAAATGAAATATCTTTGAATTATCTTTCTAACGATACCAATTTCGTCAAAAACTGATATCGGAGCAAAGAGTTATGCCCATTTTACTCCAGCATGTCTGGCTGGGAAACTGGTGACGACAATCGTGATAAACTATCACGCCCATGACGGCCTATCACCAATGTCGTCAGCCCTGGGGAGATTTCTAACCCCAGTGATGACAGTTTGTGATAATCCATCACGCCCGTGACGGCCTATCACCAATGTTGTCAACCTTAACCAGAAACTAAATATTTCATCTTTTTTTTGACGACATTCGTGACGGCCTATCACCAACTTGACGGCCTATCACGGATGTCGCCAAGAATATTTTTCCAGAAATTTAAGGCCATTTTTGCAAGGGTATTTTGGTCATTTCTAACTTTTTAAGCCTCTATAAATATGAGGAACCCTCATTCAAACCCTAATTTCTCCATTTTTCTTCCAATTCTCAAAAGAGAGAATATCTATGATTTCAATTCAAGAACCCTAATCTTCCAAAAATCATCCATAAATCTTCAAGATTTCTTCAAGAACTAAGTTCCTCATAGTGTGGGCTTCGATAATTATTTATTACAAGTGCGGATAGAGTCTCAAGCATTAGAATTCATCCGACTTCAAAGGTTAAGGTATGTAGATATTGATTCTTGGGTCCCTTTCATCCAAGAAGCTCAAGAACCCTTTTTAAAAACTAAAAGATTTTTATGTTTGTGAGTTGTTAACGATTTGTATGAGTTGAAATGGATGTTCAAGGTGTTGTGGAGTTTGGATTTATGTTTGTCTACAAAATTTATGAGCTTTGACCCTAGTATGCGGAACTAATGTGACAGAACCTCTTGAAGTTGTTTTTTATGTGATGTGTTCATGACTTTTGGGTGTAGAAATGGTTGAATAAGCGAAGCATGTCTCCCATAGGTTTGTTTAAAATGCCCAAATGAATGAATTATTCCATTATAGCAGGAAATTCCCAAATAAGTGTGAACCCATGCATGCCTAGTGTTTGATAAAATGCCTTAGTGAGTGAAATATGCCAAGATAGCATGAAATCCCTAATTAAGTTGTGACATGATAGTAAGAAGTTCCCCCAAGCTATATGATATCCAAACACATGTCAAGACTGATATAGGTATGAAATAGCTGAGGTAAGACCTTGTTAAATGGAGTACGATCTAGTAGCATGTTTCCCCTACATTATTATATGATTATGATTCTGAGATGCTTAAAGTGACCCCTTGGCGACTATGATGATGAATAAATATTTGTGATTCCTAATTACTTGAGAGATGTGTTAATGATTGGGAAGATGCTTTAATAATTATGATGATGCATGAATGTTATGATGATACATGAATGGTTGTGATGATGAATGGATGATCATGATGATGAATGAATAATTATGCTTTACTTTTATGCTATCGAGTCCTAGGGGTATTTATACCCGACAATAGAGATGTTTCTAGAGCTCGTGTCAGTTTCTAAAAAACTCCAGTTGAGCTTTGATTCTAGAACTCAGTGAACTATAGAACTCTGTATCCTAAGACAAGTGCAGAACTTAAGAAAGCTTAGTAATCTTAGTTATCTCTGTAATCTTTGTATCACTAGTAGTTTAGCCTCAGTCCTGTAATCAATTCAGATCTAATAGTATTCAAGTGATTCAATTCTAATCTCAGAAGTGATTCGAGTAATCTATTCAATCTCTGCATCATCAGTCAGATACCATGATTCGATACCTTTTCCATCAGATACAGAACTAAGTAATCTTAGAGTAACTCAATCAGATCTTTTGAGAAACATGATCAGTATCAGATTCAGTTCAGTTGTTTTCAGTTAAGATTTTAGTTTAGAGTCTTTCAGTTGGGAGTAGAAGCTACCACCGAGCGAGGGAAGGGATGGCGGCCCTCCTGTCAGAGAGGCCGAGTCGTTAGGAGAAATCTCTGAACTCCAAAACTGCATAGCCAGCGCAGGATGCAAGAGTCTCCCATCAGTAGAAGCTGTCACCATCAGAGAGGTTTGACTATTATATTGACTCAAGCTGACTTCCTGCGAGGGTCATTCCATCAGAGAGGCTTGACCAGAGAGGTCTTTACCCGTGGCACGGTATTGACACCCTTCCAGCTGGGGTCACATGTTGGACCCCACCTGTGGTAGGTTGGGGCATGTCGATTAAGTAACTACTTCCCAAAGTTGCAGTTTTAGTAGCGATTTTCAAAAATCAGGACTATGTGGTACAGTCATCTATCTTTATGAGGAACTCAGATAGTTCCATTGATTTATGGACCATCCCTTCAGCTAGGCTTGGTCTCATATACAGTTGTTTGATATCATATTCAGAGATATGCCGCCAGGCAGGCTCGATCACAATATTAGATTTCTATTGAATATTCTTGTCGTCAGATTCAGATATAATCATATTTCTTATCATTGATAAAGCTTTCAAAGTAATCAGTTAGAAAAGTTAATCTCAGTATTAGACTATGTTGAGTATTCTTATTATTATATCTAGAGATCTCCCGTCAGAGAGGCGTGATCTCCATCTCAGATTCTATCAAGTATTCATGTTGTCAGATTCAAACATGATCATACTTCTTATCATTTAGAATCGCTCCAAAATAATCTGTTAGAAAAGTTGATCTCTAATTCTGTCAGTCAAAAATAGTAAGCTCAGAGTTCAGTCCTTGATGTAAGTACATCTAAATCCTCAGTTATCAGTATCAGATGTGTCAGTGATTCAGTATCTAAGTTTTATTAGTGAATTCAGTCTGTAGTAAGGTGGTATCCGAGTTTCAGTATCTAGAGTTGCAATGATTGTGTTCATGTATGTGCATTCATATATGTGTTCTCATGCGGCATCTTCATGATTATTTAGTTTAGATATTGTGCATGCATGAGCCCTTGCATTAGCCTACCTCATCTATATACTCAGTACATTCCTGTACTGACGTATTTTTACTATGGTGTTTTATTTGACACCATAGGTTCAGAGGTATAGGATCCAGAGTATTCTCAGTAGTTCAGTCCCAGTCAGCAGCAGTAACAGCGAGTCCTCTTCTTTTGAGGACAAATCTCAGTTTACTATTATTGTTTCAGACTTTGTTTATTTTTAGTTGATAGAGTTAGTTGGGGACCTTCCCATCAACTCCACAGTTCAGGCAGTTTAGAGGCTTTTTAGATGGATGTATTAGTACTCAGATTTCTATAGTATGAGTATTCATAGATGTGTTGAACCTTATGGCTAGTTTTCACATTTATTTCAGATTTTATGCAGTATACAGGTACAGATATCATTAAAGGGTTAGCTTATGGTCCTTCGGGGTCATAAGCACAGTGTGATGTCTCGGGATGGGATTTCGGGGCTTTACAGTTTGGCTCAGTTGGCCGATGATGCCTACTAAGTACCCATTGTTTTTGTACTCATACTACACTTCTATACCTTTTTTGGTGTAGATATGAGTACTAGTTGCCATCGTTGATTCAAGAATCATGATGTCGTAGATTTTAGAGATACGGTGAACTCTTGGAGTTAGAGTCGACCCATTTCCTTCTATTTATCTATGTCTAGTCTTTGGTTTTAAGAAAGATTGTATGGTCTATTCTAGAACTTGTGGTGTATTGTAGTAGCTCTTGTATTGACTTTACCAAGTCGTGGGATGGTAGTCGTGGGATAGTATTCTATGTTATGGCCACCTTTCAGACTATTCTATTGAATTGCTTATTTATTAGTTGTATTGTCTATTTCACTTTTTTTGGGGCATTTTCCACCAAGTTAGCCTATTACAATAGCTCCGAGATACTATTTGATTTACCTACTAGTGGGTTTTAGTAGGTTTTCATCATAATTAATTGACTTATGACAAATTAGTATCAGAGTCTAAGTTTGATCACTATTATTGGTACAAGAGTAAGTGTCTAGTAGAGTCCTATGGATCAGAACAATGACATTTATTTCTTATCTTCGGGAGGCTATAGGACATCATTAGGAGTTATTCACTTTTTTCACTCATTTTATGCTAAGTGTCTAAGTTGGTTTATAATACATTCCCTTGGTTTCTCTCTTTGCAGATGGCTAGGACACGTGCTACTACTATATGAGATGAGAGTCCAGAGATCGAGCCTAGGGATCCTATCACTATTTGCGGATGACCTAGAAGACATGATTAGACTTGAGATATATCCCCATCCAAGGGATAGTATAGGGTGCCTTCACTATACCCTATTCCTTCTCTTGAGCTAGAGGTTCTTTTTCCCAGCCAGCGATGGGCCATGGATCAGCCCAGGCTCTACTGGGGTTGATTTCTTCTTCAGTACTCAGGGATATTTTGGTTTTTCTTTTAGGGTTGGTTGGTGGTGCACCGTCTGATGGTGCATAATTACAGATCAAGAGTGGTACTGAGGCAGGGGCGCAACCTATAACTACGACTCCTAGAGTTGAGGTCTCTTATGTGACGGTAGTTGCTCAGCTGCTAGTTGCTCAGCCAGTGGTTTCCCACCATATTATGCATTAAGATAGGAAGCCTTTACCAGACCCTATTACCGCTCCTAAGCCAAAGGTTCTTCCACACTAACCAATGGTAGGCTAGGGACTAGCGCAGGCTCCACTGAGATTTATTTCTTGTATATTTCTCAAGGATACTTTAGTTTAACTTTTGGGGTTTGTTTGTAGTGAATATCTGATGGTGCATTATTTACTGATTAGAGTGGTACTGAGGCGGGGGTGTATCCTGTAGTTGTGGCTCCCATAGTGGAGATCCATCCTGTGTGGATGATTGCTCAGTCGGTAGTTACTCTGCTAGTGGTTTCCGAACCTACTATGTCTGTCGAGAAGCAGAAGATATTGGGAAGATTTTTGATATTGGCTTCGCCTAAGTTTTCTAGTGAACTGGGTGATGATGCATATGAGTTTCTGATTGCTTATGAGGATAGGATCCATAATTTAGTCCTAGTTGAGACATGTGATGTGGATTACACTACTTTTTAGTTGGACTTGGTAGATCAACATTTGTGGGGAGGTCACCTTGATTCTAGGCCAGCTGGATCTTCTCTTTTGTTATAGGCTCAATTCTCTGAGATTTTCTTAGAGAAGTACATACCTCACAGTCCTATGGATTGTTTGAGGGATCAATTATCAAGGTTGGAGCAGGGATCTATACAGTTTCAGAGTATGAGGATTGTTTTTAGAAGTTGGCTAGGCATGCTACTTTTATTTTTATCTACTGAGTATGAGGGGGTTCGTTGCTTTATTCAAGGATTAAGACTTTCCCTTCACATGTCCACTCAGAGTTTGGCTACTGTGGGTAGGTATTTTGGTGAGGTTTTTAATCATGCTCAGGTGATAGAGGAGATGTATCATGGGGCCCAAGGTGCAGCAATAAGAGGCCTCGATATTAGGGTAGTTTCACTGGGAGTTGTAGTAGCTCCTGGTTTTGAGGTAGTGGTTTTGTAATGACCCTTTAGGTAATTTTTCATATATATGATTATCCTAACCATTAGAGCTTATCCATAGCTTCCCTAAGTTATTTATGACTCATTGGGACCAATAGTTCAGGTTACTAGGAAGTTCGTTTAGTTCTTAGAACCAATTTCCTATTTAGAAGTCTTCGCTGATTCTAAATGGCCACTGATCAAAAACTTTAGTAAAAACATCTCAAAAGCTAATTCCAAATGTGCCAATAAATCCTAAATATCTATTTTTGGCTAGGCAGATCTTTGGTTTGGATCCCAATACACCCGAACTCATTTTGACCTTTTGATAAAAAAGTTAACAAATTGAGAAATATGAGTGTGGAACCCACATTTGGTATATACAACTTTGGATGGAAAATCTAACTTCACCAATGCGTCTAAAACATTGAATTTAGTGGGGTTACATAGTTTATTTGAAAAAAATCAGAGTCCAAATGAGTTTCGAGGGTCAAAAATAAGTTTTGACTTTGCTGGTATTGGTTCCATGGCAATCAAGGCAAGGCCCACGGTGATCATGACAAGGAAATAACGGTCCACATGATGGTGATCTCAGCATCTCCATTCCTGAAGTGGCTATAATAGGCCCCTAAGTTGCGATTTGTCCATTTTCTCTTAATCTTTGAGACCTAGAAGCCCTAGAAGGATGAGAAAACTCTAAATTAAGTCTTGGGTGTGACTTGGAATCCTGATTAACATATATTTTCATGATTAAAAATGGATTTAAGTAAACCTCAAATAGATGGAGGGCTTGATTTTAGCCCTAAATAAGCTTATTTTTCACCTAATTCTTGAGGTTTATGATTCCTTGATGGTGTATAAACTTTGGGTTGACCTCAGAATTATGTTTTCCATAAATAGGATTTACTTGGATTTTTGGTGTCATTTTTTAAACCCGAAGAACAATGGTGTAATTTGGATATCGTTATGATTGTATTGATGAATAGATTATATTTTTGATAGCTTGGCATCTTGAAGAGGCTTCTCAGAAGGGGAAAACAAAGGTTTAATGGATTGATGAACATTGTTTGGATTTGAGGTAGGTAAGGTTTATCCCTTGTTAGAATGAGCTTTATCGTAGTATAATTGTTATATCTTGTTATATTGGCAGGGGTTTAAGTGTTGGTTGATTATTTTTCCAGACTTGTGGTTATTTGGATATTTTAGGTCATTCGGACCCATATAGTGAAATTCCTAGCTTGTTGTCTTGAAACTTAATGTCTCAGGCTTAACATGAGAATGCTTAGAACTACTCTAGTTAGATGGGAGCGACATTGTCACTTATGTTTAGAGAAAGATTGGCCTTAGATACTTACTCTAATGAAGTTTCTTTAGTTCCAATGGACTTAGTGGTAGTATTTGAGTAGGATCCCCACCTTGGACTTAATTGTGGCTTTCTATACATCTAAGAGTTGAATTAGATACCTTAGCCTAATCTGGGGTAGAAATGAACTTAGAAGGTATATTAGGGGATTTATAAGTGGGCCTTGACCTAGCTTAAGCCAAGATTGAGGTAGTCCTCGCGAGACCCATAGATGTTTATGAAATGCCTAGAAAATGCCTTTTCCCCCTTGAGGCAATATTGAGGAACCTTGAATGTAAATTTATTGATGATGCCATAATGAGATATTATTTATGCTATTAAAGAAGCCCATGACCATGTTATTCATTAAGCAATGGATGTGGATATCACTCGGGCTATTGATTAGGCTATTTCTTGGCTATTGAATGGGCCAACAAACACCTTATTGAATGGTCCCTTGACTATAACATGTCTTATTCCCTAAAGTACAATATTGACTATGCTACGAATAAGCTATAGATTGTGCCATGGATTCTATATTGCTTAAGTTTGTGATAAACTTTCTTTATTCTAAAAGTGGGCAAATAAATAGGTTACTGAGGGCTATTGCTCATGATAATTCTTATGGTTATTCTCATGGTCTAATGGACTAGATTATTGACTTATCACTTATAACATTCATGATAGAGATATATATACTTATTTATAATGTGACATTGATGATGAACAAGAAAATATGGAGGTATGCTCTTCTTGTTTCTCCTATTATATTTATTTACTTTAGCTCCCGTGGGGCTTGTTCTTTACTTTAGCCCTCGTGGGGATTGTTCTTTACTTTAGCCCTCATGGGGCTTGTCCTTTACTTTAGCCCTCATGGGACTTGCTCTTTATTATTGATATTAATGTAGATATTATGATGATGCTCGGCAAGTCCGATTGATATTATGATGATATGATAATACCCGACAAGGATGGAGGATATTATGATTATACTCGACAAAGCTAAAAGATATTATAATGACGATATAATGATTCCCGGCAAGTCCAAAAGATATTATGATGATGATACCCGACAAGGCCAGATGATATTATCATTATATGATGATACTCGACAAAGCTGAAGGATATTATAACAATACCGGATAAGGATGGAAGATATAATGATGATATAATGATACCCAACAAGGCTTAAGGATATTGTGATGATATGGTGATACCCGAAGAGGAATGATTATTATTATACGTATATATACCCGGCAAGGCCAGAGGGTGATTATTGATGTGCCTATGAGTACATATAATGGTTTGAGTCTAGATAGACCTATGTATGGCACCTATATATATTTATTCTTATGTGTAATTGGGTATAATGTTGATATTATAGATGCCAACCATAGTTCTCTAGTGATCAGGGTATGAAGTGGTATAGTTATTGATTTAAGGTTGAAAAGATGATTAGTGGTGAATATAAATTAAGAGGTTAACAATGACTTATGGATAGTTAAACCTTAGAAATAATGAGGACTAGTGGTATTGACGACTAGTAATAATGATGATAAGCTATAATGATGTGTAACGTAAATAAAGACTTATAACAATGATGTTTAGTTGACAGTAATAATTTAGTTGGTGATGATGACTAGTTGCCAAACTAGGATTTGTGGATTAATGATGCTAGTTACTTAATGGAGTTTAGTCAATAAATTGAATAGTGAATAATTGATGATTAGCAGTTATTGGATCAATGGGGATTAGTGAGTTTCTGATAGCTAGAAACATATATTGGCTAGTTGATAAATATGGCTTAGTAATGAATTTTTGCGATGCGCTAGTTATTGACTAATTGGTAAAGAATGACTAGTTGTTGACCCAAGAATAGTGATTATGTAGTGAATAGTGTATAAATAACAATTAGAAGGTATATGATGACTAGTGAGTAAATGGATTAGTAAATTAGCGTTGGCTAGCTAATAATGAGCTATTAATGCGTATCGAGGATATAGTTTTCTAAATAATGGTATTGTTATGGTTATGCATACATTGTCATATAGGTTTTTAATTATGAATGTCGATGATAATTGAGTAAGGTTGGTGAACTTTTCATTGATGATAATTATGGAATGTTGATAAATTCACTAACTGATAGTAAGCGTGGAATGACGGTTGATTAATGATGGAATTTAGATATATTGTTGATTAGATTTCTTTACATTTCTATTGGGTGTACTCCCTAATGGTATTGAATGCTGTGATAAGTTCTTTACATTATGCACTGGTTGGCGTATGGGAGCTAACTTTGTATATGTGATTGTTTGTGTTGATGCCTTATGTAATATTATTATTCCGATATTTATTAGTTTCTATGTACAACTATATTGGCATGTGTGGATGCCTTATGTTATATTGTTATTTTGATAATTATTATTTATTATGTACAATGATATTGGTATGTGTTGATGCCTTATGTTATATTGTTATTCTGTTTTGTTTACTTAATATTTATTCAGTGATGATGGAGATGATTCAGGTTTGATTCTTTACCTTGACTTAGTCATGATTATCTTGAATTATATCATCTTTATATCATGCCTTAGATCAGTCAACCGATGATGCCTACTAAGTGTCCGTTGTTTTAGAACTCACCTACACTTCTGCAGCTTGATGAGTGGAAAATTTTTCACTTATTTATATCCAAATCCTCACACACTATGATGAATTAATTATTTAAGTGAGGCAAATTCTTGATTAAAATGCATTAATCTCCAGTATTTTTGATCTTTCAGATAATCTGATGAAAATGAGTTGAGGCAAAGCTGGAGGAGAAGTAAAGAGGCAAGAAGGGAAAAATAGCTAAAGATCCGACCCAGAAGGTTAACCTCAGGTGTTGCGATCATGACCTGAGGGTCGCAATTTGCATTATTCAAAAAATCAAAAGGGAGAAATCGCAGCTAGATGCTACGTGATTGCGAAACCGCAATCGCAGCCTATGAAAGGCGATCGTGAGAGGTCTAGAAATTTTCAAGGGCAAAATTAGAATACGACAGAGCTGAATCCCAATAATATAAAAGGCAATACCCTTGCACAATCGGGACATCATCATCCCATCATCTATATTTCATTTGGGGAATACTATTGTACTACTCTTGAGTGAAGAATATATTAGAGTAACTCCTAAGTGAAGGATTAGCAATTTCAATTGAAAATTTATTTATATTTAATATTTGGATTTGCATTCTCTTTAACTTTCATGGATCAACTTATTGAAATTTTTTGTATATCTCTACTTTCTATCTTTCTGAGTAGCTAATTCTTCCTCTATGGGTTATGCTTGACTAGGTTGTGATTAGTGCATGGGTGTTGTTTATTTATATACCTAATTAACTATTTGTTGTGGGTTTTGCTTTTACTTCATGTTTGAACTAAAACTTGAGAGTGAAAATCCCAATTGTTTTGGATCCCATACCATCCTTGAAGGAGAGGTATAGGGTGTGGAGTATTTGTGAAATATAACTTGAGTTAGCTTATTAAGTAACATAATCTTAGAAATAAGGGTGTGATTTGAGATAGCTAATCACTTATTTATACCCAAATCCTTACACACTATAATGAATTAATCATTTAATTGAGGCTAATTCTTGATTGAAATGCATTAATCTCCGGTATTTGTGATCTTTTAGATAATCTGATAAAACTGAGTTGATGCAAAGCTGGAGGAGAAGTAAAAAAGCAAGAAGAGCAAAAGAACTGAATATCAAGCCTAGGATGTGACCCTCAGGTGCCGCGATCATGACCTAAGGGTTGCGATCGCCATCAGTCAAAAAATCAAAAGAGCGCGATCGCAGCTAGATATTACACAATCATAAAACTGCGATCGCAACCAACGAAAGGTGATTGTAAGAGGCCAAAAAATTTTCAAGGGCAGAATTGGAATTCCACAAAGCTGAATCCCAAAAATATAAAAGGCAAAACCCTTGCATAATTACGACATCTATAATCTCATCATCTATCTTCCATTTGGGGAATACTATTGCACTACTCTTGAGTAAAGAGTATATTAGAGTAATTCCTAAGTGAAGGATTAGCAATTTCCATTGAAGATTTATTGAAATTTAATGTTTGGATATGCATTCTCTTTAACTTTCAGGAATCAGCTTAGTGGAAATTTTGGTATATCTTTACTTTTTATCTTTATAAGTAGGTAATTCATCCTCTTGGGTTTATGCTTTAATAGGTTGTGATTAGTGCATGAGTGTTGTTTATTTATCTACCTAATTAGCTAATTGTTGTAGGTTTTGCTTTTACTCCATGTTTGAACTAAAAATTGGGAGTGAAAACCCCAATTGTTTTGGATCCCATCCCATCCCTGAAAGAGGGGTATTGGGTGAGGAGTATTTGTGAACAATAACTTGAGTTAGCTTATTGAGTAACATCATCTTTTAAATATAGGTGTTATTTGATGTAGTTCATTTGATGGTACTATCTTAGAAATAAGGGTGTTAATTGAGGTAGTAGATTGGTAGATTAGACATGCTTGTGAAGTGTTTGAAAGAATCCATGAGTGAGATTTAGGGTTTTATTGGAAGATTGATACTAATACCTCTAAATCTAGCCTGCTTATTACTCTAGCTAAATTTGGATAAATTCTTAATTACCCATGCATGAGTTCGCACCTAGAATGGCATAACCCTAAGATCCACCCTACTTGATACACTCTAATTATTCTTAGGCTCGAGTTAGTATTCGTAAAGTTCAGAAATTGTTATATCTTTGAAAACATTCAAACAAATGCCCAAATATTTGTATCCCATATTTGAAGTTATCAAGTAACTTTCATTTCAAACTTACTCGATCACTATTCACATTGTTTCTCGTGAATTTGACCCTGACTCATGTTGGGCATATATTGACAACATTTTCCTTGCACTCATTTTGATGTGTAAGTTGAGCGTTATCAAAAATGGTGTTGTCGTCGGGGAAAAATTTGGCGTATTGACTTAGTTTGAAATGTTATCTTACTTGTTTTGATTCAAACTTATGAATATGTCTGTGATTTTCTTTTATTTTTTGTGTTAGATAGATTTTTGTTTTTGTCTACTTGTCACTATAGAATTATAGAATAAAATGAGGTTGGTGGTTGCAAATCTTATCTTGATGATCCATGTCCTTATTGTGATGGACCATACTTTTGTAGAAATTGTAAATACGCTCCCTAGAGAGAAGTGTGTGCACCATCTCAATCCTATTTAGAGTATGATTATTCTTTATGTGGTGGTCGAAATGGAAATTAAAGTGACTGTCCAAATGCCCCCTCCCCTCGTTATACTAATGAAAGTGCTAGTTCTTCTTATGAGTTTGATAAGTCTCGTGATGTGACAATAGAAGAACAACATATCAGACACAAAGGCATTAAAGAAATTCTTCTAACTATTTTGGATCGGGTGACTACAATGGAGGATGACATGTACCTCTTGCATCAATTCATTACGAAATTTGAAAAGAAAAGTAAAAATGAAGAAACACTTGACAAGGAAGAAATCGTGAGCCAAGAATGGCTAATGAATCAAACTCAACAACTTTAAATCCATAAGGGTCAACTTGACAGTGTGTTACTAATGGTGGATGAAGCCCTCAAATTATATGTTGACCGATGTCAAGTATCGATTAAATTTGAAATGGCCACTCAAAAAATAAAAACCAAATTGAATGCAAGGATTGAAGCATGTGGTGTTTAAAATAAAATGAATATGCATAATTGTGTTAAAGCGATTTCCAATGAAGACGAGGGTGAGCGTGATGTGAATAATTCATGGTGATTTTCCAATAAACCAAACAAAAAATAATGAAGGATGCCAAAATTGAGGAAATAATAATAGAGTTGTATGAAATAGCCAAGCAAATCCTTCATGAAAGCTCTATTTCATTTCGGGGTGAGAATTTCAAGAAGAATGTGACTCTGAAATTAGGAAGGCGACCTCATTCCAACCACTTCTCGACATTATGCTTAGTGGATGTGATGGAAGTTGAACCACCCCAGATAATGATAAACTTTGGAGATGAGGAATAAAATCCTTACACTTTAGAGTTGGTCATTCCAAAAGGGAAAATGACGTCCCTCACCTAAAGGCTAATAAGTGCAAAATTCGATGTTTAACTAGTGGTTTATTGATGTTCTCATCGAGACCCAACGAGTCTACTCAAAAGTTTAATCTGAAGTTGGGTAAAAGGTTCAAGTCTTCAAAGTGGTGAGATAGAATATGAATCAATGTGCCCTTACCTTTGCCCAAAGTACCTCAAATATATATTGATCGAAAGTTGGATTGACGATTCAAATCCTCTAAGTGGAGAAATAAATTATGAGTAAATGATGTCATACTGCGATGTTAAATCAAATGCTTGATTGGAGGCAACCCATCAGTTTCATGTTTGTCATTTATTTTTAATTAATTCACATAATTTTGATGCTTTGTAGGTGTTTTAGATAGTGTGGTAACCATGTAGCAAAATAGGGTAAAACAAGAGAGTAGAAGGCCTTAGATACTGTGATCTCAACACAAGGATCACGATCGCGGTATCACTATCGTAATAAGTCTGTTGCTATCTCGATAGTATATCCAACATTCACATTATCCCTCGATATGGTTTCAGGGAGCCCTTTTTTCCCTTCTTATGCTTTTGAGTTATGTAGTAAGGGCACTATAAATCTTTTCATTATGTGTGTGTGTGTTAACCTTGTGTGTGCATGGTTTGCAATATTTGAATTTAGTTCACATGGAGTATGGAGATTTTAAGAATTAATTATTTCATTTTTAGATTTTTATTTCTCTTTTGATGTGCTGTTGGATGAGCCTTTCCCTATGATAGATTGAGTGATGACATTCTTAAGGAAAAATCATTGTGTTTGGGGTTTTGAGCTATAAATGCAGTAGAAGTCTAAATAGCCATGACATTATTAATTTAGGATTGCCGTTACTCCTATGGTAAATTTGGAGTAGCAATATGATTTGCCCTTTTGAGAGCCAAAATAAGAGATGACGGCTTGATTTAGTGCTAATGATAGCTACTTTTGCATGGTGAAAAGCGAAACATGCACCCCCCTCTATTTAAAATTTTTTGAGGTGTAAATCAAGGGCATGGACTTGAATGATTTTGTAACAACACTTTATCTCTTTTTGTGACTCCAAATTCTTTAGTTGGTAGTGTGTGGTAAATTACTCCTTTTGTCTTTAGTAGGAAATGTAATTGATCCTCCTATAAAAGTTTTCATGCCATGTACGGTGAGCTTAGTTAATTAATTCTTATTCTTACTTGTGTCATCTAGGATCTACATCGTTGGTCTTTCTAAGATAAACTTGATTACACGTGGTTGGTGAAATAATCTTAGGCCTTCTTTGTGGACATGGAAATCCACTTTAGACTAAAAGAGCCTACCCGTCCATGAATGGTATCCCAAGTCACCCCTTTTGAGCCTTTGAACCTTTCTTTGGAAACTGCATCACAAGCCATGAACCATTTAAACTTTATCCCTCTTTTGAGCCCTACCCTCATTGAACTTAAAAGTACAATTTGAGACTAAAAAACTATGTTGGGGGTGGTTAATCTTAGAAAAGGTGATCTTGGGCCACATTATTGTAAGCAAGTGCCTAAAAGTCAAGTAATAAGGACTATTGAATGAGAAAAAGAAAGGGACCAATAAAAGAAGGAAAAACATGAGATTACACCAAAGAAATAAATGAGAAGCAAATGCTTTCGATTAATGGGTAAGCCAATGTGATAAAGGTAGGCACATGCGTGAATTAAGAATGAATAAAGTGGAACATGACCCAAAGGTTGATTTAATAGTGTTTTATGTGGAGTCCAAGGAGGGTGTAGTCACTTTTGTCCCAAATGTTTATCCTACCCTTCCCCGAACCTACATTACAAGCTTGAGAAATTCCTTTGAGGTCTCCAACCAAATGTTTTGAGTTAGTCGTGATTGAAAATAAGGGCAAGCATATGGCTTGGTACTTGTGTATATTGAGAAATTCTTTGTGAGAGTGAGCGCTTGCACATTTGTCCTTTGTTAAATGATTCTTTGGAACTCTTCTTACGTGAGAAGGCATGTAAACTAATAAAGGTTGGTGAAGTAGTCATATTCCAAAAATGAGGCAAAGGAGTGTAGCTAAGTCACTATTGATAGAGAGTCACCTCTTGAGAGTTAGTAGTTATTGCTTGATTGTTCTTAAAAGTCTTTTGCATCTTTGAAAAGGTGATTGATTTTGCGGGGAGTTGCACTAATAGTTCTTCCCATGCTCAAAATCATTGGTGATCATTTAGTTATAAGAATGGGCTTATAAGTTGAGTAGTCCCCTTAAGTTGGAGTAGTGTTGATTAAGGACAAGAAAATTTTTAAGTTGGGGGGGTTTAATGAGTGGAAAATTTTTCACTCATTTATACCCAAACCCTCACATAGTATGATGAATTAATCGTTTAAGTGAGGCTAATTCTTGATTGAAATGCGTTAATCTCCAGTATTTGTCATCTTATAGGTAATTTGATGAAAACTAGTTAAGGCAAAGCTGGAGGAAAAGTAAAGAGGCAAGAAGAGAAAAAGAGCTGAAGATAAGGCTCAGGAGGTGACCCTCAATTACCGCGATTGTGACTTAAGTATTGCGATCACCATCAGTCAGAAAATCAAAAAGGTGCAATCGTAGCTAGATGCTATGTGATTGCGAAACTGCGATCGCAGCCAATGAAAGGTGATTGCGAGAGGCTGGGAAATTTTCACTGGCAAAATTAGAATTCCACAGAGCTAAATCCCAAAAATATAAAATGCAAAACCCTTGAATAATTGGGACATCTATCATCCCATTATCTATCTTTCATTTAGGGAATACTATTGTACTAATCTTGAGTGAAGAATACATTAGAGTAATTCATAAGTGAAGGATTAACAATTTCCATTGAAGATTTATTGAAATTTAAAGATTGGATTTATATTCTCTTTAACTTTCATGGATCAACTTGGTGGAAATTTTGGTATATCTTTACTTTGTATCTTTATGAGTAGCTAATTCTTCTTCTTGGGGTTATGATTGTCTAGGTTATGATTAGTGCATGGGTGTTATTTATTTATCTACCTAATTAGCCAATTGTTGTGGGTTTTTATTTCACTTCATGTTTGAACTAAAAATTGGGAGTGAAAACCCCAACTATTTTAGATCCCATACCATCCTTGAAAGAGGGGTATTGGGTGAGGAGTATTTGTGAACAATAACTTAAGTTATCTTATCTAGTAACATCATCTTAGAAATAAGGGTGTTATTTTAGGTAGCTCATCTGATAGCGTCATCTTAGAAATAAGAGTGTTAATTAAGGTAGTAGATTGGTAGATTAGACATACTCACAAAGTGTTCGAAAGAATCCAAGAGCGAGATTTAGTGTTTTATTTAAAGATTGACACTAATACTTCTAATTCCAGCCTACCATGACTCTAGCTAAATATGAATAAATTCTTAATTACCCATGCATGCGTTCGCACCTAGAATGATATAACCCCAAGATTCACTCCTAATTGATTACACTCTAATTATTCTTAGGCTTGAGTTAGTATTCATAAAGTTCAAAAATTGTTATATCTTTGAAAACATTCAAATAAACCCCCAAATATTTGTATCCAATGTTTGAATTTAGCAAGCAACTTTTATTTCGAACTTATTTAATCACCATTTACATTATTCCTTGTGGATTTGAGCCCGACTCATGTTGGGTATATATTGACAACGTCCGCCTTACACTTAATTTGATGTGTAAGTTGAGCAGTATCATAACCTATAGATCATAGTATGGGTTACCATCATTGATATATGTGCATTATACAGAGAATCCATGGTTCAGAGACTTAGGGTGAGATATTGATATTTAGAGTATTACCTATCTCTCTTTCTCTCCTATATTAGACTAAGCTCTATGTTGTATTCAGAAATAAGTTATATCAGTGTATTCAGTTGAACTTCACTTTGTACTTGTGTATTATTAACAGCTCTTTACTGATACCATTAAGTTTTGAGATTATATTATGTAATTGCTTCTTTATTTCATCTATTCCACAATTCTTTTCTATATATATTTGGGATTCCATTACTAACCCTTTCGGACTATGAGTTTGACTTGCCCACTCGTAGGTTATAGTAGGTTCCATTATGACCTAAGAAATTGGGTCGTGACTAATTGGTATCAGATCAAAGTGTTAGTAGAGTCCTGCATATCAGTGCAGAGACGTTTGTAACCTATCTTCGGGAGGTAACACAGATATTTTTGGAACTTCAGTTCTTGACTCCTTATCATCAGTCCATATTTCTATGACCCTCGAACATATTCTTTAACTCTATTCTATTACTGAAGGACGATGCAACATTGTCGACAGATGCAATGAGACTTCAACATGCATTTCTAGAGTTTCAGTGCAATGTCAAACTAGAGATTCGGAGATGGATATCAATGATTTTCAGCATCAGCTAAAAGGATTTATGGTCAGCTTAGGCTCAAGTTGAGCCTATGACTACTTCAGCCCTTTGAGGTTCAATATTGGGATTGTAAGTCATGATTATAGATCCCTCTCATCCATGGATGACATAAAAATCATCGAGCAGTCCTTAGACCAGAGTTGGGTATAATGGTTGTCATCAAGGTTCTTGACCAATTTCTGAGTATGTGATTAGGTTTCTAGATAGGGCTAATAATTTTCCTATGCTATATCCTTTAGAGCACGCCATGGTGCATGGAATCATTTGAGGTTTAGCATTGCAACTTCTTTTGCCATCGAAGCACTTGATGGAAGCCATATCTTCTTTCTCTCAGGTTATGGATTATATAAGGCCTATTGAGAGAGCATGTATAAGTACTTATATAGGTGGCTGGAAGAAGCCATCCCATCAGTATAGTGCTATTGGTATTTAATCTGAGAGCTTGTTTTGGTTGTGGTGAGATGAGGCATTAGTTCAGAGAGTTCCCTAGATATAAGTTAGTGATCAGACAGAGTTAACATGTACTCCCTATGAGCCTAGAGTTTCTGAGACAAGATATGATTGCGAGAAGGATGATCGTTGGTAGTAAAAACTTCTCTCAGCATCAGTTGTCTAGATATTCAAGCTTAGTTTGTGTTCTCTTTATGTCGGGCTTCAAAAGGTAGCAATGACGGTAGAAAGATTGACTATTGGTCTAGAGAGTGTCCTTGATGTGGGATTGCTAGTCTTTTAGCTCATTTAGAGTAACCTCATGATGACTGTGGCACCTTTAGTTAGAGATAGTACGCTTGACACCTCAATTGATGATTCAGTCAATTGGTCTGAGTTTGGACCCATTTAGATTTAATCTCCATTTTATATATCAGGCATATGATTGATTTCACCATGATAGGTGTGCTTTTATTTCTTGCATTTATGATTTATTATGTGTATTGGGGTTTTCATACCCATTGATGATTATATGCCTCAATGAGTTCATGTTTTTTATTGTGTGCCTTATTATTAAATTGTGATTATATTACTACCCCATGGTTTATTTCTTTTAGTAGTGGATAGGGTAGATCTATTTTTTGCGGGAAGGATGATCATTGGTAGTAAAAACTGCTTTCATCATCAGTTGGCCAACCATTCGAGCTTAGTTTGTGTTCTCTCCATGTTGGGCTTCAGATGGTTGCAACAACTATAAAAAGATTGGCTATTGGTCTGGAGAGTGTCCTCGATGTGGGATTACTAGTCTTTCAGCTCATTTAGAGCAACCTTATGATGACTGTGGCACCTTTAGTTAAAGATAGTGTGCTTAGCGCCTCAGTTAATGGTTCAGTTAGTTTGTCCGAGTTTGGACCCATTTAGGGACATATGATTGATTTCACCATGATAGGTGTGCTTTTATTTCTCGTATTTATCATTTATTATGTGAAATGGGGTTTTCATATGCATTGATGATTATATGCCTCAATGAGTTCATGTTGGTTACTGTGGGCCTTATTATTGAATTATGATTTTATTACTACCCCATAGTTTATTTCTTTTAGTAGTAGATAGGGTAGATCTATTGACGACATCCTATCAGATGATAATATGATTGCTATCAAAATATAATAACCCAACTAAGGTTGGGTTCGAATCCCAAGGGAACACATGGAATTATGGATCTCAACTGTTGTAGTCCGCAGGCAGAAAAAGAAAAGTAAATGGGTTTTTGTATAGTAATCTTGAGTAAGTAACTATATTAACTTTGGTTGAAATCAGTGTAGGTGAACACCATGATTGTGTTCCCCCTGGATTCTAAAACTTCGTAGGATCATCGTGCTTTGTTGAACCAAACCGATACTTTGTATACATAATCAATAAATTATGTACCTTCAACAATCTTTTGGATGAGCATAAGAATTTTACCTTTACCAGAAACACCTAGGCTTTGGACCCTTAGAAAAATTCCCTTGATTTAGGATTTTAGACTAGGTATGACTAAGGGTACTAGTCGTACCCTTGTATATGACTTTAGTGACCCCTATCGTACCTTAGGAAGTATGGAGAGAGTTACTCACTGTCTTAGATAAGACTTAGCCTCTCCATGGTCGTACATTAGGGTACAAGTCGTATCCTACCTAGTCGTGTAGAGTATGGAACTTGAGATAGAGTGGACTATTTTTGGTATGGTTTAGGGTACTAATCATACCCTTGGATATAAGTCAAGGGTGTGTGGTCATGTCTTGGTCAGTGTGGGGGTTCTTGATGAAGCCTTGGGTACGAGCTAGGGTAAAATTCATACCCTTAGGTATGATTAACTTGAGAGAGTCGTACCCTTCTGCGGGTTCATTTTCCAGCTTTTACCAAAGGGCTATATTATCATTTCCCACCTTAAAATCCTTATGTCCCCTTACTAGATAATGTGTTGTGGACTCCTAAACCCTCATCTTGCAAGACAAAAAATTCCAAATCCACTCTACACTTCTCAAAATAAGATTAGAGGCTAGGGTTTCAAGGGTGTTCATCTAGAGGCAAAGAGGAGTCAAGTTTCTTGGTGGATCATCTTTCTTAAGGCATGCAACTCTTTCCCTTGTTAAAAAACTTAAAAACCATGTTTTTTACTCTTGGATTTATAATTTAAAATGGTGATTTTAAAATCAAATGATAAGGGTTTTGTTGCCTTATGATGAATAATGTTTGTTCTTGCTTAAACTTGTGTTTATACATGTTATTGGTGATGATTTGCATATGTGGGTGCTTTCTGTTTATGGTTTAATAAATGGGCCTTAAGTAACCTTAATATTGATGAATTCTACCATGAATTTGGCCTTGATAAAGGTATGTACACAAGGTGTTTGTGAAAATGTCTAACTGAAATGACTAGTCACATATTGACGATGTTTTGAACTAGGGCAATGAACCAATGAGTATGAATGGTTGATAAATGGTATGGTAAAGAAATTTTTAGCCATGTAATGGGTTAAATTATGACCTTGTTGGTTTGATGGCAAAAAATGAGGTCGGGAAGGGGGGGGGTGTTAAAGTCCCTAAACATAAAATTGGATTGTGATTGAACTAAAATTTGGTATGAGAGTGCTAATGAGGGATGAATAGAATGTAAGGGTCTTAATTACTATAAATTGAATTTAATGATGAATCGAATCATGGAATTGACCAATCGAATTATTTGAATGTCAAATGCTTCCATGAAAATGCCTAAGGTTAGAGTCCCTTGCCTAATGAAAATGCCTAAGGTTAGAGTCCCATGCCTAATAAAAAGGCATGAGGTTAGAGTCCCCTAGCCCAATGAAGATGTGTGTGGTTGAAGTCCCTTGTCTAATGGGAATGTATGAGGTTAGAGTCCTTTGCCTAATAAAAAAAGTTTGAATCTATAAGTTTGGAAGGTCGGAGTACTCCACCACATGACATGTGAATGAGTACATTAAGGGTGTTGCTAAGTCTTGTTTTCTTGTGACAAATTATGAGCATGTTATGTATATCTACGTGTATGATTATGTATATAAATATGGTTGAATACGATGTATTAACTTATCCTAAAATTATATTTCCATTTTATCCTTATCCTTGAGTTATATGCTAGCGCTCCAACCGCTAACCGTCTCTGGACGCTATGTCCCCACATCTAATAGGGGTCAAAGCTTCTTCTTCTCTTCCTGTGCAATGATGATTATGTATATAAATGTGGTTGAATACGATGTATTAACTTATCCTAAAATTATATTTCCATTTTATCCTTATCCTTGAGTTACATGCTAGCGCTCCAACCGCTAACCGTCTCCGGACGCTATGTCCCCACATCTAATAGGGGCCAAAGCTTCTTCTTCTCTTTCTGTGCAATGGCAAGTGTTCGAGCGATTTGTGTGGTTGACATTTAAGTGGTGAGATTCCATACTATGGAAGTCATACATTTCAAAGTATTTAGCTTATGACATAGACTTGTCTTAGATTTGGTTTTTGCTATTGTTGGGGGCATGCCCCAACATTTACTTTTATAAAATTTGGATTTGTGTAAAGGCATTGTGGATGACTGTCGACTCGAGTATGTTGGTTAAAAATATTGGCATTAATAGAATGTTAGATATTGCTTAAGTTATGATTATTAGTCTTATTTTTTCTGCTACTTTGATATATGTTCAGAGTTTATCCGACACATATGGTTTGATGTGATGGTTCAGTTGGGTTAATGGGGTGATATCCAATCCAGGTTGGGCTTGGGATGCCCGCATAACATGGTCCAATTTTAGGCCATGTCTTATTGGTATCAGAGCCTAGGTTCATGTTCAGTTGGGTGTCCACAATGCCGTGTCAAGTAGAGTCTCTTTTATGGGTGTGAGGCATGCCACACTTATAAGAGAGGGGCTATTAGACATTTAGGAATCTTTCCCTTTCTTTTGTTTCAATCTCAAGCTATAGAGGGTAAGGTCTTGGATTCCTCTAATTTCTATTTTCTTATCTTTTAGATCATGCCTCCAAGGAGATATGCTACTTAAGAAAACACCTCGGCCCTAACTGAGGGCCCTATGGATGAAGCTCATTTAACTTCCAAGGTCTAGACCTGGGCTAGGGCTGCTGCACCTGACCATCCTCGTGGGGTTCTACCTGTCCCACCAACCCTGACTATGAGAGTGACCCTCTTATTCCATCACCTTAAGGGAATGCTACTAATGCTGAGCTTCGTCGCTCTATCGACCTCTTTACTCAATTGGTAGCCTCTCAATCGAAGTGTGTTTCTCCAGCAACCGTTTCTTCTGAGTCCACAAGAGTTGTCCAATTTATGATGTTGAAATCTCCTATGTTCACGGGTATGAAGGTTGAGGAGGATCATCAAGTCTTCATTGATGAAATGGAGAAGATTTTTTGAATAATGCATGCTTCGGAGGTTGAGGTCATTGAGTTTGCTTTCTACAAATTAAAGGAAATAACATACCAATGGTACGAAGGGTGGGAATTTTCTAGAGGTGTCGATGCTAGTTCTGCTAATGGGAAGATTTATCTAAGGCTTTCTTGGACTGCTTCTTTCCTTAAGAGTTGAGGAAAGTAAAAACAAAGAATTTTGTAAACTTAAAGAAATGAAGGATGTCAGTTCAGGAGTATGCCTTGATATTTCATCAGTTGTCTAGGTATGCTCTCAAGATGGTTTCTAGCATTAGGGATATAATGCATAAGTCTATCTCAGGATTGTCCCATGAGTTGGTGCTTTAGAGCAAGGCGACTTTGTTGATAAAAAATATGGACATCTATAGGTAGATTGTGTATATGCAACAAGTGGAGGAAGATAAAAAAATAGGTTTAGTTTAGTGAAAGGAAAGGGAAGAAATCTAGGCCTTTCAAGCAAAGTGGTAAAGGCAGTGGAAAGTGGCCAAGAAAGAAGTGGGGGAGTTCGAGTTCTTTCTCTTCGGCTATTATTCCTTACCAATATTGTTGGGTGATCATCAGTCTCAGATTAGAGGTGGTTTTTGAGCATCAAGTTCCCAATCTTAGATTGGTGGGGCTCAGTTAGCTCCATCCTAGCCACCTTATAGATTTTATGGATAGCCTTATCATGGTCAGTATGGGAAGGGTCGGAACAAATGTTTTAGATGTGGTTAGATTGGGTATTTGTAGGAAGAGTTCCCCCTCTTTAGTGGCTTGTTGGGCCAATAGGGACCCTATTGCTACTTCACCTACTTATGCATCGAAAGGTGCTATTTCTGCTTCAAATTGTGTTTCTGGCACCAACACTGGCCGAAACTGCTTGTATGCACTTGCTACTGGCCAAGATTTTAAGGCATCGCCCGATGTTATCACGAGTATGTTTAAACTTTTCTCCCATGATGTGTATTATTTGCTTGATCCAGGGCCTACCATATCTTTGTGACCCCATTTGTGGTTATGCATCTTGGTTTTGGTCTCAAGAGTCTGTAGTTCCTTTTTTTTCTACCCAGTAAGAGACTCAATGGTGGTTAAAAGGGTCTATAGGGGATGTGTGGTATCTGTTAGTGGTAGAGAAACTCTTTTTGACTTGATAGAGTTGGACATGGTTGATTTTGATGTTATTCTGGAGATGGATTTATTGCATTCGTGTTATGCTTTCTTAGTTTGTTGGACTCGTAGGGTCATGTTTAAATTACCTAATGAGCCAGCCATAGTATGGGAAGGGTGTTTTTTTAATGCCTAAGGGGAAATTCATTTCGTATATTAAAGACCAAAAGTTGATCTCAAAAGGGTGTTTGTATTATTTTGTCCGAGTTAAATATCCTAACTCGGAAGTTTCTTCCCTAGAATCCCTATCCGTGGTTAATGAGTTTCCCGAGGTTTACCCTAATGATCTTCCTGGTATTTCTCCCGATAGGGAAATTGATTTTGGGATTGATCTTGTACTGGACAATCGTTCGATTTTTATCCCTCCTTATAGAATGGATCTAGCGGAGCTCAAAGACCTTTAGGAGCAATTGAAAGGCCTTTTAGATAAAGGTTTCATCCGTACTAGTGTGTCTTCTTGGGTGATCCTGTGTTGTTTGTGCACAAGAAGGATGGTTCCTTTCGTATGTGCATTGATTATCGTCAGTTGAACAAAGTGATCATAAAGAATAAGTATCCTATTCCTAGGATCGATGATTTGTTTGATCAACTTTAAGGTGCGAAGTATTTCTTTAAGAATGAACATAGTTCGGGTTATCATCAACTTAAGATTAGGGATGAAGATATCCTTGAGACCACTTTTAGAACTCGGTATCGTCACTATGAGTTTTTAGTTATGTCCTTTGGGTTGAACAATGCCTAGGTGATATTCAGAGATTTAATGAATAAGGTCTTTTGTCCATTCTTGGACTTATTTGTCACTGCCTTCATCGATCATATCTTGGTCTATTCTAAGAGTGAGGCGGATCATGTCGATCACCTCCGTGCCGTATTACAAACTTTTAAGGATCATCGTTTGAATGCCAAGTTCTCTAAGTATGAGTTTTGGTTGAAAGTTGAAACCCTTCTTGGTCATGTTATCTCTAGTGAAGGGATTATGGTAGATCCTCAAAAGGTTGCGGCGGTTAAGAAATGGCCTAGATCTGTGACTCCAATCGATATTCAGAGCTTCTTGGGTCTAAAAGGTTACTATACGATATTTGTGGAGAGTTTTTCGACTATAGCTACCCCATTTACTAAGTTGACCCAGAAAAATTTCAAGTTCTTGTGGTCGAATGTATGTGAGGGTAGTTTTGAGAAGTTGAAAGATAAATTGATTTCGGCTTCTATTTTGACTTTGCCCAAGAGTAATGATGGGTTTCGTAGTGTATTTTGATGTTTCTTGTATTGGGATTGGTTGTGTGTTGTTACAACATGGTAGGGTGGTGGCCTATGCTTCTAGGCAATTGAAAGTTCATGAAAAGAACTACCCTCCTCATGACTCAGAGTTGTTAGCCGTGGTGTTTGCCTTGAAGATTTGGTGACATTATCTCTATGGAGTTGATGTCGACATCTTTTCAAATCATAAGTGTCTTCAATATGTATTTACTCAAAAAGAGTTGAATCTCTCACAAAGGAGGTGGCTAGAGTTGTTAAAAAACTACCATATAAGTCTTCATTACCATCCGAGTAAAGCTAATGTAGTCGTCGACGCTCTTAGCTGATTTTCCATGGAGATTTTAGCCAATGTGGATGAGGATAAGCAGGAATTGGTGAAGGACACTCACCATTTGGCTAGTCTTAGAGTTCGTCTTGCATACTCCAAGGATGGTGGCATGATTGTGCATCCGGTATCTCAATTGTCTCTTGTTGTTGAGGTAAAGAAAAAGCAAGTGTCGCATCCTAATTTGATGAAGATCAAGGGAATGTTGGTTAATAAAAGGTTGTTGACTTTGTGAATGGTGGTGATGGTATCTTGAGGTACAAAGGTAGGCTATGTGTTCCCGACGTCGATGGATTAAGGGAGAGAATTATGGCCAAGGATCATGAATGTCAGTATGCTATACATCCCAGTTCTATAAAGATGTATCATGATCTTAGAGAGTTTTATTGGTGGAATAATATGAAGCAAGATGTGGCTAAATATATGGTGTGTCAAGAAGTGAAAGTTGAACACATGAGGCCCAGAGGCTTGTACTAATAAATTTCATTAGCCAAATTGAAGTGGGAGGCAATTAATATGGATTTCATCACCGATCTTCCTCAGTCTCAGAATCAATGTGATTCTATTTGGGTTATTATGGATAGGATGACCAAGTCCACTCACTTCTTGCCCGTGAGGACTAATTATTCATCGGATAATTATGCTAAGTTGTCTCTTGTGGAGGTTTTGAAGTTGCATGGTGCTCCAGTTTCTATTATTTTAGATCGTCGTACTCCGTTTTCATCTTATTTTTGAAAGTCATTCCAAAAAGGTTTAGGGACTAAGGTGTGCCTTAGTACTGCTTTCCACCTACAGAAGGATGGATAAGTAGAGAGGACCATCCAAACGTTGGAGGATATGTTGCGTGCTTGTGTGCTTGATTATGGTGGTAATTGGTATGACCATTTTCCTTTGATCAAATTTGCCTATAAAAGTAGTTACCACTCTAGTATTGGCATAGCCCCTTTTGAGGAATTATATGGTAGGAGATATCGATCTCCTATTGGTTGGTATGAAGTTGGTGAGGGCAAGTTGCTTGTCCCTGATTTATCTCACCAAGCCTTAGAAAAGGTGAAGGTGATTCGTGATAGGTTGAAAACCACTCAAAGTCGCCAAAAGTCCTATGCGGATGTGATGCATAGGGATTTGGAGTTTAATGTAGGGGATTGAGTATTTTTGAAGGTGTATCCCCTAAAGGGAGTGATGCAATTTGGTAAGAAAGGAAAGCTTAATCCCCGGTATGTTAGTGCCTATTTGATTTTGAAAAGGGTTGGTAATGTTTCCTATGAGTTGGATTTGCCTTCTAGTTTGAACTCCATTCACTCAGTTTTCCATGTCTCTATGTTGCGTAAATATGTGGGTGATCCTTCTTTGGTTGTTCCCTTGGAGGATGTTGGTGTGTCAGACTCTTTATCCTATGAGGAGGTCCCAGTGAGGATATTAGATCGTCAAGTTCACCGGTTGTGAACGAAAGAAGTGGCTTCGGTGAAGGTTCTATAGAGAAACCAAAAGTCCGAGGAAGGTACTTGGAAGGCAGAAGAGGACATAAAGTCCAAGTATCTGCATTTGTTTTCCATTTTGCAAACACGTGATTGAGGTATGTGTTAACCTTTTTGCCTTGATTTATGTCTTTTTTAGACAATGGGCTCGAGTCTCTAAACTTTTCATTGAGCAAGTCTGATGATAGATGATGGTTTAGAGTACCTAAGCTTTGAATTAAATAGGTGGCTTTGATAAATAATGGGTTTGAGCCCCATAGTAAATGATATGAATGGTTGATTGATAATGATTATGATGCGTGTTGTATCTTTGTTGTGTACCTTGTTTTCTAATGGTTAAAAGGTTAGTTGATGTGTATTAACTTGTGTTTATGCTTGCCTTACTCGACATTCAAGGACGAATGATCCAAGTGGGGGAGAATTGAAACACCTAGGCTTTGGACCCTTAGAAAAATTTCCTTGATTGAGGCTTCTAGACTAGGTACGACTAAGGATACTAGTTGTACCCTTGTATACGAATTTAGTGACCCCTCACCTACCCTATCCAGTGTAGAGTGAGTTACTCACTGGCCTAGATATGACTTAGCCTCTCTATTGTCATACATTAGGGTACGAGTCATGTCCTACCTAGTCGTATAGAGTATGGAGTTTAAGATAGTGTAGACTATTTTTGGTTCAAGCTAGGGTATGATTTAGGGTACTAATAGTACCCTTGGCTATGATTCAAGTGTGTGTGGTCGTGTCTTGGTCAGTGTAAGTTTCCTTGGGTACGAGTTAGAGTACTACACGTACCCTAGGATAAGATTGACTAGAAAGAGTCGTACCCTCCTACGGGTTCATTTTCCAGCTTTTACCAAAGGGCTCTATGGTCATTTCCCACCCTAATACCCGTAAGTCCCCTTACTATATAATGTTTTGTGGCCTCCTAAACCCTCATCTTGCAAGGAAAAAACATTCCAAATCCTCTCTACACTTCTCAAAACAAAATTGGAGGCTTGGGTTTCAAGGGTGTTCATCAAAAGGGAAAGAGGAGTCAAGTTTCTTGGTGGATCATCTTGTTTAAGGCATGTAGCTCTTTCCCTTGTTAAATAACTCAAAAACCATGTATTTTACAAATGAATTAATAATGGAAAATGGTGATTTTGAAATCAAATGATAAGAGTTTTGTTGCCTAATGATGAATAATGTTTGTTCTTGCTTAAACTTGTGTTTATACATGTTATTGGTGATGATTTGCATATGTGGGTGCTTGTTGTTTGTGGTTTAACAAATGGGTCATGAGTAACACTATATTGATGAGTTAAACTATGAATTTGTCCTTGATAAAGGTATGCACACAAGTTGTTTGTGGAAATGTCTAACTGAAATGACTAGTCACATGTTGATGATGTTTTGAACTAGGGAAATGTCCCAATGAATATGAATGGTTGATAAATGGTATGGTAAAGATACTGTTATCCATGTAATAGGTTAAATTATGACCTTGTTGGTTTGATAGGAAAAGAAGGGATGGTTAAAGTCCCTAACCACGAAATTGGATTGTGCTTGAACTAAAATGTGGTATGAGAGGGATAATGAGGGATGAATAACTTGTAAGGGTATTGATGACCATAAATTTAATTGAATGATGAATCAAATCAAGGCATTGACCAATTGAATTATTTGAATGTCAAATACTTCCATAAAAACCTTGTGGTCATGTAGGGTGTGGAATCGGTCAAATGGGCTAGAGTCCCTAAGTGTTGAAGTGAATGAATGTTGATGTATGGACAAAGGGTTATAGTTCCAATGTTGACCAATGATAGTCACGATGACTTGTGGTTAAAGTCCCTTGCCTACTAAAGTGGCCTGTGGTTAGAGTCCCTTGCTTAATAAAAATGCTTGAGGTTAAAGTCCCTTGCTTAATCAAAATACATGTGGTTAGAGTCCCACGCCAAATTAGATCACTTAGGGTTAGAGTCCCTTATGTAATACGACTTGAGGTTAGAGTCCCTTGCCTAATGAAAATACATGAGGTTTTAGTCCCATTCTTAATGAAAGGGCATGGGGTTAGACTCCTCTGGCCTAACGAAGATGTGTGTGGTTGAAGTCCCTTGTCTAATAAGACTGTATGAGGTTAAAGTCCTTTGCCTAATAAAAATGTTTGAATCTATAAGTGTGGAAGGTCAGAGTCCTCCACCACATGACATGTGAATGAGTACATTAAGAGTGTTGCTAAGTCTTGTTTCCTTGTGACACATTATGAACATGTTATGTATATCTACATAAATGATTATGTATACAAATGTGGTTGAATACGATGTATTGACTTGGCCTAAAATTATAATGCCATTTTATCCTTATCCTTGAGTTACATGCTAGCTCTCCAACTACTAACCATCTATGGACACTATGTCACCACACGAAATAGGGGCCAAAGCTTCTTTTGCTCTTCCTACGTAGTGGTAGGTGTTCAATCAATATGTTTGGTTGACATTGAAGTGGTGAGCTTCCATACTCTGAAAGTAATATATTTAATAGTCTTTAGCATATTTTGGATATGGTTTTGGCTATTGTCAAGGGCATGTCTCGACATATACTTATATGGACTTCGGATTTGTCTAGAGGCATTGCAGATGCCTGTGGACTTGGGTAAGTTGGTTAAAAATGTTGGCATTAGTGGAATGTTAGATATTGCTTAAGTTATGGCAATTAGTTTTATTTTTTCCACTACTTTGATATATGATCGGATTTCATCCGACACTTGTGGTTTGATGTGATGGTTAGGTTGGTTAACGGGGCGATATTCGGTCCTGGTTGGGCTCGGGATGCCCACATGATATGGATCAGTTTTGGTTCGTGTCATTACCTTTAGAATTTGAGGACATCACCTTACTAACCCCTATCGTGATCCTAGTTAACTATTACCTTTTTTTGGCTCTAGTTATTAGATGAAATCTAACAATCTTACTATGATCGAACCTAGAAGCATGGATGGATAGTTAAACTCCAAATTACTATTGTCTTTATATTTTCCAAGTTACTACTACTCTTTTGGAGTAACAAACAATATCTAGGCGGTATCCTAACGTGTGAACCCATTAAGAAAACTAATATAACGAAGATAAAGCAATGCATGCATGAGCATCAATTCCGAACAACAAAAACACTTCCTCTACTTTGTCCATCCGCTAGGGATTCCACAACCTTAGATATGGGTTTTAGCCACTTATGCTTTTGAAGAAATTAATAACATTCATAACTGAGAGCATAGATGAAATCACAATGATAAGAAGTAATAAAACCTAAAACTGTAACAGAATTAATGAACATAAGTTAATACACGACAATCCAAAGATCAAAATTGGATCATGGAATCAAAATATGTTTGTGAGTATCAAAAGTCCATAAGTTCTATTAAAAACACATAAAGGGTATTTTAAGTACATGTGGAAACCCTAAAACCATAGCTCGAATGAAATAGGAGAAAACAGGGTCAGTGGCCACATGTGGTCTGTACCTGTGGTATGATGCTAGACGCAGGTAGTACCTGCTATCCTGAGCCTGAGCGCAGGTACAAAGCACGAGTACCGGATGATAAAAATCCTGTAAGTCATTTCTTGAGATTTTGGAATTCTGTCATTTGCTTTACCTACTTGAGGTCCGTAGGTCCTACATGCGGTCTGTAGGTTGACATAGTAGGTGCCGGGAGTCATCTTTTCAGCTCTTCTTCAATTCTTGAACATGATTTGATTACAATCAAGACAGAAAGTGTCCCGAACATCCATAATTGCTCCAAAGGTAGCCAAAACACTCTTTTCACCTTTTTCACGAACTAGTCATCCAAAACATGATTTCCAGCAAAACATATCCAAAAACCATCATATCTAAAAAAATAACCTCAGAAACCTACATATTTTCTTCGTTTTAAGAATCAAAAGTACTATATTTCTATAGCACATCAACACCCTCAACTTATAACATTTTCATGTCCTCAGGAAACAAAACATAATGAAAATAAAAATGATGCTTAATTAGGAGAATCTAAGCTATTCAAGGTAGTCGGTCAACAATTCAACTCAAATTACAACATCCCCCTCTAATTTTATTTTTCAAAACCAACTATGTATGAACGTAAAGCACAAAATATAACAAAATGGGATCAAGGTATGGCAATTACATTAGCAATAGACAACCACTCATATATATAAGTTACACTACCCAAAACAAGCAAATAACTAGCAATATGACTCAAGTGACCTCATAACAAGTATGTCCCACTCACTCATATGAAATAATGCATGTCAATGCAGGGATGATCAAGAGACACACTCAGAAGAGAAGTTCTAATCAATGCATGCCAAATGTCATAGGCTTTCCCTAATTTTTTTTACCTTAGTATTCATATAGTCAATTTAGGATCACTAGAGGACTTTTATTAGCTTTTACTGTAGGCTTGGGGGATGGTATGTGATGATAGGCGAATTTACGCGCCTATATCAATATATTTTGCCCATATTTTAGCCTAGTTTTGAGAACAAATTATATATTTCATGCACTTTTAGTCCCTTTTCCTGTAAGTGAGCTAACGAACATGATTAGTAAAGTTTCAGGTATAAATGATGCATAATTCAGCATTTTATGGCTTACTTGACGCTAAAGAAAGCTCACGAAGGAAGGGAAGGGAGTTTTCACGCCTAAGGACCAAAACTGCTGCATGGAAAATCTGTCCCGGGCTAAAACAGCATTTCTGAAGATTTTGGGGGACCAAAACTGCTGCATGGAAAATCTGTCCCGGGCTAAAACAGCAATTCTGAAGACTTTGGGGACTTACAGACACAAAGCTGGATTTTGACAATGATACATTAACCTAGTACAATTAGGTTATGTATTTCATTATTTTATTTGGATTATGATAATGTTACCTTAACCTAGTACATTTGGGTTAAGGATTTCATTAGTCTACTAGGATTTGGTTATTTATTTCATTAGCTTAGTAGGATTAGGATATGGGTATTATAAATACCCTATCATGCTAGAGATTTTAGAGAACAAGGAGGGAGGAAGGAGAGAGAACACAATACTTCCTTCCATCCCTCTCATCTTCTATCATCTTTTTACATCTTCTAAACTCTTCTAATCTTTCCATTAATTCTATTTTTCTTCTTCTACTCTTCCATTCTTAAATTCCACAACAAGAGAATCGTTACTTTTCCTAGGAATTCACGCCTCACGCCTACCACCTAAGCTACACGAAATTACTCAATCTTGTGGTATAACAACAATGTCAATCGTGATCTCCTTCACATTCATGGGTAACTAAACTTCTCTGTTGGGGTTATGGAAGCCGTATGAGATACTATCTATTGCTGTGAGTTTGTGAATTCGAGGCACGTATATTGCTTATATCATTATTCTCTTCATCTTAATCTACATTCTTTGCGGTTGCAAACGCAAGAATACGCCAGTCTAACATTTAACTTGTTCGAGAGAAAAGTTATTTGTCTGGAAAAGAGATAATGTCAAGGTAGTAGGACACCCTTTCCTATTAAAAAGCTAGTGCCGTAACTGGACTAACCTCTTGGAGAATTCGTACCGTTAGATACGCTTTAAGCTCGAGAGAGTTAAAGTGAAATAGTCCTTGTTTAGGTCGAGAGACGCTTGGATTTACCATCGACTACAATCCTCTATAAGCAATTGCATGTCAGAATTCTACACACTCATAGCCAATAGAGACGTATACCTCAGAAGGTGGGCATAACCCCAACGCCTCAATTCTCATTGTTTACAACTTACGTAACAATCTTTCTCTTTTACTTTGCTATTTTCAGCTTTTATTTAATTGTTTTGGTGACACATTACAATCCCCCCTTTTTAAGAGACTTGCACTAAAAGTCCAGTAATCTTTACTTACTTGTTGACCAAGCTATTCCCTGTGGGATCGATACCCAACCCAGTTGGGTTCTATATTTGCTAACGACCGCTTTACACTCCTACGAGAGATGTAGATTGAGCGTTATCAAAAATTGGCGCCGTTGCCGGGGAATACAAGTGTCAATTAAGTTCGTGATAATTACTAGACCCTTTGGTCAAAGATTCTCGTACTTTTACTTTTAGTTTTTGTTTTTGTTTACTGCAGGTTTTTGTTCAGTACATCAATGGATGCACAACGTGAAATACCATTCGATGATGATGATGATGATCTTGATGGAGCCGGAGCCACTGGAGCTATAATTCCACCACCATTAGCGCCCGGAGCCAAGTTCAACATCACAAGCACCATGATTCAGTTATTGCAACTCAAGGGAATATTTGGTGGACTAGCAGGCGATGATCCGAATATGCATCTCATCAACTTTATTTCTACATGCAAGTCATTTGACAATCCTGGAGTTGGTCAGAATGCAATTCGGTTACGCTTATTTCCATTGTCTCTGTCTGGGGAGGCAAATCTATGGTTGAATGGGCTGACTCCTGATTCTATTACAAATTGGAGGCAATTGAGAGACGCTTTCCTAGAAAGATTCTTTCCGCCATCCAAAAGAGCACAATTGAGAGATGAAATCAGCAACTTTCGTCAGCTTCCCACTGAAGCTCTTCATGAAACATGGGAGAGGTTCAAGACAAAGCTAGCGAGATGCCCAAACCATCACATGACTAATGTTCACCTCATGGAGATATTGTATAGAGCCTTGAATTCAATAACTAAGCCAGTGGTGGATAACGACGCTGGAGGATCTTTTATGGACCTCACCTTTGGTCAAGCAAGCAATATGCTAGATCGCATGACGAAACAAAGTAGAGCTTGGCATACCAGGGATTCTGAGGTAGCAAGCCCCACTTATTCTATAGGCATGACTGCAGACCAAAGAAGAAGACAAGAAGAACGTGATCAAGATATGGCGCACATGAAAACACAAATGGATCTTCTTACAAAGCATTTATTATCAGGGAAGGCCGAAAAAGTGAAAGCTGTGGCGCTAAAAGGAAGAGACGAATCTGATTCAGAAGAAGAAGCCAACTACTTGAACAATCAGGGGGGTTTCCGAGGGAATGCCCAAGGAAAACAAGGTCGGAACTATTATGATAATTCTGGAAACAAGGACCAAGGTAGTTGGAGAAAAAACAATGAAAAGAGTGGTGTTTATGTTCCCCCTGGTAGACGTGATACCACCACATCTAATTCTGGAAGTATGGAAGACATGATGGCTAAATTATTAAAAGGAGTGGAAGCAACAAGCGCGGAAGTTACTGAGGTAATTAATGATTTGTCCTCCATGAAACAACTAGTTGATTCTCATTCCACTTCAATCAAGCAAATAGAGCAGCAACTGAGCCAACTTTCAGCAGCACTCAATCAAAGAAAGGCTGGCACTTTACCAAGCGATACTGTGCAAAACCCAAGGAATGATGGGTCATGCATGGCCATCACTACCAGAAGTGGTAAGGTGCTAGAACCTTTAGAAAAAGGCAAGCAAGTGGTTGACGAAGTTGCGGACATGGATGATAACGTAAAAGGAGAAGATGCCGCAAAAACCAGTCCTAACGTCAAGGATGTCACGCCCAGTGACGTGCATCCTAAAAAAATGGAAAAATGGAAGCAAGAGGAGAAGAAAGACATGGAGAGAACACTTCCATACCCACCACCACCTTTTCCCCAAAGATTGAAGAAGGTGGCAGATGACACTAAGTTCAGCAAATTCATGACGATGTTAAAGAAGCTGACTATTAATGTTCCGTTGGTGGAGGCACTAGAACAAATGCCTGGGTATGCAAAATTTATGAAGGACCTGTTGACAAAGAAGCGGGCAGTAAGCTATGAGCCGGCAGATAATATTAATCATTGCAGTGTAATTGCCACAAGGTCCTTAGTACAGAAGAAGGCAGACCCTGGTGCTTTCACTATTCCTTGCACGGTTGGATCTATGAATTTTGCTAAGGCATTGTGCGATCTGGGTGCTAGCATCAATTTGATGCCACTATCCGTCTACAAGAAGTTGGGGTTAGGCGATCCGACACCAACAAATATGAGGCTCGTGATGGCTGATAGGTCGGTAAAACGACCTGTGGGTATCTTGAATGATGTGTTGGTGAAGGTCTTCCTTCATCTTTCCTGCAGACTTTGTGATTTTGGATTGCGAGGTGGATTCTGAAGTTCCC
Source organism: Capsicum pubescens (assembly GCA_030864215.1). Taxonomy (NCBI): domain Eukaryota; kingdom Viridiplantae; phylum Streptophyta; class Magnoliopsida; order Solanales; family Solanaceae; genus Capsicum; species Capsicum pubescens. Next base: position 223,101,975 of record CM061543.1, on the reverse strand, counting down.
ATAATCTTGGGACGTCCTTTCCTTGCAACGGGAAGTGTGCTTATTGACATGAGAGATAATGAGCTTTTATTTCGAATGAATGACGAAGTGATTCGTTTTGATTTGTGCAAAGCGATGAAGCAGCCAAGAGATATGGATGTGTTCTCTGTAGCTGATGTTCATTATGAAGGTAAGAAAGCATTATCTGTAGAGAAACAGCCTACTGTTGAGCCATTGTCTGCTGCGCTGCTGAATGTTGAGCATGAGGATGCTAAAGAATATGAAGAACTTATGGGTGCTCTAACAGAAATAGAGTCCTATTCCCATACTCCTAAGCAACCGGACCGTGATCTTAAGAATCAACCGTCACCAACAGCGAAGACTTCCCTTGAAGAGCCACCAATGCTAGAATCGAAAGAGCTCCCCAATTATCTAAGGTATGTGTTCTTGGAAAGTATAAAGATACTTCCGGTGAGTGCGGATGATTTAAGTAAACAGCACGTAGACGCTCTCATCTCTACTCTGAAGAGATACATGAGAGCTATGGGTTGGACTATTGATGATATAATTGGTACCCCTCCTACAAGTAAGCCTCATTGTCGTCTGAATCCATTCAGAAAACGATCCACCATCTATCCCGACGAAGTCTGAGTACTCGAGGTAACTATGTCGTGCCGCGACAATAAATCAAGCGCTAGATGGGAGGCAACCCATCGTTTATCGTTTATCATTTTTCATTTTTCATTTCGTTCTAGTACTTGTTTTGATTTTGATAAATGAAAAATCCAAAAATAAGAGTCGTGCCACGACCAAAACTAAGGCGCTTGGTGGGAGGCAACCCATCGTACTAATCATTTTCATTTGTTTGAGTGAATATAGGTGCAAGAAGTAGTCAACGAGGAGATTGATTTCAATTGACGATTTGGACGCATTGTATGGTAAAGTTGGTATGTTAGGAAGGGTGATGCATAAGGCTATGGATTGAGCCTTTCTCACGCCAAAATAGGCTTCGAGGAAGGCTAGGCCTTGGTAAAACTAGGCCACGAACGATGCACAACCAATCCTATAGCCTAAGGTCTCGGAATCTAGTGTGCTATACACTATGCGCCGCCTATTCCTAGGTATGCTTTTGACTATGCGCCGCCTATGCTATGGCATTTGGTCTCAGTATCTCATATGCCATAGACTATGCGGCGCATATGTCTACAAATGCCATAGACTATGCGGCGCATATGTCCCATTATGCCATAGACAATGCGCCGCATATGTCATATCTATGCCAAGCATTATGCGCCGCATATGTAGCATTTTTGTCTCCAAAACCGATTGTAAATGGGTCAAAACCTGACCCATTCTCTTCCTATATAAAGGAGACTTAGTCTTGAAACACAAACACATTGAAAACTTGACCTAGGCACCGCATATACTCTCCAAATCATCTCAAAACTTTTCTTTTTGCTCTCCCACTTCACAAGAACATCTCCAAAGGCTTCAATCACGTAAGTACTCTTTTGTTCTTCATCTATTTTTCGTAAGTGCTACGTTGCTATGTCTATTACGAATTGCTACATCTTGAAGAAATATTGGTGATGTTAATGTGTTTGAATTGTTGATACAAAACCAAGTGAGTGAACATGAACGTTAGGATACTCTTAACTTGTTTCCAACTAGAAATTGATTTTGATGCATTGTTATACTACTTGCGGAATTTCTATAGTCTTGAACATTGCTTAAAATTGCTACTTGGATACTTACATGTTAGGCTATCTCGTTCATCGGGATAAGACTTATAGTGCCTGCCAACATAGGAGGTTGTGATTGTTGAAAGTAACTATATTATGTGGTAACCCCTATGTAGTAGTGTTGTTATATCTAACATGAAAGTAATGCAATGGCTGCAAGTAGTGATACATCACTGATTTTCTTGCCGGAATACAACTCCTAAAACGTATGTCGACGAAATCTGAGTAATCGACCACTTTCACTTCACTGATTTGTGTCAACAAAACTAAGTGTGGGGTGGTACCCCTACTGCTTGTGCATAGATTGTATCCATTGATATTGTGCTACCACTAACACTATTTCTAGTCTCAGGTACAATGGCACCTAAAGCGAGACAAGGCAAGGAGAAGGCTACCACCTCCTAAAAAGGGCAAAAAGAGAAGTCGCAAGGACCAAGGAGAACCCTCCTCGCTGCAAATACCTCGACTCACGCTTGGAATTAAGTGGGATACTTATGAGGAACTTCTGAGGATGACGACTCTGATGATGATTCCAATGCAAGGGGTATGACCCCAGACATAGAGGATAAGTCCGACCAACCAGGTTCCTCGTATTTATTTTCCACTGAGGACAGTGTCCTGACTAAGTGTGGGGTGGCGGTATCGTATGCTATACTTCTCTATCGCATCTATGTTTGCTTGCGTTGTTTTTGTTTCATTTTTTTTAGTAGTTAAATTTTTTTTCTAGCTTCGCATGAAATTATTTTGATAGGCAGCATGAGATTATAACAAGAGTATGTGCTACAATTGTGACCATTGAGACGTTTAGGCTCTAGTTGTGACTCAATATGTGATATTGTGTGATTCAATTCCTTCACTTATTGGGTCGAGAGTCTATATTACTTCCAAGCAAGTCGACCATGTGCCTTGTGTGGGTGAGATAATCGTATATTCTATGATTGTGGCTGATTCTAGAACTTGCCTGGTATGTATGCAAAGCGAAAATAAGGAGTGTAAGTTTAGGAGGTGATTTAGGCATTTCTTTGACAACTTATATTTATTTACCTTCAGTTTTACCTACCCGTGGACATCATCCTAGTTAACCCCTTTTGAGCCTTTAGCCTATTTCTTTGACAACCTTGTATGTAAGCCTAATCCATTTTGTTCAAGACCGTAATTTGATCCAAATTCCTAAGTGCTTTAAAGTGAAAAAGTCATGTGACAACATAAGAGGAAATTGGGTAAGTATGATGCTTTAAATTGTAAGGGTGCTTGAATGTGTTATGAAAAAGAAAGTGCTATCATAAGAGGTATGTTATGAAAAGAAAAAGGAAAAGAAAGCTGAAAAGTGAGTTATGTTTAAAATTGAAAAACAAAAGAGGAAAACAAGGGTGGTATAACAAAAGAAAGAAGAAAGGTTGAAAGAAAAAAATGTTAAAAGAAAAAAAAAAGTGTCAATGATACAAAGTGATGTATTAAAGCGCTTAGGAACTTAGTCACTATTCCTGGCCAAAATAGTCCTACCCGTCCCTTAGCCTACATTACAACCATCAAAAGACCTACTTGATCCTAAGCTTAGCATTCTGACATTTAGTAGAGTATTACATTAAGGGCAAGCCTATGGTCATCAGTTGCTACATATGAATTCTTTGTGAGAGTGAGAGCAAGGACATTTTAATACCTATGTTTGAAAAATATGCTATATTTTGTGAGTGATTATGGGTACTATATGGTGAGACACACATGGTTGATGAGTTTTGGATAGTTGTATATGATTCTATGCACTTTAACGTTTGCATGCGAGTTGATCACCATCACGAGTCTATACTTGAGGTTAAATTGTTTCTACTTATAATCGGAAAGATACTCTTGGTTGATAATCGTTGTGCTTGTCTTAATAAATGTTTTGTGCCGTTGCTGTAAAAACCTTAAGTTGATGCTTAGAAGGACATGATATGTTGTTCGAGGACGAACAAAGCTCTAAGTGTGGGGTGTTGATGATAGGCGAATTTACGCGCCTATATCAATATATTTTGCCCATATTTTAGCCTAGTTTTGAGAACAAATTATATATTTCATGCACTTTTAGTCCCTTTTCCTGTAAGTGAGCTAACGAACATGATTAGTAAAGTTTCAGGTATAAATGATGCATAATTCAGCATTTTATGGCTTACTTGACGCTAAAGAAAGCTCACGAAGGAAGGGAAGGGAGTTTTCACGCCTAAGGACCAAAACTGCTGCATGGAAAATCTGTCCCGGGCTAAAACAGCATTTCTGAAGATTTTGGGGGACCAAAACTGCTGCATGGAAAATCTGTCCCGGGCTAAAACAGCAATTCTGAAGACTTTGGGGACTTACAGACACAAAGCTGGATTTTGACAATGATACATTAACCTAGTACAATTAGGTTATGTATTTCATTATTTTATTTGGATTATGATAATGTTACCTTAACCTAGTACATTTGGGTTAAGGATTTCATTAGTCTACTAGGATTTGGTTATTTATTTCATTAGCTTAGTAGGATTAGGATATGGGTATTATAAATACCCTATCATGCTAGAGATTTTAGAGAACAAGGAGGGAGGAAGGAGAGAGAACACAATACTTCCTTCCATCCCTCTCATCTTCTATCATCTTTTTACATCTTCTAAACTCTTCTAATCTTTCAATTAATTCTATTTTTCTTCTTCTACTCTTCCATTCTTAAATTCCACAACAAGAGAATCGTTACTTTGCCTAGGAATTCACGCCTCACGCCTACCACCTAAGCTACACGAAATTACTCAATCTTGTGGTATAACAACAATGTCAATCGTGATCTCCTTCACATTCATGGGTAACTAAACTTCTCTGTTGGGGTTATGGAAGCCGTATGAGATACTATCTATTGCTGTGAGTTTGTGAATTCGAGGCACGTATATTGCTTATATCATTATTCTCTTCATCTTAATCTACATTCTTTGCGGTTGAAAACGCAAGAATACGCCAGTCTAACATTTAACTTGTTCGAGAGAAAAGTTATTTGTCTGGAAAAAAGATAATGTCAAGGTAGTAGGACACCCTTTCCTATTAAAAAGCTAGTGCCGTAACTGGACTAACCTCTTGGAGAATTCGTACCGTTAGATACGCTTTAAGCTCGAGAGAGTTAAAGTGAAATAGTCCTTGTTTAGGTCGAGAGACGCTTGGATTTACCATCGACTACAATCCTCTATAAGCAATTGCATGTCAGAATTCTACACACTCATAGCCAATAGAGACGTATACCTCAGAAGGTGGGCATAACCCCAACGCCTCAATTCTCATTGTTTACAACTTACGTAACAATCTTTCTCTTTTACTTTGCTATTTTCAGCTTTTATTTAATTGTTTTGGTGACACATTACAATCCCCCCTTTTTAAGAGACTTGCACTAAAAGTCCAGTAATCTTTACTTACTTGTTGACCAAGCTATTCCCTGTGGGATCGATACCCAACCCAGTTGGGTTCTATATTTGCTAACGACCGCTTTACACTCCTACGAGAGCTGTAGATTGAGCGTTATCAGTATGGTAAATATGGACATATCAAGTGACTAAGCCTCCTCGGCACTTGAAATACCCTAGTTTCTGGACCTTAGAAAATTTCCTTGATTTTTGGTTTCTGGGAAAGATATGACTTAGGGAATGAGTCGTACACTTGCGTACGATTGGTATAGGTTAGTCGTATGTTGACCAGTGTTAGTTGGTGGATTGGATTTGGTTTTAAAAAGGGTACGATTTTGGTGGTATGAGTCATATTAGTGGATATGGGTTGTTTGGTTACTTCACTTAACCTTAAACATGGTATAGGTTGGATCTGAGTACGAGTGGCTCACCATGAGACATAATCTAGGGTATGAGTCGTACCTAGGACTCGTACAGGTGGTCGAAGTTCAAACTTCCTGAGATTCTATTCTACTAGGGGTCTGATTCATAGGTACTAGTCATACATTTGGATACAACTTAGGTTTAGGTGTGTCATACCTTGGATAGTGTTGGGTCCAAGAGGTAAATCCTAGGGTGTGAGAGATGGGTACCACTCATACAAGATGTGTACGTCTCATAAGGGTCAGTTATACCATATGATGGGAATTAAGTATATTTTAAGTGAGGGCAATTCAGACATTTCCCCACTTATACTGATAAGGTCCCACGACTTATATTTCACTTGGGAGGTTATTTTCCTTACTATTCTATTCTTAAACACTTAGAAAACACTCTTAAATTCTCTCTAGAGTTCATGGGCCAAGGAAGCTAGGGATTCATCTTAAGGAGTAAATTGGGGCTCGTCTCCATTATTATCTTGGTTTAAGGTATGTTTTCTTCCCTCATTGTTAGTTAAAACTAAAGGCATGGTTTTATATAATGTATTCATGGTATGATTATTGCATGATTTTAGGTTTTCAAATATGATTTGGGGGTTTTGGTTATAAATGCTTGGTTATGGTTTTCCCATGTTTTAATTATGCTTTTCTATGCATTAATGGTGGTTTTGGATAATTGGTTGCATGAGAATAGTTGCTTGTTAGTTGGCTTTGGTTTTGGAAATACTATGCCCCTAATATGTTTGATAAAATAACTCTAATAATGATTTCACTATGTCATTGGATTTCTAATGGAACTTATGCATGGTTTAAACTTTGTAATGGAACCCTAAATGATATGAATAGTGTAAATAGTTTTGGAATGATTTGGTTTAATAAACATACTTGTGGGGTATAGGGGAATCCCCCAAGTTAATACAGTAGTAAATACTTATGGGGTACATGGGAATCCCCCATGTTAATTGGATAACAAGGTCTATGGGTACATAGGAATCCCTTGACCACTAAAAGGTTTGGTTAAGGACAATACTTTCAAGTTATAGTCGGTATGACGATACCACTACTAATAGCCTTGGATAATAATAATGGAATAATGTTTGGTTGGAAAATAGTTTTAATTGAGCAATAGTGGTGGGGTGTGAAAGCTAACCGTAAAGGTAGGAGTGCAATGGACGAACACTGGAAACTCATGTTTGCCGAAATGAGGGGTAGGTCATGGAGACCTTATATGTTACTTATGAGGTACACAAGAATCCTATAGGTACACTGTACATATATATCATGGAGAGTGTAGGGTACGTTTGAATCTCCAACTCTTATTGTATCTCCCGTTTATACGGCTACAGGCATCGGGGACCGTTCAGGGGGTTACACTTGACACATATAGCCCGTGGGCATTTTTATGACTGTTAAGCTTCACATACCCAAGTTAAAGGCTTTAAATACATGCTAAACCCAGTTTCCTTTCCCGACATGGTTATATATATATGTATGGGTTGTGTTCATATGGATGGTTTTACTTGGTTTTCTTAAATAACATTATTTTATCCTTATCCTGAGTTCATAATAGCATTCACCCGCTAACCCATCTTCAGGCGACTGTATCGCTGTGCAATGCAGGAACCGACCATTCTATTTCTCCTGCTTAGCATTCAAACATTTTTGGGTTAGCTTTAGATTGAAATGGTGAGCTTCCATTTTTTTGGAAGGCTCCATATCATGGATTTTATTTCATTCTTTAGAGTATTTGTGGTTATTTCTTTTGGCTATGGTTGGGGGCATGTACCAACTGAATTTTTGTATTCTTTTGGTTAGAGGCTTTTGTTGAACTACTATGGTTTTGAATGGGTGGGATCAGTATTATTGTCAACCTTAGTAATGGCATTGGTATTGGGGCTGACATCATTGGACAAAATTTCTTACTATTCCATCATATTTTATTTCTAGATTACATATTTAATTATTAATTGAACTTATTTGGTTATGGTTGAATTTATGGTTTTGGTTTAGCTTGGTATATCTGGATGGTTAGTATGGGACAGTTTGACTCAGTTGGGTTGGTCACGATCGTGATCCTATCCCAGAGTCTTCATGTGAGCTGTTACACTATCTTGTTATATGCTTAGAATTTAGCCAACTTAGGGTAGGCGTCTGGAGGTTGGGTTAGGTAACGTGGGTGGTCTTCGGTCTCGGTCAGACTTGGGACGCCCATTACGACAAGGCCCTGGATCGGGTTGTGTAAAGTTGGTATCAGAGCTTTAGGTTGATGATTAATTGGGAATCCACAAATATGTGGCTATTATAGTCTGTTTTAGGGGTGTGTAGTGCGCCACATTCATAAGAGAGAGGCTACAAAGAATTTAGGAATGTTTCAATTTCTTCGTATTCTATTTTCAAGCTTGTAGTTTGAGTTTTGGAATTCTTCTCTAATCCTTGGTTGTTCACTTTTCAGATCATGCCTCAATGATCTAGAATACAAGGAAATTCTTTTATCCCATCTGGGGATGATGTTGATGGGGTACTTCCTACACCTGGAGTTCATACTCGTTCTTAGGATCCTGTCCCTGATTGTTTTGGAGTTCCCCCCATTGCTACTAAGATCCTCAGGGTGAGTTGACCAATGCAGAATTTTGCCAATCTATCTATGTTATTACTTAGATGGTTGCTGCTCAGGCTTAACAGGATCCTTCTGGTGGGTTGTCTGCTGAGGCCAAAAGGGTTGACCAGTTTATAAAGCTGAATCCTTCTACTTTTACTAGTGTGAAGGTGGAGGAGGATCCTCGACTTTCTTGGATTAAATAGAGAAGATATTTAGGGTGATTTAGGCCATAAATATGGAAGGTGTAAATTTTGTAGCTTATCATCTCAAGGATGTTGTGTACCAATGGTACAAAGAGTGGGATAGGGATAGAGGTGATGTGAAAGAGTTGTTCTTATGAGACGCTTTTTCTAATACTTTTCTTGATCGTTTCTTTCCTTAAAAGCCGAGGGAAGCGAAGATGAAGGAGTTTGTTAATCTCAAACAAGGTAAAATATCTATCAAGGAATATGCCTTGAAGTTGATACACCTAAATTACAACTCTCGTTAGGAAGTGTAAGCGGTCGCTGTCAAATATAGAACCCAACTGGGTTGGGTGTCGAATCCCACAGGGAATACTCTGGTCACTAAGTGTTGCAATTATTAGTAGACTGTTGGTCGAAAATTTCAAGGAAAAAGGAGGGTTTGGTTTAGGCGTGAACTAATATTATTAAAGTAACAATGGAACGATTTGCGTAGTAAGATTTAATCACAACGATTGATAAGTTAGGGTTATGTCCACCTTATAAGTTCTACTTCTCTATTAACTATGAGTAACGCGGAATTTAGACATGCATGCACTTATAGAGAATCGTATTCTAATTCTAAATCCAAGTGTTTCTCAACCATCAAGGATTTATTTCGCTTTATCTCTCTCGAGTCTAAAGTGTATAACAAATGGTACAAATTCTCCAAGAAGTTAATCTGGTTAAGGTATTAACGTGTAAATAGGGGTTGGAAACCCTATTTCCTTGTCACACTCTCTTTTCCCAACATGTAACTTTTCTCTCGAACAAGTTAATGCTATAATGGCGTATTCTCTATGTTTGCAACCATAAGAATTCAATCAAAACGAAGAGAGTAATGATATAAGTAGCATAACACATCAAGAATTCACAAACTCATAGTAATAGATAGTATCTTATAAGGTTTCCATAACCCTAACAGATAAGTTTAGCTACTCATGAATACAATGGAAATCAAAGTAGACATCATCATCATACCAAAACTTAGAGAAATCTCGGCTATGGAGATGAAACGTGTTTTCTTTCTCCGTTGCTCAAGTGAGCCGTTTTCTGTTCTCAAAACTCGTACAAAACCTTCCAACGTGAATTCTCAATAATGTCGAATGATAATGATGCTGAAAAATTCAGCAATAAGGTTTTTAATAGCATCCTTGTTTAATAAGTTGCTACTGCATCCTTAAGTATTTCAAAATACTGGGTTTGCCCGGGAAAAAGTTCCCATGCATCACTTTCAGTCCAAAAGGTGCCTTCCCTCTTATGTGAAGTTTTTCTTTGTTGCCCACAGGTCTACAAAGTGCTGAAATCTTCATCATTAGTACCTGAAAACATGCTAATCACATACGTCAGCTCACTTAAAGGAAAATGGACTAAAAGTGCAAGAATTATATATTTTATCCTCAAAACTTAGCTGAAACATGGGTAAAGTATGGTGCTTAGGCGTGTAAATACGCCCTACATCACCACCCCACACTTAAAGCTTTGTTTGTCCTCGAACAAAATATTACATCCATGCAAACACCTAACTTGAATTTCACAATAGAAACACGAAATTTTCAACAAGACATGCACAACAATCATTAACAAAGAGTAGGTTTCTCGATCACTACTAGAAACAACTCAACCTCCAACATAGACTCATTAGGATGGTTAATTCGTATCCACAATTTAAGCCAAAAAGAAACATATAAAACTACCCAACAACCATCAACCATGTGTGCTCACACAAGATATCACCCATAATCACTCATAGTTTTGCATTTTTCGAAACATGGGTATAAGACACTCCTTGCTCTCGCTCTCACAAAGAATTCTTATATTGCAATTGATGACCATAGGCTTGCCCTTAGTGTAATGCTCTACTAATATCAGACTGCTAAGTTTAGGATCAAATAGGTCTTTATAGGTTGTAATGTAGGCTAAGGGACAGGTAGGACTATTTTGGCCAGAAATAGTGACTACGTTCCCTAAGCGCTTTAATACACTATAATATGCCATTTACACTATCTTTTAACAACCACTCTACCTCTCTTTCATCTACCAACCCCTTTTCACCCATTTTGTTATTCAATCATAAACACAACTATCTTTTTGTTTTTCTAAATTTTTTTTTTCTTTTTTTTTTTTTTATATTAAGCAAGCATCCCTATAATAGCCACTCTTTTTCACAACAATTTCAAGTACCAATACACCCTGAGGCATCACTTTCACCATTCTCCTTTTATTTTTCAACATGATTCTACAATTTTAAAGCGCTTAGGAGTTTGGATCAAATTATGGTCTTGAAAAAAAATGGATTAGGCTACATATGAGGCTGCCAAAGAAAATAGCTAAAGGCTCAAAGAGGGTTCACTAGGACAATGTACAAAGGTAGGTAAAAAGAAGGTAAACAATTTCAGGGCTGCCAAAGAAATGCCTAAATCATCTCCTACACTCACAATCTTTATTTCACTTCACACACACACCAGGCAAGTTCTAGCATTAGTCACAACAAAGAATATACAATATCCTTACACACACAAGGCACATGGTCAACTTCATTGGGAGCATTATAGATTCTTGAACCAATAGATGAATGAATTAAACCACAACAATTTATCACACAGTGAGTCAATACTTAGAGCCTAAGCGTCTCAATAGTAATGATTTAGCACAAACTCTTGTTATAGTATCATGCCGTCTATCAGAACAATTTCATGCAACATCTAAAATCTACTAACTAATTACAACTAACTAACTAACTACTAATTCAAACAAACAAGAATAAATGTAGGCAAAGAAATATAATACAGCAGACATATACCCGCACCCCACACTTAGACGGGAGACACTGTCCTCAGTGGAAATAAATAAGGAAAACCTAATTAGTCGGACTCCTCTTCTATGTCTGGGGTCATACCCCCTACGTCTGAATCATCATCAGAGTCGTCGTCATTAGAGTTGTCCTCCACGTCTGAGTCTGGCAGTCGGAATCCACTGTGCCATTGACCTTGATCCGTACAATGTATGTCTGATGGCCCTGTAGGGAGGTCTGTGATAAAGCTCCTTGAGCGGTGATGGATCCACAGATGGAAGGCCCAGAAAAGAGTTGAAGAACTCCGCATTTAGTTGCAAGACTTGGCCCCAAATCTTGACTTCACTTCCTGTAGTCTTTGGGGACCAATTGGCATAAAACTCTTGCGTTAGATCAAGATTCAATTTCCCCATATCTCGGAAAATGAAATCAAGATTTAGTGCCATGATTTTAGCCAAAATGCGGGGCTCTCTCTTTGCTAGACTCTCCTTCTGTATCAAATCCACGGGAACATATTTTTTTACTTTGTTGTTCTTGTACCACTCCTTTCCTTCCTCCTCTAGGACCCACTTTATCCCAAAAGTTCATCAAGGCACTTGCAAAGAGGAGGACTCAGCCTGATCTTTTCTTGCCCTTTTTTGACCTTTTTCGGAGGTGGACACTTTTTCTTTTCCTTGTCGTCCTTTTGGGGCCATTCTACCTGAGATCACAATAAAGTTACGTTAGTTTCATCATGGAAGATTTACTATAGTCGGAAAAGAAAATCGTGATGATACCATCCCACAGTTAATCCATTTGCACAATGTTAATAATCATGTAATCTTGACTATCCTTTCCGATTTTATTTCATTGGATTAAGGCAATGTTTGAACAAGACTACCACATAGAAATCTTATCAGGTTTTTGCATCAAAATAACCAAACCATGTTATACTTGTGGTCAATCATGATCAATACCTTCGATGAACGAGTCATTCAAACATTCAAGCTTACAACTTTCAAGATTATGCATTAACTTCACAATTTCGACTTCATAAAAATACGACAGTGAATACCAATCAAATACAAGTCGGAGTAAAGTCAAGAACACCCACACGAATTCTTTCACTCAACTAGATGCATCATAACAAACTAACCATATTCTCATCACCAAACACCATTTCACAATCTAATAAACCATTATAAGCGGAGTAGTGCAATAACTACAGAATGTAAAAGAGTAACTTACGTGGTGATGGATCCAGAAGATGAACTTGCAAGATTAGATGAGCAAAAAGAAAAACTTTGAGAGAATTTGGGAGCTTAGGTGTCGCCTATCTTGAGCAAACAATGGAATTGTGTTCTAAGGTTGAGGATCTATTTAAAGGCTAATCCATGGGTCGGGTTTGATCCATGTACAATCAGGATAGGAGGCAAAAAAGGATAAGTAGGCCGCACCTAATGCTTTTCCTATGCTTAGCATAGGCGGCGCCTTTAGCAATTCCTAGATAGGCATAGGCGGTGCCTTGCCTATCGCCTAGATTGGCATAGGCGGCGCCTTGCCTATCTCCTAGATTGACATAGGCGGCGCCTATGGCATTGATTATGTGAGGCAGTGAGCATAGACAATGGCATAGGCGACGCCTATAGAATTGCCTACATTGGTATAGGCCTTGCCTTGTCCATTGCCTATGTGAGGCAATGAGCATAGGCAATGGCATAGGCATTGCCTTGTCCATTGCCTAGATTTGCATAGACATTGCCTTGTTCGTTGCCTAGATTGGCGTAGGCATTGCCTTGTTCGTTGCCTAGATTGGCATAGGCAATGCCTAACCTATAGCCTTTCCTCCATCATTCCTCACTCACCACCTTTAGCATGGCTCACTTTCAAATCAAAATTTGGGACTAATCTCCTCCTTTGTATATCTTGCACCTACACTTAATCAAAAATAACAAAAATGATTAGAAGGATGGGTTGCCTCCCACTGAGCGCCTTAGTTTTGGTCGTGGCTCGACTCTTCTTTTTGAACTTTTATTTATCAAAAACAAAATCCTAACGAAACAAACTCCTAATGATGGGTTGCCTCCCATGTAGCGCTTGATTTATTATCACGGCACGACATAGTTATCTCGATTACTCAAACTTTATCAAGATATCTGGTGGCTTCGCCGGTGGTGAGGGTCGATTCTTAGGGTCAAGGTCTAGCTTCTTGGGGTCATATGAATACGACCCCATTCCTGTCAAAGCATGGATAGTTTCTTCGTTCTCTTCAACATCCTCACGCTCAAAGTTCAAAAGCACAGCAACCAATGGCTCAACAGTAAGCTGTTTCTCTAAAGATAATTCATTCTCATCCTCATAATGAACATCAGATATAGATAACATGTTCATATCTTTGGGCTGCTTCATTGATTTGCTTACATCAAAACGTACCACTTCGTCATTCATCCGAAATAAAAGCTCATTTGCTCGTAAATCAATAAGCACACTTCCTGTTGCGAGGAAAGGTTGACCCAAGATTATGGGGACCTCAAAATATACCTCCCAATCCAAAGTAACAAAGTCTGCAGGAAAAATGAATGTAGAAACCTTCACTAATACATCATGTAAGATACCAACAGGTCATTTTATCGACCTATCTGCCATCACTAGCCGCCTATTGGTTGGTGTAGGATCACCCAACCCCACTTGTTTATTAATAGATAGCGGCATCAAATTGATGCTAGCCCCCAAATCGCACAATGCCTTAGCAAAATCCAAGGATCCAATAGTGATAGCACCAGGATCCGCCTTTTTCTGTACTAAAGATCTCGTAGAAATTGCACTGCAATGATGAACATCATCTTCCAGTTCATAACTTGCTGCCCTTTTCTTTGTCAAAAGGTCCTTCATGAATTTGGCGTACCCTGGCATCTGCTCCAGTGCCTCCACCAAAGGCACATTAATAGTCAGCTACTTCAGCATGGTCATGAATTTACTAAACCTGGTGTTATCATCCTTCTTCTTCAGTCTCTGAGGAAAAGGTGGTGGTGGATTTTAAGAGTCTTTTCCACCACTTCCTTTTGTTTTTTCTTCCGATTATCAATCTTTTCAGGCTGGTGACATCTAGGTGTAGTGTTATGAACATTCTTATTCTGATTTTCAGCTTCTATAGAATTATCACAATCTTCTTCAATAACATTCTCTTTTGTATTATCAACCACCTGCTTGCCTTTGGATGGATTTTCCAACACCTTACCACTCCTGGTAGTAATATCCATACATGATCCATCATTCCGTGGATTTTGCACAGTGTTACTAGGTAAAGTGCCAGCTTTTCTTTGATTGAATGCCGCTGATAGTTGACTCATTTGTTGTTCCAGCTATTTTATTGTAGTGGAATACGAGTCAACCAATTGATTTATTAAGTACAAATCATTTTTTACCTCAGCTAGTCCCGTGTTGGTTGCCTCCACTCCTTTTAACAACTTAGCCATCATATCTTCCATTGACATCTTTCCAGAGCCAGATGCCGCAGCCTCACGATTTCCAGGAGGAACATACAAACCACTCCTATCAGTCTTATTCTTGAATCCGGATTTTTCATAATAGTTCCGACCTTGGTTTCCTTGGGCTTTGCCTCGAAAACCCCCTGATTATTCAAATAATTCGCTTCCTCCTCAGAATCGGATTCATCTCTACCCTGTGATACAACATCCTTGACCTTTTCTGTCTTTTCTGATAATAAATCCTTGGTAAGAAGGTCCATCTGCGTTTTCATGTGAGCCATATCTTGGTCACGTTCCTCTTCTTTTTGCCTTTGTTCTGCTGTTATGCCAGTAGATACAGTAGAGCTTGCTACCTCAGAATTCCTGGTATGCCAAGCTCTATTCTGCTTTGTCATACGATCCAACATATCACCTGTCTCAATAAAAGTAAGGTCCATGAATGACCCACCTGCAGCATTATCAATCACTGGCTTAGTCACTGAGTTCAACGCCTTGTATAATATTTCCATCAAGTGGATGTTGGTCATCTAATGATTTGGGCACCTCATAAGCTTCTTCTTGAACCTCTCCCATGTTTCGTGGAGAGCTTCAGTTGGAAGCTGTCAAAAATTGTTGATCTCATCTCGTAACTGTGCTCTCTTGGATGGCGGAAATAATTTTTCTAGGAAAGCGTCTTTCAGTTGCCTCCAATTAGTAATAGAGTTAGGAGTCAGTCCGTTCAACCATAGAGTTGCCTCTCTAGATAGAGACAATGGAAATAAGCGCAGTCGAATTACATTCTGTCCAACTCCTGGATTGTCAAACGACTTGCATGTTGAGATAAAGTTGATCAGATGCATATTCAGATCATCGCCTACAAGTCCACCAAATAACCCTTTTAGTTGTAATAGATGGATCATGGTGCTGGTGCTATTGAACTTGGCTCCGGGTGCCAAGGGTGGAGGAATAATAGCCCCTGTGGCACCAGCCGCATCCAAATCGTCATCATCATCATCGAAAGGGGGCTTGCACAGCTCGGCATTCAGGTCTCATTCTAGCTTGGCGATCTCTCCTGTTCACTGGTGCTGCCACCTCACCAGCACGCCTTGGATTTAATAACTCATCATCACCCAGGTCCTCTTCATCAAGATTTGTTGCCCGACCTGGGTTATCAATATTCTGTTGATGCACTTGAGCAGCTGCCAATGCAGCTAATCTTTCCTGCTCCTGTTGAGCAGCCATCCGTTCAAGGTTTCGTTGCGCATCTATTCTACCAATAAGATGTGGTTCAGGATTTATAGGTAATAACGGTTGACCAGAACTTCGTGTATTTGGCATGCACTCCAATAATCCTGAACAAAACAAAAACAACAAACAAAAAGTAAAATTTGAGAATCTTTGACCAAAGGGTCTATTAACTATCACAAACTTAGTTGACAACCGTATTCCCCGGCAGCGGCGCCATAATTTGATACGCCCAAATTACAAACCTCGTTAGAAAGTGTAAGCAGTCGCTGTCAAATATAGAATCCAACTGGGTTGGGTGTCGAATCCCACAGGGAATACTCTGGTCACTAAGTGTTGCAATTATTAGTAGACTGTTGGTCGAAAATTCCAAGGAAAAAGGGGGGTTTGGTTTAGGCATGAACTAATATTATCAAAGTAACAATAGAATGATTTGCGTAGTAAGATTTAATCACAGCGATTGATAAGTTAGGGTTATGTCCACCTTATAAGTTCTACTTCTCTATTAACTATGAGTAACGCGGAATTTAGACATGCATGAACTTATAGAGAATCGTATTCTAATTCTAAATCCAAGTGTTTCTCAACCATCAAGGATTTATTTCACTTTATCTCTCTCGAGCCTAAAGTGTATAACAAATGGTACAAATTCTCCAAGAAGTTAATCCGGTTAAGGCATTAACGTGTAAATAGGGGTTGGAAACCCTATTTCCTTGTCACACTCTCTTTTCCAAACATGTAACTTTTCTCTCGAACAAGTTAATGCTATAATGGCATATTCTCTATGTTTGCAACCATAAGAATTCAATCAAAACGAAGAGAGTAATGATATAAGTAGCATAACACATCAAGAATTCACAAACTCATAGTAATAGATAGTATCTTACAAGGTTTCCATAACCCTAACAGATAAGTTTAGCTACTCATGAATACAATGGAAATCAAAGTAGACATCATCATCATACCAAAACTTAGAGAAATCTCGGCTATGGAGATGAAACGTGTTTTCTTTCTCCATTGCTCAAGTGAGCCATTTTCTGTTCTCAAAACTCGTACAAAACCTTCCAACGTGAATTCTCAATAATGTCGAATGATAATGATGCTGAAAAATTCAGCAATAAGGTTTTTAATAGCATCCTTGTCTAATAAGTTGCTACTGCATCCTTAAGTATTTAAAAATACTGGTTTTGCTTGGAAAAAAGTTGCCATGCATCACTTTCAGTCCAAAAGCTTCCTTCCCTCTTATGTGAAGTTTTCCTTTGTTGCCCACAGGTCCACAAAGTGCTGAAATCTTCATCATTTGTACCTGAAAACATGCTAATCACATAGGTCAGCTCACTTAAAGGAAAATGGACTAAAAGTGCAAGAATTATATATTTTATCCTCAAAACATAGCTGAAACATGGGTAAATTATAGTGCTTAGGCGTGTAAATATGCCCAACATCAGAAGTTTCATTAGCTGTCAAGGTATGCTTCTAATTTGGTGGCTGACATAAGGATGAGAATGAGAAAGATCACTTATGGGCTATCTCGTGATCTGATCCATGAAAGAAAGTCTACTTTGCTGATCAAGTATATGGATTTTTCAAGGTTGGTTGTCCACATGCAACAGGTGGAGGAAGAAAAGAGGGAATAGGTGGAGTTTAGGGAAAGGATAGGTAAGAGGAATAAGTTCTTTGAGAAGAGTGGTGCTTAGCAGCAGGGTGGTCTGGATGGAGGTAAATAGCCAAAGAAAAAGTGGGGGAGTTTGGGTTCCTTCTCTACTGCTAGTTCTCCTTACCCCAGGCAGTTGGGTGACAGGTGTTCATAAAGTGGTTATAATTTTTGGGCATAAGGTTCCCATTCTCAGGTGAGTGGGGGTCAGTCGGCTTCTTCATGACCTCTTTGTCGATTCTGTGGTCGTATTTATTGGGGCTATTATGATGAAGACTTGGACAAGTGTTTAAATATGGCCAGCTAGGACATATGCTCAAAAATTATCCAATCAGAAAAGGTACATCGGGAGCGATCAAAGCTCCGATTTCTTTATCTTTTACTCCTGCACCTAGTGGGGCGGCTTTGATATCGCTTCTACTTCTAGTATTGACACAGGTCAGAATAGATTGTATGCTCTTGCATCTAGGTAGGAATCTGAGGCATCACCTGATGTCGTTACTGGTACATTATAAATCTTTTCTTGTGACGTGTATCATTTTGTTGAAGTGAGGTCCACTCTTTCTTGTGTGACCCTATTTGTGGATGTTTGTATTGGTTTTGATCCTGAGGTTGTTTTCGATACTTTTTCTATTTCTACCTGGGTTGGTGACTCAGTTAATGATAAAAGTGTCTATATGAAGTGTGTGGTATCTTTTGGTAGCAAGCAGACCTTGGTAGATCTATTTGAGCTAGATATGGTGGATTTTGATGTTATTCTAGGGATGAATTAGTTACACTCTTGTTATACATCCTTAGATTATTGGACTCGTAAGGTTGTCTCTAGGTTCCCTGGTGACCTAGTTATAGAGTGGGAGGGTCGTTCCCTAGCTCCTAGGGGGAGGTTTATTTCTTATCTTAGAGCTCAGAGGCTAATCTCCAAAAGGTGTCTTTATCACTTGGTCCAGGTTAATGATTCTAACTTGGAAGGTCATTCTCTATATTCAGTCCCGATGGTAAATGAGTTTCCTGAGTTTTTTCCGAATGATCTTCCCGATGTTCCTCTGAATAGGGAAAACAAGTTAGGTATTGATTTGGTTCTAAACACTCATCCAATATCTATTCCTACTTATAGAATGACTCCGAATGAGTTGAGGGAACTCAAGGAGTAACTTAAGGATCCTTTGGATAAGGGGTTTATTCATCCTAGTGTATCCTCGTGGGGTGCACCAATATTGTTCATATGCAAGAAGGATGGTTCTCTTCGGATATCCATTGATTATCGGTAGTTGAATAAGGTGATGGTTAAGAATAAGTATTCTTTCCCTAGGATAGATGACTTGTTTGATTAGTTGAAAGGTGCCAAGTTTTTCTCTAAGATAGATCTTTGGTCTGGGTATCATCAGCTTAATATTAGGGAGGAGGATATCCCTAAGATGGCTTTTCATACTCGGTATGGGCACTTTGAATTCTTAGTGATGTCATTTGGTTTAACTACTGCCCCAACAATATTTATGGACTTGATGAACAGGGTTTTTAGGTAATTCTTAGATTTTCTTGTCATTGAGTTTATTGATGACATTTTGGTTTATTCCAAGAGTGAGGTGGATCATGCTAATCACCTCCGTGTGGTATTGCAGACCTTGAAGGAACAACAATTGTATGCCAAGTTCTCTAAAATGTGAGTTTTGGTTGAACGCTGTAACTTTCTTGGGTCATAATATTTCTAGCGAAGGGATCATGGTGCATCCACAAAAGATGGCTGTGGTTAAAAGATGGGCTAGACCCACGACTTCAACTAACATTCAGAGTTTTTTGGGTTTGGATGGGTATTATCGGTGGCTTATGGAAATCATTTCCATTATAGTTGCTCCTTTGACTAAGTTGACTTAGAAAAAGGCAAAGTTTTCTTGGTCGAATGCTTGTGAAGGGAGTATTGAGAGGTTGAAAGATAAGCTAACTTCGGCTTCAACATCAACATTGACTGAGGAAAGTGAGGGGTTTGTGGTTTACTGTGATGCATCTAGGGTGGGAATTTGTTGTGTCTTGATGCAACATGGGAAGGTGATTGCCTATGCTTCTAGGAAGTTGAAGGTGCATGAGAGGAATTATCCTACTCATGAATTAGAGTTGTTGGCGGTGTTTTTGGCTTTGAAAATATGGCGACATTATCTATATGGAGTGCACATAGACATCTTTTCTGATCATAAGAGCCTACAGTATGTGTTCACTAAGAAGGAGCTAAATCTCAGGCAGATGACATAGTTGGAGCTTCTTAAGGACTACTATATGAGTCTTTACTATCACCTAAGTAAAGCTAACGTGGTTGCTGATGCTCTTAGAAGGTTGACCATGGGGAGTTTGGATCATGTGGAGAAAGGAAAAAAGGAATTGGTGAAAGATATTCACCGCTTGGCTAATCTTGGAGTTCATCTTTTGGACTCTGATGATGGTGGTGTGATGGTACAGGAACTAGTTTGGTCATCTCTTAGTGTAGAGATTAAGGAGAAGCAAGTGCTTGATCCTATCTTGATGAAAATCAAGAGCAATCTGGGTATGCAAAAGGTAATGATATTTGAGATCTGTGGTGATGGTACTTTACGGTACCAACAGAGGTTGTTCATTCCTGATATCAATGATTTGCAACAAAGGATCTTGGCTAAGGCGCATGAGTCACGCTATATTGTACATCTCGGCTCAACGAAGATGTATAATAATCTCAAGGAGATTTATTGATGGAATGGTATGAAAAAGGCTGTGGCTGATTTTGTAGCCAGATTCATAGTGTATTAATGAGTTAAAGATGAGCACATGAGACCTGGTGGGTTATATCAAGAAATTTATTTGCCCGTATGGAAATGGGAGGGAATCAATATGGATTTCATTATCGTTCTACCTCGGTCTCAAAACTAATTTGATTTAGTTTGGGTCATCGTGGATAGGATTACAAAGTATGCTCACTTTTTACCAGAGAGGACTACTTTTTTGATGGGGGATTATGTGAGGTTGTATCTACAGGAGATTGTGAAATTGTAAGGGGTACGTGTTTCAATTAGATCTGAATGTGATATGCAGTTTTCATCTTATTTTTGGCAGTCTTTTCAGAAGGAATTAGGTACTAAGGTGAGTTTGAGTACTGGTTTTCATCCTCAAATGGATGGGCAAATGGAAAATACTATTCAAACACTAGAGGATATGTTTCGGGCATGTGTGATTGATTATGGTGGTAGTTGGGTTGATCATCTACCTTTGGTAGAGTTTGCCTACAATAATATCTATCATTCTAGTATTGGTATGGCCCATTTTGAGGCATTGTATGGTAGGAGGTGTAGATATCCTATTGATTGGTTCAAGCTTGGTGAGACAGATATGTTCGGTCTGAATTTGGTCTATCTGGCTATAAAAAAGGTGAAGCTGATTCAGGATAGGCTTAAGGCTGCCTAATGTCGCCAAAAGTCCTTTATGGATGTAAGGTGTAGAGACTTGGAGTTTGAGGTTGGGGATAGGGTGTTCTCAAAGGTATCTCCCATGAAGGGAGTAATTCGGTTTGGTAAAAAGGGTAAGCTCAGTCCTCGATATGTTGGTCCTTTTGTGGTTCTACAAAGGGTTGGTAATGTGGCTTATGAATTGGAGTTTACTTCTAGTTTGAGCTCCATTCATCCAGTAATTCATGTTTTCATGTTAAGAAAGTGCATTGGTGATCCATCTTTGATTGTTCCTTTGGAGGGGTTGGGTATCTCGGACTCTTTGGCTTATAAAGAGGTCACAGTTGAGATCTTGGATAGGCAGGTTCATCGGTTGTGGATGAAGGATGTGGATTCGATTAAGGTTATATGGTGGAACCATAATGTGGAAGAAGCTACATGGGAAGCGGAGGAGGACAGGAAGTCCAAGTATCCACATCTGTTTTCTACTTATGGGATTCGTGCGGAAGGTATGTGTTCTTCAACACATTTTATTTTGTGAGTTTGTTAAGGAAAGATTAATATCTTGGCATCTTTGTTTTCAAACTTTGTTAAAGATTGGGAATATATTTGTTAATGCACATGGCTCATGCGTGTGGTTACCCCTACCTTGTCTGTCACTCGGGAAAGAATGTTCCTAGTGGGGGAGACTGAAATGCCCTAGTTTCTGGACCTTAAATTTTTTTGTTGATTTTTGGTTTCTAGGAAAGATACGACTTAGGAAACGAGTCGTACACTTGGGTACAAGTGGTATGGGTTAGTCATATGCTAACCAATGTTGTTTGGTGGGTTGGATTTGGTTTTTGAAAAAGGTACAATTTGGGTGGTACGAGTCATATCTGTGGATGCGGGTTCTTTGGTTACTTTACTAAATCTTAAACTTGGTAACTTAGGTTGGATCTTAGTACGAGTGGCTCACCATGAGCTATAAGCTAGGGTACGAGTCATACCCAGGACTCGTACAGGGGGCGGTGTTCAAACCTCCTAAGATTCCATTCTGCTAGAGGTACGATTTATGGGTACTAGTCGTACACTTGGATATGACTTGGATTTTGGTGTGTCGTACCTTGGACAGTGTTGGGTCCAAGGAGAAAATCCTAGGGTATGAGAGATGGGTACCACTTGTACAGGGTGGGTATGACTCATAAGGGTCAGTCATACCTTATGACAGGAATTAAGTGCAGTTTAAGTGAGGGGAATCTGGATATTTCCCCACTTATCCTAATAAGGTTCCACGACTTATATTTCACTTGGGAGTTTATTTGCTTGACTATTCTATTCTTAAACACTTACAAAACACTCATAAATCCTCTCTAGAGTTCTTGGGCAAAGAAAGCTAGGGTTTCATCTTATGGAGTAAATTAGGGCTCGTCTTGGTAATTTTTCTCCATTATCATCTTGGTTTAAGTCATGTTCTTGTTCCTCATTGTTATTTCCAACTAAAGGCATGGTTTTATATGATGTTTTCATGTTTGATTATTGCATGATTTTGGGTTTTCAAGTATGATTTGGGGGTTTTGGTTATAAATGCTTGGTTATGGTTTTTCCATGTTTTAATTATGCTTTTCTATGCATTAATGGTGGTTTGGCTAATTGGTTGCATGAGAATGGTTCCTTGGTAGTTGGCTTTAGTTTTTGAAATACTATTCCTCTAATATGTTTGATAAAATGCCTATGATGATGATTTTACTATGTCATTGGATTTCTAATGGAACTTATTCATGGTTTAAACTTTGTAATAGAACCCTAAATGATATGAATGGTTTAAATAGTTTTGGAATGATTTGTCATAATAAACATACTTGTGGGGTACAAGAGAATCCCCTAAGTTAATATGGTAATAAATACTTGTGGGGTACAAGGGTGTGAAAGCTAACTGTGAAGGTGGGAGTCCAATGGATGAACACTGGAAACTCATGTTTGTCGACATAAGGGGTAGGTCATGGCAACCTTACATAATACTTATAAGTTACACGGGAATACTATAGGCACACTATACATATGTATCATAGAGAGTGAAGGATACATGGGAATCCCTGACCCTTATTGTATCTCCGATTCGTACGGCTACATGTATCGAGGCTCGTTCAGGGGTTACACTTGACTCATATAGCCTACTGGAGGTTTTAGGATGGTTAAGCTTCACATACCCATGTTAAAGGTTTTAAATGCATGCTTAACCCATTTTCCTTTTCCGACATGGTTATATATATATATGTATGGGTTGTGTGTATATGGATGGTTTTACTTGGTTTTCTTAATCGCTATTTTTTCCTTATCCTAAGTTCATTATATCGTTCACTCGCTAACCCGTCTTCAGGCGGCTATATCCCCATACGATGCAGGAACCGACCATGCTACTCCTCCTGCGTAATATTCAGATATTTTGGGTCAGCTTTAGATTAAAGTGGTAAGCTTTCATTTTTCCGGAAGGATCCATTTCATGGATGTTATTTCATTCTTTGGATTATTTGTGGATATTGGTTTTGTCTATGGTTGGGGGTATGTCCCAACCAGACTTTTGTATTCTTTTGGTTAGAGGCTTTTGTGGAACTACTATGGGTTGGAATGGGCGGGATCGGTATTAGTGCCAGCCTTAGTATTGTCATTGGTATAGGCGCTGACATCATTGGACAAAATTTCTCACTGTTCCATCATATCTTATTTTGGGATTACATAATTAATTATTAATGGAACTATTTTGGTTATGGTCAGATTTATGGTTTTGGTTTGGCTTGGTATGGTTCGACAGTTGGTAAAGGATGGTTGGACTCAGTTGGGTTGGTCACGATTGTGATCTTATACTAGAGTCTTCATGTGAGATGTTATGCTATCTTGTTAAAAGTTCTAAATTTAGCCAACTCAAGGCAGGTGGCTGGAGGTAGGGTTGGGTAACGGGGATTGTCTTCGGTCCCGGTCGAACTAGGGACACCCATTGCGACAAGGCCCTGAGTCGGGTCGTGTCAGCACTGCACTAACCTTAGGGTCTCACTTACTATACAATTTTCTTTTTATTCCACCCTTATTTATCCCTTTCTATTCTTTATTGCACATTCAGGTTGGGTGTCGTCTTTTATTTTTCTTTTTCTCCTTTTTTCACAATTTTTTTCTTCACTTTTGTTTTCTACCACACGCAGCCCTAGTAATTTTTTTTCCTCTTATTTTACCCTTCTTCAACCCATTTTACACTATGCACTCCCATGATAGCACCTCTCAACTTAGGCGTTTTGCTTGAGTTGAGGTCCACAATGTCTAAGGAGGACCAGGGCCAAAACAAGTTCATTATAACACAAATGGGAAAACAAAAAAAATAGGCTACAAGGCTCAAAATATGGATCAAGGGATAGAACTTACACATGGAAGGTCATTTAGGCTAAAAGTGGACTAAAAAATGGCCTATGCTTCTTTCCTAACCGACTATCCTCCAACCTAGGCAAGACTAACCAGGCAAGTTCTAAATTTAACACATAAAGGAAACTAGGTAGTATCTCACACACACATAGCACAAAGTAAATATTACCAACTAGTACCTATCCGGTTCATGCAATTTTTAGCAAGTTATTGTCATGTCCCTAATTCTAATGCCATAATAAGATCCACACTGTTCAAACATATATACATTCACACAATTCTAAAACACAAATTTTTAGAGGGGTATAAAAAATCAATCAAAACATGACTACTGCCCTAAATACTTAGAATCTCCTAATTACACAAAAACAAAAAAACAATACAAAATAAAAAACAATACAAGCACAAAATTATCCTGGACATACCGGTTCTACAACCATACCACGACCGACAAGAAAATAAGTATGGCATTAAAAACCCACAGTGGTATGTTATGCCCACCCCAACAAAAAACTGTGCACTATCCTCAATGCATTAAAATAAAGTAAAACAGAGGGAAGTGTGAACATACTTGGGATGAATTTGGTGCTCTAATCATGATCATCCCCTAATGGAGAAGGTAGTGGTGGTGGCGATTCACTACTAGATGATGCACCGACTGCTATAGATGCATACCTCTACCCATGGATGAATGCAGACTCTATCAAATCATGCACAGACTTTTAAACGACCTGATTATATGGTAAATCAGGGTTTTGCAAGCTGTCTATGTGACCTCTCATGGCCCCAACTGATGAACCTACTCATCACCCTCTGCAAAGAAATCAAACTATCTTGGTGTGCACAGAGGTGATATCTAAACCACCTGGGGTGTAATTAAGGGAGTAGCTGCAACATGACTCTCTTTGAGAGAGCGTACCTCTTCTCATAATATATCAAACTCCTCTCTTATCTAGGCTAGATCTGGCATATCTATCTTTGTGAATTGGGCTGTAACCCATTTCTCAAACTTATCAAGCCATATCTGGAAGTTGACATATTGCACGGATATTGCAACACTCAGTGCATCTTTCCATTAGGCCTGTGCTTTCTCAAATATAGTCCTAACCCCTAATCTTATCTGCTCGTAGAGGGTAGTTATGTCGTTCTCAATATTTCTCACTCTAGCATTGATGACAATTTAGCTGTCCACAAAGTTCTGCAAAAACTCGCTAGATATAGTGATCTTACTTGAAACAGGAGCTATAGTAGATGGTGAGTAGGCTCTGAAGGTACACCCACCATCTTCGAGGTTGAAGCCGGGGCTAAATAAGAAGTAGCTAGTGTCCCCTCACCCCGTGTACTGGAGTTTGGAGCCTCTCTTTACTCCCTCCTATCTCCATATCAATAATAACACCCACATCACTGTGATGTGGCTTATCATACTTTGTGAAAACTACTGGATCCTTATTCTGGGCCCATGGTACTGCTGCCTGCTGTCTTGATCTCCTAGAAGAGCTTAGACATACTAGATCCCTCATAGTCCTAGTTTGTGCAGTCAGTTGTCGCAAGTACCCTCTCATATACACCTGGTATCTCAGGTCTACTGACCTCATCGCATAGCCTCTGAATCATGCAAGGGAATGACATATTAGACAACTCCCCCAAGTCTCATTTATTAACTCATACCTAAGGATGACAACAAAATCAACAACATAATCGACCATTATACAAGCAACCAATACAGATCCCTCCCACGTCAATATATTATCTAAAGAAGAGGGAATTAGTTGGTATTTAATAAGCATCCACCAGAACTTGGCCTCAAATGTCAATAGTCCATTCTTGATCACAACATGCCCCTCAATCTATGGGTCCGCATCACCCAAAGGTAAAATATAACTAACTATCCACCTAGTCATTTCAACCCACTCTTAGTGGTTCTCAGCCTCCCATATGATATGTCATCATGTAAGATCCTCAGTCTGGGGTTGCACTCAGCTGTAGATGTAGGAGTAATGTAATCTGGGCCAAAGATAACTCTGCGGATAGTCCTGTCAATGTGTCAACTCTGACCCGTCTAACCAGCATGTGCTCAAGCTATGGCTTCTTAGAAAATCTTAGCAGGACTGGATGTCTACTCATAGGAAGGACTACAATATCTCTGTAGGATGCATAAAATTCCCGTACCATAGCCAGGCTATAAGAACCGAGTGGACTAGTTATCCACTCTAGCTGATATCTATCAAATACCGCTCGTAACTATGGTACTCGATCGAGGCCCGATAGGTCAATCCAATGCTCCTCATAAATTCACCTTATAGTCTAACCTATCTACCAGATACGAATCTCAATAATAAATATCTCCCGCATCCCTTCCATACACCACCTTAGATGTCCTCCTTGGGAGGTGTATTTAAGGCATGTATGGGAGCAGGACTATGCCCATGCTATACTAACTCATTTTGGGTAGCCTGATATTTACCCTCCTTAGAATGGGGTACATCTGTCTACTATACAAGTGTAGTGGTACCCTTCTCAGAATGGGGCACCACTGATGGTTCCTCCTGCTCTACTTCCTCAGATAAATCCCGGGACCCTTCCTTAGACTGGGGGTCTTGAGAAACAACCTCTGGAGTAGACTCAGACACTATTTTCTCCTTCTCCTCCCTATCATCAGGTGGAGGAGTGTATGGTGGTGGCATCCTGGATGACTTCATCCTAGGCTGGGCTACGAGTTTGTCATCTCGTAACTCTACATGTCACCTCAACTGTAGTGTCCCTACGGTATTGCCTCGGGTACTCCTCCACTGAACCACTAGGCTCGGAAGACTCTACCTGTATCCTCAAAGTATAGGGCTCCATCTTCTTCATATACTTAGGTTCCATATGTACCTTAAGACCAATTGTTAGTTTCCAACATAACTAAAGAATAGCAAAAGTTGAAGAAAAACTCAAAATTTGAAAAGTTTGAATTATTCCTCAATTATTACACTCCTATAACCTATTTGAAATCCCAAAACGTCCAATGTGAACACACCTATTAGAAATCATAGCTTTCAAAGAAAACAAATACTCTCAACTAGTGGTATTACTTTTATTCATTCAAGTTCAATGTTCGGTTGAGGCCTAAATTTATATTTTACATCAAAACAAGGCCCTACTTTATGATTTTAGGCTACTTCAAGTATCCTACATACAAGAATGATAGATTCTATATATTTTGCAATGGAATACACTTATCAACTTGTTTAAATAATAGATAGATAAATATATAACCATTAGGAGCCGAGAAAGTTACCGGTTTTATGAAGAACTAAAAGTGACCAATGAAGAAGTCAAGAAAACCAAAGTTGAAACTTGTTTTTAGCGTGTTGGAACAATTTGGTATCTCAAATAAGTGTCAATTTATCCTTTACTTAGGTGTGGGGTTAGTTTGTGTTTTAAGAGGGAAGTTTGAATTTAAAGAGAAAGATGAAGTTTTGAGGATTTCAATGAGTTAGAATGAGGTTAAGGTTGTCTAAATATAGGTGGGGGGATGTTTTAGGTAATATATATGTGTTGGTGGATGGAAAATTCAAATTAATAATTGGACCCACAAATAGCCTACCCGCAGCAACTACCTGCGGTCAGGCTGTGGGCGAAGGTGCCACCTGCGGCCAGCAGGTGCTGGGCGTATATGTCAGGACAAAAATTTTGGCCTACTATCCTACAATTCGGACTTGGTGTTTTGATATTATTTCAGCTACTTATGGTCGCGCAACCTATGTTTGAGGTCCTAAAGTATGATTAGATGCCAAAGTCCACAACCTTCCATTTTATATCCTCAAAATTACAACTTTTTGGCTTATTACTTAACTTATCGTATGGGATTTGCAACAATGATGGGTTGATCACATAGACCCCTTACCTGAAAATCAATGAATGTAGCAATTTTTACCATATTTCGAGTAAGTACAAGAGCTAAAAACCTATAAAAAAGAAAAACAACAAAAATGTGAACACTAACAGTAGTGGGTTGTCTCCCACTGAATGCTTGATTTAACATCACGGCAAAACATGGATGTGTTGGTTACTCAGACTTCACCAATAAGGCCATAGGTTTCCTCCCATGTAACACTTGATTTAACATCGCGGCACGATGCGAGTATCTTGACTACTCAGAATTCATCAAGATATCCATAGAAATATCCTCCAGGGTCATTAGTAAAATCAATCACAAACACTGCCCTCATGTCGGTTGACTATTTCATTAAATTTCAGATGTTGAATGTAGACTCTTCCCCGTTGATAGAATTTCATCTCACCTTTCTCCATGTTAACCATTTCTCTGCCTATGGGTGACAAAGTCAGCCAAAAAGATGAAGTTATATTCTCTCACGATGACATCAAAAGAGATTCTTATAGGCTTTTTCATTGTGTGGTGAGCCATCAATAGTCGCATTGAATTCGATTCTAGAGGGTTCAAACCCAATTGCTTAAATATAACCAGTGGCATCAAATTAATGCTGGCCCCTAAATCACACAAGGTTCTGGCGAATTGGGATGACCCAATAGTGCATGGTATAGTGAATGCAATGGGATCACCCTTTTTCTATGCCACATACCTAGTCGTGTTTGTACTACAGTGGCATATACTATCAACATCCCCAAATGTTGCTCCTTTCTTACTTGTGACCAGCTGTTTCATGAACCTGGCTTATCCAGGCATCTTCTCTAATGCCTCAAGAAGATGTATGTTTATGCTCAATTTTTTCACCATATTACTGAATTACTTAAAATTACCTACCTCTTTTTTTTGTTTTAATCTCTAAGGAAAAGGTGGGGGTGGTCTCAAAATCTGTTTGATTCTTGGCTCAATGGATGGACCTTTACCTTTGTCTTCAATAGTTTTACCTTTATCACTTATTACCTTATCATACTCAACAACAAGTATCTCATCATCAATAGCTTTTGCAGTAGGTCGTGGGGGATCCATAGTATTTATATCACTCCTCGTGGTAATAATAAGTACATGACCATTGTTTTTAGATTTTTCCTTGTGTTTCTCAGAAGGGTACCTGGCTTTCTCCGATTTAGAGTTGCTGACATCTGCTCGAACTGGTGCTCCAACTACTTGACAGTAATGGCATGTGACTAGACCTTCCGGGTCAATCCTTAAATGTTGGCCTTAATCTCCTTAAGGCTGATTTCTTGATTTTCTTGACCCTTACCATCTTAGTCTACATCTCTTTCATTCTAGATTCTGCATATCGTCTACCAGGTGGAATATACCTATCACCCTTCTCTCTATATTCATCATTTTTTCTCTAGTCACCATCTGGCTCTCTGCTAAGGTCGTTGTATCTATCATAGTAGTTCCGACCTTGGTTCCCTTGACCTTGGGCTAAAAAATTTCCCCACTGATGATCCAAATAATTTTCTTCCTCCTCCAATTCAGACTTGTAAGCTTTGAAAGCTAACCTCTATGGTTTTACTGTGTTTACCTTATTTGAAGTCGATACAACAAGATTCTTTGTAAGTACCCCAGGATAAGTTCTTAGCAATATAATCTCTTGCACTACTGTGTCATCAACTACTTCCTGGTCGCACATGAAGCAATAATAACATCAGTGACAAATCCTCTCTCAGCCTTCCAAGTTTGCCACCTTTGATTAGTGAGTAAGTTCTGATCTAACATCTCTGAAGCTACCTCCCAGTATAGTCTCATAAAATCTCCTCCAGATATGGTGTCTGCCATGGCTCTAGAGATGATGGTCAAGGATCAGTAGAATATCTCTAATAAGCTCATCCCTGACATCCAATGATTGGGTACCAAACTCAGTTTTTTCTTGAACCTAAACCATGCCTTATACATAGATTCTGACTGCAGCTGCCTGATCTGCAGCTGTCTGAAGTTATAGATCTCATCCTTAAGTTGCAACATCCTGGATAGAGGAAAGAACCTATTCAAGAATTTCTTGCGTAACTCATTCCATGTAGTGATAGAGCCTCTTGGCAGTTCTCCTAACCATAAAGATGCTTCTCCGGGGGTCAGTTCATATGTATTTTGCCTTAGGGATGAAAAAAGAGATTTAATATATGTAGAAGGTAAAAGAATTGAAGATACTACAAACAGTGAAGTAGAAGCATATACAATACTCAAAGCAACAATTCATTGTAGTCAAACAAACTTCAACAAAATCATTATTCAAACAAATTCAATGGTTCTTTTAAAGGTATTGACTAATGAGTGGCAATGCCTTGGATTTTTTTATAAACGAAAGAGTAGATTACTTCATTATTGCAAGCTAAGTAGGTATAGTTCACGCACATGATGAGGGAAGGGAATCAATTAAAAGATTACTGTGCAAATCTAACCATAAATGGAGGTGAATTCAAGTTTACTTCATTCAACAGTTGGATAAAAAAGCAAGGAGGATCTTAAATAGTGGCAAATTATAATGTCCTTACATCAGAATCACAACAAAGAAAGGATAAAAGGGGAGAAGGGGGCTGAAGGCTACAACATATACAAAAAATATTCACCACAGACAGTATTTACATCCCAGAGAGTACCAAAAAGATGAAAACATTGACTACTCTATACAAATCCTACCATCAAAATGGACTCCTAGTAAAGGGAGAGGGCCACTAGATTTCTATGTTACATATACACCTGGGTGAGAGCATTATGTACAAGCTTTTGCAGGTCCAAGCATCCCAAAATCTCCATCCCATCCACACCTACAAGTCAAGGAAATGGTTACTATAGAAGAAGCAAAATAAGAAGGGGAAACAGCTAAATACATTACTTACTTAGACATGCAAGCTGATCTATGGGTCTATACCCTACGATTTAGCACCAAAAAGCAAAAAAATACTCCATTCACCAGAGAACTCAGCCGAAGAAATGCCTTGTACATAGATTCTGACTGTAGATGTCTGAAGTTATAGACCTTATCCTTAAGCTGCAATATCCTGGATGGAGGAAAGAACCTATTCAAGAATTTCTTGTGCAACTCATTCCATGTAGTGATAGATCCTCTTGGAAGTTCTCCTAACCATAAAGATGCTTCTTCTGTGATTGAGAATAGGAACATACTGAGTCTGAGTGCTTCCTGATTCACGCCTGGATTTGTATGCGAATTGTAGATCATGATGAAATTGGCGAGGTGCAAGTTTGCATTACCTTAGGTAGACCTGCAAACACACCTTTTGAATTTAGAAGATGGATTATTGCTCTCCTGATGTAAAATTTGATGCCTGGGGGTAAAACAGGAGGAACTATAACTCTAGTCTCTATCGTCTCAATATATCTAAAGTCTTTTTCATTATCTATATAAGGCGACACATACTGATATGCTGGGATTACTTGAACACGACCACCTCTAGCTCTATTCTGGTTTCCACCAAGTACTGCTTTGCTACCTGTCTCTTCTTAAAACATGATGGAAAGAGTTTTTCAACTCATAAAGTAATATTCAATATTAACAAAAATATTATATTATTATTTAAAGTGAGAAATCCTAGACAAATATTTCCATCACTGTGGCCAGACATACAGAAGGAGTTGGAACATAGAAGAATGAACATGAAGTTCACTAAAGTGGAATGGATATTTCCAGATGAGGGATGGATAAAGTACAACATAGATGGAGCATCAAAGGCCATTTTATTGGACTTGATACAAGACCAATGTTTAGACTTTTATTTTTTGTTGGGTTGGCCCAGCAAATGTAAAACTTTTAATTTTGGAATTTGATTAATAAAATAAAACTATCAACTTAGAAAAATACCTGGCTCTACTCAACTAGCTCTGCCTCCCTATCTATCTGATGATCTTCTTCTATTTCTATTCTGTCAGCTTCAGCTTGAGCTAATAACTCATCAGTTTGTTGATCAACATCTATACTCCTTCGAGAAGAGGGGGAGGTACAAAATCATGAACCCCTTCAAGAGGTTTGTCTCTTTTATTCTTAGACATCCTACCAGGTGTTGGTAGGATCCTCTCTGGATTTAGCTTAAGTAGGAGTAAGGGATTACCACTACTCTATGTCTCAGGCATACACCGAAGAATGCCAAACTAAGAACAAAAACAAAAAAGTAAAACCCAAAACTACAACAACTTCAAATCATAAATTAACACTGTGTTGCCTGACAATGGTGCCAACATTTTGATGATGTACAAATAACACCTCCTTTTAGATGATGATAGTTTTTCTGTCAAAATATAGTAACCCAACTAAGGTTGGGATTGAATCCCAAAGGAACACGTGGAGTTATGGATCTTAGTAGTTGTAGTCCACAGGCAGAACAAGAAAAATAAATAGGGGGGTTGTGTAGTAATTTTGAGAAAGTAACTATATTAACTTTGATTGAAATCAGTGTAGGTGAACACCCGGATTGTGTCACCTATGTCTTCTCAACTCCTTAGGCTTATCGTGCTTTGTTGAACTAACCCGATACTTTGCATGTAGAATCAATAAGTTATGTACCATTTGCAATCTTTTGGACAAGCAGAAAGATTTCACCTTTTACCTTTTGAGTCTCAGGATGTCGCCTTACTAACTTTTATCTTGATCCTAGTTAGCTATTACTTTTTGAGTCTCTAGTTAATAGATAAAATCTAACCATCTTATTATGTTAGAACTTAGAAGTGTGGATCGATAGTTAAACTAAAAATTACTATTGTCTTTATCTTTCCTAGTCACTACTCCTCATTTGGAGTAAGCAGCAATATATAGGTGGGAACATATGCACCCATTAATAAAACTATTATAATGAAGATAAAGCAATGCATGCATGGGTATCGGTTCAGAATAATGAAAACACTTCCCCTACATTGTCCACCAAGGTTTCCACAACCCTAGCTATGGGTTTTAGCCGCTCATTCTTGTGAAGAAATCAATAACATTTATAATTGAAAGGATAGATGAAATCATAATGATAAGAAGTAATAATACCCACAACCGTAACTAAATTAATAAACCAAAGTTAATACAAGAGAATCCCAAGATCAAAATTGGATCTTGGAATCAAAATATATTTGTGGGTATCAAAAGTGAGTAACTCATACTAAAAACACATAAAGGGTATTTATAGTCATGAGAAAACCCTAAAACCAAAGCCTGAATAAAATAGGAGAAAATAGGGTCGGGGGCCACATATGGTCTGTACCTGCGCTCTGACCCTGGGCGCAGGTAGTACCTGCGGTCCTGGCCCTGGTCATAGGTATATAGCGTGGGTATCGGATGTCAAAAATATTGTAAGTCAACTCTCAATATTTTAGATTCTGGCACTTACTTTGCCTAGTTGCAGTTCGTAGGTCGATATGCGATTCATAGGTTGACTTAGTAGGTGCCAAAAGTCATCTTTTCGGATCTTCTTTGATTTTTGAACATGCTTTTATCACGATAAATCCAAAAAGTTTCCAGAACATCCATAATTTCTCCAAAAGTAGCCAAAACACCCTTTTCACCCTTTTCACCCTTTTCACAAACTTTTCATCCAAAATATGATTTTCTGCAAAACATACCAAAAAGCATTATATGTAATAAACTAACCTCAGAAACCTACATATTTTTCTTATTTTAAGCATTAAAAGTGCTATATTCTTATAACACATTATCTATATTGATGTTTGCTCCCTATGAGTGTAGCCTTTAGGTTTGAGTCCCATTTATATTGGCACATTGGCATTTTTATGGTCTCCGAGTGGTACATGATATTAATGTTTATTTTGGTACCACCTATTCATTATGTTGATGTTGATATTATTATTACTTTTCATCACTTCTTAGGGTTATTGATATTATTACTTGATGTGATTAATCCTTATTGGGTAATTGTTTAGACTAGTGTTATCTAGTTTGAATTTTATACTTTTTGATCTTATTCAGTGGCTTGATTAGATATAGCCCTATTGAATAATTTCTTTTCCATAGCGCATCGAGGTTGATTGTTTTCCCTCTTGGTTAGATGTGTTAGATTGATTCAGGATGTATTATGGTGTTGAAGGTAAGTTGACCTTCCATGGTTCTTTATGACTCTAGAGCTGGCAATTTAGATATATTACCCGCTATTGAGTTTGAGATTCATAGGCTTACCTCCTAGGTTACGAAAGATAGCCCATTTGTGAGATTAACTATTTTGATGTCCGTTCTTTGTTTGTAGCTATTTCATTTCCCGATAGTAGTTTGATATAGATATTGAGATGCCTTGGATTTATCTCTTAGAATTATAGGATTTATCTCCTTGTGATGGTTTGCCCTTATTATAAGTTTGGAGTTGTATGCTTTATTCTCATTGTGATGTGATTCTTGTATCCATGAAGTTAGGGAGATAGAGGCAGGTGTCCTTTCCTTTGATTGCTTCTTAAGTTGGCATTTTTTTTCTTTGATGATGTGATCCATGGATGGACCGAGTGATCATTGCCCTTCTTGGGTGGATTCAGGACTCTCCATTTTAGAGTTATTCAGCCTAATGAGGATTGGTGGAGTGTTTTTCCTTCATGATATATACATGTGGATATTCTTTATCGAGATGGAGTATTAGATGGATTAGTTATGACTAACGTTACATTTCTCCAAGTTGATAAAGTTTGTACCATTATTGGGCTGGATTTTCTATGTTTTTAGTCGGTGATTTATCCTCTGTTGTGAATTTGTTCTTCCACTATGTTTTAATTTTGGCTTGGCATTATATGGTATAGATATACCTGATTCAAATAGTATAGTTAATATGAGTATTGGACCTTGGTTTGGATTTATTAGCTCAAATTTAAATTTAACTCCTTAGGATGGCTATCTGGAAGTCATAATAGATTTAGAGTATTAATGGATACCCATCTTTAGGTTATGTTTAGGTAGTTGAGATTGAGCAGTTTAGCCTTAATTTTGAGATTTCATCTTGGAGTTGTAGAGCTTAAGTGCAACCCTCATTTTAGATTTGTCTTAGTTTGGATTTCATTAATTGGCTGATCAAGCCTACTTCGTGATTGCCTATTCGATCTTCTCAATTTTGGATAGATTATAGTTACTAAGTGTTCAGTTGATGGCCCATGGACCCGATATTGGGTCTTTTTAGCTTTGGCTTTGAGTTTCAGTATTTTTTGAGAATTTTGGATGACATACTCAGTGGGAGTCATATACTTAAGTCTAATTCAGAATGATCTCATTCTCGATTAATGGGACATTTTGGTATGGGTCATTCAGTGATGGGTAGTTATGCCTTTATCTTTTGGATTCTAGTTTGATTACCATATGGATTAGCTATAGCATCAACATAGGTTACATCCCTTGATTGTGTCTATTTGTATGCCCAGACAGTGTCTTATGGGCTTATTCTCATATTTGCTGAGTGAACTTTTAGCAAATCAACCTTAATCTTTGAGTTGTCTATGATGAGATTGTGCGGATAGGACTATAGCAATTTTCCTTCTAGTATGAAGTGGATAGTAGGTGTGAGATGGAAATAGAAAGTTATATTGGGTTTGGAGTTGGTGGTATGACTCACGTCTTTGGTTGGTTTTGGCTCAGATAAGCCTTGGTTGATTTGTACAGATATTGAGATGGTATCAGTGTGTTGTGTCTCATATTAGCGTGCATCAACCTTTTCAATTTTTTTGGAGGCCAGTTAGTAGTTAAGGGTGAGTTTTGGCTATTTGGAAGTGAAATGAGAGTGCTTGTTGAAAAAAGAATAACTGTGGCAAAATCCCTTTGAAGTTTTTTCTCTTCGTAGAGGTTATCTGAGAAGTCATGCTCGGAGCATGTGGGCCTAGTACCTCATCCTTTTAAGTTTTTAGTTTCTTTCTATCCGTTGACTTTCGAGGATGAAAGTCCTTTTAGTAGTGGATATTGTAATGACTCTAACTGTCATTTTTCATATTTTCACATATCTTTTCCATTAGGGCTTCTCCATAACTACCCGAAATCATTTATGAATTTTTGGGACAGATAGTTTGGTTATCGAGCAGTTCGTTTGGTATTCAAAACCAATTCCCTATTTAGAAGTCTTCACTGGTTCCGAATGGTCACCGGTCAAAAACTTCAGTAATAAAATTTCGGATGTAAATTTTGACTAAACTAGTAGCTCCAAAATATCAATTTTAGGCTAGGTAGACCTTTGGTTCGGGTTCTAATGCACCCGAGCTCATTTTGAACTATTTGTCAAAAAGTTGGAAAATCAAGAAATATGGGTGTGGGAACCACATTTGGTCTAAACGAACATGAATGGAAAATCTAACCTCAATAATGCATCCAGTACGTTGAATTTAGTGGAGTTACATAGTTCATTTGCCAAAATCAGAGTCCGAATGAGTTTTGAGGGTCAAAAACAAGTTTTGACTTTATTGGTTCTGGTGCCATGGAAATCGCGGCAAGGCTCATGACCGCGGCATGGTGATCACGGTCTATTTGATGGTGATCTTGGCATCTCCATGCCTGAAGGGGATACAAATAGGCCCCCAAGTCGTGCTTTGGCTATTTTCTCTTTATCTTTGAGACCAAGAAGCTCTAGAACGGTGAGTTAAATGCTAAATTGAGTCTTGGGTGTGACTTGGAAGTCTGATTAACATATGTTTTCATGATTAAAAATGGTTTTAAGGTAAGAATCCATCAATTTCAAGCTTGGATTTCTTGATTATTTGACCAAAACCCCAAATAGCTTGAGGGCTTGATTTTAGCCCCAAGTAAGCTTAGTTTTCATCTATTTCTTAAGGGTTATGATTCCTTAATGGTGTATGAACTTTGGGTTGACCTCAAAAATGTGTTTTCTATAAATAGGACCCACTTGGTGTTTTTGGTGTCATTTTTGGACCTAAAGCACAATGGTAAAATATAGGTATCGTTATGTTGTATTGATGAGTAAATTATGTTTGTGATGTCTTGCCATCTTGAAGAGGCTTCTCGGAAGGGGAAAATAAAGATTTAGCATATTGATGAGCATTCTTTGGATTTAAGGTAGGTTAGGTTTATTCCTTGTTAGAATGAGCTTTGTCATAGTACAATTGTGATACCTTGTTAGATTAGGAGGGGTTTTAAGTGTTGGTTGATTATTTTTCAAGACTTTTGGTTAGTTGGATCTTTTAGGTCATTCATACCCGTATAGTGAAATTCCTAACTTGTTGTGTTTAAACTTAATGGATTAGACTTAATATCTCATGCTTAACATGAGAATGCTTAGAAATACGCTAGTTAGATGGGAGTGACCTTATCACTCATGTTAACATGAGAATGCTTAGAACTACTCTAGTTAGATAGGAGTAAACTTATCACTCATGCTTAGGGAAATATTGGCCTTAGATGCTCCTCTAATGATGTTGCTTTAGTTTCAGTGGACTTAGTGATATTATTTGAGTAGGATCCCTACCTTGGACTTAATGTTGTCTTGCTAAACATCTAAGAGTTGAATTAGATACCTTATCCTAGTCTGGGGTAGAAATGAACTTAGAAGGTATACTGGGGAATTTAGAAGTGGCCTTGACCCACTTACGCCAAGATTGAGGTAGTCCTTGTGAGACCCATAGATGCTTATGAAATGCCTAGAAAATACCCCTTAAGGAAATATTGAGGAACCTGGATAGTAAATTTATTGATGATGCCATAATGAGCTATTGTTTATGCTATTAAACAAGCCCATGACAATGATATTCATTAATCCATGGATGTGGCTATCACTTGGACTATTGATTAGGCTATTAGTTGTCTATTGAATGGGGCAATAGACACCTTATTAAATGGTCCCTTGACTATAACACGGCTTAAGCCTTGAAGTACGATATCAACTATGCTACAAATAATCTATAGATTATGCCATGGATTTGATATTGCTTAAGTTAGTGATAAAATTTCTTTATGCAAATGAATAGGTTACTTATGGGCCATTGCTCATGATAATTCTTATGGTTATACTCATGGTCCAATGGACTAGATTATTACTTATCACTTACAACAATCATTTTAGATATATATATATATATATATATATAAGTACACACTTATTGATAATGTGATATTGATGGTGAACGAGTAAATATGGAGGTATGATCCTCTTTCTTCTCATTTTATGTTTATTTACGTTATCCCTTGTGAGGTTTGTTCATTACTTTAGCCCTCGTGGGACTTTTTTTCTACTTTAGCCCTTGTAGGGATAGCCCTTTAATTTAGCATTTGTGGGTCTTGCTCTTTATAATTGATATTAATGTGGATATTATGATAAGTCCCGGTAAGGACAATTGATATTATGATGATATGAAGATACCCGACATGGCCAAAAGATATTATGATGATACCCGTCAAGGCTGAAGGATATTATGATGATGATATAATGATACCCCATAAGGATGGAGGATATTATAATGATGATATGCTGATATCCGGCAAGGCCAAAGAATATTATGATGATACCCGACAAGGCCAGAGGATATTATGATAATTGGAAAGGTCGAAGGATATTATGATGATATGATGATACCCGATAAGGCCGGAGGATATTGTGATGATATGATGATATCTGATAAAGTTAGAGGATGATTATGATGATACCTATATATACCCAACAAGGATGAATGATGATTATTGATGTGCCTATGAGTATACCTACTGGTTCGAGTTTAGCTAGCCCTATGTATAACAACTATATGTATTAATGCTCATGTCTAGTTGGGTATAATGTTGATATTAGAGATACCAACCTTAGTTCTCTGGTGATCAAGGTATAAAGAGGTATAGTTGTTGATTTAAGGTTGAAAAGATGATTAGTGGTGAATATAAATTAAGTGGTTAACAATGACTTATGGATAGTTGAACCTTAGAAA
The DNA here is from genome assembly GCA_030864215.1 of Capsicum pubescens. Classification (NCBI taxonomy): domain Eukaryota; kingdom Viridiplantae; phylum Streptophyta; class Magnoliopsida; order Solanales; family Solanaceae; genus Capsicum; species Capsicum pubescens. The sequence continues at coordinate 223,062,902 of CM061543.1, read as the reverse complement.
TAATGAGGACTAGTGGTTTTGATGACTAGTAATTATGATGATTAAGCTATAATGATGTTTAGCGTAAATGAAGACTTACAACAATGATGTTTAGTTGATAATAATAATTTAGTCGATAATACTGACTAGTTGCCAAACTAGGATTTTTGAATTAATGATGCTAGTTACTAAATGGCGTTTAGTCAATAAATTAAATAGTGAATAATTGGTGATTAGAGGTTATTTGATCAATGGTGATTTGTGAGTTTGCAATGGCTAGAAACAAATATTGGCTAGTTGATAAATATGGCTTAGTAATGAATTTTGGCTATGTGCTAGTTATTGACTTGTTGGAGAAGAATGACTAGTTGTTGACCTATAAATAGTGATTATATGGTGAATAGTGTATAAATAACAATTAGAAGGTATATGATTACTAGTGAGTAATTAGATTGGTAAATAAGTGTTGGCTAGATAATAAAGAGCTATTAGTGCGTATCGAGGATATAGTTATCTAAATGATGGTATTGTTATGGTTCTGCATACATTATCATACATTATTTAATTATGAATGTTGATGATAATTAAGGAACGTTGGTGAACTTCTGATTGATGATAATTGTGGAATGTTGATGAATTGGTCAATTGATGGTAAATGCGGAATGACGGTTGATTAACGATGGAATTTGGATATATTGTTTATTAGATTCCTTTACATGTTTCTTAGGTATACTCTCCAGTGGTATGGTATACTATGATGAGTTCTGTACTGTATGCACCAATTGCCGTATGGGAGCCAACTTTGTATTTGTGATTGCTTATGTTTATGCCTTATGTTATATTGTTAGTCAAATATTTATTACTTGTTATGTACAACGATATTGACATGTGTGGATCAATTATGTCATATTTTTATTTCGATAATTATTACTCATTATGTACAATGATACTGGTATGTATTGATGCCTTATCTTATACTATTATTCCATTTTGGTTACTTAATATATACAGTGATGATGGAGATGATTTAGGTTTAATTCTGTACCTTAACTTAGTTATGATTATCTTACATTATATCATCTTTATATGATGACTTAGCTCAGTCGGTTAATGATGCCTACTGAGTACCCGTTGTTTTGGTACTCATACCATACTTATGAATCCTACAAATCACAGTATGAGTTATCATTGTTGATATGCTTATGTCGTGGGATGCAGGCATGGTTTGGAGACTTAGGGCAAGCTCCTGACATCCAGAGTATTACCTATCTCTCTTTTATGTATTAACCTAGTCTCTATGTTGTAGTCAGAGATAAGTTATATGAATGTATTCAGTTGAACTTCACTTTGTACTTGTGAATTATTAGCATATCTTGCACTGATACCAACAGGTTTTGGGACTATATTATGTAATTGCTTTTTTATTTCATCTATTCCACAATTCATTACTTTATATATTTTTGAGTTCGTTACTAGCCGTTTTGGACTATGGGTTTGGCTTTCCTACTAGTAGGTTATTGTAGATGCCACCGTGACCTAAGAAATTGGGTCGTGATAGGTTCACAGGGTAGGTACCCTCTGTAAAACACCCAAGATCTTGGCTTTGCAATTTTTTTTTTGGTTTTGAGCAAGATAAATAAGATACCTTTGGACAATCCAATTGTACCCTTAGGATACGGGTCGTATCCAATCTCTCCTTCCCCTCTCATACCCTTTGAAACTTTCCTCTTGTGATGTGTATTGTTTGCATGACTGATACGCTCAAATTACACCTCTCTTACGAGAGAGTAAGCGATCACTGTCAGATATAGAACCCAACTAGGTCGGGGTCGAATCCCACAGGGAATATGGTGCTAATTACGTTGTATGCAAATTAGTTGACTTTTAATATTCATTTCCGTAAAACAATAGGGGGGATTTAATTCAGTTCACAAATTAATGGTTTCAGTTTAACAAGATGAAGTATATGTGGTAGTGTTCAAATTCAGAGAAATAGCAAGCTAGGGTTATGTCCACCTTGTAGTTTTCAATACTTTCTAACTATGGGCTTTAGGAATTCATACATGCACCATGCTTACAGAGAAGCGTATTGTATTTAATAACATAATCCTAGTGTTTCTCAACCATCAAGGACTAATTCACTTTAGTTCTCTCGAATCAAAAGTGTTTACAAAAACAATACAAAATCTCCAAGTAGTTAATCCTGTTAAGGCATTAACATATGAAATAGAGAATGGAAATCCTATTTTCTTGTCACTACTCTCTTTTCCAAACAACAACCTTTCTCTCGAACAAGTTGTGTTTTAATGCACATCCTCTATGTTTGCAACCATGAGAATTCAAGATAAACGAAGAAATTATGATATAAACAAATCAATGCATAATGAATTCAAAACCTAAAGTAATAGATTGTATGCTACAAGGCTTCCATAACCCTAACTAATAAACTCAGCTACTCATGAATAAAACGGGAAGCACAAGAGAAATATTCATCATACCAAAAAGTAAACAAAATCTTGGTGGAGAAGATGAAGTAGCGTTTCTCCCTTGGTGCTAAGCCGCCACTCTCCTCTCTCAAAATAATACAAAATAATGAATAATGAATAAAAATTCAGCATCAAGTCTTTTAATAATTTCTTCTCTCATAATTTCCTTCTAAGTCCCTAAACTAATTATAAATGACAAATTAGTCTTGGACATAGTTTCTAGGTGCCACATTTGGTCCAACAAGCTACTTTTCTCTTGTGTGATTTGTCATCCGCAATCCGTAGTACCATCATGTCTCTATCTAACTCATTAACCCCTAAAATCATGCTAATAACATAGGTTCACAAGATGTTATCAATATTATGTTCAAGACAATAAGATGGAAACTAATGGTTACACAACTACCATGTTGGTTGTGAACATTTCACTCACATGTACAAGCTCAAGTACTACAACAATGGTGCTTATCTTATCAAGATGTTCAAAATCCTTCTTTGACATAGACATGGAAAGAATTTAATTTATAATCCTCAAGAAATCAATTAGGAATAACAAAATGTCACAATAACTAAGGGTTAATAAAGTAAAACTTACCTTGTAGATGGAAGATTAAGGAAGGAATGGGGACATTCTTGAGATTGTTAAGCAAAGAGTAATCTTGAAGGACAAAGAGAATGGTGAGGGAGAAATCTTGTATGTCTTGAGGGTGAAATAAGGATGAATTTGGGTATTTAGGGTGTGGAATCCATTGAAAGAATGAAATCTAGGTCGGGTTGACACAACTCAAAGACGGATATACGTTGAAATTGGAAGGGTGTGCGGCACATGAGTTATCGCACAAGTATATGTACGCGCCGCATTGGTCATCGCACACAGGAATATGGTGTGCGATGCATATATTATTGCACAAAGGTAAGTGTACGATGCATATATTATCGCACAAGCTTAAGTGTGAGCCACCTAAGGTATCACATAAGTGAGACAGTGAGGGTGTGAGGTTGGGTGTGCGACGCATAAGCCATTGCCAAAGTTAAGGTGTGCGCCGCATAATGTATAGCATACGTGAGGGTGATCTTAGGCTATGTCATAGGTGACGCCTTTTCCCTGTACTATGTAAACTTGGGCACCACACACCCTGTAGTACACTTAAACTTGGACGCCATACACCCCATTCTTCATATAAAGCATTGAGAAAGGTCCATACCGTGGGGGCTTCACCCCCGCAGCCCCATCGAGGTCAATGGTGGGATCCGAGATTGGGCATATCATCCCTATCCCTATGCTACCACCACAGACCTCCTTGAAAATCACAAAATAAAGTCACACCGCGAACTTTGGGTGGCGTATTAACATAATTTGGGTCACAACTCTAACACGAGTCATGACTCGAGCCTTAACATTTGACCACTCCAACTCACCTATAATGTCATTGTTACTCCTAAATTACCACCATTGATATGGCTCAATTCCAAAAAAAATATTGTACCAATCACCTCCTTAGTACTTCATGTACCTACACTTAATCAAAATAACTAAAAATGATTAGAAGGATGGGTTTTCTCCCACCAAGCGCCATAGTTTTGGTCGTGGCTCGACTCCTATTTTTTTTTTATTAAACATGATAAAATGAAAATAAAATCATGGGTTTCCTCCCTTGAAACACCTGATTTAACATTACGACATGACTCGATTATCTTGACTACTCAGATTTCGTCAAAATACATCGATGATACCATTTGTACCTTAATTTTTGGATCATAAAAATACTTTATTCCAAGTCCAGTCACTTTGAAGTTACTCATATCCTTGTTTGTAAGTTCAAACAAACCAACTATGGTCTCCACAGAAGGCCTATTCTTAACTATTACATCTCGCTCATCTTCGTAGAATACATCAACAATTGAAAAGACACTCATCTCCTTTTGTTATTTCGTGGATTTACACACTTCAAAACTAACCTCTTTCCCATTGAGCCTAAATTTCAGCTCATTCAACTCCAGGTTAACTAACACTCTCCCAATTGCTAAGAACAGCCTGCCCAAAATTATGGGTACTTCAAAGTTCACTTCGCAATAAAGAATTACAAAGTCGGCAGTAAATATAAAATTAGCCACCTTTACAAGTACATCATGTAGAATCCCAACCGGTCTTTTCACCGATCTATTCACCATTACAAGTCACATGTTTATGGGTGTGGGGTCTCCCAAACCCAACTTCTTATAAACAGCTAGCGGCATCAGGTTGATGCTAGCTCCTAGATCATATAAGGCCTTAGCAAAATACAAAGACACAATCGTACAAGGGATGGTGAATGCTCCTGGGTCTTCCTTCTTCTGCACTAGTGACCTTGTAGAAATAACACTAAAATGATGGAGATTTTCCACTGGATCATAGCTTACCGCTCTTTTCTTCATCACAAGATCTTTCATAAACTTAGCATATCCAGGCATTTGTTACAGTGCTTCAACTAAAGGCACGTTCACTCTCAATTGCTTCAACATAGCCATGAATTTGTTAAACTTCCCTTCATCATCTTTCTTATTTAATCATTATGGAAATGGGAGTGGTGGCCTTGGGATTTCAGCTGGAGCAACTTTTACCTCCTTTCTTATGCCTTGCTCCACATCATTAACATACTTTGTCTTAGGTGGTTGTTACACTTCCGCACTCTTATTTTCAAATCCTCCCAACTCCACAGGCACCACTGAAGATTCATCAACTATCTCCCAATCTAGTTTGGCTGCATCAGTATGAAAGGATGCTTCCAATCTTGGACTACATAACATCTTACCGCTCCTAGTGGTAATAGCCATACACAATCCATCAGTCCTTAAATTCTAAACTGTATCACTTGGTAGAATCCCATTCTGTCTTTGGTTGAATGCTGCAGATAATTGGATCATCTGCTGCTCCAGTTGTTTAATAGTATTTGAGCACGAATTTACTAGTTGACTCATGGAAGATATGTCACTCTTCATAGTAGTCACCCAGAATTGGTTGCCTCAACTCCCTTTAATAGTTTCTCTATCATGTCTTCCATGGACATTTTGCCTGAACTGGTGGGAGCATTATCACGGCTTCCAGGAGGTACATACAGTCCACTACAATTACTTTTATTATTCCAATCTCCTTGATGGTTCCAACCTTAGTTTCCTTGACCACCGGTTCGGAAACCCCCTAGTTATGCAAGTAGTGAGCCTCTTCCTTAGTGTTTGATTCAACTTTCTTACCGTGGGACCCCATAACTTTTACCTTTTCTATATTCCCTGCTAGAAAATATTTCGTGAGTAGATCCATCTGGGTTTTCATGTAAACCATATCCTGATCTCACTCCTCTTTTGTCCTATACTACTTTGCTGATATTTTACTAGACCCAGTATTGCTTGCTACCATAGAATCTCTGGTATGCCAAGATCTACTTGTCTTAGTCATTCTTTCTAACATGTCCATAACCTTAGTAAAGGTGAGCTCCATAAAAGCTCCTCCTGCATCATTATCTACTATTGGCTTTGTAAGTGAGTTCAAAGCTCTGTAGAATATTTCCATCTAGTGTTCATCAGTCATCTTATGGTTTGGGCATTGAGTCAACTTCTTTTTAAACCTCGCCCAAGTCTCATGCAAAAATTCATTAGCCAATTTCCTAAATTTTTTGATCTCATCCCTCAACTGTAACATTCTGGAGGGCGAAAAGAACCTTTCTAGGAAAGCTCCTTTCTATTTCCTCCAGTTAGTTATAGAATCAAGAGTCAGCTCATTCAACCACATAGTTACCTCTCCAGATAGAGACAGTGGGAACAATCTCAAATGAATAGCATTTTGTTCCACTACAAGATTATCAAACGACTTATAAATATTGATAAAATTCACCAAATATAGATTTGGATCATCACCAGGTAATCCACCAAAGAGTTCTTTCAAATTCAGTAGCTGGATCATAGTACTGGTGATGTTGAATTTCACCCCAGGAGCTAGTGGTGCTAGAATGATTGCCCCTGTATCTCTAGCTCCATCTAAATTATCCTCATCATTTTCAATATCAAACTGCATAGCTTGGTGGTCTAGTCCTCCTCTGAATGGAAAATTTTGATTTATAGGTGAAACTACTCTCGCTGCACGCCCTCTATTAGATAGGTCAATTAAATCATCATCTCCTAGGTCATTTTTATCTGGATTAGGTACCCAACCCAGGTCATCTATATTCTGTTGATTTAATTAAGCATTAGCCAAAACGGCTAATCATTCAGCTTCTTGTTGGTTAGCCATTCTTTCAATGAGATGAGGTTCAGGATTGAAGGGTAATAATGGTTCTCCTGAAATTCTGGTTCATGGCATAAACAATATTGAGCCTGTAACAAACAAAAATAATAAATAAACATAAAATAAGGAAACTTGACTAACAGTCAATTAACACATATAAACTCAATCGACAACTGTATTCCTCGGCAACTATGCCAAAATTTGACACGCTCAAATTACAGCTCTCTTATGAGAGAGTAAGCGGTCGCTGTCAAATATAGAACCCAACTAGGTTGGGGTCGAATCCCACAGGGAATATGGTGCTAATTAAGTTGTATGCAGATTAGTTGAATTTTAATCATTTATTTCTATAAAACAAAAGGGAGGATTTGATTCAGTTCACAAATTAATGGTTTCAGTTTAACAAGATGAAGTATGTATGGTAGTGTTCAAATTCAGAGAAATAGCAAGCTAGGGTTATGTCCACCTTTTAGTTTTCAATACTTTTTAACTATGGGCTTTATGAATTCATACATGCATCATGCTTACGGAGAGACGTATTGTATTTAATAACATAATCCTAGTGTTTCTCAACCATCAAGGACTAATTCACTTTAGTTCTCTCAAATCAAAAGTGTTTACAAAAACAATATAAAATCCCCAAGTAGTTAATCCTTTTAAGGCATTAACATATGAAATAGGGGTTGGAAATCCTATTTTCTTGTCACTACTCTCTTTTCCAAACAACAACCTTTCTCTTGAACAAGTTGTGTTTTAAGGCATATCCTTTATGATTGCAACCACGAGAATTCAAGACAAATGAAGAGAGTATGATGTAAACAAATCAATGCATAATGAATTTGAAACCCCAAGTAATAGATTGTATGCTACAAGGCTTCCATAACCCTAACTAATAAACTTAGCTACTCATGAATAAAACAGGAATCACAAGAGAAATATTCATCATACCAAAAAGTAAACAAAATCTTGGTGGAGAAGATGAAGTAGCATTTCTCCCTTGGTGCTAAGCCACCACTCTCCTATCTCAAAATAATACAAAATAATGAATAATGAATAAAACTTCAGCATCAAGTCTTTTAATAATCTCTTCTCTCATAATTGCCTTTTAAGTCCCTAAATTAATTATAAATGACAAATTAGTCTTGGACATAGTTTCAAGGCGCCATATTTGGTCCAACAAGCTATTTTTCTCTTGTGTGATTTGTCATCTGCAATCCGTAGTCCCATAATTTCTCTATCTACCTCATTAACACATGAAATCATGCTAATCACATAGGTTAGCTCAATTACATCAAAGTAGAGTAAAAACATAAGAAACTAGACACTTTTTTCTCAAAACTTAGCTAAAATATGGGTAAGTTATGCTGATTTGGCATATAAATACACCCAAGATCAATGATCTAGGGTCTATTGTTTCTAATATAACCCTGTATGTGGTTATGTATCTTGGTTTTGGTCCTGAGAGTTCGTCGATTCCCTTTTCTATTTCTACTCCGGTAGGAGGCTCTATGGTTGATAATGAGGTCTATAGGGGTATACGGTATCTGTTGGTGTGGGAAAGGCTCTTGTAAAGTTATTCAAGTTAGATGTGATTGATTTTGATATCGTTCTGGAGGTTGGATTAGTTACATACGTGTTATGCTTTCTTAGATTATCGGACCTGTAGGGTTATGTTTAAATTCCCTAATGAGCCAGTCATTGTATAGGAAGGTGATTCTTCAGTGCCTAGGGAGAGATTCCTTTCTTATTTTAAGGCCTAAAAGTTAATTTTAAGGGGGTGTTACCGTGTTGTTTATGCGCAAAAAAGGTTGTTCCCTTCGTATGTGCATTGATTATTGTTAGTTGAACTAAGTGACATTAATGAATAAGTGTTCTCTACCTAGAGTCGATGATTTTTTTGATCAACCTCAGGGTGTGAAGTGTTTCTCTAAAAAATTGGTCTTAGGTCGGGTTATCATCAAGTTCAAAATTAGGGATGTGGATATCCCCAAGACTACCCTTAGAAATAGGTATGGTCACTATGAGTTTCTTATTATGTATTTTGGGTTGACCAATGTCTCAATGACATTTGTGGACTTAACAAATAGGGTCTTTCATCCGTTCTTGGACATGTTTATCATAGTCTTCATTGATGATATCTTAGTCTATTCTAAAAGTGAGGAGGATAATATAGATCACCTTCATGCCATGTTTCAAACTTTGAAGGATCATCGTTTGTATGCCAAGTTCTCCAAGTGTGAGTTTTGATTGAAATCCATAGCTTTTCTTGGTCCTGTTATCTATCCCTAGTGGAGGGATCATGGTAGATCCCTAAATGGTATGCAGGGGTGTACCTTATGATGACCAGTCCTAAGGACTCATTTTTTCGTATGTCATACTGGGATGGGTCCCAATTGTGACCAAGGTGGTTGCTATGAACTACTTTGTGCCTATAGTGTTATGTCTCTGCTAAGGGTCTAGACTTGAGTTGCGTGAGTGTTTCTTATGCCTTAGCTCCTCCGTGACCCTCCTTAGGTTGGATAGTGGCTCGGGGAGCATGGTGATATTTTGAAATAGGAAATTAGAAGTCCCTAAGTGAGGGAGATTCTAGGGTGCCTTCTTAAGGCATTGTTTGGTAGGAGATGTCGTTCTCCCATTTTATGGTGTAAAGTTGGTAAGGGTAAGTTTCTTGCCCCTGATTTAGTTCACCAAGCCTTAGAAAAAGGTGAAGGTGTTTTGTGAGAGGTCAAAAATTGCTCAAAGTCACCTAAAATTCTATGCGGACGTGTGGTATTGGAGCTTAGAGTATAGTATTGGTGATTGGGTACTCTTGAAAGTGTCTCCCATGAAGGGAGTGATGCGGTTTGTAAAAATAAAAGGGAAACTTTGTCCCTAGTATGTTGGTCCCTACTTAACTGTGAAGAGGGTTTGAAATGTTGCCTATGAGTTAGAGTTTCCTTCTAGCATAAAATCCATTCACCTGGTTTTCCATGTCTCTATGTTACGTAAGTATGTGGGTGATCCTTCATCGGTTGTTCCCTTGAGGGATGTTGATATTTCACACTCTTTGTCCTATGAGGAGATCTTAGTAAGGATCTTGGATTGGCAAGTTTACCGGTTGCAAACAATAGGAGTGGCTTCTGCGAAGGTTCTATGGGGACACTAATAGTCCAAGAAAGCTACTTAGGAGACGGAGAAGGACATGAAGTCCAAGTACCCACCTTTATATTCCACCCTATAAACTCGGGATTTATGTATATGTTGATCTTCTTGATTTGACTTATGTATTGGGTTGATAATGGGTTAGAGTCCCTAAACTTTGAGGGATCCAAGTGGATTTGATAAATGATGGGTTTGAATTCCAAGGATCAATAAAATGAAATGGTGGATTGATGATGATCATGATAAGTGTGGGGAAGTATCCTTGTTGTGTGCTTTGTCCTAATTTGCTTGAGGGTTATTTTGATGTATGCTAACTAGGGGTGTGCAAAAATTGAACCGATTGATAAACCGAATCGCTAAAAATGTTATTGGTTCATTGTTATTGGGTTAACGACTTTTTAATGGTCTTATAATAAAAAATTATTGGGTTATTGGTTTGGTACGATTTTTTCTTATTGGGTTATTGGGTAAACCGATAAACCAATAAGAATATAAATATATATATGACTTATTATATATTTCTCTTAATTTCTATTTTAATTATACAAACTCTTAATTTATCCTAACAACATTTAGTTCAAACTTGAAGTTTCTTGTAAATTAAAACACATCATGTAGGATTTTTGGTTGCAACTAAGATTCAGGTTTTTTTCATGTTAGTTACTATAATTTCTATTTTATGGGTATTTTTTATTGGTTAAACCAAAAATTAACTGTTAAGGATTAAAAACCGATAAATCTAAAATCGATAAAAAATATCCTATTGGTTTGGTTATTGGTTTAACATATTTAAAAATCAAAAACTGATAAACCAAACCAATAATATATAAAACCGAATTGAACCGACCAATGCACACCCCTAGTGCTAACATGTTAACTTGTGTTAATGCTTTCCTTACTCATCATTCGAGGAGGAATGATCCTAAGTAGGGGAGAATGAAACACCCAAGATTTTGTCCTTGCAATTTTTTTTTTGGTTTTGAGCAAGATGACCAAGATACGATTGGACAAGCCAATCGTACCCTTTGGATATGGGTCGTATCCAAACTCTTCTTCCCCTCTTGTACCCTAAGCAGCCTATGAGGATTAGAATTCTATCCTCTATATGACTTGGCCTCCCCTCACTTGTACACAAGGGTACGAGTCATACCTGGGTAAGTTGTATAGTGCATGGTCCTTGGTGAAGAGTGGACTATTTTTGATACTATTCTTAGATATGGTTAGCGTATGATTCGTACCCTTTAGATATTACTCAATGGTGCGTAGTTATACCGTTGACAGTGTATGTGACCTAGGTAGAGCCTAGGGCATGAGTCAAGGTTCCACTCATACCCTAGGGTACGATTTCTTAATGAGTCGTGTGTTGATTCGTACCCTTGGACAGTTTCATTTTTCAGATTTTAACCAAGGTCCTTTTGGTCATTTCTTAAACCCTAAACCCTAATCCCTCTCACTATATCAGTGTATATAGCCTCCTAAGTCACATTTTGAGTGGATCTAACATTCTAAACTCTCTCCAAGATTGGAGTTTAGGGTTTGGAGGGTTCTCATCTAAAAGGCAAAGAGGAGTCAAGTTCTTGGTGGATCATCTTGTTTAAGGCATGTAAATCTTTCACTTGTTAAATAACTCTAAACCCATGCATATCACACTTGGATTAGTAAATGTACATAGTGGTTTTGAAATCAAATGAAAAGGGTTTTGTTGCCTAATAATGAATAATGCTAATTTTTGCTTAGACTCATGTTTATACATGTTATTAATGATGATTACCTATGTTGCTTATTGTTGCATGTGGTTTAACATGAGCGTCTTGAGTAACCCTAATTTCGATGATTTCTACCATAAAAATAGCCTTGTTAAAGGGATGCACATAAGGTGTTCATGAAAATGTCTAAGTGAATTGTCTAGTCACATGTTGGTGATGTTTGAACTAGGGAAATGACCCAATAAGCTTGAATGATTGATAAATGATATTGCAAAGGTATTGTGAGCCATGCATTGTATGATTTATGACCTTGTTGATAGATGTCTCATAAAGAAATAGAGATCCTAAACACAAAATTGAGTTTGAATAATGTGTTGAACTAAAATATGGTGAGAATGTGGTTTAAGCTTGCTCATGAAATGGGAATAGTTATGTGGGTCTTGATGATAATAAATTGAATTGAATAATGAATTGAATCAAGGCATTTATTCCATTAAAATGATTAGTGGTTAAATAGTTGAGTAAAGGTCAATTATGTATCTATGATATTGGTCTAGTAAACATGAATGAGCTATGATAATGACTAAGTGGTTGTGAATGATTGGTAAATGGTTTATAAGAACCTTATTAATCACGTAATGGATTAAATTATGACTTTAAATGGTGTGATGGAACTATAAGTATGAATGGTTTATGATTGGTATGGTGATTATGTTGTTAGCCAAGTAATTAGTTGAATTGTGATCATGTTGGTTTGATGGCTAAGAAAGGGGTTCAATTCCCTAAGCTTGAACTTGAAATTGTGAGAGGGACTAAAGTGTGGTATAGCAATGTTAATGAAGAATGATTGGTTTGTAGAGATCTTGATGACCATAAATAAACTTACATCATGTTGTTATCTAAGGCCTTGGGCCTATCTATATGATTAATGGCTAATTAGGTTGGCAAAAGGAAAAGACCATGTGGTTGTCTATGGTGTTGATATGTAGCCTTGGTGGCTCGAATTACCTAAATGGGTTCAAGCCCTTAAATGTCAAAATGAATTATATGGATGTTAATGCATGAAGTGATGGGTTAAGAATTTAAATGTCGATTAATGATGGTAATAAGATGACTTATGGTTAAAGTCTCTCGTCTAAGGACTTGTGGTTAAAGTACCTCATCTAATGACTTGTGGTTTAAGTCCCTCATCTAATGACTTGTGGTTAAAATCCCTCGTCTAATGACTTGTGGTTAAAGTCCCTAATCTAATGACTCGTGGTTAAATTTCCTCGTCTAATGACTTGTGGTTAAAGTCCCTCATCTAAGTACTTATGGTTAAAGTCCCTCGTCTAATGGCTTGTTTTTAGAGTCCCTTCTTTAAAGAGATCTCATGATGTTAAAATACCTCGCCTTATGAATCAACATGTGATTAGAGTTCCATGCCTGATTGAATCTGGGAGCATGTGATTAGAGTTACATATCCGAGCGAATATGTGAGCATGTGATTAGAGTTCCATACTCGATTAAATATGTAATCATATGGTAGAGTACCATGCCTAATTGAATTTGTAAGCATGTGATAGAGTCCCGTGCCTAATAAATTGATTAAATTGGTTAAGTAGGTTTGAGGTTCGGATCCTCTTAACTAACCAAGTTCTTCAAAAGGATTAAAATTTCATGAATGAATGATTTGGAAGATTAAAAGTTCTTCACTCCATGTCTCATGAATGAATGATTTGAGAATGCATGTTATAGCTCGTTCTATGGTTTGGCACATTGTAAAACTATATGTATATGTATCTTCATATATGCCTGTACTTGTGTAAATATAATTGCATACGATGATTTGACTGGATTGAATAAGTGCCCTACTTTATCCCTATCCTTGAGTTACATGCTAGTGCTCCAACCGCTAACCGTCTTCGGAAGCTATGTCTCTACGAGACATAGGGGCCCGAGCATCTCCTTTTTTTTTCTATGCAGTGATCGGGTGTTCGAGAGGTTCGGGTATTAACCTTGAAGTGGTGATCTTTCATACTCTGGAAGACCTACCTTTCATAGTTACTTCATCTTATGTCATAGACTTGTATAGGTTTGGTACTTGGCTATTTTTGGGGGTATGTCCCGATATAATATTGACTTAATTTGGTAGAGGTTTTGTGGATGACTGTGGACTTGGGTATATTGGCTAGACTGTTAAGATTAATGAAATGTTAGATATTGTCTAAGTATTGACTATTAGCCTTATATTTCCGCTATCTTATAATATGGTCGAGATTCACCCGACCCTTGTGGTTGTTGTGATGAAGATTAGGTTGGGTTATCGGGGTGACTTCCAACTCATGTGGGCTTGATTTTCCCATACGAAACAGCCTAATTTTTGGGGCGTGTCACTCCGTATTATCCATACCAGCTTTAGAGTCAGCATAGTAGACCGGTTCAGGCAACACTCCTGATTACTGATGGAGGTCAGTCTTGTGTTAGTGATCGCTCTAGTCGGGGTGGTGGTTATTCATCGAGGGGCTTATTTTCTGGTTATTCTAATTGTGGTGGTTATTTTTAGTTCGTTAGATTTTTTGGTTTTGGTTCAGCTCAAGTGACACGCTCTGGTTGTGGAGCTTTTGGTCATCAGTCGGAAGAGTGCTCTAGTCGTGGATCAATTGTTACGGCAGCTCAGAGTGTTCCCCCATCAAAGAAGTTCATCCCTCAGCTAGAGGTTTTTAGCATGGTCAAAGAGGTGGTTCCCAGGGTGCTCGAGGAGGTTCTCATGCAGGTAGGACAGGAGATCGGTTAGGAGCCCAGCCAGGTCGTAACAACCTAATTTTTTGGTGATTTTTGTGAAATATTCATTTCTATGTGATTTGACCATTTTCCCTCCCCATGGTTTCTTTATGGTATTTTTGTGGCGTGGGGATGATTGGCATGGTTTCTTATGCATTTTGGTGTGATTTATGTGATATTGTAGTTTTTAGTGGTTTTGAGAGCCTTATAGTTGACTTTGGTCAACATTTATTGATCTGTGTGTCAAATGAAAAAATAAATTGCATTAGTATATTTGGAACACCAATTTTAGGTTTGTAACATGGTTGGTGTGGTTTTATGGCTTTTAAATCTCATTTCGACCCTCGGTTTGAAAAGTTACAAAATTGGATTTCGGGGGTCAACTTTATGAAAATGTTTTTTTTTAAAATTTGATATTGTTATTAAGTCCGAAGCCATGAACTTGCTAGGATAGTATGTTTTATTTGTATTCATGGGATTCCGAGTGAATCCTGAGTGTTCCACAGAGACTTGGACCCTATATTTACCCATGTTTTTCCCTTTTTCCCATTTTTTTAGACTTGGACTTAGGATTTCAAACTTTTGAGAAATTTCTTCCATTTCCAACCTTGGGTAAGCTTCTGAACACTTGTTTCAACTACATTACTCCAATTTTATTATGTAATTCTTGTTTTAACACAAATTAAAGTGAAAAATTGGGGATTTGGGCTCGGTATGCCTAAAACTTGTACTTCTTTGATTCAAACCCCGTTTTCAATCTGTTTTTAGTTGGGTAACTTTCTAATCTTATAATTATTAGTTTTATCTTAATTTCATCTTCAAAACAACTTCAAATTCTTGATTTTGAAAAGGATTTTCAGAGATTTTGTTAGTATAGCTTCAACATGTTTTTTTTTCAATTTGAATCTCGTTTTTAACTCATTTTCGCTTGGATTTTCAGATGTAGACTCCTAAAAATATGAAGAACATGTTTCATTTCGATCTTAGTTCAAAAAGTTATGAAATTGGTTTATGGGGGTCAACTCTGTGAAAACTATATTTTTTTGAAAATCTAATATAACCACTGAGTCGGAACCATTGAATTTGATAGGGTGGCATATTTTATTTGCGTTCACAGGATTATAGATGAATTCTGAGGGGCCTGCAGAGGCTTGGACCCTATATATACCCATGTTTTGCCTTTTCCCCATTTTTAAGGCATGGAGCTTAGGATTTTATACTTTTGAGCATTTCTTCCATTTCTAATCTTGGGTAAGCTTCTAAGCACCTATTTCAACTACTTTGCTCCAATTTTATCTTGTAATTCTTGTTTTAATACGGATTAAAGTGAAAAATTGAAAATTTTGTCTCGGAATGCCTAAAACCTGTATTTTTTTTTTATTCAAACTCCATTTTCAACTCGTTTTCACTTGGGTAAGTTTCTAATCTTATAATTATTTGTTTTCTCTCAATTTCATCTTTAAAAAAACTTTAGATTCTTGATTTTAATTTTTTTTTTTAGGGATTTTGCTTATAAAGCTTAAACCTGGTTTTTCCTTAATTTGGACCACATATTTAACTCATTTTTACTTAGTTTTTTGCTGTATACTCCAAAAAATATAGGGGAACGAATTTCAAAGATAAAAGTATAATTTTTCCCTTCTTTTTTGAAAACTCATTTTGACCCTAACTTAAAAACAAGCAATATGGGTATTGTTGGCTTTCTGTTGATGCATAGATTCTATATTTTCATATTTTAGTTCATTTTGAGTCCGTTAGAGAGGAGTATGGCTTAAAAGTGAAGGGTTGCAGACCAATTTTTGACATTCAAGGTGGGTTATGGCTAAACTTTCTTAAGACTGGTATGGATAGTAAATGTTAATATAAAATCATGTTAAGAGTCTGGGAACTAATCATGAAAATGGGTTTATTATCATGTTGAGCCTATGTGGAGACTATATAATGATGTTATTTGATGGTCTTGGTATACTATTTGCTATGTGTGATCATGTGGGGTCCTATATGATATTGTTGGCCTTGTGTATATGAAATTACTTGTGTCTTGACTGATGAAAAAGTCTAATGTGGTATCAAAGGTGTATTTTTTATGTTTTATTATGTTGGCATACTTCTTATGCTAAAATTCATGGATGGTTGGGAACATTGAGTGGATTGTTGGCTTACTTAGTAAGTATATTGATTGGACATGAAAATACTTATTCAGGTTGGTTGTGAGCATTACATCCACATACCATATACATTCATCAAACATTGGTACCACCATGGAAATATTGAAAACACTGACTTTTTTAATAGAAAATGTGACATCATTAAAACTCTCTACTGAATGATGTGCTGGAGAGGAAATATGGATTGGATATGGATTGTCTACAGGTTGATGAACCTCCCATAGGTCCTGTGTTGGGAAGCTTTAGCTTCATAGGTGTATATGGAGGTTGTGTGATGACTTTGTGCATCATATCATCATTATCATCATTACCATGATCATCATCATCATCATTATCATTATCTTCATTGCATTTGTGTTACTTTATGACTTTATTTGTGTTGTATTGTCTCTCTTTATGTATTTTTTTCTAAGAGTAATCCCTTTTCCTCTAGTTGTACGTGTGATATTGGTTTACTAGTATTCCTTTCTCATATTTTCTTTGATGTATGTGAATATTATAGAACTGTTAGTAGAAATGATATTGCTACTATTGTGGGACATTTTCTAATTACAAGTGACGTGCCCTTAGTATATATTTTGTATGCATTATTTTCTAATTTGCTCAGTCTGCCTATGATACCTATTGAGTACAAGTGAACCCTACTCACCCCTACTATACCTTTTTGGTATAGATCCTTGTTTGAGTGCACCTCACGATGGTTGATTCAGGCTACCTTTGGAGCTATTCGAGGTAGTGGTTGGATTCTTGCTTTTGGAGTTGACTACTACCTTTCTTTATTAAGACTATGTAGTTATTCATATTCAGAGACAGAGTATTCCTATTTCGGATATGTTATGTATTTGATCTCGAGTTCTACTAGTGATGATCTTACACTGTGCCACCAGGTTTTGTTGGTTATGTTTTTCCTCTTTACTATATTATTGTAGCACCTGGGGTTTTTCATGCTTGAAAAATTTCTAAAATTTTAGCCTTACTTCATTGACTATGACTTACAGTTATGAGTAATAAGGAGTCTTGATGGGTCTGGGGTACCCAATCGTAGCCTAAATA
Source organism: Capsicum pubescens (assembly GCA_030864215.1). Classification (NCBI taxonomy): domain Eukaryota; kingdom Viridiplantae; phylum Streptophyta; class Magnoliopsida; order Solanales; family Solanaceae; genus Capsicum; species Capsicum pubescens. The sequence goes on along the minus strand of CM061543.1, from coordinate 223,045,348 downwards.
GTGTGTGTGTGACTAAGTTCTATTATGAGTACGAGTGGCTCACTAAGAGTTGTAAGGACTCATTACGAGTCATTAGGTTCAAATTGTAGGATGTCCAGTGCTTACCCCAAATGTGTTCTTTGTTGGCTATGACTAGACCCTATGAGTCGTAGGGTCCTATTACGAGTCGTACCAATTGCGTCCTAGGGCAACTGTGTGTGGGTGCCTTGGAAACTGTCTTGGCGATGACTCATGGTGACGATTCATAATGAAACCTTACAAGTTGTATAGTGACTTGTAGTCACTGATGACTAAATTCTAGTTTTTAAATTGAGGGCACTTTGGACAATTTCCTTCTCACCCAATTAAAACACCACATTCATAAAGCACTCAAGGGGGTTATTTCTCATTCATAATGTAATCAAACACTTCCAAAACTCTATCAAGTTTCTCAAGAATCCATACTTAGGGTTCCAAGAGGCAGATCACCTAAGGAATCAAGAGTGGAATTCTCTTTATAAACTTGGATATTTCAGGCATGTTACTCTTCCCCAATTGCTAATTTGTTAAAAACATATGTTTAAAGTGGTGTTCATACGGTATTGATGATGGTTTTAAAACATGGGTTGAGGGTTTTAAATGCTTATTATTGAACAATGTTTTTCCATGGTTTACATATGATTGTTCATGCTTTAATTATGGTTTTGAATGTTGTGGGTGTATCTGTAAGGTGAATAAATAAGGGGATTGTGATTTCCCCAAACTTGTGACTTTTGAAGTGGTTATGATCTCAACCCCATATTGTGAAATTGGTTTTGAATATGAAAAATATGCATATTGAACTACTCTAGAGTTATTGCATGATGTGAAAGGTTATTGAACCATAACGATTTTGAATTAAATCTTATGGGTTGTGTACTTCCCCAAGCTAATGTATAATTAAACCAAGGGGGTTTTTAATTCCCCCAAGTGATGATAATTGGTTTGGTATACTGATGTTACCTTGCAAATATAGTTGGTATGACGATACCAAGAGTGTATGCCTAAATGTGTATCATTGTTAAATAAATGGGAATGTGTGATAATTGTTTTAATTGTACTTTAATGAGGGTTGTGTAGGTGAGTCATAAAAGTGGAGGTCTCGAGAGACCAATATTGGAAATCGTAGTTGCCGATGCGGGGGTCTATATGATTGGGTAGTTCAAGTCCCCCTTATTATTATTATCACATAATTAAGAGGTTCGACGCCCTCATATTATGTTACCTAATTGGGTGCTTGTGTCACCTTGTTGTGTAGGGAGGTTCGAGTCTCCCATAGAGCATATGTATATCCATTAGTTCATGCAGCCACATGTACTGGGGCCCTTCCAGCTGGTCCCATATAGCCCGTGGATGCCTTTTTATATTATGATGATTGAGCTACATAATCCAGGCTAAAGTTTTAAAATATATGTTAAGCCTTGTCCCTTTTCCCGACATGTGATATATATATATATGTATATATATTTGATTATGTGCATTAATTTTGAATGATTTTAAACTATTGATCACGATATTATGTTACCACTAACCCAGAGTTATATGCTACTGTTCACCCTTCTACCCATTTTCTGATGCTGTATCCCCATGCAATGTAGGCACCAGAGGTACTTCTACTTTTTCTACATAGAGTTAGGTGGATCGACTCATTTCGTCAGTTCGTTATGGTGAAGTGGTGAGCCTCCATTCTTTGGAAGGCTTAGACATTCCATTAGTTCTTATCCCAGATTAGAATCGAGAGTTTTCATTATCATTAACATTATCATTATAACTATTAGAGTCGGGGGCCTATCCCAACTAATACTGGTTTTGATTCTTTTGTAGAAGGCTTTGTTGGAGTACTGTTGACTTAAGTGATGTTGGTAAGTTGTTTGGCTAACTATTTGTTGTCGGTTATAGACATGATCTAAATATCATTAAGCTTATTCTTATGCTATCTTGTTATATGTTCAAAAATTTATTAGATTTTAGAGATATTGTGTTCACTTGGTTAGGTGCCAGGGGTGGTCTCCAGTCCATGTGGGACTTGAGATGCCCATAATGGCCAGGGCTTGGTTTGGGTCATCACAATTATATGGTTCAACTTTATTCTAGAAGCCTTGGGTTATTTCTATTATTTTTGCTTTTATATCAGTTTGTGTGATAGTCTTACTTGTCAAGGTTCGCGTGACAAGTACCATCATGACCCTTGAATTTTTAGGTCATGAAAAATTGGTATCAAAGTCAAGCATTTTTATTGGTCTCAATAGTGTACGAAAAGGATTTCTAATAGAGTCTCGTGTATGTAAACATATGTATCTATCTTTGAGAGGCTATAGATTATCTTTAGGAAATTTCCCTTACTTTGTTTCTTATCATGCAGATTTTCTTTCATACCTTGTGTTCTAAGTCATATTTCACTCTTTTCGACGTATATGGTGATGACTAGATCTCATGAGGTTAGAGATGTAGAGCCTTCATCCTAGAAGAAAGCCTAGTATAGAGGGCGAGAGGAAAGTCGTGGATGGGCTCGAGGTAGTGGACGGGCATGTGGATCTACTCCGTCTAGGATAGTGCTAGGGGACTCTCCCGTGAGCCTTTTGTTGAGAAAGTTGGAGATATGGGCCTATTTTGATTCCACCGAGTGCTTCTGTCCTAATATTAGATAGGTTGTTGATTCACTTGTTGACCCATTTGGAGGGTTGTCCTTTGAGTGTGTCTAGTGTTCCCCCAGCTCTGAGTATTGCACCTCCAACTGTGCCAAAATCTTCTTATGATTTTCCTCTATCCCTATTGCATTCTGACGAACACCAGGATTGTCAAAAGACTTGCATGTAGAAATAAAGTTGATGAGATGCATATTCGGATCATCGCCTGCTAATCCACCAAACAATCCCTTGAGTTGCAATAACTGAATCATGGTGCTTGTGATGTTGAACTTGGCTCCGGGCGCTAATGGTGGTGGAATTATAGCTCCAGTGGCTCGGGCACCATCAAGATCATCATCATCATCGTCGAAAGCTGCCTGCATAGGTTGGTGATCATATCTATACCGAGCTTGTCGACCTCTTCTGTTGGCAGGTGTTATGATTTCAGCATCACGCCTAGGGTTTAGTAACTCGTCATCACCTAAATCCTCATCGTTAGGATTTGGTGCTCGTGCAGGGTTATCAATGTTCTGCTGTTGAACCTGGGCTGCGGCAAGGGCAGCCAATCTTGCTTGTTCCTGTTGAGCAGCCATCCTTGCGATTTCAGCTTGTGCTTCCATTCTACCAATGCGTTGTGGTTCAGGATTGATTGGTAATAACGGTTGACCAGAACTTCGAGTATGGGGCATGCACTAAAATAAAAACCTGCAGTAGACAAAAACAAAAACTAAAAGTAAAAGTACGAGAATCTTTGACCAAAGGGTCTAGTAATTTTCACGAACTTGATTGACACTTGTATTCCCCGGCAACGGCGCCAATTTTTGATAACGCTCAATCTACAGCTCTCGTAAGAGTGTAAAGCGGTCGTTAGCAAATATAGAACCCAACTGGGTTGGGTATCGATCCCACAGGGAATAGCTTGGTCAACAAGTAAATAAAGATTACTAGACTTTTAGTGGAAGTCTCGTAAAAAAAGGGGGGAGTCTTGTCGTGCAAGTAATGTAACCAAAATAAGATCTAAAAACGGCAATAGCAAAGTAAAAAGAGAAAGAATGTTTTAGTGAGATGTAAACAATGAGAATTGAGAAGTTGGGGTTATGTCCACCTTCTGAGGTATACGTCTCTATTGGCTATGAGTGTGTAGAATTCTGACATGCAATTGCTTATAGAGGATTGTAGTCGATGGTAAATCCAAGCGTCTCTCGACCTAAACAAGGACTATTTCACTTTAACTCTCTCGAGCTTAAAGCGTGTCTAACTGTACGAATACTCCAAGAGGTTAGTCCAGTTACGGCACTAGCTTTTTAGTAGGAAAGGGTGTCCTACTACCTTGACATTATCTCTTTTCCAGACAAATGACTTTTCTCTCGAACAAGTTAAATGTTAGACTGGCGTATTCTTGCGTTTGCAACCGCAAAGAATGTAGATTAAGATGAAGAGAATAATGATATAAGCAATATACGTGCCTCGAACTCACAAACTCACAGCAATAGATAGTAACTCATTCGGCTTCCATAACCCCAACAGAGAAGTTTAGTTACCCATGAATGCGAAGAAAACCACACTTGTCATTGTTATTATACCACAATAATGATCAATTTCGTGTAGCACAAGAGTGGTAGGCGTTAGGTATGATTTCTTGCAGAGTAACGTTTCTCTTGTTGCAGAATTTAAGAATAGAAGAATAGACGAAAATAGAATTGATGGAAAGATTAGAAGAGTTGTAGAATTGTTTGTAGTGTAGAGTAATAGAGGCGTAGAAGATGTCTCTAAATCTCTAGCATGATAGGGTATTTATAATACCCATATCCTAATCCTACTAAGCTAATGAAATAAATAACCAAATCCTACTAGACTAATGAAATCCTTAACCCATATGTACTAGGTTAAGGTAACATTATCATAATCCACTTAAAATAATGAAATACATAACCTAATTGTACTAGGTTAATGTATCATTGTCAAAATCCAGCTTTGTGTCTGTAAGTCCCCAAAGTCTTCGGAATTGCTGTTTTAGCCCGGGACAGATTTTCCATACAGCAGTTTTGGTCCCCCAAAGTCTTCAGAAATGCTGTTTTAGCCCGGGACAGATTTTCCATGCAGCAGTTTTGGTCCTTAGGCGTGTAAACTCCCTTCCCTTCCTTCGTGAGCTTTCTTTAGCGTCAAGTAAGCCATAAAATGCTGAATTATGCATCATTTATACCTGAAACTTTACTAATCATGTTCGTTAGCTCACTTACAGGAAAAAGGTCTAAAAGTGCATGAAATATATAATTTGTTCTCAAAACTAGGCTAAAATATGGGCAAAATATATTGATATAGGCGTGTAAATCCGCCTATCATCAACACCCCACACTTAGAGCTTTGTTCGTCCTCGAACAAACTATCATGTCCTTCTAAACGTCAACTTAGGGTTTTACAGCAACAACACAAAATATTCGTCAAGACAAGCACAACAATTATCAACAAAGAGTATCTTTTCGATTATAAGTAGAAACAATTTAACCTCAAGTATAGACTCGTGATGGTGATCAACTCGCATGCAAACGTTAAAGTGCATAGAATCATATACAACTATCCAAAACTCATCAACCATGTGCGTCTCACCATATAGTACCCATAATCACTCACAAATATAGCATATTTTTTTCAAACATGGGTATCAAAATGTCCTTGCTCTCACTCTCACAAAGAATTCATATGTAGCGACTGATGACCATAGGCTTGCCCTTAATGTAATACTCTACTAAATGTTGGAATGTTAAGATTAGGATCAAGTAGGTCTTTTGATGGTTGTAATGTAGGCTAAGGGACGGGTAGGACTATTTTGGCCAAGAATAGTGACTAAGTTCCTAAGCGCTTTAATACATCACTTTGTATCATTGACACTTTTTTCTTTCAACCTTTCTTCTTTCTTTTTTTTCTACCACCCTTGTTCTCCTCTTTTTTCAATTTTAAGCACAACTCACTTTTCATCTTTCTTTTCACAACATACCTCTTATGATAGCATTTTTTTTTTCTTTTTCATAACACATTCAAGAACCATTCCAATTTATAGCATTATACTCACCCAATTTCCTTTTATGTTGTCACATGACTTTTTCACTTTAAAGCACTTAGAGATTTTGGGATCAAATTACGGTCTTGAAAGAAATGGATTAGGCTTACATACAAGGTTGTCAAAGAAATAGACTAAAGGCTCAAAAGGGTTAACTAGGATGATGTCCATGGGTAGGTAAAACTGAAGGTACACAAATATAGGTTGCCAAAGAAATGCCTAAATCATATCCTAAACTTACACTCCTTATTTTCGCTTTGTATACATACCAGGCAAGTTCTAGCATCAGCTACACACATAGAATATACGATTATCTCACACACACAAGGAACATGGTCGACTTGCTTAGAAGTAATATAGACTCTCGATCCAACAAGTGAAGGAATTGAACCACACAATATCACATAATGAGTCACAACTAGAGCCTAAACGTCTCAATAGTCACAATTGTAGCACATACTCTTGTTATAATCTCATGCTGCCTATCAGAATAATTTCATGCGAAGCTAGAAAAAAATTTACTACTAAAAAAATGAAAAAAAAAACAAAGCAAGCAAACATAGATGCAATAGAGAAGTATAGCATACGATACCACCACCCCACACTTAAACGGGACACTGCCCTCAGTGGAAAATAAATACGAGGAACCTGGTTAGTCGGACTCTTCCTCATTGTCGGGGGTCATACCCCCTTCGTCGGAATCATCATAAGAGTCGTCGTCAGAGTTCTCCTCCTCGTCAGAGTCTGGTAAGCGTTGATCGTCATCAGTCGGCACATCATCATCTAGAGGTTCCTTAAAGTATACGCCCACTCCACACATCTCCCGTGCATGCATGTTCATGGTATAATCGTGGTCTAGTTGTTGGAGCTCTGCAGCAGTTGGAACACGACCTCCTCTCATCATTGTAAACCTCATCATGCCGTACATATGGCGGGAGAAACTCTCATCCCGAGCATGTCTCTCTGCCGTAGTAAGGTTGATGCCATGTGTTGATTCAGCATCTTTGACCTTTGTGAGGTCAACCTTCTTCGGATTGTGTGGGAGTTTATGATCAGTTGGTTCCTCTTCGATATCCTCCTTCCGCAAGATTGCTGTCAACAAATTTCCAAATGTGAAATGGGACCTTTTGTGTAGTCTGTCCTTCCTCATGGTGGATCGAATGATTGCCCCAAAGTTGATTGGGACATTCGTCATCAAAGCATAGACCAAACACACTCTATCTCTCGATATCTTGGTGTATTGAGTCCCAGGAATAAGACATAAGTTGACAATGCGCATCCAGATTCTTGCTTCCCTATTTAGTGGAGCATAGGGGAAGGTGTTGTGTCGGCCGGTTTCTTTATGTCTGCCCCACCTTGCCATTGATCTACTTCCACAAAGCGTGTGTCGTATTGCTCTATAAGGAGGCCTGCTGTACAGCTCTTTGAATGGTGCTGCGTCGATTGAAGGTAAGCCAAGAAAAGAGTTGATCCACTCCGCGGTGAGCTGTAACACCTGGCCCCGAATTTTGACTTCATTGCCTGTTGTGTTTGGCGACCAGTTGGCATAAAACTCTCTTGTTAGATCAAGATTACACTCTCCCATGTCGCGGAAGATGAAATCTAACTTCAAAGCCATTATTTTTTCCAACATACGCGGCTCCTTCTTTGCTAAGGTATCCTTGTTGATCAAGTCGACGTGCACATATTTTCTTTCTTTGTTGCTGCTGTACCATGCTTTGGCTTCTTCCTCAAGAACCCATTTTATTCCGAACATTCTGCGTGGTGGTTGTGCTGAGGATGATTCTCCTTGGTCTTTTCGACTTCTCTTCTTGCCCTTTTGGGAAGTGGTCGCCTTCTCCTTGCCTTGCCTCGCTTTAGGTGCCATTGTACCTGAGACTAGAAATAGTGTTAGTTGCAGCACAGTCTCACTTGATACAATCTATAAGCAAGCATTAGGGGTACCACCCCACGCTTAGTTTTGTTAACACAAATCAGTGAGGTGAAAGTAGTTGATTTACTCAGATTTCGTTGACATACGTTTAAGGATTGTATTCCGGCAAGAAAATCAGCAATGCATCACTTACTTGCAGCCATTGGACTACTTTCATGGTAGATATAGCAACACTAGGGGTTATCGTTATTCTTACAACAATCACAACCTCCTAAGTCGGTAGGCACTATAAGTCTTATTCCGATGGCCGGGATAGTCTAACATGTAAGTATCCAAACAACAATCTTAAGCAATATTCATAGCCATAGCAATTCCGCAAATATCATAATAATGCTATTGAAACCAAATTCAGGTCGGAAACAAGTCAAGGTTTTCCTACGTATATGTTTACTCACATGATTTTGCAACAACAATCCAAACACATGAACATCACCAACAATCTTATATAATTTAGCAATTAATAATAGCCATAGCAACGTAGTACTTACGAGAAATAAATGAAGAATAAGAGAGCACTTACTTGCTTGAAGCTTGTGGAGATGGTTTTGTGAATTGGAAGAGCAAAAGAAGAAAATTTTTAGAGGATTTGGAAGAGTATGCGGCGCCTTTAGGGTATTTTCTATGGTGGTTGTGTTATAAGACTAAGTCCCCTTTATATAGGAAGAGTATGGGTCGGGTTATGACCCATTTACAATCGGTTTTGGGGAAAAAATTCCTACATTTGCGGCGCATTGTCTATGGCATAATGGGACATATGCGCCGCATAGTCTATGGCATTTGTAGACATATGCGGCGCATTGTCTATGGCATAATGGGACATATGCGCCGCATAGTCTATGGCATATGAGATACTGAGACCAAATGCCATAGCATAGGCGGCGCATAGTCAAAAGCATACCTAGGAATAGGCGGCGCATAGTGTATAGCACACTAGATTCCGAGACCTTAGGCTATAGGATAGGTTGTGCATCGTTTGTGGCCTAGTTTTACCAAGGCCTAGCCTTCCTCGAAGCCTATTTTGGCGTGGGAAAGGCTCAATCCATAGCCTTATGCATCACCCTTCCTAATTTACCAACTTTACCATACAATGCGTCCAAATCGTCAATTGAAATCAATCTCCTCGTTGAAAACTTCTTGCACCTATATTCGCTCAAACAAATGAAAACGATTAGTACGATGGGTTGCCTCCCACCAAGCGCCTTAGTTTTGGTCATGGCACGACTCTTATTTTTGGATTTTTATTTATCAAAAGCAAAACACATACTGAAATGAAAAATGAAAAATGATAAACGATAAACGATAAACGATGGGTTGCCTCCCATCTAGCGCCTTATTTATTGTCGTGGCTCGACGTAGTAATCTCGAGTACTTAGACTTCGTCGAGATAAGTGATGGCCATGTCATTCATCGAGTCAAGAGGACCGATATACGGCTTAACACGTTGGCCATTCACTTTGAAGACAACACCCTTATTGTCTTCCAATTCGACTACTCCAGACGAGTAGACTTGGATAACTTTAAATGGACCAGACCACTTAGATTTTAACTTACCTGGGAAGAGCTTAAATCTGGAGTTGAAGAGTAGTACCATATCACCCTTTTGGAAGTTTCGTCGAACAATCCGCTGATCATGATACTTCTTCATCCGCTCCTTGTATAAATCCGATCTTTCATATGCATGGAGACGGAACTCATCTAATTCGTTCAGCTGCTCCAACCTCAGATTCTTCACATCATTCCAATTCAGATTCAAGTGCTTCAATGCCCACAATGCCTTGTATTCAAGCTCGATGGGTAGATGACAAGCCTTCCCATAAACTAGTTGATAAGGAGACATGCCAATGGGTGTCTTGAATGCAGTCCTATATGCCCATAGTGCATCATCTAGATTTCGAGACCAATCCTTCCTATTTGCATTAACCGACTTTGCAAGGATTTGCTTAATCTCGCGATTGGAAACCTCTACTTGTCCACTAGTTTGGGGATGATAAGGCGTAGCTACCTTGTGTTGCTTGACACCATACTTGGCCAATACAGATTTGAATAGCTTGTTGCAAAAGTGAGATCCTCCATCACTTATGATAGTATGAGGTACCCCAAAGCGAGAGAAGATATTCTTCTTTAAGAACGCTACAACACGCTTTCCTTCGTTGTCGGCCAATGCTACAGCTTCAACCCATTTCGAAACATAATCCACAGCAACCAAGATGTACTTCATTCCAAACGAATTCACGAATGGACCCATGAAATCAATACCCCACACATCAAAAAGTTCTACCTCCATAATTTTGGACATGGGCATTTCATGGTGTTTTGAAATAGTACCTTGACGTTGGCATTGGTCACACTTTCTCACATAGTCGTATGCATCTCTGAATATCGAGGGCCAATAATAACCACTTTGCAATACTTTTCTTGCCGTTCGATTCCCTGCATGATGTCCTCCAACTTGCGAAGTATGGCATGCTTCCAATATAGCAGGTACTTCTTCATGGGATATACATCGTCGAATGATCCCATCCGCGCATCTTCGAAACAAATAAGGTTCATCCCAATCGTAGTGCTGAACGTCATGCATAAACTTCCTCCTTTGGTGGTAAGATAAGTTGGCAGGTATCACATTACTCTCTACGAAATTTGCAAAGTCGGCATACCATGGTACTTTCTCCATTTTCGTCGCTAATATCTCCTCGTCAGGGAATGCATCATCAATCTGAATTTCAGGTTGCGCCACATGTTCATTCTCAAGTCTAGATAGGTGATCAGCCACTTGGTTCTCGCAACCTCTTCTATCTTTGACTTCGAAATCAAACTCTTGCAGCAGCAGTACCCATCGAATCAACCTTGGTTTGGCATCCTTCTTCGTCATTAGATACTTAAGAGCTGCATGGTCTGTATGGACGATCACATTGGTACCCAATAGATAGGCACGAAACTTCTCAAACGCATATACAACCGCTAGGAGCTCTTGTTCAGTAACAGTGTAGATCCTTTGGGCTTCATTTAGGACCTTACTCGCATAGTAGATAGGATGAAATAGTTTCTCCTTTCTTTGTCCAAGAACAGCACCAACGGCTACACCACTAGCATCGCACATGACCTCAAACGGGAGCGTCCAATCTGGTGCTACCATGATAGGGGCTTCAATGAGTTTTACTTTAAGGCATTCGAATACCTTTAAGCAATTGTCATTGAAGTCAAACTTCGCATCTTTCTCCAGTAGTTTGCACAATGGACTAGAAATTTTGGAAAAGTCTTTGATGAATCTACGATAGAAACCAGCATGGCCAAGAAAACTACGGACTCCCTTCACCGAAATTGGAGGCGGTAGCTTCTCAATTACCTCTATTTTTGCTCGATCAACCTCTATTCCTCTTCCAGAGATCTTGTGCCCAAGAACGATTCCTTCTTTTACCATGAAGTGGCACTTCTCCCAATTCAGCACAAGGTTGAACTCTACACATCTTTGCAATGCCATGCTCAAGTTTGCCAAACATGCTTCAAAAGACTCACCGACAACTGAAAAGTCGTCCATAAATACCTCCAAAGTGTCTTCAACCATATCAGAGAAAATAGACATCATACAACGTTGAAAGGTGGCTGGTGCATTACACAACCCGAATGGCATGCGTTTGAAGGCAAAAGTACCATATGGGCATGTGAACGTTATCTTCTCTTGATCTTCGGGAGCAATACAAATCTGATTATAACCTGAATAACCATCCAAGAAGCAAAACCATCCTTTCCCTGCTAATCGATCTAGCATTTGGTCCATAAATGGCATGGGGAAGTGATCCTTGAGTGTCCACGAATTCAGCTTGCGGTAGTCCATGCATATTCTCTATCCAGTAACGGGCCTGAGTGGAATAAGTTCATTCTTTGCATTTGCGACCACCGTCATTCCTCCTTTCTTGGGAACACATTGTACAGGACTTACCCACGTACTATCAGAGATAGGATATACAACTCCTACGTCTAACCACTTTATAATCTCCTTCTTCACCACTTCTTGCATAGGTGGGTTTAAACGCCTTTGATGTTCAATGGTGGGTGTGCACTTTTCTTGAAGCTGAATTTTATGTGTGCAAATCCCAGGTGGAATACCAATAATATCCGCAATGGTCCATCCAATGGCTCTAATATACTTTTGTAAGATCGAAATAAGAGCTGCAACTTGTTGCTCACCCAAATCGGCTGCCACTATGACTGGAAGTGTGTTTTCGCTTCCTAAGAATGCGTACTTCAGATGACTTGGCAGCTCCTTCAATTCTAGTGTGGGTGGTTCTTCAATAGATGGCTTGGCTGGTGGTGTGGGTCGATTCTTGAGATCAAGATCCAGCTTCTTGGGAGTATAGCGATATGTCCCTAATCCCGATAGCGCACAAACAGCTTCTTCAGAAATTTCAGCATCCTCATTCTCTCCTTTCATGAGAAAAACCTCCAAAGGATCATCAAGAATTTGCTCTTCTTCAAGGCGTTCTTTCTCATCGTCGAGGACAACATCAGCCACATAAAATACACTCAGATCTTTGGGTTGCTTCATTGATTTGCAAACATCAAATTGAACCACTTCGTCATTTATTCGGAATGAAAGTTCATTAGCTCTCAAATCAATGAGCACACTTCCTGTAGCAAGGAAAGGGCGTCCCAAGATTATGGGAACCTCTGAATCTGCTTCACAATCCAAGATGACAAAGTCTGCTGGAAAGATAAATGAAGAAACCTTTACCAAGACATCACATAGAATACCAACCGGTCGTTTTACCGACCTATCTGCCATAACAAGCCTCATGTTAGTTGGTGTAAGATCTCCTAACCCCAACTTCTTGTAGATCGATAATGGCATCAAGTTGATGCTGGCTCCTAGGTCACATAATGCTTTGGCAAAGTTCAAAGATCCGACAGTGCAAGGAATAGTGAAAGCTCCGGGGTCGGCCTTCTTCTGAACTATTGATCGGGTAGCAATTGCACTACAATGATGCACATCATCCTTCATCTCATAAATTGCTGCCCTCTTCTTAGTCAAAATATCTTTCATAAACTTCGCATACCTAGGCATTTGTTCAAGTGCCTCCACCAATGGAACATTAATGGTCAGCTGCTTTAACATAGTCATGAATTTGCTGAACTTCGTGTCCTCAGCCACCTTCTTCAATCTTTGAGGAAAAGGTGGTGGTGGGTATGGAAGTGTTCTCTCCATGGCTTTCTTCTCCTCTTGCTTCCGTTTTTCTATTTTTTCAGGCTGCACGTCACTGGGCATGATGTCCTTGACGTCAGGACTGGTTGTTGCGGCATCTTCTCCTTTTGCGTTATCATCCATGTCCGCAACTTCTTCAACCACTTGCTTGCCTTTTGCTGAAGGTTCCAGCACCTTACCACTTCTGGTAGTGATGGCCATGCATGACCCATCATTCCTTGGGTTTTGTACAGTATCGCTAGGTAAAGTGCCAGCCTTTCTTTGATTGAGTGCTGCTGAAAGTTGGCTTAGTTGCTGCTCTATTTGCTTGATTGAAGTGGAATGAGAATCAACTAGTTGTTTCATGGAAGACAAATCATTGATTACCTCAGTAACTCCCGCGCTTGTTGTTTCCACTCCTTTCAATAATTTAGCCATCATGTCTTCCATACTTCCAGAATTAGATGTGGTGGTATCACGTCTACCAGGGGGAACATAAACACCACTCTTTTCATTGTTTTTTCTCCAACTACCTTGGTCCTTGTTTTACACGCCTATATCAATATATTTTGCCCATATTTTAGCCTAGTTTTGAGAACAAATTATATATTTCATGCACTTTTAGTCCTTTTTCCTGTAAGTGAGCTAACAAACATGATTAGTAAAGTTTCAGGTATAAATGATGCATAATTCAGCATTTTATGGCTTACTTGACGCTAAAGAAAGCTCACGAAGGAAGGGAAGGGAGTTTACACGCCTAAGGACCAAAACTGCTGCATGAAAAATCTGTCCCGGGCTAAAACAACATTTCTGAAGACTTTGGGGGACCAAAACTGCTGTATGGAAAATCTGTCCCGGGCTAACATCATTGTCAAAATCCAGCTTTGTGTCTGTTAGCCCGGGACAGATTTTCCATACAGCAGTTTTGGTCCCCCAAAGTCTTCAGAAATGTTGTTTTAGCCCGGGACAGATTTTCCATGCAGCAGTTTTGGTCCTTAGGCGTGTAAACTCCCTTCCCTTCCTTCGTGAGCTTTCTTTAGCGTCAAGTAAGCCATAAAATGCTGAATTATGCATCATTTATACCTGAAACTTTACTAATCATGTTCGTTAGCTCACTTACAGGAAAAAGGACTAAAAGTGCATGAAATATATAATTTGTTCTCAAAACTAGGCTAAAATATGGGCAAAATATATTGATATAGGCGTTTAAATCCGCCTATCATCAGGGTCCAAGGGGTTAAAGTGGGAAATGTCCAAAGTGTCTGCAACTTAAAATCTAAAAAAATTACGTCTTTGTCTATGAGTCAACCATTGACTCCTAGACACTCCTTACGACTCGTGATCATGAGTCGTAACCAAGTTAGGAAATAAGACCCCCATATATTTTCATCCTTACAACTCAAACACCCAACTCATAACTAGACCCTACGACTCGTAAGGTCCAGTATTAGACAACACAGAACTCAAATGGTTTAGACATAGGACAACCTACAATTTCACCTCATAACTCATAACCTAACATTATGTCTCTTAGTGATCCACTCATACTTAGAGAAGAGTAAAGCCACAAACTTACTGATTTGGTTATGGTTTATCCTAATGACCCATCACCAGTCCTTATGACTCGTATCAACAAAGTCATAACCAAGGCAGAAACCAAAACACCATCCACTGGAATTTCTACATCTAAGGCCACCTGACCTGTCAAGACACCATATGACTCGTATGGTCAAGTCATAATTAAGGAAGTGAGTGCAAATCTCAAGAAATTTAATTGGCCAAAAATTTGGGGCTTTTCATTCTCCCCCACTTTGATCATTAATCCTCAAATGATGGGTTAAGGCAACACAAGAATGATTGCATTCCATATACCTCTACTATTACCTTTAACTAACTTAGAAAATGAAGAAGTTAAGAATAGTACATAACTTAGGCACGATTATCCGGGGAGGAGAACTAGAATGGATACTTGGATTTCATGTTCTCTTCGGCTTCCCAAGTAGCCTCTTCAACCTTGTGGTTACTCCATAGAACCTTTATCGAAGCTACGTCCTTCGTCCGAAACCGACGAACTTGCTGATCCAAAATTTCAATGGGTACTTCCTTATAAGATAAGGAATTTAATATACTATTATCCTTGATAGGAACAATCAACAATGGATCACCCACATACCTCCTCAACATTGACACATGGAACACCGGGTGAATGGAACATTGACACATGGAACACCGGGTGAATCAACAATGGATCACCCACATATTTCTAGGGTCTGAATGGTCCTCTCAGCCTGACCATATATCTGCGGATGAAAATCGGAACTCGAAAGAACTTGGGTACCAAGACCCTGCTGAAATGCCCTCCAATACTGAGAAGTAAATTGAATGCCCCTATCCGA
This sequence comes from Capsicum pubescens, assembly GCA_030864215.1. Classification (NCBI taxonomy): domain Eukaryota; kingdom Viridiplantae; phylum Streptophyta; class Magnoliopsida; order Solanales; family Solanaceae; genus Capsicum; species Capsicum pubescens. The sequence goes on along the minus strand of CM061543.1, from coordinate 223,030,140 downwards.
AATAATGGATGAGGGAACTCCATGCAGACTGACTAAATCCCGGATATACAATCTAGCATAATCCTTAGCTATATAAGATGTGTGCATGGACAAGAAATGTACGAAATTAGTCAGCCTATCTGCAACAACCTAAATAGAATCATGATGATGATGTAAAAGAGGCAACCCGGTCACGAAGTCCATATCCACCACCTCTTACTTCTAAATGGGTATACTAAACTCTTCAATCACACCACCAGGACTTTGGTGCTCTACCTTAACTTGCTGGCACGTTGCACACTTTTCTACAAACCCAGCTATATCCTTCTTCATACCATTCCACCAATAAATTTCCCGCAAGTCGAGGTACATCTTGGTAGTGTTAGGATGAATGGAATATCGCACGCCTTGCGCTTCATCCATAATTCTCTGCCTCAGATTATCAACACATGAAACACATAATCTACCCTGCAATCCCAACACACCATCTCTATCTTGGGAGAAAACCTGTACCTTTTGGTCCTTAACTGAGTCCTTCAGTCTGACCAAACTAGGATCTTTGTCTTGATTCTGTTTCACTTCCAAAACTAAAGAGGATTCGGAACTACTCTGCACCAAAGTACTTCCCTCGGCTGAATCAAACAACCTAAGACCCAATCTATCCAGACAATGCACATCGCGAGCTAAATTTTTCTTACCTTCCTCTACATGAGCAACACTACCCATAGACAACCTGCTAAGGGCATCTTCCACTATATTAGCCTTGCTCGGGTGATATAGTACACTCATATCATAGTCTTTCAACAACTCCAACCACCTCTTCTGCCTAAGATTCAACTCCCTCTGAGTAAACACATACTGAAGGCTCTTATGATCATTAAACACATCAACATGAACACCATAAAGATAATGTCTCCATATTTTCAAAGAAAAGACCATAAAACCTAACTCAAGATCATGGGTTAGGTAATTCTTCTCTTGCAGATTTAACTGTCTAAAGGCATAGGCTATAACCTTACCTCTTTGCATTAACACACAACCTAAACCAATTCTAAAGGCATCAAAATACACCACAAAACCATCTGTACCATCAGGCAAAGTCAACACAAGGGTTGAAACAAGTCGAGTCTTCAACTCCTGAAAACTCTTCTCATAGGAATCTGACCACTGGAACTTAACTTTCTTTTGGGTCAACCGGGTCATGAGAGATACAATAGAAGAGAAACCCTCAACAAAATGGTGGTAGTAGCCAGCTAGACCAAGAAACTCCTAATGTCAGATGGGGAGATAGGTCTAGGCTAATTTTTCACAGCTTATGTCGTTTGGGTATCAACTCTAATACCTTTGGCTGAAATGATATGACCCAGAAAGACTACAGACCTTAGCCAAAATTCACACTTACTAAATTTGGCAAACAACTGGTGATCTCTAAGAGTTTGTAAGACAACTCTAAGGTGATTCGCATGGTCATTCTCATTACGGGGGTATACAAGGATGTTATCTATGAAGACAATGACAAATATATCAAAATATGGCTTGAAAACTCGATTCATGAGGTCCATGAAGGCTGCTGGGGCATTGGTTAGCCCAAAAGACATGACTAGAAATTCAAAGTGACCATATCGGGTTCGGAAGGCTGTCTTTGGAATATAACATTCCCTCAGTTTAAGTTGATGATAGCCGGATCTAAGGTCTATCTTGGAGAAATAACTTGCACCTTGCAGCTGATCAAACAGGTCATCAATCCTCGAAAAAGGATACTTATTTTTGAACTTGTTAAGATGACGATAGTCAATGCACATATACAAAGAACCATCTTTCTTTCGCATGAATAAGACAGGTACACCCTAAGGAGAAATACTGGGCTTAATGAAACCTTTGTCTAAAAGATCTTTGAGTTGATCTTTCAACTCCTTAAGCTCTATAGGTGCCATACTGTATGGTGGAATAGAAATAGGCTGAGTATCGGGAAGAAGGTCAATCTTGAATTCTATCTCTCTATTGGGAGGTACCCCTGGAAGATTTTCCAAAAAAACATCTGGAAACTCATTAACAATATCGACTGACTAAATAGTTGGAGCCGCGGACTTAGTGTCTTTGACTCTAACTAGGTGATAGATGCAATGCTTGGATATTAGCTTTATGGCTTTGAGAAAGGAGATAAAATGACTCTTGTGAGATACCGAACTCCTAGACCACTCAAAAGCTGGTTCATCAGGAAACTGAAACTTGACTACATGGGTACGCCTGTCTATAGATGCATAACAAGAATGAAGCCAATCCATACCTAGAATAAGGTCAAAATCCACCATGTTTAACTCTATCAAATCCACAAGTATGACTCTACGAAGAATAGTAACAGGACAATCTCTATACACTTGTGTAGCAATATTTGACTCCCCTACTGGTGTGGAGACTAGGAAAAGCTTAGGAATCCTTTCAGGACTCATTTTAAAATTCACAGCCATAAGTGGGGTCACATAAGAGATACTTGACCCGGGGTACAATAACACATAAACATCAAAATAAAAGATGTGAAGCATACCAATAACAACATTGGGAGAGTCCTCCTACTTTTGATAGGATGGTAAGGAATAGAATCTGTTTTAGCGCTGACAGCAAGCAGTGCTAGATGAAGTGCCCTGAGTAGGGGCAGGACGGGGTATATGAGCTGGTGCACTAGTCGCATATGCCTGAGGTTGGGCATCTCTATTCCCCTGTCTAGCATAAGAACAATATCTAAGTCTGTGGGCCTGATTGCCACAACCAAAAAAACCCCTCAGATCTACGAAACACTCACCAGGATAATCCCTACCATACTTAGAACAAGGAGGATAACGGGGCCGGTTACCAACACTGTTCTGCGACCTAGACATAAAATACCTGCCCCCTTGCTCATGCCTGCTTCTAGGCACGGGATCACTAGCTAATGAAGGCACTGGCATAGACAGATGTCTCTAAAATTGAGGGAGGTTCCCTCGATGGAACCTAGGCTGGCTAAACTCATGTTGATCATATCTATCCCTCTTGTTACCACTCACTCTATCTCTCTCTCTAATTTTATCCTCCTCTATCTACTGGGCATGCATCATCAACCTAGCCAGATCTATATTCCTATGAAGTATCACAGTCCTACACTCCTTCAGTACTAACCCAAAAACACCGGTCATGAACTTGCTCATACTAGCCCAGGTGTCAGAAATCAAATCAGGAGCATACTTGGCCAACTATTTGAACTTCAAGCAGTACTCCTTAACAGTCATGGAGCCTTGCCTCAAGTTCATAAATTTCTCAGTCCTTGCCTCCCTCATCTTAAGCGGAAAAAACTTGTCCAAGAATGCATCTTGGAATACCTGCCAAGTCATAGGAGAAACATTATTACCTCTACCCTTCCTTCACGATACAACCCAGTCATAAGCAATGCCCTTCAGTCTGTAGGACACCAACTCAACACTCTCTTCCTCAGAAACATGCATCACTTGCATGATTTTTCTCACCTCCTCAAGGTACAACTATGGGTCCTCATCTGCCTTAGACCCATAAAACTCTGGCGGATTTATCCGCATAATATCACGAATCCTAGCTGTAGCTACATCACGTCCTTACTAATTAGCAACTGTAGCCTGGTTATTAGACTAAACATTGGTGGTGACTGCTTGGGCTAACGCCTGAAAGACCGCCCAAAACTCGGCATGAGACACAGTCTCATTCAAAGAATCAACAAGTGGGGGTTGCTCATCATCGTTCCGGCGGGCATTCGCTTTTCGGAGAGGCATTTTCTAAAATAGAAGAGCATAAATTATTAGATGAGAGGGACAACTGTAGGCATGATAGAATCTGAAAAAAAGAAACAACTTTTCCTAAAACGTCTTGTAGCCTCTTGCTCATAGATGTGGCGTGCTACACACCGATGATCAAGACTCTACTCAACGCGACTTGTCAGACTCCCTAGGACTCCTTAAAACCTTAGGCTTTGATACCAAGTTTGTAACTGATACGCCCAAATTACAATTCTCGTTAGAAAGTGTAAGCGGCCGCTGTCAAACATAGAACCCAACTGGGTTGGGTGTCGAATCCCACAGGGAATACTCTGGTCACTAAGTGTTGCAATTATTAGTAGACTACTGGTCAAAAATTCCAAGGAAATAGGGGGGTTTGGTTTAGGCGTGAACTAATATTATCAAAGTAACAGTGGAACGATTTGCGTAGTAAGATTTAATCACAGAGATTGATAAGTTAGGGTTATGTCCACCTTATAAGTTCTACTTCTCTATTAACTATGAGTAACGCAGAATTTAGACATGCATGTACTTATAGAGAATCGTATTCTAATTCTACATCCAAGTGTTTCTCAACCATCAAGGATTTATTTCGCTTTAGCTCTCTCGAGCCTAAACCGTATAACAAATGGTACAAATTCTCCAAGAAGTTAATTCGGTTAAGGCATTAACGTATAAATAGAGGTTGGAAACCCTATTTCCTTGTCACAGTCTCTTTTCCAAACATGTAACTTTTCTCTCAAACAAGTTAATGCTATAATGGCGTATTCTCTATGTTTGCAACCATAAGAATTCAATCAAAACGAAGAGAGTAATGATATAAGTAGCATAACACATCAAGAATTCACAAAGTCATAGTAATAGATAGTATCTTACCAGGTTTCCATAACCCTAACAGATAACTTTAGCTACTCATGAATACAATGGAAATCAAAGTAGACATCATCATCATACCAAAACATAGAGAAATCTTGGCTATGGAGATGAAATGTGTTTTCTTTCTCCGTTGCTCAAGTGAGCCGTTTTCTGTTCTCAAAACTCGTACAAAATCTTCCAACGCGAATTATGAATAATGTCCAATGATAATGCTGAAAAATTCAGCAATAAGGTTTTTAATAGCATCCTTGTCTAATAAGTTGCTACTGCATCCTTAAGTATTTAAAAATACTAGGTTTGCCCGGGAAAAAGTTCCAATGCATCACTTTCAGTCCAAAAGTTGCCTTCCCTCTTATGTGAAGTTTTCCTTTGCTGCCCACAGGTCCACAAAGTGCTGAAATCTTCATCATTAGTACCTGAAAACATGCTAATCACATAGGTCAGCGCTCTTAAAGGAAAATAAACTAAAAGTGCAAGAATTATATATTTTATCCTCAAAACTTAGCTGAAACATGGGTAAATTATGGTGCTTAGGCGTGTAAATACGCCCAACATCACCACCCCACACTTAAAGCTTTGTTTGTCCTCGAACAAAATATTACATCCATGCAAACACCTAACTAGAATTTCACAATAGCAACACAAAATTTTCAATAAGACATGCACAACAATCATTAACAAAGAGTAGGTTTTTCGATCACTACTAGAAATAACTCAACCTCCAACATAGACTCATTAGGATGGTTAATTCGTATCCATAAGTTAATCCACAAAGAAACATATAAAACTACCCAACAACCATCAACCATGTGTGCTCACACAAGATATCACCCATAATCACTCATAGTTTTGCATTTTTCAAAACATAGGTATAAGACTCTCCTTGCTCTCGCTCTCACAAAGAATTCTTATATTGCAACTGATGACCATAGGCTTGCAGACTGCTAAGTTTAGGATCAAATAGGTCTTTACAGGTTGTAATGTAGGCTAAGGGACAGGTAGGACTATTTTGGCCAGAAATAGTGACTATGTTCCCTAAGCGCTTTAATACACTACAATATGCCATTTACACCATCTTTTAACAACCACTCTACCTCTCTTTCATCTACCAACCCCTTTTCACCCATTTTGTTATTCAATCATAAACACAACTATCTTTTTGTTTTTCTAAATTTTTTATTTTATTTTATATTCTTTTTTCTCTTTTTTTTATATTAAGCAAGCATCCCTATAATAGCCACTCTTTTTCACAACAATTTCAAGTACCAATACACCCTGAGGCATCACTTTCACCATTCTCCTTTTATTTTTCCACATGATTCTACAATTTTAAAGCGATTAGGAGTTTGGATTAAATTATGGTCTTGAAAAAAAATGGATTAGGCTACATATAAGGCTTCCAAAGAAAATAGCTAAAGGCTCAAAAGGGATTCACTAGGACAATGTACAAAGGTAGGTAAAAAGAAGGTAAACAAATTCAGGGCTTCCAAAGAAATGCCTAAATAATCTCCTACACTCACAATCTTTATTTCGCTTCATACACATACCAGGAAAGTTCTAGCATCAGTCACAACAAAGAATATACAATATCCTCACACACACAAGGCACATGATCAAATTCATTGGGAGCATTATAGATTCTTGAACCAACATATGAATGAATTAAACCACAACAATTTATCACACAGTGAGTCACAACTTAGAGCCTAAGCGTCTTAATAGTAATGATTTAGAACAAATTCTTGTTATAATATACCATGCCGTCCATCAGAACAATTTCATGCAACATCTAAAATCTACTAACTAATTACAACTAACTAACTAACTACTAATTCAAACAAACAAGAATAAATGTAGGCAATGAAATACAATACAACAGACATATACCCGCAACCCACACTGTCTTCAGTGGAAATAAATAAGGAAAACCTGATTAGTCGGACTCCTCTTCTATGTCTGGGGTCATACCCCCTGCGTCGGAATCATCATCAGAGTCGTAGTCATCAGAGTTGTCCTCCACGTCTGAGTCTGGCAGTCGGTGATCATCGTCAGTCGGCACGTCATCGTCGAGAGGTTCCTCAAAATGTACCCCCACTCCACACATGGCCCGCGCATGATCATTAAGAGGGTAATCATAGTCCAACTGCTGAAGCTCTGCATCAGTAGGAAAACGACCCCCATTTATCAGTGTAAATCTAGTCATGCCATATAGATAGCAGAAAAAGCTTTCATCTCGAGCATGCCTCTCTGCAGTGGTGAGGTTGATGCCTTGACCAGTTTCTGGCTCTTTAACCTTCGTGAGATCAACCTTCTTCGGGTTGTGTGGTAGCTTATCATCCGCGGGTTCCTCTTCAATGTGTTCTTTCCTTAAGATCGCAGTCAATAAGTTGTCGAAACTGAAATGGGACCTTTTGTGCAGCCTAGCCTTGCGCATTGACGATCGTATAACCGCACCAATGTTGATAGGAATATTCATCATCAAAGCATACACCAAGCAGACTCGATCACATGTAATCTTAGTATATTGTGTCCCAGGAATCAAGAAAGAGTTGACTATCCTTAACCATATGCGAGCTTCCCTGTTCAAAGAGGCATACGGGTAGGTATTGTGGAGACCATTATCCTTGTGCCGAATCCACCGTGCCATTGACCTTGATCCGCACAGTGTATGTCTGATCGCCCTGTAGGGAGGTCTGTGATAAAGCTCCTTGAGCGGTGATGGATCCACAAATGGAAGGCCCAGAAAAGAGTTGAAGAATTTCGCATTCAATTGCAAGACTTGGCCTCGAAACTTTACTTTACTTCCAGTAGTCTTTGGGGACGAATTGACATAAAACTATCGTGTTAGGTCAACATTGCATTCCCCCATATCTCGGAAAATGAAATCAAGATTTAGTGCCATGATTTTAGCAAAAATGCGGGTCTCTCTCTTTGGTAGACTCTCTTTCTGCATCAAATCCACGTGAACATATTTTTTTACTTTGTTGTTCTTGTACCACTCCTTTCCTTCCTCCTCTAGGACCCACTTTATCCCGAAAGTTCATCGAGGAACTTGCAAAGAGGAGGACTCAGCCTGATCTTTTCTTGCCGTTTTCTGACCTTTTTTGGAGGTGGAAACTTTTTCTTTTCCTTGTCATCTTTTTGGGGACATTCTACCTGAGATCACAATAAAGTTACGTTAGTTTCATCATGGAAGATTTACTATAGTCGGAAAAAAAATCGTGATGATACCACCCCACACTTAATCCGTTTGCACAATGTTAATAATCATGTATTCTTGACTATCCTTTCCGACTTTATTTCATTGGATTAAGGAAATGTTTGAACAAGACTACCACATAGCAATCTTATCAGGTTTTTGCATCGAAATAACCAAACCATGTTATACTTGTGGTCAATTATGATCAATACCTTCGATGAACGAGTCATTCAAACATTCAAGCTTACAACTTTCAAGATTATGCATTAACTTCACAATTTTGACTTCATAAAAATATGACAATGAATACCAATCAAATACAAGTCGGAGTAAAGTCAAGAATACCCACAAGAATCCTTTCACTCAATGAGACGCATCATAACAAACCAACCATATTATCATCACCAAGAACTACTTCAAAATCTAATTCACCATTATAAGCGTAGCACTGCAACAACTACGGAATATAAAAGAGCAACTTACTTGTTGATGGATCGGGAAGGTGAGTTCGCAAGATTAGATGAGAAAAGAGGAAAACTTGGAGAGGATAAGGGAGCTTGGGCGGCGCCTAGGTTCAACAAATAATTGAGTGGTGTTCAAAGGTAGAGGGTCTATTTAAAGGATGAGCCATGGGTAAGTTTTGATCCATGTACAATCGGGTTAGGAGGCAAAAAAAGGATAAGTAGGCGGCGCCTAATGCTTTGCCTATGCTTAGCATAGGCGGCGCCTTTAGAAATGCCTAGATTGGCATAGGCGGCGCCTTGCCTATCGCCTAGATTGGCATAGGCGGCGCCTTGCCTATCGCCTAGATTGTCATAGGCGACGCCTTGCCTATTGCCTAGATTGGCATAGGCGGCGCCTATGACATTTCCTATGTGAGGCAGTGAGCGTAGGCAATGGCATAGGCGGCGCCTATAGCATTTCCTACATTGGTATAGGACTTGCCTTGTCCATTGCCTATGTGAGATAGTGAGCATAGGCAATGGCATAGGCATTACCTTGTCCGTTACCTAGATTTGCATAGCCATTGCCTTGTTCGTTGCCTAGATTGGAATAGGCAATGCCTAACCTATAGCCTTTGATCCATCATTCCTCACTTACCACCTTTAGCATGGCTCACTTTCAAATCAAAATTTGAGACTAATCTCCTCCTTTGTATATCTTGCACCTACACTTAATCAAAAACAACAAAAATGATTAGAAGGATGGGTTGCCTCCCACCGAGCACCTTAGTTTTGGTCGTGGCTCGACTCTTCTTTTTGAACTTTTATTTATCAAAAACAAAATCCTAACGAAACAAACTCCTAATGATGGGTTGCCTCCCATGTAGCGCTTGATTTATTGTCGCGACACGACATAGTTATCTCGATTACTCAGACTTCGTCAAGATATCTGGTGGCTTCGCCGGTGGTGAGGGTCGATTCTTAAGGTCAAGGTCCATCTTCTTGGGGTCATATAAATACGACCCCATTCCTGTCAAAGCATTGATAGTTTCTTCATTCTCTTCAACATCCTCACGCTCAAAGTTCAAAAGCACAACAACCAATGGCTCAACAGTAAGCTGCTTCTCTAAAGATAATTCCTTCTCATCCTCATAATAAACATCAGCTATAGAGAACACATTCATATCTTTGGGATGCTTTATTGATTTGCTTACATCAAAACGTACCACTTCGTCATTCATCCGAAATAAAAGCTCATTTGCTCGTAAATCAATAAGCATACTTCCTATTGAGAGGAAAGGTCGACCCAAGATTATGGGCACCTCAAAATCCACCTCGCAATCCAAAATAACAAAGTCTGTAGGAAAAATGAAGGTAGAAACCTTCACTAATACATCATGTAAGATACCAACAGGTCATTTTACCGATCTATCTTTCATTACCAGCCTCATGTTGGTTGGTGTAGGATCCCCCAACCCTAACTGTTTATAAATAGATAGCGGCATCAAATTGATGCTAGCCCCCAAATCGCACAATGCCTTAGCAAAATCCAAGGATCCAACCGTGCAAGGAATAGTGAAAGCACCAGGATCCGCCTTTTTCTGTACTAAATATCTCGTGGCAATTGCACTACAATGATGAACATTATCTACCAGTTCATAACTTGCTGCCCTTTTCTTTGTCAAAAGGTCCTTCATAAATTTGGCGTACCCTGGCATCTGCTCCAGTGCCTCCACCAAAGGCACATTAATAGTCAGCTTCTTCAGCATGTTCATGAATTTACTAAACCTGGTGTCATCAGCCTTCTTCTTCAGTCTCTGAGGAAAAGGTGGTGGTGGATTTGGAAGAGTCTTTTCCACCACTTCCTTTTGTTTTTTCTTTCGATTATCAATCTTTTCAGGCTGGTGACATCTAGGTGTAGTGTCATGAACGTTCTCATTCTGATTTTTAGCTTCTATAGAATCATCACAATCTGTTTCAATAATATTCTCTTCTGTATTATCAACTACCTGCTTGCCTTTGGATGGATTTTCCAACACCTTACCACTCCTGGTAGTAATAGCCATACATGATCCATCATTCCATGGATTTTGCACAGTGTTACTAGGTAAAGTGCCAGTTTTTCTTTGATTGAATGTCGCTGATAGTTGACTCATTTGTTGTTCCAGCTATTTTATTAAAGTGAAATGCGAGTCGACCAATTAATTTATTAAGGACAAATCATTTTTTACCTCAGCTAGTCCCATGATGGTTGCCTCCACTCCTTTCAAAAGCTTGGCCATCATGTCCTCCATGGACATCTTCCCAGAACTAGTTGCAACAGCTTCACGATTTCCAGGAGGGACATACAAACCACTCCTGTCATTCTTATTCTTGAATCCGGATTTTTCATGATAGTTCCGACCATGGTTTCCTTGGGCATTGCCTCGGAAACCCCCCTGATTATTCAAATAATTCGCTTCCTCCTCAGAATTGGATTCATCTCTACCCTATGATACAACAACCTTGACCTTTTCTGTCTTCCCTGATAATAAATGCTTGGTAAGAAGGTCCATCTGCGTTTTCATGTGAGCCATATCTTGGTCACGTTCCTCTTCTCTTCGCCTCTGTTCTGCTGTCATGCCAGTAGATACAGTAGAGCTTGCTACCTCAGAATCCTTAGTATGCCAAGCTCTACTCTGCTTTGTCATATGATCCAGCATATCACCAGCCTCAATAAAAGTAAGGTCCATGAATGACCCACCTGCAACATTATCAACCACTGGCTTAGTCACCAAGTTCAACGCCCTGTATAATATTTCCATCAAGTGGATTTTGGTCATCTGATGATTTGGGCACCGCATAAGCTTCTTCTTGAACCTTTCCCATGTTTCGTGGAGAGCTTCAGTTGAAAACTGTCGAAAATTGCTGATCTCATCTCATAACTGTGCTCTTTTGTATGGCGAAAAGAATCTTTCTTGGAAAGCGTCTTTTAGTTGCCTCCAATTAGTAATAGAGTCAGGAGTCAGCCCGTTCAACCATAGAGTTGTCTCTCCAGATAGAGACAATGGAAATAAGAGCAGTCGAATTGCATTCTGTCCAACTCCTGGATTGTCAAACGACTTGCATGTTGAGAAAAAGTTGATCAGATACATATTTGTATCATCGCCTGCAAGTCCACCAAATAACCCTTTGAGTTGTAATAGCTGGATCATGGTGCTGGTGATATTGAACTTGGCTCCGGGTGCCAAGGGTGGAGGAATAATATCCCCTGTGGCACCAGCCGCATCCAAATCATCATCATCATCATCAAAAGGGACCTGCACAGCTTGGCGTTCAGGTCTCATTCTAGCTTGACAATCTCTCCTATTCACACCCAGGTCCTCTTCATCAAGATTTGTTGCCCGTCCTGGGTTATCAATATTTTGTTGATGCACTTGAGCAGCTGCCAATGCAGCTAATCTTTCCTGCTCTTGTTGAGCAGCCATCCGTTCAAGGTTTCGTTGCGCATCCATTCTGCCAATAAGATGTGGTTCAGGATTTATAGGTAATAACGGTTGACCAGAACTTCGTGTATTTGGCATGCACTCCAATAATCCTGAACAAAACAAAAACAACAAACAAAAAGTAAAATTCAAGAATCTTTGACCAAAGGGTCTATTAACTATCACAAACTTAGTTGACAACCGTATTCCCCGACAACGTCACCAAAATTTGATACGCCCAAATTACAACTCTCGTTAGAAAGTGTAAGCGGTCGCTGTCAAATATAGAACCCAACTGGGTTGGGTGTGGAATCCCACAGGGAATACTCTGGTCACTAAGTGTTGCAATTATTAGTAGACTGTTGGTCGAAAATTCCAAGGAAAAAGGGGGGTTTGGTTTAGGCGTTAACTAATATTATCAAAGTAACAATGGAACGATTTGCGTAGTAAGATTTAATCACAGAGATTGATAAGTTAGGGTTATGTCCACCTTATAAGTTCTACTTCTCTATTAACTATGAGTAACGCGGAATTTAGACATGCATGTACTTATAGAGAATCGTATTCTAATTCTACATCCAAGTGTTTCTCAACCATCAAGGATTTATTTCGCTTTAGCTCTCTCGAGCCTAAAGTGTATAACAAATGGTATAAATTTTCCAAGAATTTAATCCGGTTAAGGCATTAACGTGTAAATAGAGGTTGGAAACCCTATTTCCTTGTCACAGTCTCTTTTCCAAACATATAACTTTTCTCTCAAACAAGTTAATGCTATAATGGCGTATTATCTATGTTTGCAACCATAAGAATTCAATCAAAACGAAGAGAGTAATGATATAAGTAGCATAACACAACAAGAATTCACAAATTCATAGTAATAGATAGTATCTTACTAGGTTTCCATAACCCTAACAGATAAGTTTAGCTACTCATGAATACAATGAAAATCAAAGTAGACATCATCATCATACCAAAACTTAGAGAAATCTCGACTATGGAGATGAAACGTGTTTTCTTTCTCCGTTGCTCAAGTGAGCCGTTTTCTATTCTCAAAACTCGTACAAAATCTTCCAACGTGAATTATGAATAATGTCCAATGATAATGCTGAAAAATTCAGAAATAAGGTTTTTAATAGCATCTTTGTCTAATAAGTTGCTACTGCATCCTTAAGTATTTAAAAATACTGGGTTTGCCCGGGAAAAAGTTCCCATGCATCACTTTCAGTCCAAAAGCTGCCTTCCCTCTTATGTGAATTTTCCTTTGCTGCCCACAGGTCCACAAAGTGCTGAAATCTTCATCATTAGTACCTAAAAACATGCTAATCACATAGGTCAGCTTACTTAAAGGAAAATGGACTAAAAGTGCAAGAATTATATATTTTATCCTCAAAACTTAGCTGAAACATGGGTAAATTATGGTGCTTAAGCGTGTAAATACGCCCAACATCAGTAACGACCCAAAATCGCCTCCCGGGACATTACATGGTGTTTAAGGCTACAAGTAGCCCCAAGCTAACCCTTTGATCCTATTTCTACTAATAACACTTATTTCAAGATGAAATAATTCAAACACTAGCATAGTCATATCATATGAAGGGAGATACGGAGAAAATACTCAATCAAAATGACCACAATACTGGAATTCTTAACACAATCACAATCTGATAACTAGTCTTACAAAGCCTCTACAAATCCATGAACTAGAGCGCCGTTGGGACAGGTCCCCAATTGACTCAAAATGAGCGAAAAGTAACAACATAGTCTCTCAAATGTGGAAATTTTTGAAGATAGGTCCACAAACCATGAGGACTCACCACTATAAAAATGTAGATAGAGGTACTCAGAAGTCATTTATGAGGCTGGGACTGAGAACTTGAACCTACATTATAAGATAATGTAGCACATAGACGTATATATGGATCAATACTTAGGAATGTACTGAGTATGTGGGGGTGCATGCATTTATATAAAACAACATCAATACTTTTAATCAAATCATGCAGGCAATAAGTAATGACTCATATAGCTCGAATAAGTATAAAATGTAAAGCTCATGACTCATGTAGAATGGAGCATATAACACAAATCTCGTGAGTAATCATAGTTTAACTATGAAATCGGTAATCTTCTCTTGTTCTCATTACCCATAGGCTAAAGGAAACTTTAAATAATAGTTTCAACTCATTCATACGTCTCATGGAGAGTAAAACTTCTTTAATGCTCAAGAACTCATAACTCTTTTGAACTCAAGTACTTGGATTTGGAATCATATAACTTTGAAACATACTTGAAGGCATTTCATTCACTTTTGGAAAATATCTCGTTTCAAGCTTTAGGGAAAAATAGTTATATCAAGGGAAAATACTTTAGTCTTAGGGAGAAAATCCGCAACTTTACTATTAGGAAAATAAATTGTATCAAGAGAGGTTCTCTTAACCGACATAAACCATGCGAGCTACATGGAGTCCAACGTTTTTTCCTCCTAAGGAATAAACCCCATGTTGGGTAGGAGCATCATACTCTTGCCAGAGAGTATAACCACAATTCAGTGATCACTTATCTCGGCCTCGGGCCTAATATCTCGGCCTTAGGCCCAAAATCTTAAATCTACAGTGGCACATAGTTCTGGGGTAAGAAACCATAGTAACTTACCCAACTCGGTGCTAAATACTAATCCCTTTAGTTTATCTCGCTCATCTTATGGAAATCCACTTTAAAATAATCTCATGGTTCATCAAGAACCCCATAATCAAATCTGTAATCTCATGTAGTGAAGTGGATTTCAAAACTCCATGACCATTAGGTAAAAACATTTCTCAATAATCTTAGAATACTCAAATCATGGGTGCTTATAGCATAAGAGTTCATAAAATTGCAAATCTCCAGTAGGGCTCAATAACCCATAGTTAAATCTCAAGTTAAAACTCATAAAAAACATAATAGATAGCATATAGATTCATAACTCATGTAGAAATCTGGAAATTTCAGCAATTTGTCTCAAAATCTCAACATACTCATATACTTCAATATCTCAAACATTTAAACTATTAATTTGTCAAGGATTAAAATCATAGGGTATAGACCCAACTGCAATTTCTCAAGAAAACATGTGAAAATCATACCATTAGACTCTCAATTCATGGGAAACATCAAAATATTACAATCAATAATAATGGGTGAAAAACCATAATTCAAATTCATGTAAAATCTCATAGATTGCAGAAAATCATAGTTTAAATAAACCTTTGGGCACAAGGATGAAAGGATTACCCTTGTTCAAAACCCCACATAACTTGGATTACGAAATTGGATGAACGAGCTTTCTCTAAACTCATCTTCTTACTCTTGAGAGAGGGTTCTTTCAGCCCTTGAACTTGGGAAACTCAAATATCAACTCAATTTTTTGAATCTATGGCGAGTTCTTAGATTTCTTGGAGAAGGGTTTTAGATTTGATCTTGAGGGAGAAACCCTAGCTCTCTTGTGTTTTGGATGATGAATGAAACCATTTTCTTCGGTTGGAATATATATTATTGATAAAAGAGTGGAAATACCGAAAAGCCCCTTTTTAAAATGAGTTAAAAATACTAAACGGGGGCTGCGACGGTCCATCGTAAGTCCGACGGTCTGTTGGGTCGTTCGTCGCACGTTGGCCAGGATTGGGACACACTGCCTCGATGCATTGGTCGCAGAGATGGTCCTTTGCTTACCCGACGGTCCGTTAAATTGTCTGTCGCACATTGTCCAGGATGAGGCCACACTGTCTGAGCGCGACGGTCCCAGCGACAATCCATCGCATCCTTGACGGTCCGCCATTTTGGCCGTCGAACTTGGGCCAGAAAAGGGAGTTACTGCCTTGGTTGCGACGGGCTAAGAGATGTTCCATCACAGACTCGATGGTCCATCGGATCATCCGTTGCACCTGGGCGATTCCGACAACTCTCGGTAAAATGACCATAATTTCTCTCCCCGATACCGAATTTGGATGAAATTGGTATCATTGGAAAGCTAATTCAATTCTCTACATGACAAAAAGTCAAATTTAAGAAAATTCTATATGGTTTAAACACCAATAACTTGGGAAGTCACTTCTTAATATTTTAAGGCCAAAATTACACTTTGCTTGACACGCTCTAAGGCTCAGACTACGAGGGAACTTTGCGGTGTCTTAGACTTGCCTTGATTCAGGTTAAAAACCTCTTATGCCTTTGCCTCCCTCATCTTTTAAGGAAAGAAATGGTGCAGGAAAGAATTAGAAAAATCATCCCACAGGGATGATTCAACATCGTCACCCCTTGACTTCTCCGATTACTTATACCACTGATATGCCACATCTTTCAATTGGTAGGAGGTGAACTCCACGCCCTCCATATTAGTGGCACGTATCACATGAAAGATCTTTTCCATATCATTAAGGAAACTTTAAGGATCCTCCTCGAACTTAAAACTAGTAAAGTTTGGTGGGTTTAACCTCATAAACTAGCCAACTCTTATGGCCTTAAAAGATTGAGTAATAGAGGAACCACAGTAAGACTGAGAAGCTACCAACTGAGCCAACTTTTGAATAGACTGATGAAACTTAACATTCATCATATTAGCCTGAGGAGCACGATAAGGATGAGAGGGGATCGGTGGAACTTCAGAAGGGTAATTAGGAACTAGACCTTTATATCAGGTCTGGACCCATAAGCAAGGCGTGTCCTATCAACATTGTCCTCGGTTGGGATTGAGGATTTTTTGTGAGCTTCAAATTATCTAGGAGGCATGATATAAAAATCGAACAAATGGGATTTAGAGAAGATTTCAAGACCTTAGACTCTACAACCAAAAATAGAACACAAGAAGGAGAAACATTCTCAAATGCCTCATAGCCTTTCCCTTATGAGTGTGGTACGTAACATACACTTAAAAGGGACTCTACTCAACATAGATTTGTAGACACCTAGTTGACCATGAACCTAGTGCTTTGATACTAATATGACATGACCCAAACCAAGGTCTGGCTGTGTAGGGTATCTTAAGTCCAGCCAGGACCAAAGAACACCCCTACTACCCAAATTGTTGACCACCCTTCACCCAATGTCAGAAGAATTCCAAACATATAATAAGGTAAGATAACATTATATTAAAGACATTATATGAGTCTATAACTAAAAACAATATCCACAACGAATTAACCCTCGAACACCAACCCCAATGCCAATACCAATACCAATGATAATACCAATACAAACACCGCCCATGCCTATAGTAGTCAAACAAAGCCTCTATTCAGAACCAAAAAATATTTAGTTGGGACATTCCCCCAACCATAGGAAAAAACGAAACCAAAGAAATAATAATGACACAAAGAGATCTATAGCATGAAATGGGGTCTTCCGTAGTGTGAAAGATCACTACTTTATTCTAACTCAAAAGTTGTCCCTGAATCACCAAGTCACTGAGCAGAAAGAGTGAAAGTATAATTGCTTCCTTCTTCACATAAGGATACAACACCTGAAGATGGTTAGCGGGGAGAATGCTAGCATGTAACTCAGGGATAATGTTAAAGTAATGCCATTACTTCAAAACCAAATCAAACTAATGCAAATAACCATATGCAATTACATATATACATAAATACCGTGCTAGGATAGGGAATAAGATTTAGCATGCATTTTAAAACATTAGCCTGGGTTATGTAGCTTTACTATCATAATTACACCCATGGGCTATATGGGTCCATTGTTACTCCCTGAACAGGCCCAGTGCGTGTAGCTGCACGAATTGCAGATATTATGACCACGAGTCATAACCAAGACCCCCATACATCGTTAACCTTATGACTCAACCACCCAAATAGTAACCAAACCTTACTATTTGTAAGGTCCAGTCATAGGCAACGTAGAACTCAAATGGGTCGGACACAAAACAACCTACGATTTCACCTCATGACTCGTAACCTATCTTTATGGATCTTAGTGAGCTACTCGTACTCAAAGAAAAGTCAATCCATAAACTTACTGATTTGGTTATGGCTCTTCCTAAAGACTCATCACCATTCCTTACGACTCGTATCCCCAAAGTCGTAACTAAGGAAGAAACCCAAACACCGTCCACTGGACTTCTTACGACTAGGACCCTCTGACCCTTCAAGACACTATATGACCCATATGGTCAAGTCATAATCAAGGCAGTGAGGTCATATCTCAAGAAATTTTATGGACCTAAAATCCATAGTGTTACATAAATACTCTACATGCCCTCCACACATTATCTCAAAGTAGCCTGAGGAAGTGGGATTGTAGAGACTTGTATGGAATCTAACTCTTGTGTAAGAAAAGCTGAAGCGACAACATTCTAAGTGCCTTGAGCTGATGAAAAACTTACGGCGTACCTTGAGATGCTTAAACACCTTTCTGGATACAGACTCTACCTCTCCTCAAACTAGGGCATGGGTGAATCCTCTTCCTCACATAACCAGAACTTGATTCATCATATCCATTATCATACTAGGGAGAAATAAAAGAGTGTGGTGACGAAGTCATGACTGATTTTATTCGGGGCCCAATTCGGATAACATAAGCTGGTAAAGTCTGGGGCTCTAACTGTGGTACTGGTAGTGGTGCGGGTTAAAAGACTGATTGAATAGTAGCTGGTGTAGGCTGAGATCCTGACTAAATAGTGGATGGTATGGTATGAGAGCTTGGCTAAATAGCTTCCTTAGATACAGCCTGCCTCTGTCCTTGGCCCCTAGTCTGGCATGGAGCCAAGGGTGCATTGTCCTCTCTCACAGGGTACTTCTCAAGGATACACTTTGCTTGGGAGACTTATCTTTAAACACCGACTATACTCCATTTAGTGTAGCCTTGGGTTCCATAGTACCTATAAAGAGAGTTGTCAATGATTGAAACACAAGAATGGAATAGGAAACAAGTAGAAAATTAACTTCTTGACCCAAAGACTACCTATGACCCCTACTAATAGGCCCTAGGTAGTCTCATAGGTAACAGAAAAAGCCATGAACCTTTAGGTATTTAAGTATAACACCTGAGATCCCACCTACGGGCTTGTAGGTACAACTTACATGCTCGTAGGTTGTTTTCATGGGTTGAAGCCAAGGGTATGCCAAATTTTTCCCAAGAATTCCCATCCAACATAGATAAATTTCCAATCTTCAGACCAAATTCAATCACAACAACATGCATCAAGTAAAGTTCCATAGGTATTTCACACATTCTTTGACTTAATCAAGTTCTACTTTTATTTTTAGAGTGATCATAGTCTTTTTAATTAAACAATAATCTATCAACTAGATGTTCACAATTTTTACGCTCCAGATATTGCAAGAACTATAAGAATTTAGTATGTTTGATTTATTCTACTTGTAATTTAAAGTTCAATGTTCAAGAACAACTTTTCAAGTGAATTAAGACCAAGAAAACCTTACCTTGAAGGATATTGTAGAAGCAGAAGATGAAAACTTGATTTAACCTTAACTTCTCTGTATAATGCGTGCAAGTAGGGTGATATGGAGTGGGGTTTTCCTTTTAAACATATTAATGATAGTTGAAGAGTTTGAACCTAATAGAGATAGTGTAACTAAAGAGTTGAGTGACTTTGAAGGGTCGGATCTAGGGTTTAAATACATGGGAATACTGATTAGGTTAGGTATATTTTTTGAAAAAATTTGGACCACCTATTCGACCATACCTACGACCCACTTACAGGCCATAGATAGTACCTACGCCTCCATAGGTAGATCTTATAGGTAGGTCCTGCAGTAGTTGTATGGCTTTTATTGCTATGACCCTACCGATGGGGCCATAGGTTGTACCTACTATGTCACAACCTGATTTACGATTCTTAATAGGACCTACTTTACCCTACTGGTAGGTAAGATAAATCATAACTTAGAGATAAATGTAATGGGTTAACTTGGTGGAAAATGCCCGAAAAAAGCAAAAACAACAATTGCAGCTTATGAATAAGTAAGGCAATAGAAATAGACAGATGGTAGCTAAAAATACAGATAACCATCCCACGACCTGGTAGAGCCAGTACAAGATCTACAATAAATACGACTCAAGTTCTAAAATAGACAATACAATCTGCATCGAAGCGAAAGACAAGACATAAATAAAATAGAAGGAAATGGGCAACTTCAACCCCAAGAGCTTACCCTATCTTTGAAGTCCAACATAACACGATCGATGAATAAATGATGACAACTGGTACTCGGTCTGCACCAAAAAGGTGCAAAAGTGTAGTCTGAGTACCAAAACCATGGGTACTCAGTAGGCATTATCGACTAACTGAGCAAAATTATGATATAAATATGATAAATTCAAGATAAAATAACTAAGTCTAGGTAGAGGCAAACCTGAATCAACTGCACCTTCATTGTACATGAATAAGTGAATAACCGAAATAATAACATAACATAAAGAATTAAACATATACAATTATAACTAAAAATTAGCCTCCATAAGCCAATAAGTGCGAAAAAATAAATAATCCATCGCAGGACCCCATAAGCCTGGATGGTACAGTTATGTTAGTACAATCCAACCACCATCTTTTACCAAAATCCAATGATATAACTAGATTCCATCCATGATATGTCTTAATATAACCATTTTCTCACTTTTTAGACTTAGGCAGTTTCCCTATTCTCAATATTACACCCCAAAGTCCTCAATGTCATATCTTCAATATCATGATCAATATCATAGTAAATTTCCCAAACTTTAACTGGTAAGTATTTAATCAATAACATAATCATCCTCCGCACTCAAATTGGGTATATATATATGTGAGCAATGTAATAATCATCTTCCAAACTTGAACTGGGTATATTTTTCATGAACTAATTCATGAGTCATGATGACACCTACAAAATCCCGCCAGTAGGTAAGCCAAAGCATAACCTGAGCTACCACAATGGGTTAATTCGATAGAAAATGCCAAACATAGACGAAATTACAAGAAAACAATTTATAAATAAGCAAAGAGTTTAAATACATAAAACAATTAATAGAAGATACCAATCCCATGACCTGTTAGTACTAGAGCATCTAATAAAATTAATACAACTCAAAGTCTAGAATAGTTAATACATCTTTCTCAAAACAAAAGTCTAAAAATAAATATTGAGGAAAATAGGTGACTCAAACTCCAAGAGCTCACCCTATCTTCGAACATCAGTCACTGCACAAACGAATCGACGCCGATATCTAGTACTCGAATCTACACCAAAAAGATACAAAAGTGTAGTAGGAGTACCAAAATAATGTATACTCAGTAGGCATCATTTGCCGACTAATGTGCTATAGAATATAACACTTTCAATGCTTAAAACAAGGAAAATATGCAAGTTTCTGAGGCCTTTTTGTTAGATATAAGCTGTTTTGGGTATGTTTTGCAGGAAACCATATTTTGGATTCTAAGTTCATAAAAAGGGTGAAAAGGTGTTTTTGGCTACTTTTAGAGCAATTATGGATGATTGGGATGTTTTATGACTTGATCGTGATCAAATCATGTTTTAGAATTAAAGAAAAGCTGAAAAATTGACTCCCAGCACTTACTAAGTTATCCTACAGACTGTAGGTAGGACCTACGAACCACAGGTAGAAAAAGTAGGACCATAAGTCCAAAATCTTGAGAGTTGACTTGCAGGATTTTTCCCATCTTGTACCTGCGGTCCGTACCTGTGCTCGAAACCAGACCGTAGGTACAATCTGCGCCTATGACCAAACTGTAGGTGCAGACCATATGTGGCCACCGACTTTGTTTTCTCCTAGTTTTTTTGGGCTTTTCTTTTAGGGTTTTCTCATGTACTATAAATACCCTTTATGTACTTTTTAGTAGGAGTTACACACTTTTACACTAAGAAACATATTTTGATTCCAAGAACCAACTTTGATCTTTGGATTCTCTTGTATTGAATTTGATGAATTTATTCTATTACAGTTGTGGGTTTTTAGTCATCTTATCATTGTGATTCCATCTATGTTTTTAATTATGAATGTTATTGATTTCTTCACAATCATGAGTGGATAAAACCCATATCTAGGGTTGTGGAAACCTTGGTGAATTAATAAAGTAGGGGCAGTGTGATTGCTGATCTAAATAAATACCAATGGAATGCATTGCTTTAACTTTTTTATGATTGATTTCTTAATGGGTGCATATATTAGGATCCCACCTAGATATTTCTACTTACTCAAAAATAGGAGTAGTGACTAGGAAAAGATAAAGACAATAGTAAGTTGGAGTTTAACTATTGATCCACATTTCTAGGTCCCATCGACATAAGATGGTTAGGTTTTATCTAATAACTAAAAACTCATAGGGTAATAGTTAAATGGGATAAAGATAAGGGTTATTAGTGTGACACCCTGAGACTTAAAAGGTAAAGGGTGAAATCCCTCTACTCGTCCAAAAGACTATAGAAGGTTCATAACTTATTGATTTCATATGCAAGGTATTGGATTGGTTCGACAATGCATGATAAGCCTATGGAGTTTAGAAACCAGGGGAAATACAATCCTAGTGTTCACTTATGACCGATTTCAACCAAGTTAATATTGTTCATTGCTTGAGATTACTACCAAAAAAATCCATTTACTTTTCATGTTTTGCCCATTGACTACAACTACTAATATCTGCAAAGCCACATGTTCCCTTAGGATTCAACCCCAACATTAGTTGAGTTACTATATCTTGACCGTGATCGTACCACCATATAAAAGGAGGTGTTACTTGGACGTCATAACCGACTTAACTAAATCATGATATAAGTATGATAAAATGCAAGATAACATAACTAAGTCAAGGTATAGCAAACCTGAGTCATCTCTAGCAATGTTGTACATAATAAGTAATTAAACTGAAATAACAATACAACATAAGGCATTAACACATGCCAATCACCGCTCAAACATAAAAAGCAAAAATTTTGGAATAATAATGTATCATGAAGCATAAACATAAGAAACCACAAACTACAAAATTGGCTACCATTCGTCAGTTGGTGTAGAAAGTTAAAAAACTCATCACAGTCTCCCATACGACTGGAGAGTACACTCAAGAGAAGAATAAATCAATCTACCAAAATTATAGACAACTTTAATCGCCATTTAATCATCATCCCATAATTATTATCAATCAGTCATTTACGACATTTCACAGTTTACCAACATTTGACAATATACCCATTTTCCATAATGCTACCATTTTTTGATAAAATCATCATCGATACTCACTAGTTACTGGTTTATGAGCTAACCATCACTTTGATTACAAGTCATCATTTAATAACTATTCTCCACTTATCCACTAATCATCATATATTAGATAACCATTATTTATCAATTAACACTATTTATCAACGAACATCATTTATTAACTAATCACCATTTACCTACTAATCCTCGCTTGTCAACTAGTCATTATTAATCACTTAACAATGTCCACCACTATTACATATTTAGCTCTAATCATCAAATATACCACTTTATAAACAATTATCACATACGGGCTATTACTGGCATCACTAATGTCAACAACATACCTAAATTTCAGATAAGTAGACATAAGAATATAGTTTCCAAACATAGGACATAGCCAAACTAGAAGCGGTAGATGTACACATATGCACTTCAATATAATCATCCTCCGGCCTTGACGAGTATCAATATATCATCATACTATTCTCCGGCCTTGCCAGGCATCAATATTTCATCACAATATCCTCCAGCCTTATGGGGTATAATCAATATTAACATTATCTTTCGGAATTTAATCAACTATATAATAAATGCCATAAGTGCCAATATATTCAAACATCAAGATTTCTAACATAATTCATGGAACATTGTGATTAAATAAATCATAATGACAATATAGTACAAATAATAACATAATTGCTAATGTCATCAATAAGGATGCTTTTAACATGATTACTAGCATAATTGTTAAGCATGATTATAGTCATAAGCAATGTCATGAGCAAGGAATTATCAATAGCTGATCCAAATCATAATCTATAGCTTATTCATAACAAAGTCTATAACATAATTTGTCTTAGACAACATCATAGTCAAGGGCTCACTCTATGGTATATTCGATAACCCAATCAATAGACAATGCATTAGCATAATTAGTGGCTCTTCATTAGCTTAACTAATAAATCATACATATGGCATAGTCGTCTAGGCATTTCTTCCAAGGTCATCCATCATAACCAAAAAGTACAAAGGTTCCTCATTATCACCTCAAAATAGCATTTTCTAAGCATTTAATAAGAGTATAAGGGTCTCAAGATAACTATTGATAAATCTTGGCTTATGGTGGGTCAAAGAGCCCACTTCTATATCCCTAAATTACATCCTAAGTCAAACACTGCACTAGACTAGGCTATGGTATCTAAATCCACACTTTGATGTATAACAAACCACCATTAATTCTAAGGTAGAGGTTCTTCTCAAGCACTTAAACTAATTCATACTAAGGCAACCTCCATTAATGTAGGCAATTATAGCCAATCTTACCCTAACCATTATTAACTAGGAATTTCACTTAGTTTAGAGAAAATTACGGTATTCTTATGCTAAATATGAGTAATGAAGTCCAATTCTCCTAAGGCATAAGAAACAAGTCAAGTATTTCAACTCTACAATTTTAATTTAGCCTAAACGATCCAACTAACCTAAATCTTGCATTTAATCAATCCAATACCTAAAACCCATCCCAAATACAACACAATATCGTAAGAATACTATGAATTAGCTCAATCTAACAAGGAATAAACCTATCCAACCTCATCACCAAAGAAAGATCAACAAACTGCTAAACTACCTCTTTTTCTTTTTGAGAAGCCTCCTCAAGATGCCAAGCTATAAAAAACAAATTCTATTCATCAATACGAGAATAACAATATCCATATTGAACCATTGTATTTTGGTTCTAAGAATCATATCAAAACCTCCATGTGGGTCCCACATACAGAAATTGTATTTTCGAAACCAACCACACATACTATCAAGGAATCATAACTCTAAAAAATTGGGTGAAAACCAAGCTTAATTTGGGCTAAACTCAAGACCCAAAACTTTTGGAGTTTTGAGAAAATAATCATGAAATTTCACCAAGAAAAGGGTAAATTCTTACCTTAAATCAGATGATAATCACAAAAATAAATGTTAATCTAGCTTCCCGATCAACAAAAAGCTTTAATATTAATCTCTCACACTATTTAAGGTTCTTAGCTCTCAAGAGAATGATGAAGAATGGACAGAATTCATGAAAAATGAGTTATTTTATACCCAGTCTAGGGCCTCGGCAATCGTTATCGCGATGTGAGGACTTATGGTAGCGATACCTCTCGTCTGTCAGATAAGTTGTGATTATGGCTCCTCTTTACAATCATAGAATCTTAGCTGCACATGGAGGTGTGATCGCAGTCCAAAGAGTGGCGATCGCAGTGCACCAGAAATCCTGATGCACCATATTTTCCAAGTCTAAGAATGGACTTGCTGGGTGCTCAGAATTCGTTCGGGATCCCGTATATGCAAATAAACTATGAAACCACACCTAATTTTATGTTTTAGACACGATGGAGCACTTGAATTTTCCATTCAAGGTCGTTTTGACCAAATAAGGGTCCCACACTCATATTTCATTTTCTTAACTCTCTGACCAATAGGTCAAAATAAGCCTGGGTGCCTCAGGACCCAAACAAAAGGTCTACCCATCCTAAAATTAATATTCTAGATCTACTGGCATAGTCAAAATTTGCATATGAGGTCATTTAACTAAAGTTTTCTCCCAATGGCCATTTGGAACCAACAAAGACTTTAAAACAAGGAATTGTCTCTAAAAACCAAATGAACTGCACGATAATAGAACAGTCAGTCCCATCAAGTCATAAATGACTTAGGACAACTATAGAAGATCTCTAACAGTGCAAATATATGGAAAATAACATGAAGGGTCATTACAATATGCGCCATCAATAGCATCATCGATATCTGGACTTGAACTGATTAGTAATATCTTTATCATAACCAATAACATAATCACTAGAATTTTCAATAGAAAAATTGATAGCATAATTACTAGCCACTAGAATAATCACTGATCATAGTCTCTAGCATAATCAATAGTGTAACCACTAGCATACTCAATAGCATAATCACAAGCATAATCAATAAGCCTTAACTATCAACATCAACCCATCATAACCATCAAGTGCCCAAGTTTCTCAATATTACCTCAATAAGCATTTTCAAGGAATAAAACAAGTGAATAAAAGGTTTTCAATAGCTAACACAAATCTTGGTCTAAGGTGGGTCAAAGGCCCCACTTCTATATCCCTAAAATTCGTTACAAGGCAAATTCTACCCCAGACTAGGCTAACATACCTAAATTTGATTTTAGATATTAACTAAGACACAATCAACCCTAAGATAAAGTTTTTACCTAAAACATGAGCAACTAAGACAATTATGCCTAAATAATAATTTTCAAATAACCTAAATGGTTCAAACAACCCAAGCATTTCAAATCACCTCACCAACACCTAAGCCCATCCCAAATCTAACACAATATCATAAAAATATTATGAATTAGCTCAATCTATGAGTAGGGGAATCCTAGCCTACCTTGACTCTGTAAAAAGCTTAAAGAATCCACTAAATCACCGTATTTCCCTTCTGATAAGCTTCTGCAAGATGCCACACTATTAAAATCACAATATTCTCTTCATAAAGAGAATAATAATACACATATTTAACTATTGTGCTTCGGTTCCAAAACTACTCAAAAATTTCATGTGGGTCTCGTCTACGAAAATAGCATTTTCGAGGCCAAACCAACATTACCCTATGCTCAAGGAGTAATTACCTACAAAAATAGGTGAAATCCAAGCTACATTGGTTCTAAAATGAAGTCACCAAGTTTTAGGAATTTTGATCAAGAAATGAGAAAATCCACCACGAATGAGAAGGAATCTTACCTCAAATTTGAAGGAAAACCGCAAAATAATCATTATTCAAGCTCTCCAAATTACCAACAAACACTAATACTAAGCTTTCTGAATACTTAGGGTAAGAACCTCTCATAAATGGATGGAGAATGGACAAAAATGGACAAAGATATTATACCCTTCCCAGGTATTTGGGTATCGCAATCGTGACTCATCTCTTGCGATTGCAGCATCTGGTAGCTTCCAAGTGATTCATTATCATGACATGTTTCATCACGATCATGTCACCTGGTTCCTTCCAAGAGTATCACGATCGCATCCCCTGGCTCTCTATTAGCGAGTTCACTAACACAACTAAGACTTGGAATTTTCCAAGTCTTCACCAACCCCTTGGGATTTATTCAGAATCCTGTATACGCAAATGGACTATGCTACCCTATCAAATTCAATGTTTCAAACTCAATGGAACAATTAAAATTTTTATCCGAGTTCATTTCAAGAAAAAGTGGGTCCCACACTCATATTTCTTTTTCTTAACTTTCCGACCAATAGATAGAAATAAGCCTGGGTGCCTTAGGACCCACACCAAGAGTCCACCTAGAATAAAATCGACATTTTGGTGTTGTTGGAGTAGTTAGAATTGGCATACAAGGTTGTTTGACTAAAGTTTTCATCCGGTAGCTAAGTTGAACCAACGAAGACTTTAAAATAGAGAATTGGCTCTAAAAATCAAATAAACTACCCGATAACCAAATTATCGGTCCTAAAAAGTCATAAATAACCTAGGGAAGCTATGAAAAATCTTAAATAGAAAAAATCTGGAAAATAACCTGAAGGGTCACTACATACAAGGTCGTAGGTTGAAGTTTAGAGACCCAAATTTTGCATTAGGTTGCCACTAATCAACTTACATATTGTGGGTTGGACCTGTGACCCCGTAAGTTGGGTTGTAGGTCCACTTACCTGTACTTTTCTAAAATTTTGCAATTTTTACCATTCTCTAGTTTTTTCTCCATGCTTTTAACCTTTAAAATAAAAATAAAGTGAATACTAAAACCTTGGGTTGCCTCCAAATAACGCTTGATTTAACGTCGCAAAATGATGTGGATATGTTAGATACTCATACATCATCAACAATTACATGAGATGACTTCCATACAACTCCTAATTTTATATTGTGGCATAACTCAATTCCCTTGGCTACTTAAACTTCTCCAAGGCTAACATTCTCATGAACTTTCAGTTCCTCTATGCTTCCCATGTAATACTTAAAATGATTCTCGTTTACCTTGAATAGGGAATATCCATCTCACTTTAGCTAAATTACACCAAACAAAAATACACTAACCACAGTATATGGTCCAGACCACCTAGAATTTAGCTTGTCAGGAAACTAGTGAAGTTTAAACTATGCAACAAGACCACATCACCGAGTTGGAATATTTTATTCTCAATCTTGTTTTCATGGTACAACTTCATCATCTCCTTATACAAAGCTAACTTTCATAAGCGCAAAGGCAGAACTCATCTAACTTATTTATCTTATCCAGTCTCAAGTGCATCACATCACTTCACTCAAAGTTCAGCTTCTTCAACGCCCATAATGCCTTATGCTCCGGTTTAATTGGCAGTGGCATGCCTTGTTGTACATAAGCTGATAAGGTGAGGCACCTGTGGGAGTTATGTAGTCCAAAAGGCCCAAAGTTCATCATCTAACTTTCTCAACCAACGTAATAACCCTCTAGGTCATTCCCTTGATTTGCATTAATTTTTGGAAGTTTGAGCCTTCCCATAATGTCTATAGGTCATTTATGACTTGCCAAAACTATCGGTTTAGTGATCGGATAATTTTATTGGATCTTAGGCATATTTTTCTATTTTATAGCTTTTGCCATTTAGAATTTGGTCTTAAAACAAAACTCTTAGTAGACAACCTTGATGAGAATTCCGACAGCACCATCAACTCTAAAACATTGATTTTAAGATAGAGGTACCCTTGGTTAAGGTCTCGAGAATTCTAGACTCATTTTAGGGTATTAGGTGGATTATATGAAAAATAAAACTATAGGTGTGGGCCCTATATTTAGACTAGATGACCTCGATAAAAGTTTTTATGGATTCATTTAGTGTGGAACATCAAATTTTTCATGGTAGCATAGTTTATTTGCGCGTATGGTACTTCAAGAAAATCCTAATCACTCGATCGAAGTATATTTCAAAATTGGTAAAAATATGGTGCATGACACCTAATAAGATCGCTTAAGAAGCCCTAGACCTTTGCAAGTGGTGCGCTTTATTGCCCAATGGCAGGTATAGTGGTGCTCGCTATAGCGATACCTGTTGTTATCGTCAGACCGCTTTAATATTTGTGTTTCTGCTTTAGCACTCAAGTGTCCGCTCTAGCAGTACTTGTAGACTTTAAATACCCTCTTCCCAACCTAATTTCTTATCACTTCTTCCACCATTTTACACTAAATTGAGAGCTCAAAGAGAGAAAAAAATGGGACATCATGCACATAGGTTATGGTAAGCTAACTTAACTCATCTTGGTCATTTTCCATGAATTTTACCTTCAATTTCCATCCTAATTCTTGGTAATATTCTTAGAAATTAAGCTTGAATTCCTAAACTTTGAGGGTTTATTCAAGAACTAAATAGTTCTCCATTTGTTCTCAACTTTTGAGCGCAACAACCTTGTCTTTTGAGGCACCTCATGATGTGTTCAATTTTGTATTCCATTTGCGGCCCCATGGGCCCGTTCTTGACCCAAAATTTAACACAACCCTTATTATAGAAATATGAGTCTCATTTTACTCCTAATGATGTATAGATTATTATTTTGATAGCATGACAATGTTTTAAGACAGTGAAGTGAAGGCAGACACTTCATGGATAATTCAATGGATACAATTTGACTATGAGGTATGTTGCATGTTAGATAGGGGTGTTAGGATGTGATTGTGGGTAGAACACTGTGACATAGCCTAAATTGTGAATTTAGGGGCTAGAAGGGTATTTGACTGGTATGGAGATTTGAGGTATGATTCTAATTCTCTTAACTTATGGTTATGTTATTAAGAGTAATTATTCCTTGGTTAGGTATTATTAATTTAGACATGAATATTCTAATTTATTTCTTTACGATTGTTTTATTATGATAATTATCTCATGTTTAGACGTATAGATTAGAGACCCTAATTATATTAGCACTAGTTCCTACTATGGCTAAGAGGGCTGGAGATGCTAATGTGGTTACTTATATTTTACCCTTGAGTTAGCCTTGTTATGTGTATGTATCTATCTATAGTAGTTATGGTATTACCATATATAACCCTTCTTTCATTTACTCATATTCTATATCCATTTCTTGGCCTTGTATTCTACAAAACATATCCTTATTCTGCTATTTATCCAAATATTGGCCAGTTATATACGTTATAGTGCTAGGGTCTTGGAGTAAGGTTGGAATAGGGTAACTTATCCTTATTGTTTTGTTAGTTTCTTGGATATGAATAGAATAGTTATCCTTATGGTCTCCTTAGCTTTATTATGTAGTTTTCTTGATATTAGGGTGTTGTTTCCATTCCTTTTTGTATTTTACTTATATTTGCATTATCTGTGGATCTCAATTGGTAATTTCCTATTAAGTATAAATTGGTTCTTGCCTTTGTTTTGTGCATCATGAGAAGTAGCTATGGTTCAGAGACATAGGGTGAGATCCTAGAATTTGGAGTAATGTTATTCACCTAGTTATGTACTAGACTAGTCTCTATGTTGTATTCAAATTATTATATTTATTTTGTACTTTATTTTGTAAGTCCTATTACATTAGAAGGTCTTGTACTGATTCCACTAGGTTTTGGGACTATCTTATGTATTTTAGTTGATTGTTTTGTTTCTTCTACATTCTTCCTCCATTTCTCTTAGTAGTCCATTACTAGTAGTTTTAGTCTACAAATTGGCGCCTACTGGTGCATTATAGTAGGCATCATCATGACCTGAGAAATTAGGGCGTGACAAATTGGTATCAAAGTCAAATTTACTAGTGTATTGGTATAAGATCTTAGTGTCTAGTAGAGTCCTGCTGATTGGTGCATAGATGTCCATAACCTATCATTGGAAGGTTACGGGGCATTCTTAGGAAATTTTGTTCTTGACTTCTTTTCATGTGTCCATATTTCTATGAACCTCAAGTAAATTCTTTTTGCTCTATTTTGTCCCAGGTGGATGATGTGAGGTTATCGATAGATGCGGATGAAACTTTAACACACATTTTTAGAGCTTCAGTGCAATGTCAAACTAGAAAGTCAGGGATGGATGTCAAAGATCTTCAGCGCCAGTCAAATGATTTAGGACCAACCTAGTCTCTGGTAGAGTTTGGACTATTTCAAACTTTTGAGATTCAGCATTGGGGATCCCAAGTCTTTTTGTGCATACCTAACTGCTAGGTATGACATTTAGTTTATTGACCAGTCCTCAGAATAGATTTGGGTTTATTGGTGTTCATCAGGGTTCCTTGTTGGTTTAGAGTATGAGATTAAATTTGTTGAGTGGGCTAGTCATATTTCTATGCTATATCCTTTAGAGAGAGATATGGTGCATGGATTTTTAGAGGATTAGCATTGCCACTTCGTTTGGCATTAGATCATTAATAGAAGCTGGGTTTTCTTTCTCTTAGGTTGTTGACCATGCAAAGGCCATACAGAGAGAATGTATTAGGACTTATGGAGGTGGTGGGAAGAGGCCATGTCATTAGTATAGTGCTATTGCTATGCCAATAGATAGTAAGGATCCTCCCGGTGGAGTTCAGCTTCACTTGTATCCTATTGGTTCTATGAAGGTAGTATCTTAGGCTATGGGGGGTGGCTCTCAAATTAGTTATGGTAATCACAGTGGACAGAGTTCTCTTCAGACCTTACTGAGTTTTGCTATTGGTTTTTAGGATGAACAGTATCTCAGAGTATTTCAGGATCTTGTATTGGCTATGGCGAGATGGGACATTGATCTAAAGAGTGCCCTAGATGCGAGTTGTTTGTTCAAAAAGAGTTATCATATATTCCTCAACAATCTAGAGTTCCTGAGATATGTTACGATTATGGAAAGGATGGTCATTTTGGTAGGGAGGGCTCTCGTCATCAGTTGGCCAGCTTTTTGGGATCTTCTCATGTTTCTTGCTGAAATTCAAGAGGGGGTGAATTGAAATTTTCTTCAATGAGTTGACTACTGAATCCTCAGAGTCGACTCGCTTGCAGATCTAAACACTCCAAAAATAGATTAAATATAAATATAATCAATAGCCGAACTCAAATTATAAATATATAATCAATAGTCAAACTTGAATCGGTAAATATAATAAATAGAAGGACTCAAACCGATAAATATATGATCAATACCCATACTTGAACTGATAAATATATCATCAAAGTCATAATCATCCTTCGAACTCGAACAGGGTAAATATCATCAATATTATATGCCTCGAACCGGTAATTATAAATATATCAACATAATTAATAGTATCATCTATAGAAGAAGTAATAGCATAATTGATAGGCATCAACCCTCACATCAACCCAAATATTCATCAAGTGTCAAGGTTTCTCAATATTACCTCAATAAGCATTTCCAAGAGTCTAACAAATGTATAAAGGTCAACAAAAGGTCAACATTGACATAAATTTAAAATATTTTTCCTCTTATGCTTTATTCTTCAACCTTCATGGAAAAAGAGGGGGAGGCATTAAATAGGCTTCAAGACTAGTTCGACCTCCTTACCTTTTCCTTTATCATTATCAACTCATTTCTCTACACGTATCGATTTTTATAATGTCTCACCATTAGTCACAAACTTCTCAATTTTAGATTTAGGTGTATCATCAACATCCACAATATGATTCCTTACTTCATCAACCACAGACATAGGTGGATCAATAGTAGCCTTACCGTTTCAAGTGGTAATAGATACGCAATGACTATTATACTTTAGGTTCTGAATGGTATTCCTTGAAAGGGTTCTTTATTGATGCTGATTCAATGTATCCAATATCTGACCAAACTGCTGCTCAAGTTGCTGCTCAAGCTGCTTAATTGCGGTAGCATACAATTGTACTTTATGGCTTAACCCTGATACAAATGTCTTAATCTCATTAAGGAAAATGTCTCTCTAACCCCTTAACCAACTTAGCAAGCAATGCTTCCATCCTTGAGTCAATATCACGATTCCCCAGTGGAATATATAGACCACTCTTTTCCTTATAATCATCCTTTATCCTCCAATCACCAGCATGTTCTCTACTCTTGTCCCAATACCTATTGACTTACTAGTTTCTACCTTAATTCCTTTGCCTTGAATTTTGAGTGTCTCAATTATACCCATATCCCTTGGCTCAAAAACCCACAATATCCCTGTCCAAGTACTTTTCCTCCTCCTCGGTGTCAGACTCATCATGTCTATAAGATTTGTCTCGTGCGCCCACTACATTCACCTTTTTTGATCTGATGGTTGAAAACTTCTTAGTAAGTAACCCAATCTCTATTCTGTATTCTGCTACCTCTTGAGCCACATCACATCTAGGGCTCTCTACTCACTGGAAGCACCAATAGAATAAGTATCGACTTCCCTATTCACCTCCCAAGTATGCACCCTTAGTTTGTTTTAGTGATCTGGTCTAAGATATCTATAGCTTGCTCCTACAAAAAAATTAATAAAATCCCCACTAGTAATAGTATCAACCACAACCTTGGTGTTTGCATTCGGAAGTCCTTCCCTGAAATTCTGTGATTGGGAACATTTCTCAGCTTCTTCTTGAACCTCATCCATGTCTTGTGTAATGCCTCTGAATGTAATTATCAACACTATAAATCTCATCCTTCAATTGCAGCATTCTATAAGGTGGGAAAAACTAGTCCAAGAATTATGTCCTTAACTCATTCCAAGTCGTAATAGACCAACAAGGATGTTCGTCTAACCATAATATCACTTTACCTATAAGAGATAATGGGAAAAACATGTGTTGTAGAGATTCTTTACCTCACCCCTGTTATATTATATGAAGTATAAATCTCCATGAAGTTCATAATATGTATGTTTACATCATCAGTAGGCAGACCAACAAGCACACCCTTCCAATTAAGCAACTGAATCATTGCACTCGTAATGCCAATTATTCCTTTGGGAAACTTTAGAGGAATGATAACACCCATATAAATCGGTTTAACATACCCCAAATCTTATTTCAAAGCATTATAAACTGGAAAGTAATGATAAATGAGTGGTTGAACTCTATCTAATCTAAGTTTGTCCTTTCTGAGTGCTAATCAATGTCTAATTTCTCATATCTAGACCATTACTAGGCATGTTAGGCAAGTGCTAACATCATATTATCTTCTTCTATCAACCGGTTAGTAGTTTCCTTAATAATTTCATGAACATCAGGAAGAGGTGGCCGATTCAATATATTTGGGTCATCTTGAAGCCCTTTGTTCCAGGATCTATACTCATACTCTTCCATATTATGATCCTGTCGTAAGGTCCATTCAAGTTCAAGATCAAAAACAATCCAAGGGATTGCCTTAACTCCTAGTATTGGGAATACACCTACGTATACCTTAAAAACAATAGAAAATCAAAAACCAACAACCTCAACAAACATAATTTGTCAATCCATATCCATATTTCCTAACAATAGTGCTAGAATTTGATGTCGCCTAAATGACACCTCCTAAAAACTATAATGCGGTTTCTTGTCAAATATAAAACCTAACAAGGTTGGGGTCGATCCCAAGGGAATAGGATGAAAATCTC
Source organism: Capsicum pubescens (assembly GCA_030864215.1). Taxonomy (NCBI): domain Eukaryota; kingdom Viridiplantae; phylum Streptophyta; class Magnoliopsida; order Solanales; family Solanaceae; genus Capsicum; species Capsicum pubescens. Next base: position 222,995,630 of record CM061543.1, on the reverse strand, counting down.
CCATGAGCTTGTTATTGCCGTTGGAAAGTATAGAAAGTAAATTTGGGGGGGGGGGGGGTTGTAAGAACAATTGTAATAGTAACAATGCTGGAAAATAGGGTCGTTATTAGTATGAGATGATCACTAGAATTGTCTTCTCTCTGAAATGTTAACTCCACAGACTTATCATGCTTGTCAAACAAACTCGGTTCCTTGCATGCAAAATATAACAAGTTATGTATCACCTAATTGTGTCTCGACCTTTGTTTGTGTGAATTTCATGTATCTCCTCTCAGCCTCATTATTTTGGATTAGAAATTAACTATCTCCTTTCAGTCTCAAGTTAATTAGATAAAAGTTGATAGCTACGAATTACTGTTGTGATCTTCTTTTCCCAATTCATATATCTATCTTGAGTTAGTATCAAATACAGGTGAGTTCCTAACATTTTCAACTATTAAAGAAAGCGATCAAAGTGAAGAAAATAATAATACATGCACAAACACCAATTTAGAATGACTTTACACTTCCTCTATTTTTCTAATCTATCAGGCTTTCCACAACCCTAGTTATAGGGTTTAACTGCTCATGGTTATAAGAACACACATAGAATTCATAATTTAAAGCATACAAATGATCTCACGAATAATAACAATAAAAATTGAAAACTCAAATTAATATCAAACCCTAAAAGCCAAAAACAAGAATTCCAAGATCAAAAGTGTATCTATGAACTCATAACAATGGAACAAATGTATAAAGTGTGTAAAGTAATAATAAAACATCCAATAGGTATTTATAGATACATCAGAAAATCTATCCTAAATAATTTAGGAAATCAGAGTCGGCATCAACCTACTACCCCACTTATGAGCCATAGGTAGTACCTATGGTGCGTAAGTAGGATTGTAGGAATCATAGGGATCTTCAGCTTTCATAACCACTACATACGATGGGTACCTACAGCGCAATAGGTACTACCTACACCTTGTAAGTAGTCTTTGTAGGAATCAGATCTAGACTTCAACTTTCAATACTTTAGGAAATCCACCTATACACCCAACCTAAGTACGCATAGGTACTACCCACAATCCGAAGGTAAGGCTCGTAGGTTGCCTCTCAGCTTCACTTCGTCACTTTTTGCTCCTTCCCTACTCAAAACTCTATTTTTCTAAAAAATTAACCCCAAAACACATCACATCTAACAAAAATACCTATGTACTTGCATAATTTCCTTGTTTTAAGCTCCAAAAGTGCCATGAATCTATGGTACATCAACCAAAAATTCTAAAAACCTAATGATGGAAAATGAAAAAAATAACCTTTATATATTTCCCATATCTTCAGACCCCATATTAAATGATGTGGAAGCTTCCACATCCACTCTTGAACTTTTCTCAAAAAAATAAAAAGTTTCCAAGTAACTTCCATGAATGTGGGAGCACACTCTCAAAAATATAAAGCAAATATTCTAAAAAAGGAATATTTAGTAAAGAAATAAATTACTAAAGTTAACTCCCAAATAAATAATATTCCTAGTACTTCTGGAAAATGTGAATAAAAAGCTACCAATATAATAAACTCCTTTGTCCCCATCCAATCCACCAATATCCCACTCCCTCATATTACTTCTAAAATACCAAGGCTTTCACTTTTTTTGTAAGAAAGTCACTCGAACATAGGCTCTATCTCACTCTTAACTACCACCACCAAATGAACTTGCCCCATCTCCACTAAAACCATTATCACCACTCTTTATGCATTCTCTTTATAAATATCAAATTATGGGAGTAATGATAGAAGACCAGCTGGTGCTTGCGAGAGCAGATCTTTCTTCGAACCTATTTATATTCTCATGGATTTGCAAGGTCTTTGGTGATTGATATTATTGCACATTTGAAATTTTCTTTTATTTGATTGCTTTCTTAATAACTGCAGATGTTAAGAACCTACCTGTATTCGATATTAACTCAAAAGAGAGGTTGAGATTAGCAAAAGAAAAGCACAACAATAATTTAAAGTTATCAACCTTTAATTAGTTAACTTGAGATCCAAAAGGAGATAGTTAATTTGTGATCCAGGATAAGGGATGGTGAAGCGACACTCTAAGACCCAAAAAGAGGTGAGTTAAATTTACCAAAAAGTATCGATCGACGGTTGGTAATACTCTTGTTAGATTCTACATGCAAGGTATTTAGATCTTTTGATAAATCATGATAACTCTGTGGAGTTAGGAAGTCAGGGGGAACATAGATCTAGTATTCGTCTCATATTGATTCAACCTAAAGTGATTAAGATTCTTTACTACTACTACTGTTCTCATAAAATCCCCTATTTGTTTTCTGCACTTTCTGATTACTTCATTAAGTTTTTGATAGAGATGGTCCTATTCCCTGTGCATTTGACCCCAACCTTTGTTGGGTTCTTTATTTAACAACATCCATATTATACTTTCTTAGAGGTGTAATTTTGGGTGACGTTAAATTTTGGAACCGTTGCCAAGGAACATAGTTCTAGATTAATTGATTAAGGTTTTTGGGTTTTGTTTTTCTGCTATCCTTGGGGTATACGCTAGTGTATGCCCAGTATTCAGAGTCAAGACAGTCCTTTAATCCTACTTGATACTGAGCTAGAGAAGACCTTACGATAGAGTCATAAGATTGCAAAGCATGAGCATGGGGTTTAAGATGACCCTAATCTAATTTTGCCACATTCATATGATGTTCAAGAAATAGTTATGCAAATCACTACATGATTACTAGCTGAAGAGAATGTAATAAGGGAAACTTCCTGTTGAGCAACTCAAGAGGAAAGAACGAGACAGAAAAGAGAGCATTGAGAAACACTCAACAGGGATAGAGCTAGAAAAAATATAGTTCAATCCCATACTTTTTAGTACTTACAAATATTTAATGATCTTGAGAAAGATTTGGGGTATGTTTAACCTATCGAGACAAGAGCTATCATTCCTCCAGAGCTTCCTCAAGGGGTGAAGTTTGTCATTTAAGTTCTATGATTTAATTGTTTAATATGAAGGGTGTGTTTGCTGGTTTTCCAACTGATGACTAAAACATGCACAACATGAATTTCATTGGGATTTTTACTTCGTATAATTTACATGAGGTGAGTCAGGAAGCTTTGAGACTCAGGTTGTTCCCATTCTATCTTACAGGAAAAGATACATTACGGTTAGGGGAACTACCTCATGGATCCATCACTATTTGTAATGAGTTGCAGAAATAGTTCTTAGACTGATTCATCTCATATTCTAGAATGCTAAAGTTGAAGAATAGGATTGACAATTTTGAAAAATTGCATTCAGGAGCATTGTATGAGACATGGTTGAGGTTTAAGATAACTTGAGATAGTGCCCAAGCACAAAATTTTAGGGAGGAATTTTCTCAAAATATTCTATAGATCTCTAAATATGATCACCAAAGTTGTTGCTGATACTATTACTGATGAGGTTTTAATGAGCTTTGTTGGGAACTAGCTGCAGAAATCTTAGGCCGAGTCTCTAATGCCAACCAAGGATGGCATACTCGAGAGGCAAAAAGAAGAGCTGGTACTTATGCTATCGGTTCTTCCAGTGAGTAGAGAGCCCTAGATGATATAGTGGCTTAAGAGGTAGCACAACTAAGGGTAGAGATTGTGTTACTTATCAACCAATTTGCAGCTATAAATTCAGAAAAGGTGAATGTTGTGGGCATGCGAGGTAAGTTTGTTAGACACGATAAGTCTAACTCTGAGGAGGAGGCTAAGTATCTAGATAGAGAGATGGCAAATTTCCAAGACAAGGTCAAGGGTCCAATCAAAACTCTTGGAAATCGAGGAAAGGGAATCAAGATTGGAACTATTATAGGGGAAAATATAGGAAAAAGAACAGAGAGAGAGAGAGGATGATTAAAGAAAAACCTAGGCTTAAAACACATAGGCAATGATCCAAGTAGGGGAGAATTGAAACACCTAGGCTTTGGAACGTAGAAAAAGTCTCTTGAATGGTACATTCTAACCAAGATATGGTTAGGTATGTCACTCATGCACATGGGTACGAGTATTACCCTCTCCTACCTCCCCACTCGTACCTTGAGTAGTCTAGGATGGTAAAATAATTTCCATAATATGACTTGGCCAACCCTTACTTGTACACAAAGGAATGAGTCATACCTAGTTGAGTCGTAAGGTGCTTGGCACTTGATCAAAATTGGATTGTTTTTGGTATAGGTAATGGGTACGGTTAAGGGTCCTAATTGTAAACTTTGGATACAATTCAAAGGTGTGTTTTCGCACCCTGTAATGCCCCGAGTCTATACCAGGGATGCTACACGGTGCTCATAATCTCGACGGACCACAAGCTAACCCATGACTGGTACCTGCTGCAATAACTGAATAATAATACTGTATTATATGGAAATTAGGTGGAAACTTGCCATAAGGTTAAAAACTATATATAAATATTGAGTACTAAAATATGAATACTGATACATCTAACTGAAATACTCTGGTCTGATAAGCCTCTACTGTTTGAATAAGGAGTTGATGGGGCAAGTCCCCAACTAACTCTGATTACTGAAATAAATTGAGTACTAAAATACTGGAATAATAAATCTTTCCTTGAACAATAAGGACTCACCACTAGACTGTTGTTAATGGATAGGGCTGCTAAGTATGATCGAGAGCCTATGCATCTGAACCTATGATATAAGACATCATAGCGCAAAGAAAGGTATGTGTCGGTAATTTGAATAGACTGGTATGCTAAGTGAGGTAGGTTGAGATGCATGGGTTCATATGTATGAACAATACTGATTAAATAAAATGAGTATAACTGAATGAGAGTAGATGCATGAATACGTAAACTGTAATTGAGGCCGTGATAACACTGGATACTAACTAGACTGGACTGCTACTGAGTTTTCTCCTGAGTTCTATAACTAACTAAGAGTACTACTGATAGTGAAAAGACTGAGATTATTTTGTACTAACACTGGCTCTAGGTAAGAAACTAAATTGTTGGGTATTAAATACCCCCAAGACTCGATAGCATGAAAAGTAAATCACTGCATGACTTTAGTAGCATCATGGTACTAGCTTGTTAATAATACATTCACTAAGACATCTTTGGTCAAACACTTGTTATACATGAGCTTATGCATGATTTTAATCACACAATAACTTGTTATGCTTGGACTAGTCTAATCACATAAGCATTTTGACAAACACTTGGGGAGAATGGGTATTTCACACATCAATAAACATTTAGTAATATCATGGATTCTGCATTCAACTTGCAATTCAAGAGTTTGACATGTAGTTCATAAAATTCAATTCACAATTAAACTAGTTTGCATGAAACTTGGGACAAATCATGGAATTAGATAATCATTAACATCATAATCATTAATACATTCAAGATCCAACATGAAATCCATGAAATCAATTAACTTGTATTTAGAAAGAGTTTCTTGAACTTCAAGGGTGGAACAAAACCTTTGGATGAACACTTCACATACCTTGGTATTCAAATTTGCGAAGAATGATAGAGTTTTCTTGAAGGGTGAATCTAGAATTAGAGATCCGAGGGTTTGCTTCTTGAGAATTTTTGAGAAAGATGAATGGATTTTGCCTCTATAGAGGCTTAATTTCATGTTTTGGGGGCTTACATATGGTGGGAAAAGGCCCAATTACCCCTAAGGACGTGGCTTTTTAATGACTGAAAACTGATTTAGTGACACGTAGATCGACGCATCGCATCATTGGCATCAACACTATGGCCAACGCACCGCATCAAGTCCGCATCAGTTCACTGGAATTTGCACTAGCAATTGGAGTAAAATATTCATCAATGCAATGGGAGATGTAGCGCATCGAGATCGCGTCAATGCACTATTTTGATCTTTCAAATGTGATTCAAATGAAGTCCAAAAAATCCAAAACTTGTCCGGAAACACCCACTGACTACCCGATCATGATTCAACCTAAATATTATTACTTTAAGGTCATAAGGGTCATGAAATAGAGTTTCCAACCTACGAAGACTAAAATATCACTAAGTTTGAATACTTAGCTAAAATTTTCTAAGTCTGAGACCCCTTAACAAACTTTAAAGGTCTAAGTTAAGCTTAGGATTTTGAGTGGTCTTACAATATCTCCCCCTTGGTAATATTCATCCTCGAATGAAACTGACGAAGCTGAGAATATTGATAGGCTGGATTTAAATATGAGACATGCACAACTATAACATGATTTCATGACTGACATTACTGATATGCCAAAATTTCATACTGAACATGCATATTTGATGCATGAGTACATGGCTGGGATTGCTAATAAGCTGAGTCTCTTATACTGAACATGCATATCTGATGCATGAATATCTGACTGAACAGACTTATGAATGTATGACTTGATATGCAATGGTAATTGATACCGAGTTTATAATTAAAATTTGAGTATGAAACTGAGTAAGTTCAAGAGAAACTTATTACCTTGGGATGAGTCTGAATTTTTGGAAAAGAGGTAAGGATACTTGGTCCACATGTCTGCTTCTTCTTCCTAAGCATCTCCCTCAATGGACTGATTCCGCTAAAGAACTTTGACTAGAGGGACCTCTTTGTTCCTTAGTCTGCGAATTTGGTAATCAAGGATTTCTACTAGAATCTCCTCATAAGAGAGGTTGTTCTGAACGTCTATATTCCCTACAGGGACTACAAATACTAGGTCACCTATGCATTTATTTAGCAAGGAGAGATGGAACACTGGATGGATTGAAGCTAAGTCTGAAGGCAACCTAAGCTCGTAAGCTACCTTTCTAAAATGGATGAGAATTCGGTAAGGACCGACATATTGGGGACTAAGCTTCTCCTTATTGTGAAACCTCTCCACTCCTTTCATAGGAGATATCTTCAAATACACATAATCACCAATCTCAAACTAGAGATCCTTTCTCTACACATCTGTGTACAATTTCGGTCGGCTCTGAGCTATCTTAAGCCTTTCCCTGATCAACTAAACCTTCTCTAAGGTGTCAAACACCAAGTCAGGACCTACCACTCCCACTTCAAACCAACTAATGGGAAACCTATATCTCCTCCCATAGAGCACCTCAAACGAAACCATCTAAATACTGGAATGATAGTTGTTGTTATATGCGAACTCAATCAAAGGTTAGTGTTCATCCCAACTACCTTTAAATTCTATCTCACACGCTTGCAACATATCCTCTAAATTATGAATGGTCCTTTCTTCTTGACCATCTTTCTGAGGGTGAAAAGTTGTACTAAGGTGGACTTGGGTAACAAGAACCTTTTGGAAGGCTTTCAAGAAATAAGAGGTAAACTATATACCTCTATCTGAGATAATTGACAATGGAACTCCATGCAATCTGACCAACACTCTGACATAGAGCTTGGCATAGTCCTCGGCTGAATAAGAGGTATGGACTAGTAGGAAATGAGCTGATTTGGTCATCCTATCTATAATGACCCAAACTAAATCATGTCGCCAACGAGTACGAGGGAAACCCATCATAAAATCCATGTTCACTTCTTCCCACTTCCAAGTGGGAATACTGAACTCCTGCACACCCCCACTAGGCTTCTAATGCTCAATCTTAACCTACTGACATGTTGAGCACTTGGCTATAAACTCTGCAATATCTCTCTTTATCCCACTCCACTAGTAGTTCTCCCGCAAATCACGGTACATATTAGTATCCTCTAGATGAATAGAGTAATGCGCACCACACACTTCTACAAGGATCCATTATCTCAGGTCATCTACACCAGGCACACATATCCAGCCCTAACAACGCAATACACCATCTCTCTCTTTGGAGAAAACCTCTATCTTCTAATCTCTGATTGATTCTTTTAACTTAACTAGGCTAGGATCTATATCCTGATTTTCCTTTACTTTAAAAACCAGGGATGATTTTGAACTAGTCTGCACCCATACACTACCTTTTGCTGAATCAACTAAGCGAACACCTAGTCAGGTAAGCTGATGAACTTCCTGAGCTAACTTCTTCCTACCATCATCCACGTGAGCAATACTACCCATAGACATCTTACTAAGGGCATTAGCCACTACTGGCTTTTTCCAAATGCTATAGAACACTCATGTCATAGTCCTTAACAACTCCAACCACCTTCTCTGATGAAGGTTTAGGTTTTTTTAAGAGAACACATACTGTAGGATCTTATGGTCAGTGAACATATCAACGTGCACTCCATACAAATAGTACCTCCAAATCTTTAAGGAAAATACTACTACTGATGCTAATTCAAGATCATGATTTGGATAGTTTTTTTTCATGGGGTTTAAGCTATCTAGACGTGTAGGCTATGAACTTACCTCTTTGCATCAAAACATACCCCAAACCAACCCTGAAAGAATCACAATACACAACAAAGCCGTCTGAACCATTTGGCAGGGTCAAAACTTGAGATGTAGTGATTCGAGTCTTCAACTCCTAAAAACTCTTCTCACAAGAATCTGACCACTAAAATTTGACCTTCTTCTAAGTCAATCTGGACATGGGGGATGCAATAGACTAAAATCTCTCAACCAACCATCGGTAATAGCTTGCCAAGCCCAAGAAACTTAGGATATCTAATGAAAAGATGGGTTTAGGCTAGTTTCTCACTGCTTTGGTTTTTTGGGGATCAAATCTAATACCATCACCGAAAACGACATGGCTAAAGAAGGCTACTAACCTTAGCTAAAATTTTCTCTTACTTAATTTGGCGAATACCTGGTGGTTTTTGAGAGTCTGTAATAATATTCTAAGATGGTCTGCATGATCATGCTCTCTACAAGAGTAAATAAGGATATCGTCTATGAAGACTATGATGAACATATCCAAGTACTTTTTCAACACACGGTTCATCAAATCCATGAAAGCTTCTAGGGAATTAGTAAGACCAAAGGACATGACTAAAAATTCGAAGTGTCCATATCGAGTTCTAAAAGTTATTTTTGGGATGTCACATTCTCTGACTCTGAGATGATGATAGCCTAATCTATGTTCTATCTTTGAAAAGTAACCGGCATCCTGAAGTTGGTTAAACAAGTCACCGATTCTGGGAAGGGGATACTTGTTCTTGACTGTGACTTTGTTTAGCTGACGGTAATCTATACATATTCTGAGAGAACCATTTTTCTCACGCATGAATAAAACTAGTGCACCCCACTGGGACACACTGGTCTGATGAATCTTTTATCTAGGAGATTCTTCAATTGTTTTTTTAATTCTCTGAGTTCTACAGGTGCCATTCTGTATGGCGGAATAGATATGGGCTGAGTATCTAAAAGAAGGTCGATTTCCCTTTCAGGAGGAACTCTAGAGTGATCTTTGAGAAACACATCTGGGAATTCACATGCTACTGATACCGACTTAAGAGTAAGAGTTTCTGATCTAGAGTCCTGGACTCAAGCGACATGGTAGATACATCCCTTAGATGTCATTTTCCTTGCACTAAGTAGGAAACAAACTGACCCCTAAGTGTTGAAGTACTACCCCTATACTCTAGGATGGGCTTATTTGAAAACTAAAACTGGAAAATTCTATTTCTGTAGTCGACTTAGGCATAGAAGGAATGAATCCAATCCATGCCGAGAATGATGTTAAAATCGGCCACCTCTAATTCGACTAAGTCTGCTGAAGTGACTTTTTAAGATACCATAACCAGACAGTTTTTGTATACCCACTGGGCTATGATAGATTTACCTACTGGGGTAGAGACTGAGAATGGCTATGCTAGAATTTTGGGACTGACTTCGAAGTCAATAACTAAATAAGGAGTTATAAAAGACAAAGAAGCTCCTGGATCTAGCAAAGCATAAATATGTAAATGATAAACTTGTAACGTACCAGTGACCATATTAGGAGAACTTTTCTGATCCTTTCAAGACTGAAGTGCATAGATTTTGTTTGGACGTTGCCCATTGGTGGCACTAGAAGGGGCACCCTGCTGATTCAGGTGATCAAACTAAGGTGAGAAACGGTTATACTTACTCTGTGACCCACTTGAGGAAACTGTCTAACTCTGTGTCCTAGCTTTCCACATCCAAAACATACGTCACTACCAGCTCTATAGACACCCTGATGGTTTTTTCCATACTTTTTGTATAGAGGATTTGTTCGGGCACTGCTAACATTACCTTGGGGTTTAGGGCCTGACGTCGTATCTCTATTGCCGTCTCTGAATTTTGGCACGAGAGTACTAGCTGAGGACGGAGATGGAACTGAGAAATTTGGGTGGAACTAAGAATGATTCCCACCCTCTGACTTAGTCTGAGCAAAGTTTAAACTACCTATTCTCGCTCTCTTATTCTCACTCTTTTTCGCCTTATTCTTAGCCTTCTCTATCTGCTGAGCATGGACCATGATTCTGGATATGTCCATCTTCTTAATAAACATTGCAGTCCTACACTCACTGACCACACTATTAGACATGTTAGACACAAACTTACTCATCTTAAATCTGCTATCTGCTACCACATAAAGAGCGTATCTGGCTAATTGAGTAAACTTGAGTGAATACTCTTATACCATTATGTTTTCTTGATTCAAATTTATAAATTCCAAAACCTTTACTTCTCTCAACACTAGCGGGAAGAACTTATCTAGAAAAGCAATAACAAACTCCTCTCATTCTATGGGCCCTGCATCTGTGGCCCTCTCTTCTTTCCACTATTTGAACCATGAGTGATCCACATCCTGCAAAGGATAGCAGCTAACTCAGTACTCTCACTAGCTGTCACCCCCATAATATCTGTAACCTTCTGCACCTGATCAAGAAATTCCTACGGGTCCTCATCTAACTTTGACCCAATAAAAAATAGAAGGTTTATTCGGTTAAAGTCCCGAATCCTGGATGCAGTAGTATTGGCCACTAGGTTGTCCAGAATGACGAATGGGCGTTCATTCTAGGCTACCACAAAATTAGCTAGGGTTGTGAAAGCTTCTCTAAATTTAGCGTGGGAGACATGTTCGTCCAGGGGATCTGCCTAAACGGGCTGAGGTGCTGACTAATTTTTGGTTCTTCTTTCGTTAGTCTTTTTGGGAGGCATGTTCTGTAAATGAAAAGAAGAGAATGGATTAGACTTGAGAGTTTAACTTGAGCTCATGCTCACTCACACGACATGAATACTGAAAGAAGGAAAACTTTTCCTAAAACATCTCGCAGACTCCTGTCCATAAGTGTGGTACGCTATACACCCATGCACAAGTCTCTACAAGATGTGGCTTTCAAACTTTCTAGGACTCTGTTGAACCTTAGGCTCTGATACCATGTTTGTAATGCCCCGAGTCTGTACCTCGGATGCTATACGGTGCTTATAATCCTAAGGGACCACAAGCTAACCCAGGACTGGTACCTGCTATAATAACTGAATAGTAATACTGTGTTATATGGAAATTAGTTGGAAACTTTCCATAAGGTTCAAAACTGTAAATAAATACTGAGTACTGAAAACTAAATACTTATACATCTATCTGAAATACTCTAGTCTGATAAGCCTTTACTATCTAAATAAGGAGTTGATAGGACAAGTCCCCAACTAACTCCGAATACTAAAATAAATTTAGTACTGAAATACTGGAATAATAAATCTATCCTTGAACAATGAGTACTAACCACTAGTCTGTTGCTGATGGATCGGGCAACTAAGTATGATCAGGAGCCCGTGCATCTGAACCTATGATATAAGACATCATAAAATAAAGAAAGGTATTCATCAGTACTTTGAATGTACTAGTATGCTAAGTGAGGTAGGCTGGTATGCATGGGTCCATATGCATGAACTATACTGACTGAATATCATAAGTATAACTGAATGAGAGTACATGCATGAATATGTAAACTGTAACTGAGGTCATGATAACACTGGATATTGAGTTTTAAATTACTGATTTACTCATATCTGAGTTTACAGATACTGTAGAATTGATAGTTGAATGACTGTATCTGATAGTCCTAATTCTATGGAACTATATTGAGTTTCGTACTGAACTGAGTGACTGTATCTGACAATCCTAATTCTGTAGGACTGAATTGAGTTCTATACTAAGACTGGAACTTAAACTAAGACTGTGGAAGGTAATCATCTAACCGATATACCCCTTTCTGAATAGATTGTGGTCTAACCTATAACCCTAGTTGGAAGAATATCAGCACCGTGCCATAGGTAAAGACAACTGTAAGTTAACCCTCTATGATAGGAAGCTTTTTCATCAACCTTCGCTGGCAGGAAAACTCGTATGAGATGTATCAACCCTAGTATGGTAGGAAAATATCTCAACCTACGTTGGCTACGTAGTTTTGTAATTTAGGGATTGCTATTAAAGGTCAAACCCTCTCCTGACAGGAATGCCCCCATCCCTGGGTTCGCTTGGCGTTGAATCTTACTCCCAATTGAATAGACAATAAATTAATTCCTAGTCCATACTAGGCTTGACTGAACTTTTACTGATTATACTGTCTAACTAAACTAAACTGAAAAGAGTTCACTTAGTTTCGTTGACTGACGGAATACTACTTAATTCTGTTAACTGACTGAATCTACTGAGGTCTGAACTGGATATTAAACTAGACTGGACTGATACTGAGTCTACTTAGTTTTTGCTGAGTTCTATAACTGACTGAGAGTACTACTGATCGTGACATGACTAAGATTATTCTGTACCTAAAATTGGATTTAGGTAAGAAGTTAAATTGTTAGGTATTAAATACCCCCAGGACTCAATAGCATGAAAAGTAAATCACTGCATGACTTTAGTAGCATCATGGTACTAGTTTGCTAATAATACATTCACTTAGTCATCTTTGATCAAACACTTGTTATAAATGAGCTTGTGCATAATTGATATCACACAATAACATGTTATTCTTGGACTAGTCTAATCACATAAGCATTTTGAAAAATACTTGGGGAGCATGGGTATTTCACATATCAATAAACGTGTAGTAATATCATGGATTCTATATTCAACTCACAATTCAAGAGTTTGACATGTAGTTCACAAAATTCAATTCACAATTAAACTAGTTTGCATGAAACTTGAGACAAATCAAGGAATTAGATCATCATAAACATCATAATCATCAATACATTTAAGATCCAACATGAAATCCATAAAATCAATTAACTTGTATTCAGAAAGAGTTTCTTGAATTCCAAGGGTGGAAGGAAACCCTTGGATGAACACTTTACATACCTTGGTATTGAAATTTGCGAAGAATGACGGAGAGTTCTTGAAGGCTGAATCTTGAATTAGAGATCCTAGGTTTGCTTCTTGAGAATTTATGAGAAAGATGAATGGATTTTGCCTCTAAAGAGGCTTAATTTCATGTTTTGGGGGCTGAAATAAGGTGGAAAAAGACCTAATTACCCCTGAGGATGCAACTGTTTAATGATTGAAAACTGATTTAGCGATGCGCAGACTGACGCGCCGCATCATTGGCATCGACGCGAGGACCAATGTGCCGTATCGAGTCCGCATTTGTTCACTGAAAATTTTACTGGGAACTGGAGGAAAATATTCATCGATGCGATGGGTGACGCGGCGTATTGAGATCGCATCGATCCACTGGTTTGAGCTTTTAAATAAGATCTAAATGAAGTCAGAAAAATCTGAAACTTATCCAGGAACACCCACTGACATACCTTATCATGATTCAACCAAAAAATCATTACTTTAAGGTCATGAGGGTCATGAAATAGAGTCTTCAACCAACGAAGGCTAAAATAACACTAAGTCTGAATACATAGCTAAAATTTTCTAAGTCTGGAACACTTTAACAAGCTTTAAAGGTCTGAGTTAAGAATAGGATTTTGCGGGGTATTACACACCCTAACCAGTGTAGGTGACCTAGGATAATCCTAAGGTCCAAGTTAGGTTACCACTTGTACCCTAGGTATGGTTGACTCAAGTGAGTCGTACCCAACATCGTGGCCAATTTGCAGCTTTTAGATAAGGACCTTATGGTTATTTCCTACACCCAAGAACCTAATTAACCTCACTATATAAGTGTATATGGACTCCTTAAAAACATTTTGATTCGATCAAATATTCCAAAACACTCTCAAAAGTTCTTGAAGCAAGATTAGATGCTAGGGCTTGAAGAGGGTTCATCTATAGGCAATGAAGGTGTCAAGTTCTTAATCAAATCAACTTGTATAAGGCATGTATCTCTCTCCCCTATTAAATAGACCAAAGTCCATGTATTTCACACTTGGATTAGTAAGTGTACATGGAGATTTTAAAATCAAATAAAAAGGTTTTTTGTTGTCAAATGATGAATAATGTTTGCTCTTGCTTAGACTTATGATTATATATGATATTAGTGGTGTTTGCATATGTGCATTTTTTTATATGTGGTTTAACAAATGGGTCTTGATTAACCCTAATATTATTTAATTGTACCATGAACTTGGCTTTGATAAAGGTATGCACACAAGGTGTTTATGAAAATGTCTAAATTAAATATCTAGTCACAAGTTAATGATGTATTAAATTATGGTATTGGTCTAGTGAACATGAATGGGATATGATATTGTTATAATGAATGCGAATAATTGATAAGTGGCTGGTAGAGACATTGTTGTCCATGTATTGAGTCATGATGAATGTGAATGCTTGGTAAATAGTTGGTAAGAACCTTGTTAATCATGTAATGGAGTATTTTATGAATTTAGATAGTGTGATGTCCCAATAAGTATGAATGGTTGATAAATGGTATTGTAGAAATATTTTTAGCCATATAAATTAGATAAATTATGACTATGTTTGTTTGATTGATAAGGAAAGGGGTTTAATCCCCTAAACATGAACTTGAATTGTGTGTAGAACTAAAGTGTGGCATAGAAATACTAATGACTAATGACTGGTTTGGTAATGTTCTTGGCGACCACTGAATGAATTGAATAATGATTTGAGTTAAGGAATTGGCCTAATAAAGTTTTTAATCGATAAAAGTTCCCATGAAGGCCTTATAGTCTCATGTTGTTGTGTTTTTAATAAATAATTCAAGTCCTTAAGAGTTGAAATGAATTGTATGGATGTTAAGGCATGAACTAAAGGTGTTAAGAGCTCATATGTCGACTATCAATGGAAATGAAATGGCTTATGGTTGGAGTCCCTCACCTAATTAAATGACTTGAGGTTGGATTCCCTTGCCCAATAAAATAGCTTTTGGTTGTAGTCCCTCACCCAATGAAATGGCTTGTGGTTGGAGTCCCTCGCTCAATGAAATGGCTTGTAGTTGGAGTCCCTCTCCCAATGTAATGGCTTATGGTTGGAGTCCCTCGCTTAATAAAATGATTCGTTGTTTGAGTCCCTAGGCCAATGAATGGATTGTGGTTCGAGTCACTCGCCCAATGAAATGACTAGTTGTTCGAGTCCCTAGTCCATTGAATGATTTGTGGTTTGATTCCCTTACCAAATGTACTTGGTTGAATTGGTTGAGTTTGTTTAAGGTTTGGATCCCATTGACCAATGTAACAGAGAAGTGTAAGGTTCTAGAATTGGTAAGGTGAAAGATTGAAAGTTCTTCACTTCATGTCTTATGACTGAATGCTTTAAGAATGATTGCTATGACTCTTTCCATAACTTGGTATGCTATGTTTAAACAGATGTATGTGTATCTTCATATATGCCTATTCTATTGTAAATATGATTTTATATGATGGTTTGACTTGGATTGAAATAATGCGCTATTTTATCGTTATCCTTATGATACCCTTGGGTACGATTAGTACCCTCTATTACCTTCTAACTCATACCTTGAGTAGACTAGGAGGGTAAAATAATGTCCATAATACGACTTGTCCATCCTTAGCTGTACAAAAAGGTATGAGTCATACCTAGGTGAGTCGTAAGGTGCTTGGCATTGGATCAAAAGTGGTTTGTTTTTTGTACAGGTAATGGGTACGGTTAATGGTCCAAGTCATACACTTTGGATACAATTAAAAGGTGTGTTTTCACACCCTAACCAGTGTAGGTGACCTAGGATAAGCCTAAGGTGCAGGTTAGGTTACCACTAGTACCCTAGGTATGGTTGACTCAAGTGAGTCGTACCTAACATCGTGGCCAATTTTCAGCTTTTAGATGAGGACCTTATGGTCATTTCCTACACCCAAAACCCTAAGTCCCCTCTCTATATAAGTGTATATGGCCTCCTTAAGCATATTTTGAGTGGATCAAACATTCCAAAACACTCTCAAAAGTTCTTGAAGCAAGATTTGAGGTTAGGGCTTAAAGAGGGCTCATCTAGATAAAAGGGAGGTGTCAAGTTCTTAATCAAATCAACTTGTATAAGGCATGTATGTCTCTCCCCTATTAAATAACCCAAAGTCCATGTATTTCACACTTTGATTAGTAAGTGTACATGGTGATTTTAAAATTAAATAAAAAAGGATTTTGTTGTCAAATGATTAATAATGTTTGCTCTTGCTTAGACTTGTGATTATATGTGATACTCGTGGTGGTTTGTATATGTGGGTGTTTGTTGTATGAGCTTTAACAAATGGGTCTTGATTAACCCTAATATTATTTAATTCTACCATGAACTTAGCTTTGATAAAGGTATACACACAAGGTGTTTATGAAAATGCCTAAATGAAATGTCTAGTCACAGGTTAATGGTGTATTGAACTATGGTATTGGTCTAGTGAACATGAATGGGATATGATATTGTTATAATGCATGTGAATACTTAATAAGTGGTTGGTAAATACATTGTTAGCCATGTATTGAGTCATGATGAATGTGAATGCTTGGTAAATGGTTGGTAAGAACCTTGTTAATCATGTAATGGATTAATTTATGACTTTAGATGTTGTGAGGCCCATAAGTATGAATGGTTGATAAATGGTATTGTAGAAATGGTTTTAGCCATGTAAATTAGTTAAATTATGGCTATGTTAGTTTGATGGCTAAGAAAGGGGTTCAATCCCCTAAACATGAACTTGAATTGTGTGTAGAAGTAAAGTGTGGCATATAAATACTAATGAAGAATTAATAATTTGGTAATGGTCTTGGGGACAACCGAATGAATTGAATGATGATTTGAGTTAAGTCATTGTCCTAATAAAGGGTTCAACCAATAAATGTTTCCATGAAGGCCTTATGGTCTCATGTTGTTATGTTTTTGATAAATAATTTAAGTCCTTAAGAGTTGAAATAAATTGTATGGATGTTAAGGCATGAACTAAAGGGGTTAGGAGCCCATATGTCGACTATCAATTCCACTACAATTTCTTATGGTTGGAGTCCCTCACCCAATGAAATATCTTGTGGTTGGAGTCCTTCTCCCAATAATATGGCTTGTGGTAGAAGTCCCTTGCCTAATGAAATAGCTTGTGGTTGGAGTCCTTGTTCAATGAAATGGCTTGTAGTTGGCATCCCTCTCCCAATTTAATGGGTTGTGGTTGGAGTCTCTTACTTAATAAAATGATTAGTGGTTTGAGTCCCTAGTCCAATAAATAAATTATGGTTCGACTCCCTCGCCCAAGAAATGACTAGTGGTTCGAATCCCTAGTACGTTGAATGACTTGTAGTTTGAGTCCCTTGCCAAATGTATTTGGTTGAATTGGTTGAGTTGGTTTAAAGTTCAGATCCCCTTGACTAATGTAACAGAGAAGTGTAAGGTTCTAGAATTTGTAAGGTGAAAGGTTGAAAGTTCTTCACTCCATGTCTCATGAATGAATGCTTTAAGAATGATTGCTATGACTCTTTCCATAACTTGGTATGCTGTGTATAAACATATGTATGTGTATCTTCATATATGTCTATGCTATTGTAAATGTGATTTTATATGATGGTTTGACTTAGATTTAAATAATGCACTATTTTATTCTTATCCTCAATATATATGCTAAGCTCTAACCATTAACCATCTCCAGATGCTATGTCCCCACGTGACATATGTTCCAGAGCTTTTTCTTCTTTTTCTACATAGTGACCAAGTATTCGGGTGGACTGAGTGTTGACATTGAAGTGGCGAGCTTCCATTCTCTGGAAGGCATACATTTCAGAGTTTTTTACTTTAAGTCATAGACTTGATTTATTTTGACTTAGTGATGGCTATTGTTGGGGGCATGTCCCGACATGTTTTAAACATCAGATTTGTAGAGGTTTTGTTGATGACTGTGGACTTGGGTATATTGGCTAGATTGTCAGCATTAATGAAATGTTAGATATTGTCTAGGTATTGATTATTAGCTTTATTTTTTTCTACTTTGATATTTGGTTGGAGTTTATCCAATACTTATTAATTGAATAGATGGTTAGTTTGGGATAATGGGGCGATCTCTGGTCCAAGTTGGGCTTGAGATACCCACATAACATGGTCCAGTTTTGGGTATGTCAAGTTTGTATTACAACATAGGTTCCTGGTCAGTTGAGAGTCGACAAAGCCATGTCAAGTAGAGTATCTTTTATGGGTGTGTAGGTGACCTCTTGTGCAAACGAAAGGTGACCTCGATTCCTTCACAATTACTTATACAATTGTGTCATCTAGATTTTCCTGAGCTTTATGTGACATGGGTGAATGAATTAACTTGATTTCGCGAGAAGTGTTCAAATAGGAACATAAGACCTTCCGAACCCATGACGATGCAATTATTGAAGGTAGATCATACAACTAAAAACTCATGGGCATACCATTTGATGTTTGGGTCAAGGTGGATAACTTTATCTTTATTATGAGGTTGATTTTGAGATGCCCATAATTTTGAGAAGACCATTCTTAGACATTGATAGAGCATTGGTTGATATGGAAAGAGATGAGCTTAATTTTAGGCTGAATAATGAGGAAGTCACGTTCAATATTCACAAAATTATGTAGCGGCAAACTGACACGAGGGCGGTTTTGGTAATAGACTGATGACTGTAGAGACAACCCTATGTCTGCCTTGATAAAGTCTAAGTAATCATGGTACCTACATCATGCCGCGATGTTAAATCAGGCACATCTTGGGAGGCAACCCAAGGTATCTTGTTATTTATACATTTGTCATAATTCATGTTATTGTAATTGATGTCGGATATACACACCTAAGGTGCCACAAGTGTGTTTCTAATTCCCTTGATTTGTAGTGGGCCAATGCATTAGGGACAATGCATGCTTATTTGATGGAGGTGGGGCTACTTGTGGATCTAGATGTCCTCTTAGGGTTTTGGTTTCCTTGTCTCTTTTCCCCAGAGTCTATTTTTAGTAGAGCCAACATGTTTAGGTATTTTTTTTGTTTAATTAGGAGAAAAATAAGGAACCTATGTGAAGTTGACATGTTTTGTTTATATTCTTAAGTGTTTGAAAAAGGATACCCTTCCTAAAATTTTGTGAATTGTGTGATGTGAATATATGTGTGACCAATGTTTGAATCTTGTCATGGAATTAGTATTAGGGATAAAATACTCATAGCTTAGCATTTGTATAAAATAGATAGGTAGTAGCTGGTAATATAACCCTGTACCATGTGTGTGTGAGGCCTCTAACTAGTTTATCTTGTTCATTTAATGCAGAACTTACCCAGTTCATCTTTCCTAGGTTATAGGATAGTTGGTTAGGACATTATCATAGGCCATTTTTTATTTAACCCACTCTTAGCCTAAATAACAGTCCAAAAATGAATGAGTATCCCTTGATATCTGAGTTAAGCCTGCATTGACTTACTTTTCTTATTTTCAACTTTTCACCTTCTAATATTGATTACAATGAACCTGACTTACACCTGGTCCCTCCTTGGACACTGTGTACCTCAACTAAGGCAAATCACCTAAGTTGAGGGTGGCTATCATATGGGTGTGTAGTTAAAATTGGATTTATAGAAGGGTGTTTAATGTAAAAAAAAAATAAAGAAAGAAAAAAACTAAATAAATGAAAAGAAAAAAGAAAAAAGAAAAACCACACACAAAAAAATAAAATCAATAAAGGTGAAAAAGGTAGGAATAAAAGAAGAATAGTTGAGAAGTGGAGCCAAAATGTAAATATAGTGTCAAGGAGGGTGAGTAACTATTTTCTACATGTACTATACCTTCCCTTATCCTACTTTACCAGTCGAGCAAATTCCTATAGTAATCCTTGTCCAATTGTCTGAAAAACTAAGATATAGAAAATAAGGGCAAGCCTATGGTATTCTTGACCATTGAGGAACTTCTTTTGTGAGTGTGAGTTTCTTGATATCATCCCCATATTAACATGCATTATGATACTATGAGAGTTGGGACTTCTTTGCTACGAGGGTACATGGGTTGTGTTGTTGACTACTTAGCTATTAGATTAGTATAAATTGCATATATGCTTGGTTTTTTGTTGCTAAATTAATTCCATTACTTGATTCCTCTGTGTCATAATGTTGTTAAACATAGATCCATATAGTGGTTTTGAAATGTTGGAAACAGGATGGGGTAAGAATTTTGAGCTAAAAGTTGAGTTTACTACTGTAGGTGCCTTAGGTTTCTCTTAGTTAAGCATCACATTGTGATTGTTATGTGTTAGTTGCCTAAGGACATGCAAACATTCTAAGTTGAGGATGTTTATGTGCCATGGTTTTATGGAACTTTTGATGCTTAAAACTAGGAAAATATGCAAGTACTTAGGTCCTTTTGTTAGATGTGATGTGTTTTTGTGCTTGTTTTGCAAGAAAATAGGGTTTGGTGCAAAAGAGGAGAAAAATTGATTGAAAATTTCGTTCGACTACTTTTTGACGCACTTACCAATCGTAAGTGGAACTTATGCCCATCATAAGTGGAGTTGTAAGTAGTAGAAAAAATTCTGAAGGCTGGATTTGAAGAAAACTATTCACTGAACCACTTACAGCCTTAAGTGGAACTTACACCCATCGTTAGTGGGGTCGTAAGTAGTAGAAAAGAAGTTTTGAATCTTGGAGTTTCCTTTTAGACATACAAACCCACCTTGGGCCCATAGGTAGTGCCTATGGACCGTAAGTGGGTCTGTAGGTAGGTGCCAACATTATTATCCTACTTTTTTTTAGATAGGATTTTTACGGTTTCTGATGTAACAAAAAATACTCCATTGATGTTTTATTATTTTTGTTGCACACTCTTTATACTCACAACATTATATTGATTTTGTGATACATTTTTGATCTTGGAATCCTGGTTCTTGACTTTTATGGTTTGAGATTTTGATTTTTATTCTTAATTTATTGTAAGATTATTCATATGCTTTCTTTCATGAATTCTATGAGTGTTCTTGCAAACATGAGCAGCTAAACCTCTTAACTAGTGTTGTGGGAACTCTGATGGAATAATAAAGTAGAGGAAGTGTAAATTCTTTCTTGATTGGTGTTCTTGCATGTTTTGTGATTTTCCTCGATTTGATTGCTTTATTAATAGAGTTCAGACATTAAGAACACACCTATATTCGATAATAATTTGAGAGAGAGAATGCAATTCGAAAAAGAAGATCACAATAGTAATTTGATGCTATCAATCTTCATCTAATTAACTTAAGACCCAAAAGGAGATAGTAAATATGGGATCTAGGACAAGGGTTAGTAAAGCGACAATTTGAGACCAGAAAGGAGATGAGTGAAATTCACCAAAGGGTGTTGATCGATGGTTGGTGATACCTAACTTGTTAGATTCGGCATGTAAGGCATTAAGATAGTGTCACGACCCAATTTTGCAGGTCATCATGACACCTACTATAATCCACCAGCAATTAATCCAACCTATAGTCCAGAACTACTAGTAATGGTCTACCAGGAGAAATGTTGGAAGATTGTGGAATAATTGAAATAAAAGACAAATACAAAAGATAGACCCAAAACCTGGCGGAATCAGTTCAAAAGCTTCTAATGTAGTAGTACTTACAAAATAAAGTACAAAATGAATATACTGATACAACCTATCTCTAAATACAACATAGAGACTAGTCTAGTACACAAGAGGGAGAATAGTAACACTCCAAATGCCAGAAGCTCACCCTATGTCTTCGAACAATAGCTGCTCTACACGATGCATAAAACAACAGTGAGAACTCATACTATGATCTGTAGTATATAGAAGTGTAGTATGAGTACCTAGGTAACTACCGATTGAGCTCTAAAGATAAGGAAAAATAAGTAACATGCAAGTAGGAATGTAAACTACACACAAATATCTAGAAAACTACATAAAAAAACTAAGGAGACCATAGGGATAACTATTCTATTCATATACAAGACACTAAACTAATAATCTAACGGAACAATAAGGATAGGTTACCCTATTCCAACCATACTTCGATACGCTATCACTATACCATATATCACTGGCGAATATAAGAATCAGTAGCGGAAGAAGGATATGTATAGCAGAATAAAAGGCCAAGGAATGGATATACAACATAATAAATAAAAGAAGGGAGGGATATACATTAATACCATAACTACTAGAGATAGCTACATATAACTAACAAGGCTAACTCAAGGATACACTCTATGTAACCATACTAGAATCTACAGGCCTCCTAATCATAATAGGCACTAGTGCTAATATAATCAGGGTCTCTAATCCATACGTCTAAAAATGAGATAATTACCATATTAAAGCAACTGTAAAGAAAGGAATCAGAATATCAAGATCTAATGGCATAATGCCTAAGCAAGGAATAATCATGTGTAATAACATAACGATAAGGTAAGAGAATCAGAGTCATACCTCAAATCTCAAAACCAGTTCAATAATCAACCTACCATGAACCAATCATAACAGCCACAATAATGTAACCGTCTAGTCCGAATAAACAATACCTAATTGGGCCTTTCATAAATCCCCACCACCATATGCCCAGAAGTTTCAATCAACATCCCACACACCACAAGACATACTCTTCACCTATACCTATGCAACCACCCATAAAGCTGATAGATATAGGTGCATACTGGTGATAGGCAATGCACATGCATAAATGAATGCAAGGAGAATCCATAATACCATAACCACTATACCATCATCAATCACTGGACTTGAACAAAAAATCACATCATAAATTTCATCAGTTGTCAGACTTGACATGAAGCTCATATAGTTAATATCATCAATTGTTGAACTTGAACAGAAACTCATATCATCAATATCATCATCAATCTACTCTGTCCAGTGTCATATATATATATATACATTAAAAATGCGCGACTAGGACCATGTATGTAAGAGTATAAGTTCGTAAATTCATTTCTTAGGATAAACTTTGGGAGTAAATCATCATAAAAGTGTAGAAAAGGTCAGAATCTCTCACGACTGGGGTAAATAGTAGTAGCAAAAATTATGGATTGACATCTATCTCGGTCAAATTTCTAAATCATCATTTTTAGTCTCAAGGGCTCATAAGTTACTCACTAAGATGGTACGATTCTTGTTATGGAGAAATCCATTTAAAGGTGAAAAGTGGAAATAAATTCCTTTTTAGGAAAAAGAGTAATAAAATTATATTTTAGTTGGAATAGGTACCATTTGTCGTTTAAGTGATTATCATTGTACCGAATCTATGCATTCCATCACCAGTATTAAAATAATATGATTATAAGCATCAATCACTACTAATAATAAAGGACAATAAGCAGACAGGTATTCAACATGACTGTTTGTGCTGCCTGTTTCAGCTTTTTCAATCGTAATTTTACTATATCATCCCTAATTGATTATTATAAGTCATTTAACTATTAATAAATTAATAATATTTAATAAAAAGGAAAAATAAAAATAAAATGATAAATTAACTTTTGATGTTTTGTGCTGCCTTTTTTAGGTGCTTCAATCATAATATTACTATTATATCAGTCCTAATTAATTATTATAAGTCATCCAAATATTAAAAAAAATTAATAAGATTGAATAAAAAAATAAATTAGATATAAAATAATAAACTAAGTCTTGATGTTTTAAATTAACTTGATGTCTTATATAAAACCCATATAAAAAATTTTCACAAGTATCTTTAATAGTAATTTTGTTATATCACCTATAATTTATTGTTATAAGTCATTTAGGACATGTCTGCTTCGTTGTTTCAATCGTGATTATATTATATCACCCTAATTAATTTTTATGGTCATATAAGCATTAAAAAAAATATTTCATAAAAAAGGTAAAATAGAAACAAAATAATATGTCAACATAATATTTGATTGACTATCTAAATTATATTAGTGCCACATAAATTACGATGGGACAAAGGAAGAGATAAAGTAACATATATTATTTAAAAATGCGAAGACGTGTAAATTGGGATGGAGAGAGTACTAATATTAAATTGAAAAATTATACTAAAAGCATTGTAAATCAATAAATTACAACTTAAAAATATTAAAGATTTAAAATAATCGATTGACTATCGAAATTATATCAGTTTCACTTAAATTGGAATAGAAGAAAAGGAAATATAAATCACAATAATTAAAAATTTAAATTATTTTAATAATTGATTATCTAAATTATATTTGTGTAACATAAATTAAGATAAAAAAATATATATTGGGCCCGTGCTAGCACGACCCCTTCCTTGTCTAGAATGTCTATAAACTACGACCATTTCCTTTACTAGGATAGAATACTTCCCAAAACCCAACCAATATCATAATCACGGGCTTGTGCCTAATATATATCCGACATAACCATAGTATCATAATCACAGCCTTAGGCCCTATATATCTCCGGTATAACCATAACATCATAATCACAAGTCACAACCTTAGGGCCAGTATTATATTCATAATAACCATAACATCATAATTTGGGAAAAAATCATTACAATCCACGAATTTACATAGCCACCTTATACTAGAGGTTCATTAGTATCATCTATGTCAAATAGGCTATCATACGAATATAAGTCTACAATGCTAATACAAGTCTTGCCCTAAGGTGACATGGAGGGGCCCACTTTTAATTCCTGAAATCCATTTTAGGCAAGTTTCTATCCCGGTCTAGGATAAGGTATCTACATCTATTTTTAGATGATAAATAAGACATGATTATCCCTAATATATCAATTTCACCTTGAACATGAGCTACTAAGTCAAATTTACCTATGTTACAGTTTCAAGATAACATAAGCCATCCAAATAAAACTAATCATACCAATAATGCTTCCAATACCTAAATTCCATCCCATATCTAGCATAATATCATAATTAGACTATGAATTAGCTCTATTTATATATAAAAAAAGGTAATAGGATTATAGAAGTATAATAAGTATTTCAACTTAAGGGTAAAATACCCTTCTATCCCCCAAACATACAATAAAGGATAATTCACTGTGTTCTAGCCACAATCACATCCTAAGGCCCCTATCTGACATGGAACATATCTAAACACCATCTTAAGAAGAAGAGTAGACAAAAGCCTACCCTTAGATCATCTACAAATCATTAGTCTTTACTCTATGATCTAAATATACAGTTACACTATCAAAATAGTAATCTACACTTTGTTAGGAGTAAAACAAGATCTGTATTTCTATACTAAGGGTCAAGTCAAATTTTAGGTCACGAACGAGCTCGCGGGACCCACAAATGGAATCCAAAATTGAACCCATCACGAGGTCCCTCGAAGGACAAGGATGTTATAGGCAAAAGTTGACCACAAAAAGAGATAACAATTAAGGTCTCAAATCAACCTTCTATGTTAAGGAATTCAAACCCTAATTTTAAAATTTTTACTAAGAATTAGGATGGAAATTGAAGGGAAAATTAATGAGAAATGACCAAGATGAGTTAGGTTAGCTTACCTTAACCTATGTGGATGATTTTTCACTTTTTCCTCTCTTTGAGCTTTCAATATGGCGTAAAAATGGTGGAAGAAGTGATAGAAAACCAGGTAGGGAAGAGGGAATTTAAAGGCTACAGGTGCCGCTAAAGTGCTTACTGTTAAAGAAGAAACATGATCTCTAAAGTGGTCTGGCGATAGCAGCAGGTGCCGCTAAAGAAGCCCTAATGGCGCTAAAGCAGGCATCGCTTTAGCGGCCATTTGGCACTAAAGCGCACCATCGACAAAGGGACAAGCCCTCTAAAATAGCCTGAAAACACTAAAGTACTGAGTGCTAAAGCTACCCAATAGGCGCTTAAGCGGTCCTATTAGGTGTCATGCATCAGATTTTGTTAACTCTATAATGGACATCCATCAGGTGCTCGGGATTCATTCGAAACCCCATACACACAAACAAAATATGCTACCATATAAAGTTCGACGTTACAAACTCGACAGAACCATCAAAACTTTCAGCCTAGGTCTTTTTGACTAAATGTGGGGCCCACACCTATAGTTTTTTCATATACTCTACCTAATAGCCTAAAAGGGTTTGGAAGCCTCTGAATTGGAACCAAGGGTCCCCTAGCCTACAATCAATATTTTTGAGCTTATGGTGCTGTTGAAATTCTCATATGAGTTCATC
The DNA here is from genome assembly GCA_030864215.1 of Capsicum pubescens. Lineage (NCBI taxonomy): Eukaryota > Viridiplantae > Streptophyta > Magnoliopsida > Solanales > Solanaceae > Capsicum > Capsicum pubescens. The sequence continues at coordinate 222,969,240 of CM061543.1, read as the reverse complement.
TACTCGGAATTTTGGTACAAGAGAAAATCCTAAATAGAAGAAACTCAAAAATATAGAAATGAATCTATGATCCAAACAAATTGTTTGATCACCAAATCGACCGTTCAATTTAGTCATTAATGATCTGTAGTCAATATGGGAAGGTTCGATATGCCAAAAATGAATGCAAATTAGGGGAATGGCCTAGAGGGTCAATAAAATATCCACTACTAAAAGGACTTTCATCCGTGAAAGCCAATGAATAGAGTTATCGTGAAAGATCGAAGGAATGAGGTACTGAGCCCGCATTCTCTGAGCATGACTCCCTAAATAACCTCCACGAAGAGACAATAATTACTAAGGATTTTACCACAGGTATCCTTTTTTCAACCAACTTCCTTTCTTCCCTTCTTAAACAACAAAGACTCAACCTCAACCACTAACTAGCCACCAACTGAATCGAGGAAGGCTAATGTAACCCAAGGCATGATTCATGTGACATTACTGAGACTATTCTATAACTACTGTAATTCTAGGTAAATAGCTAGATATTCGGGTATTGAATACCCCCAGTACTCGATAGCATAAATAGTAAAGCATGGCATGATCTTGAAAGCATAACAACAATTGCTTGTGAACAATGCATTCATTTAGGCATTTTGTCAAACACTTGAGAGACATGAGCTTGTACATGAATGGGAACACATGCCAACATGGCATTATATTACTATTCAATTCACATAGGCATTCTATCAAACACTTGGGGAGCATAATTAAGGAACATGATAATAGTCAACACATAAGCATCATGAATACAATACTCAACTTGCAATAAGAAGGTTTAACATGAGGATCACCTAATTCAACACACATACTATCTTGGTTTTCATGAAACTTGCAGTTAATCATAGGTTGAAATCCAAACATCAATACATACATGAACACAATCAAATCCCAATATGTAAATCATGAAATCATAAACTTGTAGTTTAAAAAGGATTCTTGAACTCCAAGGGTGGAATGAATACCTAACATACCTTGATTATTAATTCTCTGGAAGTTGTTGGTGATTTCTTGAGCCTAAGACTTGCAATTGAATGACCTAGGGTTTTGTTCTTGAGAGAAAGTGAGTGATTTTGCCCTTAGGATAGCTTAATCTCGTGCTTTAGGGCTGAATTAAGGTGGGGAAATTGACCTAAATACCCCTCTGAATGCGGATTTAATTACTGAAAAATGCACCACAGACGCGCAAACTGATGCAACGATCGATGGGGTTGATGCGATGGCCGATGCGACACATCAAGATTGTGTCCGCTCACTGGAATTTATATTCTTAAATTGGGGACAACACTGTCAATGTGATAGATGATGCGACACATCGAGATCGTGTTGATCAACTATTTTGCGCATCCAAATATGCCTTAAACAACGTTTGAAAAATCCAAAACTCGTCTGAGAACACCTATTGACATTCCTGATCATGAATCAACCTAAGTATCGATATTTTACAGTCGTAAGGGTCAGAAATAAAGCCATTGAAATATTGAGGCCAAAAATGAGACTAAGTATCAATACTTAGCTTGAAATTTTCAAAGTCTGGGACCTCTTTTGGCATACATTATAAGACTGAAACGACTGGGATTTTGCTGGGTCTTACAATGCCCAAGCTAACGAATAAGAACCATGAGAAATGGAATTTGAACTAGATACTAACGGTCTAGCCATGTACCAAGCGATGATCAATTAACATCACATAATGACAATAATGGAAAAATAATAGAAACATTAGTATAAAATATAGACGGTACCCAAAAATGAAATCAACAACAAGTATAACTATAGGGCCATAAGATGGCCAATATGCCAAGTTAAATGGGACTCAAACCCAAATTCTACACCCTTAAGGGATAAAAATATCAATGGTAATCCACTCTATCCACTACTAAAATAAATAATCTACGGGGGTAGTCATATAATCATGAATTCGATATCAAGGTACACAACAAGCAATATACATCTATCAAGGCATACAATCATCGATGGGTACGAGAATCCCAATACACTCAAATGTAAAAGGTAAGGGAAGTAAATAAAAGTGCACCTATCATGGTGAAATTTGAAGTCACATGCCTTATGGGTCTGAGTGAGACTAAATCTCAATGGGTCCAAACTTGGACTAACTGAATGAATCATCAACTGAGGTGAATTACCTCCAACATACGATGACACAACACCACGAGACTGATCTAAATGAAAGAATAACCAATAATCCCAAGATGGGGACACTCTCTAGACCAGTGACTAATATCTTTGTAGTCATAACAAAACCCCAAAGCCCTAAGCTAGCGAGAAACATGAGATAACCCAATAGTATGACCATCTAATGCTAAGGGCACTCCCTACAACAATGACCATCCTTCCCATAATCATAAAATAACTCATGAACTCTTGGCTAGTAAGGAATATATGCCAACTCTGTCTAAACAACAACCTCACATATGGGCACTCTCTAGACAATGTCCTATCTCACCACAACAAAAATAAGCTCCTAGAATACTCCGAGATACTACTCTTCCTACTTCAGAATTGTCTCCACATCCTAAAGACCACCAAAAACTCCATAACATATAATGAGACTCTAATCTGAGAGCCACCCAAAGTCTAAAATGCTACCTACATAGAATCGATAGGACCTAAGTAAATCTAACCTTCATTAATAGGATCCTCACTCCTGAATAGAATACTAATAACACTATATTGGTGACATAGCCTCTTGATACCACCTTCATAAGTCCCAATACATACTCTCTCTGTAGCCCTTAGATAGTCAACAACCAGATAGAAAGAAGACCTGGTTGTTATCAAATACTCCGATGCTAAATAGAATGGAAATTCTAATCCACCAGTAAATCCATACACCATATCATGCTCTGGAGGATCTAACATAGGAATATTCCTTGCCTACTCAAAAAATCTAGTCTCATACTCTAAACTCAATAAGGAACCACAATGAACACCAATAAAACCAACTATAACTTGAGGACTAGTTGATGAATGAGATGTCAACCTTGGTGATGAGGTATCTACGAATAGACTTAAGATCCTTAATGATGAATATCAAAAGGATGAAATGGTTGCAAACTCTATTGGAGTCTACGTTGGCCCAAAATCCTTTGACTAACAATAAAGATCTTCAATATCCATTCTCGACTTCTTGGTTTGATGTTGCACTAAGATTTTAAAAATGCCTCGTAAGTCTCGTCTACATCTATCAATAACCTCGTATCATCCGTTAAGGATAGAATAAAGTCCAAAAAATATACTTAAGGTTCATAGAAATACGGACACACAATAAGAAGTCAAGAAAATAATTTCCTAAGAATGCCTTATAGCTTTTCAAAGATAGGTTAGGAATATCTCTACATCAATCTGGAGAACTCTACTAGAAACTAAGCTCTTGTACTAACACACCGATAAAGCTAGGCTTTAATACTAATTTTTGATGAACCAATTTCTCAAGTCATAATGGCACCTACTATAACCCAACAGTAGGCAAGCTAATCCGTAGTCCAGAACTACTAGTAACGGACTACTAAGAGAAATGGAGAAAGAATGTAGAATAAATGAAATAAGAGACTAAATTACATAAGGTAGTCCCAAAACCTGATGGAATCAGTACAAGACCTTCTAATGTAATAGGAATCACAAAATAAAGTACAAAATGAATATACTGATACAACCCATCTCCGAATACAACATAGAGACTAGTCTAGTGCATAAAAGGGAGAATAACAATACTCTAAATTTGTAGGAACTCACTTAATGTCTCTAAACCATAGCTACTCCACAGGATGCACACAATAATGGTAAGAACCTATACTATAATCCGCAAGCTATAGAAGTACAGTATTAGTACCGACATGTGGTACTTAATAGGCAACTGGCGACTGAGCTCCATGATAATGAAAATATAAGTAGCATGCAAGAAAGAATGTAAACTACAACAAAATATCCAGAAAACTACATAATAAAGCTAAGGAGACCATAAGGATAACTATTCTATTCATATCCAAGAACCTAACATAATAATCTAGCAAAATAATTAGGAGACGTTACCTTATGCCAACCATACTTTGAGACCCTAGCACTATACCATATATCATTGGCCAATATATAGATAAATGGCTGAATAAGGATATGTTTTGTAGTATACAAGGCCAAGAAATGGATAGAGAATATGAGTAAATAAAAGAATGAGGGATATACGATAATACCATAAATACTATAAATTTATAGATAAATATAACAAGGCTAACTCAAGGGTAAAAGCTAAGTAACCACACTAGCATCTACAGGCCTCTTAATCATAGTAGGAACTAGTGCTAATATAATTAGGGTCTCTAATTCATACGTCTAAACATAAGATAATTATAATAATAAAGCAATTGTAAATAAATGAATTAGAATATCAGTGTCAAAATACATAATGCCTAACCAAGGAATAATTATTCTTAAAAACATAACCATAAGGAAAAAGAACCAGAATCATACCTCAAATCTCAATACCAGTTCAATAATCAACCTACCACAAACCAATTATAATAACCACAATAATGTAATCGGCTAGTCCGAACAAACAATACCTAATTGGGACTTTCATAAAACCCCTACTACCATAAGACTAGAAGGTTTAATCACCATACAACAAATCACAAGTCATACTTTTCACTTATACCTATGAAACCCCTCGTAAGGCTGATAGATATAGGTGCATACTGGTGATAGGCAATGCACATGCATGAATGAATACAAGGAGAATCCATAGTACCATAACAACTATATCATCACCAATCGCTAGACTTGAACCAAAAATCATATCATCAATTTCATTAATTGTCGGACATGAACTGAAACGCATATCACCAATATTATCAATCACCAAACTTGAATGAGAACTCATATTATCAATATAATTTATCCAGTATATAATGTATATATATATACATTTAAAATACATGACTAAGTCCATGTTTGTAAGAGTATAAGTTCATAAATTTATTACCTGGGGTAAGCTGCGGGACTAAATCATCACAAAAGTATAGAAAAGTCAGAATCTTTTCCAATCTGGGTAAATAGTAGTAGCACAAATCATGGACTAGATTCTATCTTGATCAAATAATTATATCATCATTTTTAGTCTCAAGGGCTCATAAGTTACTCATTAAGATAGTATGATTCCTATTATAAAGAAATCCAATTTTAAGTTGTAAAGTGGGAATAAATCCCTTTATAAGAAAAGGAGTAATAAAACCATATTTTAGTTAGAATCATACCATTTACCATCTAAGTGATCATGATTGTACTAAATCTATGCTTACCATCACCAACATTCAAACAATACGATTATAAACATTAATATGTCTATAAACTAAGACCATTTCCTTTACAAGGATAGAATACTTCTTAGAGCCCAACCAATATCATAATCACAGCCTTGGCCCAATATATATTTGACATAACCATAGCATCATAATCATGACCTTAGGCCCAATACATATCCGACATAACCATAGCATTATAATTATAGCCTTAGGCCCAATATTATATCTAAAATAACCATAACATCATAATTTTAGGAAAAAACCATTACAATCCACCAAGTCACATAGCTACCTTATACTAGAGGTTCTTTAGTCTCAGCTATATCTAATATCCTTTCATACGAATATAAGTCTACAAAGCTAAAACAAGTCTTGGCCTAAGGTGGGTTGGAGGGCCCTACTTCTAATTGCCAAAATCCATTTTAGACAAGATTCTATCCTGGGATAGGATAAGGTATCTATATACACTTCTAGTTGATAGATAAGCCATGATCAGTCCTATGATAGTAATTCCACCAAGAACATGGGAAACTAAGTCAAATTCACCTAGGTTACAATTTTAAGATAGCTTAAGCCATCCAAATAAGACTAATCATACCAATCACGCTTCTAATACCTAAGTTTAATCCCATATCTAGAAAATATCATAATTATACTATGAATTGGCTCTATCTATTAAAAAGGTATAAGTTTATAGAAGTATAATAAGTATTTCAACTAAAGGGTCAAATATCTTTCTATATCCTAAACTCACAATTTAGGTCATGCCATGGTGTTCTACCCACAATAACATCCTAACAACCCTATCTGAAATGCATCATATATATACGTCATCTAAAGAAGAAGAGTAGACAGAAGCCTACCTCGATGCTGAACCACAACCTTTAGATCAATCACAAATCATTTATCTTCACTCCACAGTCCTAAAATACCATCATGCTATCAAAATAGTAATCTCTACATTGTTAGAAATAATTAAGACCCATATTTGTATGTTAAGGGTTAAGTCAAGAATGGGTTTGCGGGTCTCACTAATGAATTCTAAAATTAAATCCATCACAAGGTCCCTCAAAACACCATGAAGTTGTGCTCAAAAGTTGAGCATAAATAGAGTATAATTTGGGTCTCAAATCAACCCTCAAAGTTTTGAAATTTAATCCCTAATTTCTAAGAATTATGATGGAAATTATAGGGAAAATTAATAGGAAATAATGAAGATGAGTTAGGTTAGCTTGCCTTAACTTATGTGGATGATTTCCCACTTTTTTTCTCTATTTTAGCTCTCAATTTGGTGTAAAAATAGTGAAAGAAGTGATAGAAAATTGGGTGGATAAAAGGGCATCTAAAGGCTACAGGTTCCGCTAAAGCAGACACTTGGGTGCTAAAGCGGTAACACGACCTCTAAAATGGTCTTGCAATAATAGTGGGTGCCGCTAAAGCGGGTGCCATTTTAGCTGTGATTGGGTGCTAAAGTACACCATTGAAAAAAGTCCAGGCCCATTAATGCTGCCCAAGGGTGATATAACACTGAGCACTAAAGCGACCCAATAGGTACTTAAGCAGCCCTATCAGGTGCCATGCACCAAAATTTGCTAAGTCTATAATGGAATTTTATCGGTGCTCGAGATTCATTCAAAACCCTGTACGTGCAAACAAAATATGCTACCATACCAAATTAAATATTCCAAACTCAATGGAACCATCAAAACATTCAACTGAGTTCGTTTCAGCCAAATATGGTGCCCACACCTATAATTCTATTTTTATATAATCTACCCAATAACTTAAAATGAGTTTGGGAGCCTCAGGACCTGAACTAAGGGTTCATCCAGCCTAATATCAATTTTTGGAGCTGATGGTGTTGTCAAAATTCTCGTCTGAGATTGTCTACTAGGAATTTTTTTCAAAGACCAAATCCTAACTAATTAAATCCAAAAAAAGAAAATAAACCTAAAATCCAAATGAATTGTCTATTCACCGAACCGACAATTCTGGTATGTCATAAATGGCCTATAGTTGTTGTAGGAAGGTTCAAAATCCAAAAATACATAAAAATCAAGGAAATGACGTAGAGGATCATTACTTATAGTTTCATAAAGCATGATAAGTCCGCAGAGTTAAGATGTCATAGGAAATATCATCCTAGTATTCAACTAATATTAATTTCAACCTAAAGTGATCATGATTTGTTACTAATAATACTGTTCTCACAAAATCCCCCTATTTACTTTTTGCACTTTGTAATTACTTTAGCAAGTTCTTGATAAAGATTCGGCCTATTCCCTGTGGGTTCAACCCCAACCTTTTTGTTGGGTTCTTTATTTGATAGAGACTGCATTATACTTTCTTGGAGGTGTAATTTTTAGTGACATCACCGACCTCTTCCAGCTCTTTCCTAATGATTGAATCAAAAACTGAAGAACAAAAGTATAAGAAGTTTTTTTCTATGCTGAAGGTGTTGACCAAGGACATCTCTCTTCTTGAATTTCTCAATAGATGCCTGGATATACAAATTTATGAAGGATTCAGTAACAAAGAAAAGAAATATCAATTTTGAGGATGTTGGTGGTTTTCATCATCGTAGTTTGATTACATCTCTATCTTTTGTGCAAAAGAAAGATGATCTCAGAGATTTTATTATTCCTTTTATTGTTGGGTCATCTAGTTTTGTCGAGGTTTTTTGTGACCTAGGTTCAAGTATTAACTTGATACTGCTGGCAGTGTTCAAAAATTAGGCTTGAAACCTCCTGAACTAACAATACTGTAGTTATTAAAGGAAATCGTATGGTTAAAACACCCATTGGCATATTGTTTGATGTCTTGGTCAAGGTAAAAAACTTCATCTTTCCAATCAACTTTGTTATCTTGGATTGTAAGGTTGATTTTATGATTCCTATAATTTTATGGAGATCATTTTTATCCACGAGTAGAGAGTTGGTGGATATAGAAAGAGGTGAGCTTAAGTTCAAGTTGAATAATGAGGAAGTCACATTCAATGTTCATAGAACTATGAAGTACCCAACTAACATAAAGGTGTTTTTGGAAATAAATAGTTTTGATGACCATGGAAACCAACCCTATGGCTACCTCAATGAAGTCTAAGTAATCAAGGTCCTTTCATCGTGATGCACCGTTAAAGCAGGCACTACTTAAGAGACAATCCAAGGTGACTTGTTATTTATGCATTAATGATAATTCATTTAAGTATGATTGGCATCAAATATATGCACCTAAGGTGCCACAGGTATTAACCAAACTCTCTTGCTTTATGGTGGCCTAATGTATTAGGGACAAAACATGCTTATTTGATAGAGGTAGGGCTACTAATGGGTTAAGATGTCCTCTAAGGTTTTTTATTGCTTTGTTGCTTTTCCCAAAGTGAGTTTGCATAGTAGAGAAAACATGTTTAGGATATTGTGTTGTTTATAATTTATGTTAGGTTAATTTTGTTTGACTCGGAGAAAAATGAGGAACCTTGGTGCAGTCAATTTTTTTAGTTTTTATGTTTTTTATGTGTTTGGAAAGATGATACCCTTCCTAAAATTTTTGGGAACTATGTGTTGTGAGTATATGTTATGACCATTGTTGAATCTTTTTATGGCATTAGTATTAGGGACAAGAATTACATCATAACATTGCATGAACCAGATAGGTAGTAGTTGATAATATAATCCTATGCTATGTGTGTGTGAGGTTGTAATACACCGCGTATGGAAGGTTATGTGCATCATACAACTTCACCCTTGGGTTGTACATATAACATATAGGTGGTATGTTGTAGTCGTATGCAAGACAGTTTGGCATGGTGAACTTTCTTTTGTGGGTACGACTTGACCTCTAGAAGTCATCAAGTAGGGTACGAGTAGTATGAAGGTAAATTATAAGTTCATCAGTAAGACTCCCTAAGTTTCTGTCTAGCTTACAAGTAGTGTCTACGAGTCCTAATAAATTATTACGAGTCGTAAGATATGACATGTATCCTGACCAATGAAGGATCCAAGAATCAAGCCTCATGTTTTGATATCCTTATAAGTTACTTGGATATATATTAAGTCCTAATAAACCTTCTAGCTCATGAACAAGTATAAATATTCCTTAGCAATTATCTTGGGATGTATATAACTATAGTCATCTTCAAATGAGCATAACGTCTTTTCTACTAAAAATTTCCAATCTAAAGACATGCCAACAAATAGATAATTGAATTAGATTTCCAACTATAACAATTTTGCTTTAATCCTATATCTGGGTGAAACTTTATGGCCAAATTACTGAAGCACTGTCAAAGCTGCAAGTGGTTAGGACTTCTGATTCTGACTCATAAGAAGACCATATGAGATGATAGGAAAAGTCATATCCACAGTAGTAGGGGTCAAAATCTGGGTTCCAGGTGACAGCTCAAGAAATGACCCGTACCCAGAGCATACGAGTCATAACCTAAAATATTGGGATGGCTTCCAAATGATTTCGAGAAGGTTCCTAAGGGTTTTTTCATCATTTCTACTCTTTAAACTCCCAACCCAAGACATAAAAACTTAAGGCGTTATTTTTCCCACATCCTCAATCACTTAACACGTTTTTTCCTTCTCTCATTATCAAGAATATCAAGAACATCAAGATTAGGGTTCCTCATCCAAAATTCTTCCTTCAAGTCACAAGATTCAAACTTTATTCACAAGTCAAGAAACTTCAGGTATGTAGCTTTTATGAACAAGATTATTCTTTTATCTTTGTGCCCAAAATACATGGTTTTAAGATTGGATTTCTTTATTTTGAATTAGGGTTCATACCCAAATCGCCTTTTTCTTGAATTATGTTATTATCATGAGATTAAAGGCTTTAAGTAAATCAAGGTTACATATATTTTTGTTTTGACTTATAAGATTCATATTGTGATTTAAATTTCCTTATTCTGTCAGGAACTGTTGAAGTGATTCAAGATGATTATTGAGCATGAAGTTTTGTCATGAATTTCTAAGAATTAAAGAATGTGTTATAAAACCTATGTACAAGTATTGAGTTTACAATAAGATTATGGTCTTAAGCTCCATTGATAAGTTTATAAAATGATTTAAAGCAAAGATTAATTTTTTGGTCTTAAGATAAGATTTGAAATCAAAATTTGTTCATCTTGATTATGATTTAAAGTTAAGAGAAGCATAACTGGTTTTCATTCTATAAACGCTTATGCTAGTTTAAGGTGGATTTCCTAAAGTATGAGCGTAGAAGTATTCTGGGAGTAGTATTTAGCACCGAGAAGGGAATGCGGATGAGCGTGTCCTTAATTCCTAGAAACGACGAGCCAATGTAGGTTATCCTTTTGCCAATATGGATGAAGTTTAGTGATCATTTAAGATTTAGATTCTATTCTGATGGAAAGGATAGGACAACTCTCCCAACGTGGGTAAGATGTTAGACTCCATGATAGCTTACATGGTTTATGTCGATTAGAGGAACCTCACAAAAGAAATAAATAATAAGTAAATCTTTTATAACTAAGTCTTATGTATCACAATTATCTTTATGCTTCATTACTCATGTTTACGATTTTGCAGCCTTATTTATTCAAGCTCAAGGTGAGTTATTTACACTTAGCATGCATGATTTGAAAGTATGTATTCAGTTTCTATTTTACTTATGCATTCACCCCTACATACTCAGTACATTCTAGAAGTACTGACCCACATATATGTCCATATGCTGCACTGTCTCATAATGTAGGTACTAGTTGTGGCCCACACATCATAATAAGATAGTTTGCAGCTTCCAATCAGTAGGTGATGAATTCTTTTGATTCGAGGACTCGAGTCAACCATAGTTCAAGTAGCATTTTTTTTATCCAGTCATGTTGATTAGGGATAAATGAGGGTCATGTCCCGGCTACCTACAGTCAGTATTAGTAGAGGTTGCATAGATGGTTGTAATTACTTTTAGTTTTGTTTTGTATAACCAAAGTGTAAATGTCTTTAACAGTTTTGTATTGAACATATTCAATAAAGAAAACTCTTTTTCTTATTTCTTTTAGAATTATGTAACATATTTAGTTTCTCGTGAGCTATTCAAGTATCATGGATAAGCTTATGATCACTTATGGTTCTAAGTACTGTATGATGTTTAGGGGGTAGTCTCTAGGAATTACAAACTTGGTATCAGAGCACAGAGTTCAAGTATCCTAGGGTGTCAATAAAGACGTGTCTAGTAGAGTCTTGTGCAATGGTACATACATGTCTATACTTTTCTTCGAGAGGCTATAGGGTATTTTAGAAATGTTTCCCTTTCTCATGCTCTAGATCATTCTGTAAAGTTGCTCTCTCAAAAACTTTTGCCAATTCATGTGTTAGTACATAGTTCTCTATCTATGACTTATTATCGAGATAACATGATTAATAAGTTCCAATGCCTCCCAATATGAGGCTCTCAAATTTACTATCAGTAATTTTAAAAATCACATAAGGGGCTTCAGAAGAGCTCGCTAGTGTGTTATAAGTCCCTTATGTTGAAAGATTATGTCCTCATCCATATGAATTGTTCATTTAAGATCTAATATGATATGTATTCAAATTTCTCATTAATCCCTCAATACAAATGGTGCTCACTAGAGGAGATAGTATGTACTTGAATTTTTAAATAGAGTTTGCATTTAAGGGATAATATGACTTAGGGTGTTGTGATTCATAAGTAGTAGAACACCTCTGAGTTGGAAATATAGATTTAGAAGTATAGTGATATGAAAGTTAGAGATAGTGACTCGTTAAGAGTAAGTGCGGGACTTATGCATGCTATTGAGTAAGGATTTAGGTAATGCATCTTTGGGTATCACCTAAAGGGGTAGTTAATGTGGTGTAGATTTTATGGTGGAAGGTAGAGAAGGAGTTATTTGTTATGGTGACTTAGAGTATGCTTGAATTGTAAAGGGGGTTCTTGATTGTATTACCTAGTGTTGGAAAAGTATAAGTTATTAATGAAAAGTATTTAGTGGTTGAGTATTGTTAATTTAGTCTTCCCCTGTGGTTGTGAAAAAATTTAGTTTAGTTGAAATGTATAGAGCTATGGAATTAATTTAGGTGTATAGATGGGTAAATATTAATAATGTGTTGAACGACGATGTGCTAATGGATAAGAATAAGATATACCATGTGATTATGATCAATTATTATTATTATGTGGTTCTAGAAGACTAATGTTTCTTGGTGTTTTATTTTATAGCTTTCAAGAGAGAATAGTATGTGAGGGTGTGTTGTTAATTATGTCTTACAATAGACACTATGTCTGAATAGTGGATGATCATCAAGGTAGAAATAATGATTGCTTAGTTAGTGATGCTAGTTATTTCGAAGTGATCTAGTGGGCTATAATAGTGTATGGAAGAGTTTAAGTTCATTTACTCGCAATTAAGTAAGATGTTGTAGGTATGATTTTGAGGTATACCCAAGGTGATATGGGGGTTTCATTATTTTTTAAGATTATTAAGGGTTGTGTGTGTTTAGTAGTACCCTTGAGTTACTAAACAAAAAGAAGGATAGTTATATTGTATATGTTGTTCCTAATAGCTAAGTTAAGGAGTTTTGGATAGATGATATTGAGTATTTTGGTATGATTTTGATTCTCGTGGTTTAGGAAAAAAAGATATAAGTTTAGAAATGTGATACAAATTATACATTTAATGAGGGAGGTTTGTTTGCGAGGGAGAGTGTAAGTCTATGATGATGATTATTAAAGATAGAAAAAGTTAAGGATGGTATATATATGAAGGGATTGTACAAGAATGAAGGCAGTATGTTTTAAATATATTTTATTCGCATTGGTTGAGTATTTTTCTGTAGAAAATTAGAGTGAAGAAATTATGGTTCAGTCCTAAGGATATGGAATAGATCCATAAGCTTAGAAGGTTGGCTTTCTAAGGGGGAGATGTAGTGGTGATGAAAAATTATTTAGATGGGAGAGAGTAAATTTTTCTTGTTGGGGAAAGATTGTTGTATGCTAGTTTTATCTAAGGCAATAAGTTTGAAGGATGACTGAGGGAGATATTTTGATATATGTCATGGCTTGGTGAGAATTCTATGTGTGTTTTATTGGGGATTGTGCATGGGAGTTGTTATTGACAAGAGATATTAGAGAAGATGGGAAAAATTTCCTAGGTAGGTTGTTTGCCTAGAAGTCCATATGTTGTTATAATGATATTCTTGAATATAAAGTTGGTATATAAGTGGATCGGTGCATTGTGTGCTAGTGAATTTCTAGCAAGAGGTTGAATTTAGTTGTTGAAGTGGTAAGAGGAATTATTCTTAAGATGAAAGATGTGAACCATGCATGGGGTATCGAATTCATGGTTTTGACTAAAATTACGATGTTATGTGTTGCACTTTGTAATTTCTAGTTAGGCTTGAACATGGTGAGAGTATGTAGTTCAACTCATACTTTGGCTAGAGTAGTTATATGTACCCATGTGAGGATTATAAGTTGAATCAAATGAGAATGGTATTTAATGGAAAAAATATAGTTAAAAGAGTATTTGAGAAGTGTGGCTAAGCTTGAAAGGTAGAAGTTGCATTTCCTACAGGCTAGTAATTTTATCCTTGCTTATGTTTTATAGGCTTATGTTCCATGTTACAAAGTTACAACCATATTGAGATTTCTTTTTCAGATATCTTATTTAGATCATGCCCAAAATTCCTTGCTCCCTAATATTATTAGAACATCTTGCAAAAAGTATTAAAGAAATACTCCATTTGAGTTTAAACTCTCAGTATGATTCATGATGTATAACCAACAATTCAGTTAACCAATCAAACAGACAAGCTCCTATAGTTTTAATCTCTCTATCTAGTCTTACTATCTGAAGTTTCATGAGTGTGGCCATTTCGTCAAGTGAAATATTCACATTCTTGAAAATTATGAAATTAACTCAGTCCAAGCATCATGCATCAGTTTCAGGTTCAGATATTAAGTGATTATTCAGCTCATAAGTGTTCCGTACAACATCTCATCTTTTACTTAGTATTTCAACCATATCAGTATTATTTGGGGACTAATAATTCAAAGGGGGGATAATGTAATACCCCGTGTTTTGAAGATTCTATGCAACATACGACTTCTCCGTTGAGTCATGCATACAATATATGAGTGGTATGTTATAGTCGTATGCAAGACAATGTGGCATGGTGAACATTCGTTTGTGGGTATGACTTTACCTCTAGAAGTCATCAAGTATGGTACGAGTAGTATGAAGGTAAATCGTAAGTTCATCAATATAGACTCCCTAAGTTTCTGTCTAGCTTACGAGTAGTGGCTACAAATCGTAATGACTTGTTATAAGTCGTAAGATATGACTCGTATCCTGATAATTAAAGGATCCAAGAATCAAGCCTTATTTTTTGAATCCTTATAAGTTACTTGGATATATATTAAGTCCTCAAATAGATCATAGCTCATGAGCATGTCAAAATATTCCTTAGCGATTAAATTCTTGGGATGTATATAACTATTGTCATATTCAAATGATAACAACATATGTTATAATAAATATTTCTGATCTCAAAATATACCAATGTATAGACAATTGAATTAGCTTTCCAATGATACCAATTTTGCCTTAATCTGATATCGGTGTGAAAAGTTATGGCCAAATTACTGAAGCACTATCAAAGTTACCTGTGGTTATGACTCCTAATGCCGACTCATAAGCAGACCTTATGAGATGACAGGAAAAGTCGTATCCACGGAAGTAGGGGTAAAAATTTGGGTTCCTGGTGATGACGCAATACACGACCCATATCCAGAACATACGAGTCATAACCTAAAACGTCGGGACGACTTCCAAACGATTTTCGGAAGGTTCCTAAGGTTTTTTTGATCATTTCTCCACTTTAAACTCCCATCCCACAACTTAAAAACATAAGAAGGAATTATTCTCCCCCTATCCTCAATCACTTAACATGTTCTTTCCTCCTCTCATTATCAAGAATATCAAGAACATCAAGATTAGGGTTCCTTACCCAAAATTCATCCTTCAAGTCCCAAGATTCAAACTTTCTTCACAAGCCAAGAAACTTTGGGTATTTGGAGTTTATAAACATGGTTATTCTTTCATCCTTGTGCCCAAAATACATGGTTTTAAGATTGAATTTCTTTATTTTAAATTAGGGTTCATACCCAAATTGCCAACTTCTTGAATTATGCTATTGCCGTGATATTAAAGGCTTAAGTGTTTTGACTTATAAGATTCGTATTGTGATTTAAATTTCCTTATTCTGACTGGAATTTTTGAAGTGTTTCAAGATTATTATTGAGCATGAAGTTTTGTCACGAGTTTCCAAGAATTTAAGAATGTGTTATACGCCCTATGTACAAGTATTGAGTTTACAGTAAGATTATGCTCTTAAGCTTCATTGATAAGTTTATACTATGATTTAAAGCAAAGATGGATCTTTTTATCTTAATATAAGAAATGAAATCCACATTTGTTCATCTTGATTATGTGACATGACCCGACCTAGGGCCTTGTCGTAATGGGCATCCCAAGTCCGATCGGGATTGGAGACCACCCTCGTTACCCAACCCAACCTCCAGTCTCCTACCCTGAGTTGGATGAATTTCAAACATATAACAAGATAGTGTAATTGTTCATATCAAGACACTGGTATAGGTCTATAACCGAGACCGAACCAATCGAGTCCAACTGCCCAAACCCATCCGATAACCAAACCAAACTCGATCAACCATCTAATAACTATACCAAGTTCCATAACATAACATAAAGGGATGGAACAACCAAAAATCCCATCAACCGGTGTTAGCCCTAATACCAATACCAATACTAAGGCAAACATCAATTCCGATCTAACCCATACCAACCCATTGTAGTTCCACGAAAGCCTTTAACCAAAAGAATATCAAAATCTGGTTGGGACATACCCCCAACCATAGAATAAACAAATATCCATAAATAAACCTAAGTATAAAATAACATCCATCAAATGGATCCTTCTGGAAAAATGGAAGATCACCACTTCAATCCAAAATCTGACCTCAAATGTTGAATGCTATGCAGGAGGAGTAGAATTATCAGTTCCTGCATTGTGTGATGATATAGCCGCTCGAAGATGGGCTAGCGGGTCAATAGTAGCATGAACTTAGGATAAGGATAAAATAATGACATTTAACAAAACCAAGTAAACCATCCATATGCATATAAACCATACACACACACATACGCACACACATATATAAATATATATATATATAATGTCGGGAAAGGGAACCGGGTTTAGCATGGATTTGAAATGATTTACCTGGGTGTCTGTAGTTTAACCATACTTAACCACCCACGGGGTATATAGGTCCAGTGTAACCCACTGAACAGGCCCCGATGTGTGTAGTCGTATGAACCGAAGATACCATAAGATAAAGGGATCCCCAAGTACCCTCACACTCCATGATACATAAGAACAATGTACTTAGAGGATTCTTGTGTACCTCATAGTATATTAAAAGAGTCGCAATGCCTTACCTCTCATGTCATCAAGCACGAGTTTCCAATGTTCATTTGTTGAACTCCTACCTTCATGGTTAGCTATCACACCCCGCCATTATTGCCCAATTAAAACCATTTCCAACCAACCGAACCATTGTTATTAACTGAGGCTATACATAGTGGTATTTTCATACTGACTATAAATTGCAAGTATTGTCCTTAGACAAACCTTTTTATGGTAAAGGGATTCCCGTGTACCCATTTACCAAGTTAACTTGAGGGAGACCCATGTACCCCACAAGTGTTCCATTTTTATAATTACTTGGGGGATTCCATTAAACCCCACAAGAATGATTGTTTAACCAAAAACCATTCCATTTAACCATTCCAAATCATTTAAACCATTTAGGGTTCCATTACCAAGTTTAAACCATGCATAATTCCATTAAAATCCAACAATGTAGTAAAAACATTCTGATCGGTATTTTATCAAACATATTGGGGGCATAGTATTTCCAAAACCAATGCTAATTATGAAACAACCATTCCCAACCAAAAAATTATCCAAAACTACCATTAAAGCATATAAAAGAATAATTAAAACATGGGAAAACCATAACCAAGAACTTATAACCAAAACCCCCATATTATATTTGAAAACCAAAAAACGTACAATAATCATGCCATGAAAACTTTTTATCAAACCATACCTTCAGTTGGAACTAACAATGAGGGAAGAGAACATGCCTTAAACCAAGAAGATGATGGATAAAAACCACTAACAAGAGCCCCAAATAAATCCTCGAGATGAAACCCTATCCTTCCTTTACCCAAAAGCCTTAGAGAGAATTGTAGAGTGTTTAAGAGAAGTTTCTAAGTGTTAATGAATAGAATAATAGGTAAAATAACCTCTAAATAGGAATATAAGTCATGGGGACTTATTAGGTTAAGTGGGGAAATGTCCAGATTTCCCATACATATACTCCCAAAATTCCTGTTAGGTTGGTTCAACTATCCATACCGGTTGTACCCTCCAATACGAGTCATACCCACCGCTCGTACCCAAGGCTATATCCATTGGACCCAACACTATCCAAGGTATGAATAACCCCAAACCATGTCGTATCTAACTATAATACTAGTACCCTCAACCCGTACCCCTGGAGAATAGAATCCCAAGAGAATTGAACACTGTCCAGCTTACGAGTCCATGGTAAGACTCGTACCCTAGCTAACGACTCTTGGTAAGCCTTTTGTACTCAAATCCAACATAAGTTACCAAGTCTAAGATTAAATAAAGTAACCAAACAACCTGTATCCATCTATATGACTCGTACCAAACAAATCGTACCCATTCCAGAAACTAAATCCACCCCACCAACCAACACTAGTCAGCATACGACTAACTCATAACACTTGTATACCAGTGTACAAATCATTTCCCCTATTCATATCTTATCCATAGTCCACAAATACAGGAAATTTTCTAAGTCCAAAAACCTAGGGTGTTTCAGTCACCCCGACTAGGAACATTCGTTCCCGAATGATGGACAAGGTAGGGTTACCATAAGTACGATTCATTTGCATTATCAAATATCAATCCAACCTTTAACCATGTTAATAAAGATGAAAATATATTAATCTTTCCTTTAACAAACTCAGAAAATAAAGATGTGTTCTATAATACATACTTTCTGGGCAAATATCCAGAGAAGAGAACAAATGTGGATACTTAGACTTCATGTCCGCTTCCACTTCCCATGTAGCCTCTTCCACCTTATGGTTCCACCATAGAACCTTAAACAAGGCCACATCCTTGGTCCATAACCGACAAACCTACCTATCCAGTATCTCAACCAGGACCTCTTTATACGATAAAGAATTTGAAATACCTAACCCTTCCAAAGGAACAAATGAAGAAGGATCACGAAGACATTCCTCAACATGGACATATGAAATATCGGATGAATGGATCTCAAACTAGAAGCCAACACCAATTCATAAGAAACATTACCAACCCTCTATAAAATTGCATAAGGAACAACATATCGGGGATTGAGCTACCCCTTCTTTCAAAAATGCATTACTCCCTTCATAGGAGACATCTTGAGGAACACTCTATTCCCAACCTCAAATTCCAAGTTTTACGTATAACATCCGCATAGGACTTTTGGTGACTTTGTGTAACCTTAAGCCTATCTCAAATCACCTTCACCCTTTTCTATAGCCTAATGAACCAAATCCAGACCAAACATGTCCACCGCACTAAGCTCAAACTAACCATTAGAAGATCTACACCTCCTACGATACAATAACTTAAAAGAGGACATACCACTACTAGAAGGATAGCTATTGTTGTAAGCAAACTCTACCAAAGGTAAATGCTCGGCATAATTACCACCATAGCTAATTTTTCACGACCCGAGCTACCCCCTAGTCGCGATAATAGTGCTTACGGTCACAAGTGACCACAAGCTAACCCATGAGCTGGTACATGCTGGGAGCATTCAATAAAATAGTAATAAAATGACATACGCTAAAAATCCTCTGATAATATAATATAAATATAGAATATTGAAATGCAAAATACTAAAATTTTTGAAACTACTGATAAAACCTGAAAGTAACTGACTGACTGTCTAGCTGATTGTTTGATTTGCTTGAATGTCTATAAGTTTTTTGAGAAGTTGATGGGATAGACCACCAACTAAACCTTACTCACTAAACATAAGAAAGTACTAGAGTATCTGAAATACAAATCATGACCTTGATGGATGAGGACTCACCACTACTGCGGTTCAATGTCGCTGAGCTTTCTAGTAGTGATTGGGAAACTGAGTATTCAAACCTATGTTATAAGACAATATAGCACAAAGAAAAGTATGTGGTCAGTACTTTGAAAGTATTGGTATATGATATGAGGACTGGCTAAAATGTATGGGAATAACTGAACATAAATGCATGATCATATAAGATTTATGAATGCAAGACTAAGTATAAATATGTTTTTGAAATAATCTGTAAACTAAATAATTGAAATCTGTATAACTGAATAACTAAGGTTCTGGACACTTGGTCAAGGAAATCTAAATTAAAATATTATGAATATTGTATTGAGAGTGTGGGAGGTATCATGTAACCGACTTGCCAAAATTTGACCTCATCGGGGTCCAACCTGTAACCCCAGTTGGAAGAGTGTCAGTACCGCTCCATAGGTACTAACACTGGCTATGTGGATCCACTAATCTGATTTCCTGAAGGACTACGAAGTCAGTCCTAAACTGGTGGGTGACTCCTAAGAAAGTGTCATTCCTGAACTGGTGGGTGACCTCTCATAATCCTATGCTAGATACATAGTTCTAGAACTTAGGGACTGCTACTAAGGACCCAGTCCTAACTGGTGGGTGAGCCCCAATTGCTAGGTTCACTCGATGATAAATCCTAATCCCAACTAAACTAACACTGGTATTGAACTGAGATGAATTAGATACAACTGAACATACAACTGACATTGCTCATCATAGTCTGATTATAACAACTGACTGAATGATAATACTCATAGTTCAACTAAAATCATTTATGAGACACTGAAATCATGTAAAATAACTAGGTATTGAGAGTTCATAACCCACTAGTACTGAATCATTATAAAATATAATATCAAACTTGATATACTGTAGCTTGAAATCACAATTCAAAGAACAAAAATATGGGCATTTTATAAAACATGTAATAATCATAAACTTGGACATCGGAATACCTTAAACATGAGGAAAACAACATGATTACATAGCTAAATTCATAACTTGAGGGTTAATTCTAAATTCAATGGATCATGACATGGGAATTGCAACACTTGAAGCATGATATGACTCATTCTACTTGAAAGCCCTTGTAACCATAATTTGAAATTAAATTAATTAACAATATTTTCATGGATTTATTTCATCAAGAACAGGTATAAACTCATAAAGTAAACCAAATGAGAAATTTGGGCTCTATGGTGAAAGGGACCCATGGATGAACATCCCACATACCTCACTAGAAGTATTCTTGCAGATTCCTTGAGAAATTCTTTAACTTGAAGCTTGAGTTCCTTGATTTATTGTGAAAGAGTTAGGGTTTGTTCTTGGGAAGAAAAAAGATTTTTCTTTGGAGGATTTGTGAGTAAAACGGAAGAAATGCTCCTTAGGAGTCCCAAATTCATGTTATGGATGAGTTGGGTGAAGGGAATTGACCCAAACACCCATAAATTGTCAAGAACAATGTTGGACAGAATAGGAAGGGGGTTACACAGGTCCTGTAGCAGTAGACTAGGTCAGGCGGTGCCTATCTTTGAGCGATATATTAGAGGGGGTAGCGTTCTCCTTACCCCGACAGACAGGGGGAGGCGCCCACTTATCCTGGTGGTACTACTAGTTTGATTTTCAAAACACACCCCTACTCTCGTTCGAAAAATTTGAAACTCACCTGAGATATACTTTCTACAACCTCGATTATAAATCAACTCAAAAATCATCATCCTGAAGTTGAGAAGTTTAAAAATAAAATCATCAAATTTTAGGGGTCTTGAAAATGACTAAGTCCTCAACACCTAGTAAAATTTCCAAATCTTGGACCCCTTAACATACAACTGTGAGCTGAATTGAGCTAAGATTAATCTTGGCATTCTAATATCTCCTCTTTGAGAACATTCATCCTCGAATAAGACTGGTTAGAATGAGAGTACTTTACTAAGGTAACTAGGATCACATACTGAACATACATGACTTGGAACATGATTACACAACTAAGTTTGAATCATGATCCATGAATTGAACTAATTTTTTTAATGCATGTAATGACATAGAAATAGTTACATAGCTAAAACTGAGTACGGGACAGAGTCAATCTAAGGAAGAATTGTTTCCTCAAGCTAAATCTGAGTTTTCGGAGTAAAGATGAGGATACTTGGTTTGCATATCTGCTTCTTCTTCCCAAGTAGCCCCCTCAGCAAACTGATTTCACCAAAGAACTTTAACCAAGGGAACTTTTTTGTTCCTTAGTCTACGGATCTGACGATCAAAGATCTCAATTGGAACTTCTTCTTAAGAAAGACTAACCTTAATATCCATATCTTCTAAAGGAATAACTATAGTTGAATCACCAATACATTTCCTTAACAAAGAAACATGAAATACCGGATGTACTGATGCTAAATCTGTAGACAACTCTAGCTTATAAGCTACTTTCCCCAAATAACTCAAGCTTCTATGTGGGCTAACATAACGGGGGATGAGTTTCCCCTTCTTTCCAAATCTCTTTATTCCTTTTATAGGTGAAATCTCCAAATGGACCAAATCACCAACCTTAAACTCAAGATCCCTTCTCCTCACATCTTCATAAGATTTTTTATTGCTTTGGGTTGTCTTCAACCTCTCCTGTATCAACTGAACTTTCTCCATCACATCAAACACTGCATCTAGCCTTATCAAAGAAACTTCACCTACCTTAAACCACCCAATAGGATATTTATATCTCCTTCCGTAGAGAGCCTCAAATGAAGCAATTTGAATACTAGAGTGATAACTATTATTGTAAGCAAACTCAATCAAAGGTAAGTGGTCATCCCAACTACCTTTAAAGTCAATAACACAGTCCCTCAACATGTCCTCTAAGGTCTCAATGGTCCTCTCTTCCTACCTATCTGTCTGAGGATAAAAAGTTGTACTGAGATAAACTTGAGTACCATGACCCTTTTGAAAAGCCTTTCAAAAACGAGAGGAAAATTAAGTACCTCTATCTGAAATGATAGACAAAAAAATCTCATACAATTTACCCAACTCCCAAATGTAAAGCCTGGCATAATCCTCAGCTAAGTACGAAGTATGAACTAGCAAAAAATGAGTTGATTTGTTCCTTCTATCTACAATGACTTATATCAAATCATGCCGATGATGCGTATGAAGAAACCCTATCACAAAATCCATGTTCACTACTTCCTACTTCTAAAAGGAGATACTGAACTCCTACAATACTCTACTAGGCCTTTGGTGCTCGACCTTGACTTGTTGACAATTTAGGCACTTAGCCATAAACTTTGCAATATTCGTCTTCATACCACTTCACCAATAGATTTCCCACAAATTACGGTACATTTTAGTAGCTCCTGGACGGATAGAGTAACGCACACATGCGCTTCTGTAAGTATTTGTTGTCTCAAATCATCAACACACAAAACACATAACCTTCCCTGACAATGAAGCACACCATTTCCCCCTTGGGAGAAATCCTCTACCTTCTAATCTCTAACTACCTCCATCAGCTTAACCAAACAAAGATCCCTATCTTGATTTTCTTTCACTTTGGCAACCAATGAAGATTTCTAAAAATTCTGAACCCATACACTACCTTCAGTTGAAAAAACCAACCAAACGCCTAATCTAGCAAGATGATGAACCTCACTAACTAACTTCTTCTTATCCTCCTCAACATGAGCCACACTGCCCATATACAATCTGCTGAGGGCATCTATCACTACATTAGCCTTGCTCGAATGATACAACATACTTATATCATAATTTTTTAACAACTCAAGCCACCTTCTATAATAAAGATTAAGATATCTCTATATAAACACATACTGTAAACTCTTATGGTCAGTGAACACATAAACATGAACCCCATGGGTAGGATAATTCTTTCCATTGAGTTTAAGATATCTAGAGACGTAGTCTATGACCTTACCTATCTGCATCAATACACAACAAGGACTAACTCTGGAAGTATCACAGTAAACTACAAACCCGTTTGTTCTATCTAGCAAAGTCAAGACTGGAGTGAAATTGAGTCGAGTCTTCAACTCCTGAAAACTCTTCTCACAAGAATCTGACCACTGAAATTTGACTTTCTTCTAAGTCAATTGAGACATGGGGGATTTAATAGAAGAAAACCCTTCAACAAACCTCCTGTAGTAGCCAACCAAACCTAAGAAACTCCTGATATCTAATAGAGAGATAGGTCTGGCCCAGTTCCTCACTTCTTTGATCTTTTGAGGGTTAACTCTAATGCCATCACTAGAAATAATATGGCCAAGGAAAGCCATTGATCTTATCACAAATTCACACTTACTGAAGTTGGAAAACAACTGATGTGCTCTAAGGGTCTGCAACACAATTCTCTGATGGTTTGCATGATCATTCTCACTATATCAATAGACAAGGATATCATCAATGAAGGCTATTACGAACATGTCCAGGTACTGCTTGAACACCTTGTTCACCAAGTCCATAAAAGTTGCAGAGAAATTCATTAGTTCAAAAGACATAACTAAGAATTTAAAATGACCATACCGAGTTCTAAAAGTTGTCTTTGAAATGTCACATTCTCTGACTCTAAGCTAATGATAGGATCTGAGGTCTATCTTAGAGAAATAGTTAGCACCCTGAATTTGGTCAAACAAGTCATCAATTCTGGGGAGAAGATACTTATTCATGATTGTGACTTTGTTTAACTGACGGTAATTGATGCACATTCTGATAGAACCATCATTTTTATGCTTGAAAACGACTGCAGCGCCCCATGGGGAAACACTAGACCTGATGAAACCTTTGTCTAAGAGATCTTTTAACTGCTTTTTCAACTTCTTAAGATCATCTAGAGCCATTCTGTAGGGTGGAATAGAGATATGTAGGGTATCTTGAAGGAGATCTATTCCGAATTCAATTTCCCTTTTGGAAGAAACTCCATGAAGATCTTCAGGGAACAATCTAGAAATTCCTGCATTGTTAAAATTGACTCGAGACTCAGAGTCTCAGAACTAGAGTCTTTGACTCGAAGAAGATGGTAAACACACCTTTTACATATCATCGTTCTTGCTTAAAACCATGAAACAAACTGACCCCTAAATACTGAGGTACTACCCCTCAATTTAATGACTAGTTCATTCGAAAACCAAAACTAAACGACTCTATTTCTGCAATCAACAGAGGTATAACGTGAGTGGAGCTAATCTATACCGAGAATGACATCAAACCGTCATTTGTAACTCTAGAAGATCAAATAAGTTAACTTTCTGAGATACTATGACCAGGCAGTTCCTGTATACCCGCCTAGCTACAATAGAGCTACCTACTAGAGTAGACACTGAGAAAGGTTCTGCTAAACTTTCGGGACTGAAAAAGAAGTCTACTGCTATGTAGGGAATCACAAAGGAAAGTGAAGCTCCGTGTGGGTCTAATAAAGCATAAATATGAAGATGGAAAACCTGTGACATACCAATAACCACATTAGGAGAACTCTCTTGATCATGTTGACCTTGGAGTGAATATAGCCTATTATGACGCTGCCCACTGGTTGCGCTGGAAATGGCACCCATCTGATTCGGGCGACCTACTAGAGCTGATGAAAGATTAAACTGGCTGTGTTGGCACAATTCTTATACCCTCCGAGTTAGAATCTTTAACCCGAACTAACTGATAAAGAGACCCTTTGGATATTAATCTCCGAGGGAACCTTGTGCCTAAAAATTATCACCACCTTACTGACTCATATCACCCGACTATTTTGCGTAAAGAGGATTAGCAGTAGAGAAGAAACCAAAACTCCCCTACTTTTTCTTCGAACACTTACCGCCATCTCGAACACCCTGCTTAAAAAACCTGCTCGTCTTATCCTTTCTTTCCCTAAACTCATCCTTCTTTCTCTTTTCATCCTCTATCTACTACATATGGACAAGCAACATTGAAATATCCATATCCTTAATCAGCAAAGCAGTCTTGCTTTCAAGGATCTAATCCTAAGACAATCCAGAAGTGAACTTTCTCATCATTTCTCTCATATCAGCCACCAAATCCGGAGCATGCCTTGATAGCTGATGAAACTTCAAGATATATTCCTTGACAGACATCCTTCCCTATTCAGATTCATAAACTCCTCCATCTTCACTTCCCTTAACTCCTGAGGAAAAAAGTGATTTAGAAAAGCATTAGAAAAGGCCTCTCATAAGGAAAACTCCTTAATGTCACCTCTATCACTATCCAACTCCTCGTACTATTGGTACGCAATATTCTTGAGCTAATAAGTTGCAAAGTTTACCATATTTATAACCTGCACCACCCTTAGTATCTTCTCCATTTCATTCAAGAAAACCTGAGGAATCATCCTTCACCTTCACTTCAGTAAAAGTAGGAGGATATATCTTCATAAATTGGCCAACCCTTATCGCCTCAACAGATAAAACACTATATCCATCCTCCTCATCCTGAGTAGCAACCAACTGACCAATAGTATGAATCGATTGATGAAATTCTACATTAGTCACCTCACCCTAAGGAGGACTAGTAACAACTAGGGAACACAAGAACAATCAAGGATAGGACCCTGAGATCATGTGCAAACTCCAAGTGTAGGGTGTACTCAATCAACGTCGTCCTCAAATAGGACAAAAGGATTTCCTTGTGTTCCAGATCTATTGTACAAGATCTAAAAACCAAACAAACAAGGATTTAAGAAAATTCCAGGACTTAGACTCCATGCTTGGAAAAAAAATACTAAGAAAGTAATACATTCCTAAATTCTATGTAGCCTTTCTTAAGAGTATAACGCGCTACACACCCCTAAAAGGGACTCTACTAGACACAACTTTGTGGACTCCTAAATTACTATGAACCTATAGCACTGATACCAACTTGACATGACCCAACTCGAGGACTTATTATAATGGGCGTCCCAAGTTCGACTAGGACCGGAGACCACCCCCGTTACCCAACCCAACCTTCAGTTTCCTGCCATTAGTTTGTTGAATTTCAAACATTAACAAAAGAGCATAATTGTCCATATAAGGACTCTGGAATCGATGTATAATTGAAACCGGCCCAACCGAGTCCAATCGCCTAAACCCATCCGATAACAAACCAAACCATAAATCGATCAACCATATAATAACCAAACCAAGTTCCATAACATAACATAAAGGTATAGAACAACTAACAATCCCATCAAATGGTGTTAGCCCCAATACCAATACCACTACAAAGGCTAACACCAATATCGATCCTACCCATACGAACCCATAGTAGTTCCATAAAATCCTCTACCAAAAAGAATACCAAAATCAAATGGGGATATGCCCTCAACTATAGAAGAAACTAATATCCATAAATTAACCAAAGTATGAAATAACTTCCATGAAATGGAGACTTTCGGAAATATGGAAGCTCACCACTTCAATCCAAAAGTTAACCTCGAATGTCCGAATGCTAAGTAGAAGGATTAGAATGGTCGGTTCTTTCATTATGTAGGGATATAGCCTCTGGAAGATGGGTTAGCGGGTGAACACTAGCATGAACTTAGGATAAGGATAAAATAATGTCATTTAAAAAAACCAAGTAAACCATCCAAATGCATTCAAACCAAATATACATACATACATACATACTTGTATATATATATATAACCATGTTGGGAAAGGAAATCGGGTTTAGCATGCATTTAAAACCATTTACCTAGGTAACTGTTGCTTAATCATCCTTAACCACCAATGGTCTATATGGGTCTAGAGTAACCCCCTGAATGGTCCCTGATGCATGAAGCAAAATGAATCGGAGATACCTAAGATAAAGGGATTCCCAAGTACCCTCATATTCCATGATACATGTGTACAATGTACTTAGAGAATTCCCATGTACCTCCTAGTATAATAAAATGGTCGCCATACCCTACCCTTCCTGTCGTCAAACCTGAGTTTCTAGTGTTCATTCGTTGAACTCCCACCTTCAAGGTTATTTATAACACCCCTCCATTATTTCCCAATTAAAACCATTTTCAGCCAACCAAATCATTGTTATTAAATGAGGCTATACATAGTGGTATCGCCATACCGACTATAACTTACAAGTATTGTCCTTAGCCAAACCTTTTTAAGTTAAAGGGATTCTCGTGTACCCATTTACCAAGTTAACTTGGGGGAGTCCTATGTAACCCACAAGTGTTCCATTTTTATGATTACTTAGGGGATTTTATTTGTAATGCCCCGAGTCTGCACCCCAGATGACACACGGTGCTTATCCATTTACTTTGGCCTATTGTCCTTCTCATATCCCTATAGTGGTACTTGTTGTTGATTTTATTTTGGTACCGCCTACTTTTTATGTTAATCATTATATTACTATTGTTATTATTGTTATTATTTATTGTTGATTGATCCTTGCTTGGTATACGTATAGACGATTAGTATTTAGTTAGAATTTCCTTCCTCGTGGTTCTTATTTGTTGGCTTGTGCAACTAGATTGGTTGGATGATTTCCCTCTCATAGTTAGGTGAGATTGATATTTTCCTCTTCTGTTAGGGTATTCTAGATCAATTGTGGAGTAGATTATGGCAGTGAAGATTAAGTTGACCTTCTGAGGTTTTATTATGTTTCTAGAGTTGGAAATATAGTTATATTTCCTATTCTCGAGTTTGAGATTTTTTGGACTTGCCTCCTGGGTTATGGAGGCCTTAGCATCGGCTACCCTCTCTATGTAAACTATTTTTTAGGTTGACTAGTTTGGGGATTGTTCTCCTGGTTAGCCAATTTATCGCTCGATAGTGGTTTTGATGTTGATGTTCAGAGGTCTTTGATTTATTTTTCAAGCTTGTTGGGTTCTTCTCCTGGTGATTATTCTTTCTTGGTATTGGAGTAGATTTAGATACTCCGTTCTTCCCATGATGAGGTTTTTATTTTAGTGGAGTTAAAGAGTTTGAGATATATGATCTTTCCTGTAACCATTTCCTAAGTTGGTGATTTGGGTATTCATTGTCGAGGTGGATTAGTGTATTGATTAGTTTCTGACTAAAGTTGCATTTCTCCAAGTTTTTAGAGATTTAGTTATCTCAACTACGATTTGTGACTTTGGTGATTTCTTACTGATGCCTTGGTGGTTCGTTCTCTCTAGTGGATATAAATTTGGTTTCTTGTGTTTTCAGCCTGTGATTTATCCCCTATTGTGAATTTCGTTCTTCAACTCTATTTTGATTTTTGTTCGACATGATTCATTAAGGATATGTGTTATTCGGATAGTAAGGTCGATATGAGTATTTGTCCTTAGTTTAAGCTTCTTGGGTCAATTCAGATTTGACGACTTGGAATGGCGATTTGGAGGTTATGTTAGATTCAGAGTAAGGAGTCTTACCTATCTTCTAGTTTCATTTGGGTAGTTTAGTTTGAGCAATTCATCTTTGGTGTCGAGAATTTAGTTTGGATTTGTAGAGTTTGGGTGCAACCTTCATTTTTATATTTGCCTTAGTAGGGATTTCATCTATAGGATGGCTAAGGCTACTCCATGGTTGCTTGTTCAGAATTCTTCCGTTCATATGGACCATGGTATTTAGGTATTCAAATAATAGTCCATTGGCAAGGTATTCATTCCTTTAGCTTTGACCTTGGGTTCCAGTTATCATTGGGATTTTTGGATGATTAACTCAATAGGAGTGGTATGCTTGAGTTGGATTGAACATGGCTTAATCCCTAGTTGGTGGAATACCTTGTAGCAGATCGTTCCATGGTGTATGTGTGTTTTGGACTCCTGTATTTCAGTATTAATGTTCTTCCAAATCAGTTATAACATTGGCACAGATCGCAGACCTTAGTTATCTCTAATTGTATGCCCAGGTAGCGCCTTATAGACTTATTCTCATGGTTACAATTTTGGATTTTTTAGGGTATCAACTTCATTTTTGTGAGGTTAGCATCATGGATTTGAATGGCCAAGATCGGGTGACCTTCTTCTTAGCTTAGAGTTAATAGCAGTTTTAGAGAGGCAAAATAAGGTTATTATTGGATATGGAATTGCTACATGACTCCTGCCATAGTTTTTCTTTGTCTTGGATTAGTTTTCATTTGATTGTGCTAGGATCGGTGTGGTATCAGTGTGTCGTGGTTTGGATTTGTGTGAAACAGCCTTTTTCAGTTCAGTTGGAGGTCAATCAGTGGTTGAGGTTGAGTTTGGTTGTTTGAGGGTTGAAGTAAGGAAGTTGGAGTGAAAAGGGATACTTGTGGGAAAATACCTTGGAAGTGTTGTCTCTTCTAAGAGGTTATCTTGAGAGTTGTGCTCGGAGCATACGGGGCCCAGTACCTCAACCATTTGAGTTTTTGTGATTCTTCTATCAATTTTACTTTAGCGGATAAAAGTTATTTTAGTAGTGGATATTGTAATGACCCTCTAGGTCATTTCCTTGATTTGCATGCACTTTTGGTATTTTGTGGCACCCCACAACAGCTATAGGTCATTTATGACTTGTCAGAACTATCGATTCAGTTATCGAATAGTTTATTTGGATTTTAGGCTCATTTACCTATTTTAGAGCTTTTGTTATTTAGGATTTGGTTTCAAACCAAAAATCCTAGTAGACGACATCAGATGTGAATTCCAACAACTCCATCAGCTTAGGGACATTGATTTTAGGCTAAGGGGACCCTTGGTTCAGGTACCAAGGCTTACAAACTCATTTTAGGCTATTGGGTAGATTATGTGAAAAATAGAACTATAGGTATGTGCCCTACACTTAGTCAAAATGATCTTGGATGAAAGTTTTGATGGTTCCATTGAGTTCGGAATGTCAAATTTGGTATGGTAGCATATTTTGTTTTCACGTATGGGGTTCTAAATAAATCAAAAGCACTCGGACGACGTCCGTTTTGGACTTGGCAAAAATCTGGTGCATGGCACTTGATAGGACCACTTAAGCACCTACTAGGCCTCTTTAACGCGAAGAACATTAGCGCCTATGTGTCACTTTCATGGGCCTGTCCCATTGGCAGTGGTGCGCTCCAGCACCCAATGGTCGCTAAATCGGTGCTCTCTTTAGCGCCATAGTGACCTTTTTAGCGGAACCCATGACTTTCCGCTAGGCCTCTAAAGGATTCGAGATGCCTCTTTAGCGATAGGCACTTTAGCACCCCGGTGTTTGCTTTAGTGGCACCTTTAGCCCTTTTTATCTCATTTTTCCAAGCCAATATTTCACCACTTCTTCCATTATTTTTACACCAAATTGAGAGATCAAAGAGAAGAAAAGTTGGAAATCATCCATAGAATCTAAGGTAAGCTATCCTAACTCTCCTTGGTCATTTCACATTAATTTTCCCTTCAATGTCAATCATAATTCATAGTAAAATTCTTGGAAATTAGGTCTTGAATTACTAAATTCTAAGGGTTGATTTGAGACCCGATTTATGCTCCATTTGTGCTCAACTTTTTAGCACACATTCCTTATCATTCGAGGGACTTTGTGATGAATTCAATTTTGGATTTCATTTGCAGGCCCCGCGAGCCCGTTCTTGACCCAAAATTTGACCCGACCCTTAATATAGCAATATGGATCTCATTTTACTCATAACAATGTGTAGATTACTATTTTGATAGCGTGATATAATTTTGAGATCCTGGAGCGAAGGTGGATGATTTATAGGAAATTCGAGTATTTGCGGTTCGGCATCGAGGTAGGCTTCTATCTACACTTCTTCCTAAGATGGTGTTTTATATATGTTTCATGATAGGCAGGGATGTTAGGATGTGATGTTTTGTAAAACACCGTGACTCGACCTAAATTATGAATTTGGGGTCTAGAAGGGCATTTGACCCTTAAGGTGAAATACTTATTACACTTCTATGATCTTAGTACCCTTGGTAGCTAGTATGTTAGGCATAGTTGATACTAATAAGTATTTAGTTTAATGTATAATGAGTTACTCGGTGGACTGTAATGGTTTTACCAAATTATGATGCTATGGTTATGTTAGCTATATATTATTGGGCCTAAGGTCGTGATTATGATATGGATTGGATTCCGAGAAGTGTTTTACCCTTGAAAAGGAAATGGTTGTAGTTTATAGTCATATTAATTCTTATAATCGTATTGTTTGGATACTAGTGATGGCATGCATAGATTCGGTACATTCATGAACACTTAGATAGTAAATAGTACGATTCCAACAAAAAATATGATTTCGTTACTCTTTTTCCTAGAACGGGATTTATCCCCACTTTTCACTTTCAAAATGGATTTCTTCATAATGGGAATCATACCATCAGAATTAGTAACTTATAAGCCATAAAGACTAAAAATGATGTTTTAGAGATTTGATCGAGATAGATTTTGATCCACAATTTTGCTACTGCCATTTACCTCAATTGAGAGAGATTCAAACACTTTTTGTACTTTTATAATGATTTATTCCTAGAGGGAAAACCTGTGTGGAGTTTGAAAGCTAAAGGATGTTTTACAGTTAGTTCTGCTTGGCAATATATCAGAAACAAGAGTCTTGTGAATAATACATACAAGTGTCTATAGATAAAGGGGCTGCCTTTCAAAATCTATTTCTTTATATGGAGATTGTGGAAAAGTAGAGCTCCAGTGGATGTTAATGTAAGAAGATGGGGACTGAAAGGTCCATCCAAATGTTGGTGTTGTGACCAACCTGAAGTGGAGACAATGGCTCATGTATTCAGAGGATCATTTTATGCTAACAGGACTTGGTCCTACTTTTCTTCTTTTGTAGGTATACCTATTCAAAATCTAACACTAAGAATTACTGTTACTAAGTGGTGCGAGGCAGAAGTCAAGCAGAGAGAAAATCCATACTTTCAAGTAATACCAAGCATTATTCTATGGGAATTATGGAGGAGAAGGAATTGTAAAAAGCATGACAATAAGTCAACTACTGGTCTGAGGATAATTTACTACATTACAAGGAATCTGAGGTTGTTACTAAAGGTCAGAAAACCAAATGTTGAGTTTCTTATTGAATGGCCAGGAATTCTCGAGGAATTTGCTAAGATTAAATGCAATATAAAAGTTAGAACAGTACTATGGGAAGTACCAGATGATGGATGGGTGAAATATAATACTGATGGAGCATTCAGAGGTTAACAAGGAGGGAGTTCTTATGCCTTTTGTTTAAGAGATGAAGTAGGAGATTTGATATATGCTAAAGCAGAAACAGAATATTATACAGACAGTATGCAGGCAGAGGCAAATGTTGTTTTACAGGCAGTCAAACATTGCAAACAAACTCCGTTCAGTAAATTGATCATTCAAATGGATTCTCTTATCATGCAAAAGGTTTTAATAGGAGTATGGCAGTTCCTATGGAATATTTCAAGCATAGTCAGATATATACAGCAAAACAAACAAGAGAATTAAGTTATATTTCAGCATATTTATAGAGTGGGAAATCAATTAGTAGATCACCTTGTTAATTTGGCTATAGACATGGGAGAAGTCAATGCTACTATTTTTCAACTGTTAAATAAACAAGGAAAAGACATTCTTAACAGTGATAAATGGCAAAGCCCCTATTCGAGGATTACACCAATATATGTTTAAAGGGCAGGGGATGGTTGAGGCTGATTAGTCTATATGAGACATATGTACACTACTCATAAATAGCAAAAAAAAAGAATGCACTAGCTAATCTAGACTATTACAGCCAACAAGATGGAGTCTCAACATCTTGGGAGGGTCTATTGGTCAAGTTGAGCTTTAGAAACTTGGACATAAGGCTGATAACAAATATACGCAGGTCTAAGTAGGTTCTATCTTTATCTCTTCCAGATCTAATAAACATAAGCAAGAAAATGAGCTCACAAACAAAGATAATAATTGAATTCAGAGAGGTAGAAAGGCAGATTTGTACCATAAGAGGAGGTATAAGATTTATACAGCTAATTAGATCCTTTTACATGAACACAAAGCTTCACATGGATTATTCAACTGGAAAAATCAATTACAGAGAAGGCAACATCAAGTTAAAATCTACAGGAAGCTTTTATTTATAAGAAAAGATTTTACTTACTCTTGTGAGTTGATTAAGCAGGAACACGGAGAAGGTATAGGCAACGAGTTGAAGAAATAAAGAAGTAAGAGGATAATTTCAGTGGTGACAAAGGGAAGCAGCAATTGAAAAGGAGAAGATAAGGGAAAAGGGAATTTGGAAACTAGTTCTATTTTGGAAACCCTACTTCAGAAGATTTTTGTTTTTGTTGGACTTGGGTTGGGTCGGGTTATGCAATTAATTATAGGATGTTATTTGTAGAATGGGATGGTCCATTAAACTTTGTTGATATATTAATAAAAAGACCAAATTAAACCAAAAAAGAAATTCCTAGAGGGCAATAGATTTATAGACCCGTTCAGTGCATACAGGTACTCTAGAACCCCATAGGGGGGCCCTCATTCGTGGCCCATCGTGCCAGAGAAGAAAGGTTGTTGTAGGTCCTGCCTTTACGATCCATCGAGTTAGAGGAGGTTTATACACTGGGTTACATTATGGTACTTGGTTTGATTATGGTAATATGGATTATACTTTGCATTTATCCTTACATGTGGATTCCCTATCATCAGTATGCGCCAATATTTATCAGCCTTATGGGGGGTTCAATAGGTATAAGTTATGAGTATAGCTTGTGGTTTGTTGTATGTTGGTTGGACCATCTAATTATAGGGCCTGATTTAGGTATTATTTATTTGAGCTAGTCGTTTACTTTACATTGTTATTGTTATTATTATGGTTAGTTTGTGACAGGTTGATTATTGGACTAGTATTGATGTTCAAGGTATGATTCTGACTTTTTTCTTTATGTTTGCTTTATTATGGATAATTATCTCATGCTTAGACGTATGTATAAGAGACCCTGATTACGTTAGCTCTAGTTCCTACTTTGATTAGGAAGACTTGAGATGCTAGTGTGACTACGTATGTTTTACCTTTGAGTTAGCCTTGTTTATGTATATGTACCTATCTATAGTAGTTGTGGTATTACCATATATCACTTATTTTATTCAATTATTAATGTTTATATACATATATGTATATCCTTCTTCTGTTCTATATTCGTATATTAGCTAGTGATATAGGGTATAGTACTTAGATTGGTGATATGGCTAGAATAGGATAGTTTATCCTTACTGTCCCCTTAGCTTTACTTTGTAGTATCCTTGATATTTGGGTGGAGTTTACATTCCTTCTTGCATGTGTTTCACACAAGCGCACACGCAAGTGTATGTGGTCAACCCAAGTAATATATTGGCCTTATGAAAAGACAAGTATCGATCCCATAGGGAATAGTATTAAGAAACTACTCAATTCAAGTTCAACTGTTAAGATTAATTCCGTGCAACTTGATATCACCCACACTACACCTCAAATAGAATATAAAGAGATCGATGCAAAATATAGTATCCCTACTCAGGTTAGGGTCAAACCCACAGGTAATACATAAACTATCTCTCAAGTTTTCTAAACTAAATGGGCAATGCAAGAATCTCAATTAGAAACAAACATTAGGCTTATGTTCCCCCTAGTTTTTAACTCAATAGGCTTATCGTTCTTAATCCAACTGTCAAATTGCAGTGCATGTAGAATCTAGAAAGTTATGTAACACCAATAGCCTCTCGACACACTTTGGTGAATCTCACTCATCTCCTTTTGGTCTCAGAGTGTCACTTTACTAAACCTTGCCCTAGACCCCAGTTTCAACTATCTTCTCTCGGTCTCAAGTTTATTAGATGAAGATGATTATCTTAAATATATAGTGATGTTTAGATTATTTCAACAATTAAATTCAAATCACTATTATGATCTCCTTTTCCCAATTTCTACCTCCCTCTCAGGTTCGTAGTGAATACAGGAGGGATCCTAACATTTTCACCCATTAAGAAGTCAATAAGTACAAAGGAAACCGCAATACATGCAACAACAATAATCTATAAGGATTGAACACTTCCCCTACTTTGTTAATCTACTAGGGTTCCAACAACACTAGTTAAGGAAATTAGCCACTCATCATTGTGAAACAATTAATGGAATTAATATTTGAAATTACTAAATCAATATCACAAAAATAAATGAATTAAAACCAGTCTCAAATTAAATAATCAACCAAAGTCAAGAACAAAACAATTCCAACATCAAAATCGAATCCTGGAATCAAATATATGTTTGTAAGTAATAAGAGTATGTAACCTAACTAAGAAACTTCAAAAGAGTATTTATAGAGTATATGAAAAACTTAGGAAATTAATCCAAAACAATGGAAAATGAGAGTCGGTGGCTACCTACTGGGACAATTACGGGTCGTAGGTGGCACCTACGGATCATAGGTGGTCCCATGTAGGTGTCAGTCTCTTGAAACTCCTAAAAACATCTCTAGAATTCAACTTATACAACAAATTCTAGCACCTACAGACTGTATGTGGTACATACGAGCTGTAGGTGCCCTCTGTAGGAAGCAGGGTCTAATTTTTATCTTCTGAATCTCTGTTTCTCAGCTTCTCTAACACATAATCCGGAACCTACTCTCAGTAAGTAGTACCTACGGTCCGTAGGTGGTCCAAAACTTCAAATTTCACTCATTTACTCTAGATTAGCTCCAAACCTAATTTCATGGAAAACACAGCACAAAACACATCACATCTAACAAAACAAAACCTAAGTAACTTTCATATTTTTAGTGTTTTAAGTGTCAAAAGTGTTATGAAACTATTGCACATCAACACCATCTACTTAGAATGTTTTCATGCCCTTATTTTCTTTACCTTAGCTTTCAAACAATCAAGTAAGATCACTATAGGACCTTACTCAACTTGGAATGTAGGTTTAGGGGATGGTATGGTACATATGGACATTTTTATTGACAAAGCCTCCATGGAACTACACTTATGTTGGGGTTCACTACTTAGCCAATTTCTTTTATTCCACCCTTATTTCTTTCTTTTATTCTTTTATTGAACATTCAGGTTGGGTGTGGTTTTTTTATTCTTTTTTTTCTTTTTCTTTCTTTATTTTTTCTTTTTCTACCACACCCAGCCCTACTTTCTTTTCTCTTTTTTCCCTTCTTCATACCCATTTCACATTACCCACATCTATGATAGCCACTCTCGACTTAGGCGATTTGCCTAAGTTGATGTGCATAATATTCGAGAAGGCCAAAATAGGTTCATTGTAACACAATTGGGAAGGTCAAAGATGAAATAAGAAAAATAGGATATAAGGCTCAAAATAAGGATCAAGGGATACTTATTCACATTTGAAAGGTCGTTTAGGATAAAAGTGGACTTATTTAATGAATGGCCTATGATCCATTCCTAACCAACTATCGTAAAACCTAGGCAAGACTAACCGGGCAAGTTTTGGATTCAACACACAAAGGGAACAAAATAATATCTTACACACATGAAGCACAGGGTTACATCACAAGCTACTACCTATCTGGTTCATGCACAATTTAGCTATGATTATTATGTCCCTAATTCTAATGCCATGGCAAGATTCACAATAGTCACACATATATATACCTTATACAGTTCAAAACACACATATTTAAAGGGGTATCACTTTTCTCAAAAATGCAAAACAAAGTACATCAACTACCCTAAATACTTAGAAATCTCCTAATTACACAAAAACACAACACAACATGAAACAAAACACAATACCATACTAATTACCCTAGACATGTCAGTTCTACAACCATACTGCAGTCAACACAAAAAGAAGCATGGCAAAAAAAACTTGCGGCAGCTATAGTATACCCCAATCCCAACTAAAAGACAAAAAACTATCCCTCGGGGTATGTAAATAATGTAAATCAAGGGAATAAGGACATACCTGGGATGCACTAGTCATATCAAGCTAACACAGATGCAAAAATACCAAAATACCTTGGGTTTCCTCCCAAGCAGTGCTTGATATATTATCATGACACAATATGGCTATGTTGGTTACTTAGACGTCTCCAATAAGCCCATGGGTTGTATACCATAAAGAATTTAATTTATCATTGCGGTACAACATGGTTGCCTTGATTACTCAGAATTCATCAAGGTAAAAAAAGGAATAACCTCCTGGGTCATCAGGACAATGAATAACCGACACTACCCTCATATCGATTGGTTTCTTCATGGTTTTGCAGATGTTCAATTTGACCTCCTCATCATTCACTCTAAACTTAAGCTCCCCTTTCTTCATATCTACTATTTCTCTACCCATAACCATAAATGGTCTTCCCAAGATTATGGGCATCTCAAAGTTAACTTCATAATCTAGAATAACAAAGTTAGTAAAAAAGATAAAGTTGTCTACTTTTACCAATACATTGAATGATATGCCCAAGGGTTTCTTTATTGTATGATATTCCATCAACAATCGCATAGTCGTAGGTTCCATGGGGTTTAGGCCAAATTGTTTGAACACAGCCAACAATATCAAATTAATGTTGGCTCCCAAGTCATTCAATGCTCTGGAAAATTTGGAAGTCCCAATGGTGCGTGGGATTATGAATGCTCTGTGATTATCCTTCTTTAGGAATAGAGATCTGGATGTAACTACACTATAGTGGTGTGATACACCAATATCCTCAAAACTCACAACACTCTTCTTTGTTACCAACTCTTTCATAAAATTAGTGTAACCAAGTATCTGCTCAAGAGTCTCAAGAAGAGGGATGTTCAAGCTCAACTCTTTCAGCATGGCAATGAACTTTTTGAATGTCCTTTCTTTTTTCTTCTTTATTCTATTTTAATCTCTAAGAAAAAAGAGGGGTGGTCATGGAATTTTCTTTACTACAGGCTTATCGACCTTTCCCTTACCTTTATTCCTTGCAGCATTACCATCAACACCGGTAGCCTTTTCTGAATCTGCTTTAGGTATCTCATCAACCATAATACTATCATTATTTGACTAATCAATAGTCGGCATAGGGGAATCAATAGTTTCCTTAAAACTCTGAGTGTTAATGGCTAAACAATGACTATTATTCTTAGGATTCTAAACTTTTTGCTTGGAAGGGTGCCCGGCTACCTCTAATTCAAAGTTGGAGACATTTGTCTAAACTAATGGTCCAATTGCTTTACTGAAGTAGCATGTTACTCTACCTTCTAGGTCAATCCTGAGATGTCCACCTTAATCATTTAAGGAAATTTTCCTAATTTTCCTGACCCTTAACCAAATATGACAACATCGCCTACATCCTTGACTCAGTATCACGACAGCCTAGTAAAACATACACACCACCTTCTCCTTGTAATCATTCTTGCATCATAAGTCACCATCTTGCTCTATACTTCTATCTCTACACCTAACCCTGTAATAGTTCTGACCTTGGTTTCCTTTCCCATTGGCTCTAAAACATGCCAACTCATGATGTAGGTACTTTTTCTCTTCTTCGAAATTATAATCATAAAATTTAGAGGCCTTACCCTATGAGCCAACTGCATTCACCTTCTCAGAATTCATTATTGCAAACTGCTTTATCAGGAGCCCAATATCAATTCTAAGATGCATAATCTCTTGCGCTATAGAATCATCAACCACTTTATGCTCACTGGAATCCCTAATAGCATGAGTTCTAGTGCCTCTCTATGCCTCCTGGGTATGCCATCCTCGATTGGTGAGAGAGATCTGATCTAAGATATTTAATGCTTCTCCTAGAGTATATGCATGAATGCTCCTCCAGTAATAGTATCTTCCATATCTCTTGAATTGTTGTTAAGGGCTCAATAGAAAGTCTCAAGTAAGCTCTACCCCAAAAATTTATAGATTGGCATCATCATCTACTTCCTTTTGAATCAAAACCATGCCTCATACGTAGACTCAAAGTGTAATTGCCTGAAATTATATATCTCATTTTTAACTGAATCATCCTGGATGGTGGAAAGAAACGATCCAAAAATTGGTGTCGCAACTTATTCCAAGTAGTGATTGATCCTCTAGCAAGTACCCCAACCACAAAGTAGCTTCACTAGTCAATGAAAACAGGAAAACCTTGACTGCCAGTGCTTCCTTATTTACCCCAAGGATAGTGTATGAAGTGCAAATCCTAAAATAGTTTGTAAGGTGCATGTTTGTATCGTCTGTTGGCAAGCCTGCAAACACACCTTTCAGATTCAAAAGTTGGATTATGGCATTAATAATGTCAAATTTCACACCCGATGGAAAAATAGAAGGTATGATAGCTCCTATCTCGGTAGGCTAACGTATCCCAAATCTTTCTCTGGATTCTCATATGGAGGTAAGTATTGATAGGATGGAAGTACTTAAGTTGTACCACCTTTAACTCGATTTTAATTGAGTGTTGTTCAATGATCTATTTCTTATCTCTGCCTTGCTAGCTCTTCATCCTAAGCATTTGCTTCCCTCCTCTAGTTAGTAGCTTTTGCTAATAACTTCTTAGCTCTCTAATCAATTATTCTTTTAATATCCCAAGAGGAGGATGTACAACATTAGGATTATCCCAAGACCTCTCAAGATGTCCTTTATGTACATGTTGTGTCATCGTACAATTCATCTATAAAATTCTCTCTAGGTTAAGATGTACTGAGAGTAAGGGATTCCCTTGATTCCTGGTGTTAGGCAAACACTGGCATACACCCAACTAAAAATAGAAAACAAAATCCCAAAAACTTTAATAACTTTGATCAACAATTACCATACTCCCCAGCAATGGTGCCAAAAGTTTGATATTACCCAAACTACAACTCAAATAGAAGATAAAGCAATCGATGCAAAATATAGTAATTCAACTCGGGTTGGGGTCGAACCCACAAGGAATACATGAACTATCTCTTAAGTTTGTTGAAATCAATGGGCAGTACAGAAAAATAAGTGGAGTTCGTAGTTATAATCTGTGAAAAGTAACAAGATGTGGAATGCTTTGGTCGTAATCAATTAAAAACAAACACTAGGCTTTTGTTCCCCTGGCTTCTGACTCTATAGTGTTACCATGCTCAATCCAACTGTCAAACTACAGTGCATGTAGAATCTAGCAAGTTATGTGTAACCAACAGCCTCTCGATGCACTTTGGTAAATCGCACTCATCTCCTCTCAATCTCAGGGTGTCACCTTACTAACCCCTGCCCTAGACCTCAGTTTTAACTCTCTTCTATTGATCTCAAGTTGATTAGATGAAGATGATTATCTTAAGTAGATAGCGATGTTTAGCTTATTTTGACAATTAACTTCAAATAACTGTTATGATCTCTTTTTCCCAATCTATACCTCACTCTCTGGTTCATAGTTAATATAAGCAGTATCCTAACATTTGCAATTGTTAAAAAGTCAATAAGTGTGAAGGAAACCATAATACATGTAGCAACAATAATCTAGAAGGACTGAACACTTCCCCTACTTGTCAATCCACTAGGATTCCCACAACCCTAGAGAATGGAATTAGGCATTCATCATTATGAAATAATTAATGAAATTCATATTTGAAAGCATTAAATCAACATCACAATAATGAAAGAATAAAAACCAA
This sequence comes from Capsicum pubescens, assembly GCA_030864215.1. Classification (NCBI taxonomy): domain Eukaryota; kingdom Viridiplantae; phylum Streptophyta; class Magnoliopsida; order Solanales; family Solanaceae; genus Capsicum; species Capsicum pubescens. Next base: position 222,928,133 of record CM061543.1, on the reverse strand, counting down.
AGTCTCAAGTTGAATAATCAATCAAAGTCAAGAACAAAATAATCCCAAGATCAAAATCGAATCCTAAAATCAAATATATTTTTATAAGTAGTAAAAGTGTGTAACCTAACTAAAAAACATCAAAAGAGTATTTATGCAGTACATGGAAACCCTAAAAAACCAATCCAAAAACAAGAAAGGAAAATTGGAGTTGGTATCCACCTACTGGGCCACTTACAGGCCATAGGTGGCACCTACAGACTGTAGGTGGTCCCACGTAGGTGCCAGGCTCCTGAAAAACTTCTCTAGACTTTAACTTCTAAGACAAATTCTGGCACATACGGGCCATATGTGGTACCTACGGGTCGTAGGGGCCCTCCGTAGGTAGCAGGGTCTAATTTTTAGCTTTTGAATATCTGTTTCTCAACTTCTCAGACACATACTCGGGCACTTAAACCCAATAAGTAGTACCTATGGGTCATAGGTGCCCACTTAAGAGGCCCAAAACTTCAACTTTCACTCTTTTTCTCTAGATTAGCTCCAAAACCTGATTTCCTGCCAAACACATCACATCTAACAAAAAGACCAAAGTAACATGCATATTTCATTATTTTAAGCATAGAAAGTTCTATTAAACCATACCACATCACAACATAACCACAAGATTTGAAAGTTATAACTGGCGTAAACTAAGCAATGAGGCAAATTAAAGTTCTTAGACAATCAATAAGAAGGAACCCATGGTTAAGGCACTGTGACCAATCATACTACGTTATATAAATTAATTGGTTAGGTTAATTATCTTATTTATTGATTCACATAATAAATTATACAAGTATGGCCTTTTGGACCTCTAATTGATTACCTAACTTAGCCGCTGCAACTATATTATTGAACAAGGATACAAGAACTAAGTTAAAAGCACTCATAGTCCATCATGTAATTGAGATAAATAAGGAACTTAAGTATATTCCTATCCTAAGTGCAAATCATAACATCATTCAAATAAGTTTATGATCCTATTCTATTCATCCCAAGTTCTACCCTATCATTTATCCTTCTGGATTCATAATACAGTTAATCGTGTATTCTAAGGGTTGTGAATCCCTAAAATAGTGATAAAAAGGATAAATAAGAAACCAACAATGATAAAAACCCACAACCAAATCAATTAATAATAATAATACTCATGTTCTTGGCCTTAACCCCCAAAAAAGGTGTTTAACCGATAATGGACATAACCATAATCATAATGAATGAATACATGTTAAAATACATAAACAAACAAAATTAATTGAATATAAACCCTAATTGAAGTGTTCTCAAGCCTCCCTTCATGTCCCAATGTCTTCCAATGTGTATAACATAATGTTTAAGGGTCTTATTTATACTAGGACACAAGCTTCTGATTTTAACATAGGGGCGTGCCACGCCCTTATAGCATTGAATAGGGTACATGGCACACCCTTATTAGGGTGAGCCATTGCAATTTGTTTCCTAGGATGCATACAAGGGCGTTCCATTACCTTATCATGCTGCATATGCAGCGTGGTACGACAGTGATCCTATAACGTCCAGAATTTTTCCATGTTTGTCCCATGTGTTTGTCCTTCATGTCCAAGCTTTTTGGTGTTGTTTTCTCTTGATTTCCAGCTTTTATAACATCTATATAACCTGTTTATCAGTTAAAAAGCATCCTATATCATCAAACACCATAAATTAGAGCTCAAAAAGACACACAATCCAAGACAATGAACTAGTAAAGAGAAGAGCTCAAGCTAAGAGTGCTAGTTTTGTCTTTTTTATTCTTAACTTCATGTATCGACTCCAAACTCTTTATGAACACACCTTAAACATTAAATTTACATAACATAACAATTATATGATTAGTTATACTAATATAAGTTTATTATGCACACAAGAAGTCCTCAAAACAAGGCTAACTAGGCCGGATAACAACACCGAGGGGCATAAATCCACCTCATCTCACCACACCATACCACACTTAAAGCCTTGTTCGACCTCAAACTAATCTTTACTTTAAGAATCATAATCATAGAAGACTCCATACTTCTACAACATGCAAGACACTCAATCTAGTACTACAATGATTACACAGATAGCAATTTTCATACACAGGTATGTCTTGTACAATTGTGAACTCAAGAATACTACTTCAAAACATCCGAACCTCAAGAATTGACTCACTGAGTTCGAAAACTAATACATATTACTCAATAACAGAGATCATATAATTCACCTGAATATCATCAAGCATGTTCCTTCACCATAAGAGAGTTACCCATATTCACTCACATAGATGTCATTTTCATAAGAACGGGTAAAAGAATTAAATTACTCTCACTCCCACAAAGAAATCACAAGTTACACATGATGAACCATTGGTTTTCCCTTGGTGTAGTACTCTACTAATATCAAAATGTTAAGGCTTAGGATCATGGGTTGGAACTATTATGGCCAGTAATAGTGACTATCCCCCCTAAGCACTTTAATACATCACATGAACATTAAGATCTATCTATTAACAACCAATTTCCACCATATTCATCTACACACTTCTCTTATTTTTTTCCACCATCTCATTAATATCATTCACAAATACTACGGAAGGAGTACTTTTTATCAACACTTAAATTTAAGCACATTTTTCTTTCTCTCTTGACCACAACACATCAACTTTTTTAACCACCAATAGCTATATATTATGGGGATTTATTTTCACCCATTTCTTCTTCAATTTCAAACTCCTTACCCAACTTAATTTTACACTAAAGCACTTCCGAGCAATGGATCAAATTAAAGTTAATCAAAAAAGGGGAACATGCTACATATAATGCTACGAAAGAACACAGGCTAAGGGCTCAATAGGGATAACTAGGATTATGCACAAGGGTAGGTAAAATAGGGCACGAAACCAGGCTATCGGGAATTTCTTTTATTATATCCTAAACCCACACTCTTTATTTGGCTTTACACACACCAGTCAAGTACTAGACATCAAATGCAATAAGGAATACATAACAACCTCACATCACACATAGCACATGATCAAGTCAAATAGAATTATAATAGACTCTAAACCAAGTAATAACATGAATTAAGAATTAAGCCAACACGGTACAAGAGTCATAAACAATATCTTAGGTGTCTCAAAAGTAGTAATTCACCAAAAACAACATGCTTTAACAACTAAACCAACTTGCATCATGATACCATACATAGTTCCAACAAGAACATCTCACTTACCTAACACAAAAAAATTTAAATCTACTCCTAAAAAGATAATGAGATACTGGGTTCAAAAGGCTCCCCCGTAGAAAAGAACCAAAAAGAACAACCATGGGGTGGATGAAGTGTGAACCTACTAAAAAATACCCATAGACTATAACTTAAAGTAAAATATTTTTGTAATTTTTCAAAAATTTTCAAGTTTAACCCAAAACAGACTGAGAAACCAAGCTAAACTTAAGACCCTATAGCATCACTTTACCCAAAACCATGGGAATTTCCCCACCCCACACTTAAAACATACTTTGTACCCAAAGTAACTTAAAAGTGGAGATAGAAATACTCCCTGAGGCCTCTAGGCCTAGCTAGCAGTATCATTATATATCAAGAGAGTTTGGATACCCCACACTTAGTCTCTCCCATGCTTTCTTAGCTCATATTGTCGGTACTCAAACTTTACTTCAACTTGTGAATCAACATAAAACAAAAAATACGTGAAGTAAAAACTAAAAATACTAAAACAAAAACTAAAACTATAAAAAATAAAACTTACCTTAACTTGGGTTACCTCCCAAGCAGCGCCTGATTTTGTGTCGCAGCACGACACAACATCACTGTACAACCAAATTTCTTGATTCTCTTCCTCCTACTTAGAGGCCATCTTCTCACTCTTTTTTGACCTCTTGAGTGTGAACTCTCAAGGTCAACAACTTTTTCAACAATCACTTTTTAGGCTCATCAACTATCATTCCCTAGGTCTTAGGTGGTGGTGGCTTGGTCAACTTAATGAAATTGTCCGAAAAGGTCTTTGGTGGTTTAGCTTCTACTAACCCACATTTAACCACTTCCATAACTATAATCATACACAAATATTTGTAATGAGAAGGTAGATTAAGTGGCTTATAGACTCTGAAAACCACCTCTTCATCATCCAATCTCATTGTGAGAGTGCCCTCTCTCACATGTATCACCGCTCCTACCATACTAAGAATGGACATCCCATAATGATTGATACATTATTATCTGTATCATAATCCATAACAATAAAATCAGCCAGAATTACAAACTTACCAACCTTTATAAGGATGTCCTCAATTATTCTTTTGGGCTTCACTATGGACCTATCCACCATTTGCAGCATCACAGAGAATGGTCTAAGCTCACCCAACCCAAGAATGTTGAACAGAGACAAAGACATCAAAATTATTTTCGCCCCAAAATCACTCAAGGCATAAACCACTTCATCGTCACCAATCTGCATGGGAAGGGTAAAACTTCCTAGGTCCTTAAGCTTCTTAAGCATTTTTTTATTACCACAGAGTTTCCCTTCTCTATTAATGCCACCATCTCAATATCCTACATCTTTACCTTATTATTCACCACATCCTTTGAGTACTTGGCGTACTTGGGCATTCCCTGCAAACATCTAATAAAGGCAAATTAATGTGAGATTATCTGAATGTGTCAAAGAACTTCTTAAAACATGCATCTTTTATGTCCTTTTTCATCCTCTGCAGGAATGGTGGTGATGGTCTTTCATTCACTTTCTCAGCAATTTTTTCTTTCGGGTACTCAGACTTTGCTGAATTTTCAATATTGTTGCCTGCGACTTGTTATGGAACTAACTCTATATCTACCTCCTTAGCGTTCATTGGAGGTTTTTCACTAATATCTTTACCACTCCTCAAAGTGATTACCATAACTTGGATCGGAGGTTCATGATCACTTGGAAAACCACCTTGAGGCTGGTATTTTGTGTCGGGGCTAGCTTCCCCAACTGCTGCTCTAACTTTTGTTAAGCCACTTGTTGATTTTTAATTTCAGTAGCCATCTATTCTTGGTTGGCAAAAATCTTTTGTTAGAGTCTCTTCAATGTTATTGTCCAGAGTATTATGATGTTGTTGTTGAACCTGTTGATGTTGGCTGTTTCCCTAAGGATACATTGATTGAGTCTGCCAATTTTGGTTGTAGGCATTACCATGATTGTGATTTTGAGCATTGCCCACAAATTGACAGATTCAGGATTTGCACTACATAAGTTTGAAGAGTGTCCACTAGTTCCACATATCTCCCACCATGATGGGGTCTGTTGTACTTCATTCACCTGAGTCAGAGATTGACCCACAACCTATATACTAAATTGAGTCATCATTTGATTTTACATTGCTGATAATTAGGCACATATGGCTGTGATACAATTAACTTCAATCATGGCCGCAACCTTTTTCACTGATCTTCTTGACATGTCACCATGCCATTTAGGAATCCCTTGAGCAGTACGGTTCAACAAGTTATAAAGTTCATCATAAGTCTTTTCCATAACCTATCCATCTGCAGCTGAATCTAGAAAATTTTTTGTGTTATGGTCAAGAGCTTTAACAAAGGTGTGAGCTAATACCTCATTAGACTATTGATGATGTGGACAGTCTTGAAAGTAGAGACTTGAATCTCTCCCAAGCATGATAAGGGTTCTCATCCAGCTTTCGTTTGAAGCTCAAAATATCACTGTGTAGTCACGCAGTCTTGCCGGATGGAAAGAGATAGACGTGGACCTTTCGGGCTAAGTCATCCCATAATGTGATTGAACTTATCAGCTCTATATTCAACCACTTATTTTCTTCTCCCTAAATTAAGAAGGGGAAAAGTATTAGTCTCATATAATCAGTGGACAGTACGGTTGGGATAAATGTGTCACTTATTTCCAAGAAGTTCTATAAGTGAAGCTACGGATCTTCATGTGAAGGCCCGATTAACTAACCATTTCTGTGAAAAAGTTGCACCATGGTCTACTTCAGTTCAAATCTACTTCCAGTATCCGGTCTGCAAATAGAGGTGGTCACGTTAGTCACAAGTGGGATTTCCACTATACGAACCGTCCTATGTACTAGTGGATCCTTAGCCATGGGTGCAGGAATATCTTCCTCTTTATGAATTTGTAGGATTTTATTAATAAGTACTGCTTCTCTCCTTCTTTGGTGTAAGCATTGCTCGGGCTCGGGGCTTGGTTCAAACTCCCTATCCCTAACCAGCTTACTAGTCTGCTAAGCCTATACCTGCAAATTCGGAAGCCAAGATCAACTGAATAGCACCAAAGATATCAAAAAGTAAAACTAAAACTAAAGCAGTTACCAATTTACAAGTCCCCAGCAATGGCTCCAAAAACTCATTGCACCCAAGTGCACACGTAAGTGTACGTGGTCCACCCAAGTAATATAGTGGCCTTATGAGAATCCAAGTATCAACCCATAGGGACTAGTTTTAAGAAGCTAGTCAATTCAAGTTCAACTATTAAGATTAATTCATCACAATATAACCACGTGAGTTGAAAATTATAACTAGCGTAAACTAAGCAATGCCGTAACTTAAAGTTCTAGGACAATCAATGGGAAGAAACCCAAGGTTAAGGACTATGAACAATCATACTACATTATAGAACTTTATTGGTTAGGTTAATTATTGACACGACCCAAATCGGGGACTTGTCATAATGGGCATCCTAAGTCCAACCAGGTCCGAGGACCACCCCCATTACCCAACCTAACCTCTAAATAAGCATATCCTGAGTCGGATGAATTCTAAACATATAACAAGATAGTGTTTTTGTACAATTTCAGACTGTGGGATAGGTTGATAACTGTGATCAGCCCAAGCAAGTCCAACCATCCAATATCCAACTGATGACCATACCATAGACCAATCCACACATCCCATACCAAATGAGTTCCAAATATAAATATATGTTATCCAAAACAAAATAGAACAATCATAAATCAAATAAAGTTAACCGATATTATCCCCAATACCAATGTCAATACTAAGGTTGACACCAATATCGACACCGCCCATACCAACCCATAGTAGTTCCACAAAGCCTCTTATTGAAAGTAACACAATATCTGATTGGGACATGCCCCCAACCATAGCTAAAACCAATGTCTATGAAATAACCAATGTATGTAAAGACATCCATTATATGAAATGGAGACTTCCGGAATATAGAAGCTCACCACTTCAATCTAGCCTAGCTGATCTTGAATGTGATCACTAAGAAAGAGGAGTAGAATAGTTGGTTCCTACATCGCGTGGGGATACAGTCACCTGAAGATGAGTTAGCAGGTGAATGCTAGCAAGTACTCAAGATAAGGATTAAATAATACCAATCTTTAAAACAAGCAAACCAACCATATGAATTTACAATCATACATATATATATATATAACCATTCTGGGAAAGGGAACCAAGTTTAGGATGTCATTAAAACCATTAACCTGGGTAAGTGTAGCTTAACTATCCTAGAACCACCAACGGGATACATGGGTCTAGTGAAACCCCTGAATGGGCCCTAATTTGTGTAGCCACATGAACCGGAGATATAATAGGAGTAGGAGATTCCCGTGTACCCTGTAAGTAATTCTCATGTCAACAAACATGAGTTTGCTTGGGGGATTCCCTTTTACCCCACAAGGCTTTCAATTAGATCAACCATAACCATGAAGACTTTACTATTTAACAAGTCCAAACCATTTATACCATTTAGGGTTTCATTACCAAGTTATACCATGCAATAGTTCAATGAAAGTCCAATAATTTAACCAAAAACATTCTCATAGGCATTTTATCAAACATTTTGGGGGGCATAGTATTTCTAAAGCCAAAACCTAGTACCAATTAACCATTCCCATGCAACCAAATGTTCAAACCACCATAATAATATGAAAACCATAAATAAAAGACATGGGAAAACCATAACCAAACATTGTAACCAAAACCACCAATATATATTTGAAAACCCAAAACCATACAACATTCGTTCCATGAAAACAATTTATAAAATTTGCCTTTAGTTGGAACTAACAATGAAGGAGGAGTAACATGCCTTAGATTGAGAAGTGGATGAGAAGAAATCACCCCTACGAGCCTCAATTGACTACCTTAAAGGAAACCCTAGCCTTTCCTTTACCTAATAGCCATGAGAGATTTTGAAAGAGTTTAGAGTGTTTAATTGATTGCAAATAGGTTAATGAAGCCCCAAAAAGGTGTTTTAAGTCAAAGGGTCCCAAGGAGTTATAAGGAGAAATTTCCAGAATGCCCCCAACTTATACCGTATTAATTTCCTGCAGGAGGGTAGGACCACCTCCCTTCATCCGTACCCTAGGATACGAGTGGTACCCACCACTCATACCCCAAGTAGAATCTCAACCCCCACACTGACCAACCTACGACTCTAAAGTCCCACTCGTACCCAATTATATGATTGGTACCCATAAACCGTACTATAGGTAGAATAAAATAACCTAGGTTAAGATATAGGACATCACACGGGTTGCATCATATGACTCACACCCCATCATAAGACCCTTATAGATAAGTCGTACCTTGGATAGTATCCAACCCAACCATACTGATCAACATAGGAGTGATAACCCCTAAACCTTATCCCAACATACGATAAGTACCCATAGTTGTATGATGTCTAAAGAGTTTGAAACTCAGGAAATTTTCTTAAGATCAAAACCCATGGTGTTTCAGTCTCCCCTAATAGGATCATTCGTCCCTAAATGACGGACAAGGTAGTACAAACATGAACCATACTAAATCATAACCATTCCAACCTTTAACTAATTTAGAAAACAAAGATGCAAGGAAATCAACCTTTCCTTTAGCAAAGTTAGAAAATAAAGATGTGATCAAGAACATATACCTTCCGCAAGAATATCCAAAGGAGAAAACAAATGTGGATACTTGGACTTCATGTCCTCTTCCACTTTCCTAGTAGCTTCTTCCACCTTTTTGGTTCTTCCATAGAACCTTAACCGAAGTTACATCCTTGGTCCGCAATTGATAAACCTACCGATTCAAAATCCTAATCAGGATCTCATCATAAGATAGAGAATCCGAGATACCCAATCCTTCCAAAGGAACAACCAAACATGGATCACCTATACACTTTCTCAACATAGAAACATGAAATACCGGATGAATGGAGCTTAAACTAGATGCCAACTCTAATTCATATACCATATTACTAGCTCTCATCAAAACCACATAAGGACCAAAATACCGGGTACTGCGCTTCCCTTTCTTCTCGAACCGCATTACTCCATTCATGGGACACACCTTTAGGAACACCCTATCCCCAACCTCAAACTCCAAATCCCTACGCCTTATATCTGCATAGGACTTTTGGTGACTTTGGGAAGCCTTAAGCCTATCCCAAATCACCTTCACCTTCTCTATCCCTGATAAACCAAATTTGGTCAAGCTCAAATCACTCAATAAGAGATCAATACCTCCTACCATACAATGCCTAAAATAGGGTTATCCCAATGCTAGAACGGTAGCTATTGTTGTAAGTAAACTCTACAAGAGGTAGATGCTTAACCCAATTATCACCATAATCAATCACACATGCACGAAGCATATCTTTCGATGTCTAAATAGTCCTTTCTGCTTGCCCATTCATATACGGGTGAAAAGCAGTACTTAAACTACCCTTAGTAACAACCTCTACTGAAATGATCGCCAAAAAATGAGAAGAAAACTACATACCACGATCAAAGATAATCGAAACAGGTACCCTATATAGCTTTACAATCTTATTCAGATACTACCTCACATAATCCTCTCCCAAAAAGTTAGTCCTCACTAGCAAGAAGTGAGATGACTTTGTCATCCTATCTATGATGACCCAAACCAAATCAAACTGGTTCCAAGACTGAGGAAGACCAATAACGAAATACATATTGATCCTACCCATTTCCATTCAATCAATTCAATTTCTTGGTACAAACCCCCAGGTCTCATGTGCTCGACTTTCACTTGTTGACACACTATACATGTTGCTATAAAATCAGCCACATCCTTCTTCATACCATTCCACCAATACATCTCCTTGAGATCATGATACATTTTTGTCGAACAGAGATGAATAGTATAGAACAATTTATGTTCATTATCCAATACCCTTTCTCGTAAACCATCAACGTTAGGAATGCATAACCTTCCTTGGTACCACAAAGTACCATCACCACTGATCTCAAATACCATTACATTTTACCCACCTACATCACCCTTGAACTTCATCAAGATAGGATCTTGCATTTTTTATCCTTGATCTCCACCAAGAGATGATCGAACCACTTCTTGTACCAATACACCACCATTCTTAGAGTCCAAAAGGAAAACTCCAAGATTAGCCAAGCAATGAATATCCTTCACCAAGTCCTGCCTCTCCTTATCTAAGTGAGCTAAGCTCCTCATGGACAACCTACTAAGAGCATCAGTAACAACATTAGTCTTGCCTAGATATGAGTGAAGACTCGTGTCATAATCCTTGAAAAAATCAAGTTATCTCCTCTACCTAAGATTAAGCTCTTTCTGAGTGAACACATACTACAAACTCTTATGATCTGAGAAGATGTCCACGTGCACTCTATACAAATAGTAACACCAAATTTTTAATGTAAACACCACAGTTAACAATTCTAGATTATGAGTAGGATAGTTCCTCTCATGCACCATCAACTGCCTAGAAGAATAGGTTATCACCTTCCTATGTTGCATCAAAACACAACTAATCCCCACATTGGATGCATCACAATAAGCCACAAACCCCTTATTGCCTTCAAGCAATGTCAAAATTGGAGTTGAAGTTAGCTTATTCTTCAATTTCTCGAAACTAGCCTCACAAGCATCCGACCAAGAGAACTTTACCTTCTTCTGAGTAACCTTAGTCAATGGAGTATCTATCATTGAAAACCTTTCCACAAACCTCCTGTAATACCTATCTAAACCCAAAAAGCTTCAAATATCGATTAGAGTCATGGGTCTAGGCCACTTCTTAACCACCGACACCTTTTGTGGATCCACCATGATCCCCTCACAAGAAATAATATAACCTAAAAAATTAACAGCGTTCAACAAAAATTCACATTTTAAGAATTTGGCATACAACTACTGTTCTTTCAAGGTTTGCAACACCACATGGAGATGATTGGCATGATCCACCTCACTCTTAGAATACACCAGAATGTCATTAATGAATAAAATGACAAAAAAATCCAAAAACTAATTGAAGACCCTGTTCAACAAATCTATGAATGTTGTTAGGTATTAGTCAAACCAAATGACATAACCAATAATTCAAAGTGCCCATACCGGGTACAGAAAGTTGTCTTAGGGATATCTACCTCACATCCTAAGATGATGATACCCAGACTGAAGATCTATCTTAGAAAAGAATTATGCACCCTGCAACTAATCAAACAAGGCATCTATCCTTGGAAGAGGATACTTGTTCTTAACCATCACCTTATTCAACTATCGATAGTCAGTACACATTCAAAGGGAACCATTCTTCTTACGCATGAAAAACACCAGTGCAACCCACGGGGATACACTAGGACGAATGAAACCCTTATAAAAAAATCCTTAAGTGGCTCATTGAGTTTCCTCAACTCAGTTGAAACCATTCTATAACTAGGAATAAATATTAGACTAGTATATAAAACCAAATCAATCCTAAAATCAATCTCCTTATCCAGAGGAACACCAAGAAGATCATACGAAAAGACCTCAGGAAACTCATTCACTACCGAGATCGAATATAAAGAAGGACCTTCCGAGTTAGAGTCTTTAACCCAGACCAAATGATAAAGACACCCTTTAGAGATTAACCTCTAAACTCTAAGATATGATATAAACCCTCCTTAGGATCTAAGGCACCACTATCCCATTCAACAACCGGCTCACCAGGGAACCTAAAAAAAACCTTACGAGTCCGATAATCTAAGGATATAGAGCACGAGTGTAACCAATCCATACCTAGAATAGAATCAAAATCTACCATATATAGATCGAACAAATCCACCAAAATCTCCTTACTACCAGCAGATACCATATACCCTCTATAGCTTTTTTTAGCAACCACAAAGTCACCTACAGGGTAGAAACAGGAAAAGGATCCAAAATAATCTCAAGATCAAAACCAAAATACACAGCCATAATTGAGGTCACATAAGAGAGAGTGAACCCTAGATCAAGTAAGCAATACATTTCACGAAAAAGAGTTGTAATGTACCAGTCATAATATCAGACGATATCTCAGACTCCTATCGGGTAGTGAGTGCATATAACCTATTTCAGTTTGTGCCAGTACCAGAAGCATAAATAGATGCTGAAATAGCACCCTTTGGTGTAGGAGTAGATGAATAGGAAACAAGAACCTAGTCCTCTCCCGACACAACCTTACCAATCAGAAAATTTCTAAGTATATGGCATAGCTGACCATATTTGAAACACCTATCCCTCTCCTCGTCGCAGAAACCCCTATGTAACCAATCACAAAACCTGCATGGAGGACACGATGATGCCAATTGATCCTCACTAGCCTGAGATTAGGCACCCTATGAACTGAATCGGGTAAGGAGAACTAGTTGTAGATAAAGAACTAGAACTCCCCCACTTCTTCTTTGGCCACTTACCATCATCTCAACCACTTTATTATTACCACTCTACTCAGAGAACTAGAACTTCCTACCCTACCTTTCCCCTATCTCATCCTGCTTTCTCTTTTCCTACTCTACCTATTGTATATGAACAACAAACTGAGAAATATCCATGTCCTTGATTAGCAATGTAGTCTTGCTTTCAAGGATCAAACCATGAGACACTCCTGAAGTGAACTTTCAAATTCTGTCACTCATATCGAACACCAATTTTAGAGCATACCTAGACAACTGGTGAATCTTTAAGGCATACTTCTTGACCGATATTTTCCCTATTTTGAATTAACAAATTCCTTCGCCTTTGCTTTTTTCAACTCCTAAGGAAAGAAGCGTTCTAGAAATGCATTAGAGAAATTCCCCCACAGAGAAGACTCATCAACATCACCCCTTTCCTAATTCTTTTCCTTGTACCATTGGTACGCTACATCCTTTAGCTAATAGGCAGTAAAATTCACCCCTTCCATATTTGTAGACTATATGACCCTAAAGATATTTTCCATCTTATCCAGAAAACTCTAAGTATCCTCCTCCACCTTAATAGCAGTAAATGTTAGAGAATTCAATCTCATTAACTGGCCAACCCTTGTGGCCTCAAAAAATGCAATACCAGATGCACCACACTCATCCTGAGAAGCTACTAACTGAGAAATCACATGAATCAACTAACGAAACTTTGCATTCATCACGCCTGCCTGAGGAGACTGAGATGGACTAGAAGAAACCGATAGAACTCTAGAGAAATCAGGGATCGAACCCCTAGGCTGAGTATGGATCCCCTGAGTAAAACGTATCCCATCAATATTGTCCTCAGTTAGGATAGAGGAGTGTACTTAAACTTCAGATCATCGGGGAATAATCTGAAAAGTGAACAAATAGAATTAGAAGAGATTCCAGAACATATACTCCAAGCTTGAAAATAGAACACAAAGAAGAGAAACATTTCCAAAATATCTTTTAGCCTATCTCATATGAGTGTGGCGCACTACACACCCTTAAATGAGACTTTAGTCGACACAACTTTGTGGACTATGAAATGACCATGAATCTAAAGCTCTGATACCAACTTGACAAGACCCGAATTGGGGCCTTGTCATAATGGGCATCCCAAGTCCAACCAGGATTGGGGACCACCCTCATTACCCAACCCAACCTCCAAATACGTATACCCTGATTCGGATGAATTCTGAACGTATAACAAGATTGTGTTTTTGTAAAATTCCAGACTCTAGGATAGGTCTAAAACCATGAGCAACCCAAGTAAGTCCAACCATCTAATATCCAATCGATGACCATACCATAGACCAATCCATACATACTATAAAAAATAAGTTCCAAATGTAAATATATATTATCCAAAACTAAATAGAACAAGCATAAATCAAGTAAATTTAATCGGTATCAACCCCAATACCAATGCCAATAATAAGGCTGACACAAATACCGACATCGCCCACACCAACCCATAGTAGTTCCATAAAGCCTTTAATCAAAAGAAAAATAATATTCGGTTAGGACATGCCCCCAACCATAGCCAAAACCAATGTCTATGAAATAACTAAAGTATGTAAAGACATCCATGATATGAAATATAGCCTTCTAGAATATGAAAGATCACCACTTCAATCCAACCGAGCTGATCCCAAATTCAATCACTAAGAAAAAAAAAGTAGAATGGATGATTCCTACATCACATGGGGATACAGCCACTCGAAGATGGGTTAGCGAGTGAACACTTGCAAGTACTAAAGATAAGGATAAAAAAGCCAACCTTCAAAACCAAGTAAACAAACCATATGTATTCACAACCATACATACATATATATAAAACCATGCGGAGAAAGAAAATTGATTTTAGCATGTCATTAAAACCATTAACTTGGGTATGTGTAACTTAATCATCCTAGAACTACCCACAGGATATATGGGTCTAGCGTAACCCCCTGAACGAACCTCGATATACGTAGCCACATAAACCAAAGCTACCATAGGAGTAGGGATTTCCCAGTACCCTTTGCTCTCCATGATACATATGTAAAAATATACTTAGGGTATTCCTGTGTACCCCATAAGTATCATATATGATCATCATGACCAATTTTTATGTTGGGAAACATAAGTTTCCAGTGTCGTTCCATTAGACTCATAACTTTACGGTTAGATATCACACCCCACCCTTATTGCCCAATTAAAACCATTACCACACAACCAAACCACCATTCCATTTATATTAACCAAGGCTATGAGCAATGGTATGGTCATACCGATTATAGGTTACAAGCAATGTCCTTAGACGGCCTTTTAAAGATAAGGGATTCCCATGTACCCATAGATTACATTATCAAGTTGACTTGGGGGGATCCCATGTACCCCATAAGTGACCATTATTATTTTTGCTTAGGGAATTCTTTGTACCCCAAAAGGCTTTAAATTACAAACCATAACTACCAAGACCTTAATATTTAACCATTCCAAACTATTTATACCATTTAGGGTTTCATTACCATGTTATACCATGTAATAGTTCAATGAAAGTCCAACAGTTTAAGAAAAAATATTCTCATAGGCATTTTATCAAATATGTTGGGGGCATAGTATTTCCAAAGACAAAACCTAGTACCAATTAACCATACCCATGCAACCAAATATTTAAATCACCATAATAATATGAAAACCATAAGTAAAAGACATAGGAAAACTATAACCGACCATTGTAACCAAAACCGCCAATATATATTTGAAAACCCAAAACCATATGACATTCATGCCATGAAGATTATTTATAAAATATGCCTTAAGTTAGAACTAACAATGAGGGAGCATTAACATGCCTTAGATTGAGAAGAAGATTAGAAGAAATCACTCTTTTGAGCCTCAATTGACCACCTTGAAGGAAACTCTAGCTTTTGCTTAACCCAAGAGCCTTGAGAGATTTTAAGAAAGTTTAGAGAGTTTGATTAATTGCAAATAGGTTAATGAAGCCCTGAAAAGGTGTTTTAAGTCATAAGGTCACAAGGAGTTATAAGGGAAAATATCCAGAATACCCCTAACTTAAATTGTATTAATTTTTCACAGGAGGGTATGACCACCCTCTCCCTATCTGTACCCTAAGGTATGAGTGGTACCTACCACTCATACCCCAAGTAAAATATCAACCCCCACACTAACCGACCTACTACTCCTAAGTCCCACTCGTACCCAATTATACGATTGGTACCCATAAATCATACCCTAGGCAGAAAAGAATCACCTAGTTTAATACATAGGACATCATACAATTTGCATCATACAACTCGTACCCCATCATACGACCCTTATAGAGAAGTCATACCTTTGATAGTTTCTAACCCAAATACATTGATCAATATACGGGTGATGACCCCTAAATCATATCCCAATATATAAATAGTACCTTTCGTCGTATAATGTCCAGAGAGTTCAAAACTTAGGAAATTTTCCAAGGACCAAAACCTAGGGTGTTTCAATTATCTTGGTTGTTGTTTCATGTAAACAATAATACGACTATGGACTTCTGTATCTCTAATCGATTACCTAATTTAGCCCCTACAATTACATTATTTAGCGAGGATGCGAGAACTAAGTTAAAAGAACTCATAATCCATCACACAATTGAACCAAATAGGGAACTTAAGTATATTACTTTCCTAATAACAAATCATAACTTCATTCAAGTAAGTTTACAATCCTATTCTATTCACCCCACTAACTACCCTATCATTCATCCTTCTGGGTTCATAATAGAGTTAAGCATGTATTAGAAGGGTCAAAATCCTTTAAATAGTGATAAAAAGAATAAATAAACAACCAAAAATGATAAATAGCCATAACTAAATCTATTCATAACAATAATACGTATGTTCTTGGCCTTAACCCCCGAAGGGGGTATTTAGCCGATCGTGGACATAACTGTAATCATAATGATTAAATACATGTTAGAATCCATAAAAAAACAAAATTATTGGAATAAAACTCTAATTTAAATGTTCTCCAGCCTCCCTTCAAGTTTAAAGGTGGTCAAATGTGTATAACATAATTTTTAAGGTTCCTATTTATACTTGGACACAAGTTGCCGATTTTAGCATAGGGGTGTGCCACGCTATTATCACGTAGCATTGGGTCCTTGGCATGCCCTTATTTCAGTAAGATACTTGAATTAGCTTCCTAGTATGAATACAAGGGCATGCTATTCCCTTATCACACTCCATAGGCAGTGTGGCACACCAATGATCCCAAAACATCTAGATTTTGTCCATGTTTTTCCCATGTTTTTTCATTCATGTACAATCTTTGTGGTGTTGTTGTATCTTGATTTCAAGCTTTTATAACGTCTATACAACCTCTTTATCAATTTACCAAGCATCCCATAGTATCAAACACCATAAATTAGATCTTAAAACAACATATAATCCAAGATGATAATTTAGTAAAGAGAGTAGCTCAAGCTAAGAGTACTATTTTGTCTTTTTGATTCTTAACTTCATGTTTTGACTCCAAACTCTGTAAGAACATACCTTAAACATTACATTTACATAAAATAACACTTATATGGTCATTTATACTAAGATCATTTCATTATGTACATAAGAAGTTCTCAAAACAAGGCTAACTAGTCTGGATAACAACACTGGGGGCATAAATCCACCACAGATCACCAAGTTATTTATATTTTCAATATATTTGGAGCTCAGTCAGCATTTTTCTACTAATTACCAAATGTTTGTTACTCATACTACACTTGCACAGCCTGCAGCAGATCATAGTACGAGTTCTCTCTGTTGTTGTGTGTGTCTTGTGGAGAAACTATGGTTCGAAGACATCAGGTGAGCTCCTAAAGTTTGGAGTATTACTATTCTCCCTCATGTACTATACTAATATCTATGTGTAGTTAGAGACAATTGTATCAGTATATTTATTTAGCACTTTATTTTGTCGTCTTATTATATTAATAGCTCTTGTATTGATTCCACTCGATTTTGGGACTATCTTATGTATTTTAGTCTTTTACTTCATTTATTTTGTGTTCTTACTTCTTTTCTCTTCGAAGTTTGTTACTATAAGTTTCATACTACCGAGTTAGCTTACCTACCAGTAGGTTATTGCAGGTGCCATCATGACTTGAGAAATCAGGTCGTGGCATTTATTGTGCAGGGACATGTCAGTAGAGTCTTCCAGAATAGTATAAAGACATTTATATTTTTCCTTAAGAGGCTACAGGACACTAGGAAAACCACGTTTTTTATTTCTTTCATTATATTACATGAACCAATTAGTATTGGTGATTAAAATTAGTATCTAACCTCTTTCGCTCTTTATATCACAAACAGTAAGAACATGTGACACTAAAGAAAGGGTAGAGGTACTCAAACCAACTAATATGGATGCAATATATGGTAGAGGACAAGTGAGAGATTGAAGAGGTAGAGGATAAAAAAACAACACCCTCTAGGAGTAGAGCTCAAGTAGCCGGGCTTGCTAAAGATAGGTCTGAGTCCCCACCTCATTAAAGGATATTATAGAAATAGTTGTAATAGAGGAGGCAACACTATTCAAGAAGTGTCGCACCAACTTTCATCCAGTGTTAAGCTTTCTGAGTGGATTGGCAAGGAGTGGGGTTGCACTAGTAGTTCCCATAGGATAGTATTATCGAGTCATGTTGTTGTTATGGCTTCCTTTATAGATGAGGCTTTAAATATAGGTATATTCTCGATACAAATGCCTGGGTTAGTGATGATTGAAGATGAGTGTGATTTTATGTATAAGTTTGACGATGAAGCTTTCTTTTTTTCATGGCACTGAGTCTGAGGAGGCATACGAGTTCATTATTGAATATCATAAGAGACTCCATAAGATGGGAGTAGTTGAGCTATATGGAGTTAATTTTAATATTTTCAGCTACCAAATAATACTAAGTTATGGTGGAAGGATTATGTAGAGTGTAAGGTAGTTAATTCACCTTCAGTGACATGGACCCAACTCTATTCTATCTTTTTAGAAAAGTATATTCCTTGTACTTTGAGAAATAGAAAGAGGGATGAGTTCACTACTATTAAGAAGGGAAATTCTTTAGTTGTAGCCTATAAGGTCTAGTGTCATTCACTCTCAAATATTATTTATAGTTAGTACATATTAAGGATGATATGATCTATTAATTTTTTTAGGGGTTGAACATGAGCCTTCAGATATCAACTCTACATATATTTTTTTCTAGTAGGTCTTTTTAAGAGGTGGTTGGGTATATTAACAGAGTTGAAGGAATAAAGTAGAGGGATTTGTGAAGATGGGGAGAAAAAAACCTAAAATACGGTCAACTATAGTGGTTCATTCTCTAGGGTTTAGAGTTATTAAGGTATTTTGCACACCCTATTCATTTAGCTATGCAAGTGTAAGTTGGGGGTCCATCAAGGGCCAGCTAGCCTTCTTCAAATATTGGTGGGTATACTACTTCTATTTTATCTTAGTGACCTCATCCTTGACAAAACTTTCTATAAATACGATAAGGTTAGCCATATTTGAAGGAATTATCTAAAGAACAGACAAGTTGGTTAGTTAGGACAACATCATGCTCCCCAAGTTTCAACTCTATTACATAGGGAAGAAGGTGTTCATGGTAGAGGCTATCCTTAGAGTGGGTGTGGTAGCCACATGGTAGGTAGAGATAACAACCAACCTAATAGAGATTGTTGGCATAATGATATAAATAGTTATCAACCCATCAGGGGCAATACATAGGCAGATAACTAGGCTTACTTTTATGTTTTTTAGGTAGACTTGAGGTAGAGGCATTGAATACGATGATAACAAGTACTATTATTTTATATGACCGAATGGATACTATTTTATTTGATCCTAGTTCTACTTTCTCCTATATATTTTACTATTTGCTATAGGGTTGTAGATGGTGTATGATTTACTTAATATTTCTATTCATGTATTCACTCCTATTGGTAATTATATGTCCATTGATATAGTTTATTTTTTTGTCATGAAACTTTATGGGATATAGAATGCGGATAGACTTAGTGATAATATACATGGTTGATTTTGATAATATTTTAAGAATGAATTGGTTGTCTTCTTATAATGTTATTCTAGACTGTTATGCTAAGATAGTAACTGTGTCTATGCCACGAATGGCTAAACTTGTGTAGGGGGTAATTATAGTCCTGCTTATATGAAGCTTATATCTTTCATTCGTGCTTAAAGGCTTATATGAGGGGTTGTTTGGCATTTTTAGCACATTTTTAGAATACTAGTTCAGAGGTTCCACCCATAAGTCAGGTCTTATGGTGTGTGATTTCTAAAGTTATTTCCAGTAGACTTACCTTGCATGCCACTAGACCGCGACATTGATTTTTGCATTAATTTAGAGTCAGATACCAGTCCTATTTATATTCTTCCCTTGGGATGGCACCAACAGAGTTGAGGAGCTTGAAGCTCAATTGCAAGAATAATTTAGTAAAGGGTTTATCCGTCTGATTGTCTCCTTATGGGGTGATCTAATGCTATTTATGAAGTATAAAGATGGTAGTTTATGTATATGTATTGACTACCGTCAGTAAAATCAGGTCACGGTCCATAATAAATATCCACTACCCCAAATAAATGAGTTGTTTGACCAACTTTAAGGTGAATTAATATTTTCTATGATTTATTTGAGGTCTAGGTATCATCAATTAAAGATTCGAGCTAATGATATTCCTAAGCCCGTATTCTAGAGCAGGTATGGGCACTATGAGTTCTTGGTGATGTCTTTCAAGATTACTAATGCCCTAGGTTATTTTAAGAGTTTGATGAATGAGATATTTAAGGCATATTTGTATTAGTTCATGATTACTTTTATTGATGATATCTTAGTTTATTCTAAGAGTGAGAAAGATCATGAGAATCACCTAAGAATTATGTTGAGATTGTTGAAGGGGTAGTAGTTGTATACCAAACTCTCTAAGTGTGAGTTGTGGTTCATTTTTTTCCGTCTTGGGACATATGATTTCAAAGAAAGGATTTATTGTGGACCCACAAAAGATTATGATAATTAAGAGTTGGCCTAGTCCCACTTTAGTGATTGAGGTTCGCAATTTTTTAGGGTTGGCTAGCTATTATTGCAAATTTGTATAGGGGTTCACCTCTATTGCTTCTCATCTAACCCATTTACTTAGAAGGATGTACCTTTTCATTATTATGATCAGTGTGAGAAGAGCTTCAATTCTCAAGTCATTGTTCAATACTGCCATATTCTTTCTTTGCCAATAAAGAAAAAGGATTTTATAGTTTATTGTGATGCCTCAGGCTCTAATTTAAGGACAATTTTAATGCAGGTAAATAATGTCAGTGCCTATGCTTTAAGGTAATTAAAGGTTCATGAGAGGAATTATCATATGCATGATTTAGAATCGGCTTCAGTATTGTTTTCCCTTAAAATATAGAGACACTATATGTATAGAATTCACTGTGAGGTTTTCACTGACCACCGTAGTTTATAGCATATAATCATGCAGAAAGATCTGAATTTGAGGCAACATAGATAGATGGAGTTCCTAAAGTATTATTATGTGACCATTTTATACCATTTGATATGGATAATATAGCGGGTGATGCTTCGATTAGAAAGATTGAGAGTATAGGTAACACGATTCAATTGGAGATTACTAGGCATCCATTAGATAGAGAGATTCAGCTTCTAGCTAATAATTTTATGTTACTTGAAGTATCCATGAGAGGTATGCTGGTAGCTTTTGTAGAGGCAAGCACATCATTTCTTGATCAAATCAAGGCTAGATAGTTTGAGGATGCTAAGTTGAGCAGAATTCCTGATAAGGTCTTATAGGGTGAGGCTAAGTAGGGCATGGTTGATCATGAGGGTGTCTTAAGAATTAAGAGGTTAGTATGTGTCCCCCATGTTGATGACTTCATTTCTACTACCCTTGTGGAATATCATAATCTAAAGTACTCTATACATCCTGGTGCAACCAAGATGTATCATAATCTGAGGTAGCATTGTTGATGGGGTAGTATGAACTATGACATTGTTAATTTTATCTCTCGCTGCCAGAATTTCTAGTAGGTAAAGTATGAGCACTGGAATCCTGGTGGGACACTTGTAACACATCGTGTGTTTTGAGGTATCCTTCATCCCACGTCAAAGACTTACGAGTCTTAATTTGAGAGTTTTATCAACCCCGAGTGTTAAGGGAATATTTGATTAAATTAGAATTTGAATTAAAAATAAGATTATATTTTATTAAGTTCCTAAAAATGTATTAGATATTTATGAAAAACTTCTTAAGTTACAATATATTTGTGCATGTATTTATTTTACAGGAGTTTTATGATTTACTAATATTTTAATGGGAATAGTGTGTCTAGTTATGTTGAAAACTTTTTAATATATGAGGTAGGATTTATTCAAAATGATTTTCTATTAATTTTTATATATTCAAAAAATTGTATATATGTGTATCCATACATACATACATACATATATATATATACACACACACACACCACGAACCAACGCAATATTCGAGTTCATAATTAGTGGGATAAAATATATTTTTGATATTTATACTTCCACTCTGCGAGTAGGTGTGAGAAATGGACTGCACCACTAATAATATGGTGGTTAGAACTCCCCACTTTGACAACTTTTTATGAATAGAGATAAGTATCAAAACCAATATTGTAAATATTAGTATTTGGTTTGATTCTTAGGAAAGAAAATCGATTATCTATGTCAAGTTACTCGAGCTCAATTATGAGGTATTTTAAGGATATTTATTTCTATTTTGACATGATTCCATATATTTGAAACTTTTAGATTCTAGTGTGTTATCGAAGAATCAGTGGTTAACTGTCTCTAAAATGTTAGTTAAGTTATTCATGTTAAAATGAGTCATATTTAGTGGTGTCAGTTTCATGTCAAGTTGAGGAGTAGAAGGTTTTTGTGTGTATATATATTGTGATTATTGGGTTTTTGTAATTGTTGGGGTGATAGTATGTAACACCCCAAAAATCCAAGCCAATAGTAGAACCATGCTTCAAGTTCATGCAAAATCAAACATCATGTATTGTAGTTTGATAAGTGATTTAGACATATATTAAGGTCACAAGTAACTCCTACCTCATAGTCAAGATTAATCAACTTCAAATGCACATAACTTCTAGATTAATAAGAGTTTTTGTGTTCACGATCTACAAAAAGATGGATAACTGAATTAACTTTCCAACACATCTAGTTTTCCTTAATCAGATGTCGGAGTAAAAGCAGTGCTTGATTTTGCAAAAGGTGTTTGTCTGCCAGAGCGTGACAGCTTGGGTGTCGGACCGTTGCACCAGCGATGGCCCGTCAGGCTAAATCATTCTCCTTAAGCAGAAAGACCAAAATTTGGTCATTTTGTGATGGTTTGAGTGACAGTTGGTCACGAAAGTGATAGTCCGACACTCAAATCGTCAGTCGGGACTATTTTGCACTGTTGTAGCATTTTTAAAAGGGGTTTTCTGTTTTTTTCCACTCTTTTAACACCAAAAAAATATCGTTTAAGGCATACTAAGGCTAGAATATAAGGATAAAATTCTCTAAATTCTTCATTAACTCAAAATTCTATCAACACATAGAGAGAAAATAGAGAAAGAAGCCATTTTCTTCTCCAAAGGTGTCACAACACGATTTCTCAAGTCATGATGGCAACTACTATAACCCACCAGTAGGCAAGCCAGCCCATAGTCCGAAACTACTTGTAACAGACTGCCAAGAGAAATGGAGGAAGAATGTGGAATAAATATAGTAAAAAGGTTAAATACACAAGATAGTCCCAAAACCTGGTGGAGTCAGTACAAGAGTTTCTAATGTAATAAGACTTACAAAATAAAGTACAAAATGAATATGCTAATACAACCTATTTTTTAATACAATATAGAGACTAGTCTAGTACATAAGATGGAGAATATCAGTACTCTGAATGCTATGAGCTCACCCTATGTCTCGAAACCATAGCTGCTCTGCACAACATACAGAACAATGGCGAGAACCCATACTATGATCTGCAAGCTACAGAAATGTAGTGTGAGTACCAACATGTGGTACTCAATAGGCAACCGCCGACTGAGCTCCAAAGATAATGCAAATATAAATAGCATGCGAGCAGGAATGTAAGTTATGCCCAAATATCCGACAAACTACATAACAAAGCTAGTGAGATAATAAGGATAAACTATCATATTCATATTCAAGAAACTAACATAATAAAGCTAAGGAGGTATTAAGAATGAACTATCCCCTTCTATCCATACTCAGGAACCTCAACACTATACCATTTATCATTGTCTAATATACGAATAACAAGAGAAAAAAAGGATCTATAATAGTATATAAGGTCAAGAAATGGATATCCAACATGAATGAAGGAAAGAAGGGATATACGATAATACCATAGCTACATATAGATAGATATACATATGTATATAAACAAGGTTAACTCAAGGTACAACCTAAGTCATCACGCTAGCATCTCCAAGCCTCCCACTCATAGTAGGAACTAGTACTACAATAACCAGGGTCTCTAATTTATACGTCTAAACATGAGATAATTACCATAATAAAGCAACCATAAAGAAATGAATTAGGATATCATGATCTAAAGCCATAATTCCTAACCAATGGATAATCATACGCAATAATATTATAGTAAGATAAAAGAACCCAAATCACACCTCAAATCTTAATACCAGTTAAATAATCGACATGTCAAGAACTAACCATAATAACAATAATAATATAAAGTAATCGTCTAGTCCGGACAAAAAATACCTAACCGGGACTTTCATAAACCACCACCGTCATAGGCTCAGAAGGTCCAATCAACACTCAGCAAATTATAGTTTGAGCCTATACCTATGCGACCCCCCATAAGGCTGGTAGATATAAGCTCTATACAATATACTGCAAGAAACACTCATATCTATACCCATATAAACCCCCCATAAGGCTAATAAATATAGGCATATAATGGTGATAGAAAATGTGCATGCAAGAATGAATGCCAAGATATAATCCGTAATACCATAATTGATCTGAATGCCATAAAGTAACCCAATATGTAAACTCATATCATCAATATCATCATCAATCATTGAACTTGTATCGAAACTCATATCATCATTAATCGCCGAACTTGAATCGAAACTTATATTACTAATATCATCATCAATCGTCCATGAATCAAAACTCATATCATCAATCGCCGGACTTGAACCAAAACTCATATCATTAATATCATCATCAATTACCTATTCATTCAGTACCATAGATATATCTACATATATATAAGTGCACGTCTAGAACTATGGCTAAAAGAGTGTAAATCCATAAATCCATTGGCCGGGGTAAACTATGGGACTAAATCAGCATAGGAATATAGAAAGGGTCGGTATCTCTCTCGATGGGGGTAGATAGTAGTAGTAAAACTGTGGATCAAAATCTATCTCGATCAAATACCTAAGATCATCATTATTAGTCTCAAATACTCATAAGTTATTCATTAAGATGGTACGATTCTCATTATTAAGAAATCTCTTTAAAAGTGAAAAACGGGAATAAATATTTTATTAGGAAAATAGTAATAAAACCATATTTTAGTTTGGATCATACTATTACCGTCTAAGTGATCCTGAATGTACCAAATCTATGCATTTCATCACTAGTATTCAAAAAGTATGATTATAAGTATCAATATATCTATAAACTACGACTATTTCCTTTACAAGGATGGAAAACTTCCTGGAACCTAACCAATAGCATAATCACGGCCTTGGGCCCAATAATATGTTAAGAATAACTACAACATCATAACCATGGCCAGAGGCCCAAATATATATCCGAGATAACTATAACATCATGATCCAGGGAAAAAACATCACAATCCACCGAGTAATATATTAAACATTATACTAAAGGCTCATTAGTCTCAACTATGTCTAACACGCTAACATGTGTATATTAGTCTACAAGAGCCAACATAAGTCTTGGCCTAAGGTGAGCTAAAAGGGCCCACTTCTAATCTCAAAAGCTATATTTAGGCAATTTCCACCTCGGACAAGGCTAAGGTATCTAAATTTACTCCTAGATGTTAAATAAGTCATAATTAGCCCTAAGTTAGTAATTCCATTTAAAACATAAGCAACTATGTCAATTCGACCAAAAATGCGGTTACAAGAAAGCCTAAACATTCCAAATCAAACTAATCATACTAATCACACTTCTAATACCTAATTTCATCCGATATCTAGCATAATATCATAATCATTCTACGAATTAGCTCAATTTATGAAGAAGGTAATAGGATCATAGAAGTATAATAAGTATATCACCTTATAGGTCAATTACCCTTCTAGCCCCCAAACTCATAAATTTGGAAAAGTCACGATGTTCTACCTAATATTACATCCTAACATCCCTGTCTAACATTCAACATATATAATACACCATCTCATGAAGAATAGTAAACAGAAGCCTACCTTGATACCGAATCAAAATTCCTTAAATCATCCACAAATTATTCAAATTCACTCCACGATCCTGAAATGCCATCATGCTATCAATATCATAATCTACACGTCATTAGGAGTAAAGCTAGACCCATATTGCTATATTCAAGACAGGTCCAAAACGGACCCCAAAAATAGATTCAAAAATAAAAAGGGTAAACCTATAATTTTATTTTATAGATATGTTTCTCATACTCATAGGAGTCTATAGACGAAAATCCATGACAAAACGAGTCAAAAACAAGGTTCAAATCAAAGAAAAGCCATTTTTGAGCTTTACAGGCAAAAAACCCAAAACCATTTTGAAATCAAGAATTTGAAGTTTTTTGGAAGATGAAATTGAGGTAAAAATAATAATTATAATATTATAAAACTTACCCATGAAATAAGTCTCCAAAACTCCTTTGGGATCGCCTAAATCTGAGCTCTCAAACCCCAAAAATGGTGAAAATGGGTTTTTAATTCTCAACTAGGGTGGAAATCGTGAAAATAATAGAAGTTATTGGTAAATGGGGAAAATAGATTTCAAAATTGATATAAAGAGATTCTACGAGAAAAATGCATCGAAAATCATCAAAATCTGAGCTTCATAGCTCCCAAAATGTCAAAAATATGAATTTGGATCTTATACTCAGCGATGAGCACTAAAGAGGCACTTTGACCACTAACGCAGTCTCATCAGCAGGTAAAAGTACCTCTAAAGAGGTCATATGTTTGCTTTAGCGGTCGTTTAAACGGTCAACGGCTGCTAAAGCGGCCACACCAGCACCAGCAGCTTCTGAAACTTATTTTTGACCCTCGAAACTCATCTAGAACCCTATGAACATGAACCAATAGTGGAATTTGATTGTAAAACATGTTTCGGATCCAATGGAATCATTAAAACTTTTATCCAACAAAGTTTTGAATAAATATGGGGCCTACACCTGTAGTTTCATTTCTCATATAATCCACCCAATAGCCCAAAATGCGTTCGGAAGCCTCGGGACCTAAACCAAGGGCCCCCAGCCTAAAATAAACGTTCTAGAGTTGATGGCAATGTCAAAATTCACATATGAGGTCATCTACTAGGATTTTTGGTCCAAGACCAAATCCCAAACAACTGAAGCTCCAAACAGGAAAATGAACCTAAAATCTAAACAAACTATCCGATCATCAAACTGACAGTTCCGACAAGTAATAAATGACCTCTAGTTGTTGTAGGAAGGCTCAAAACATCAAAAACACACAAATCGAGGAAATAACCTGGAAGTCATTGCAATATCCACTATTAAAAGGATGTTCATCTGCAAAAGTTAATAGGTAAAAAGATTATCAAAACTCAAAAAGATGAGGTACTGGGGCCACATGCTCCAAGCACGACTTCCCAGATAACCTCCAAGAAAAAATTATGCTTCCAAGGGATTTTTCCACAAATATCCCTTTTCCAAGAAATTTCGGCACTTTACTCTCAAACAACCAAAACTCAACCTCAACCACTAGCTGGCATCCAACTAAATCGAGAAAGGATGATGCAGACAAATTTGAACCACAACATATTGATACCACATTGGTAGGAGCCCAATCAAACAAAAACGCATCCAAGCCAAAGGCAAACCAAGGCATGATCTCTAAATTCAAATATAACCTTCTTTCTCCTTTCCAATGCAGTTATCCACTCCAAACTAAGTAGAAACTCACATGAGTCTTGTCCGCGCAATCCCATCATACTAGCCTTAAAGAACCGAAGTTGATCCACTAGAAATTCATAATAGTAACTATAAGAATAAGCCTATAAGGAGGTACATCTGCACACAAATATAGATAACCAAGGTCTGCAATCTAGGCCAATCCTACAACTGGTTCGAATAATCCTCAAAACTACCAGCAAAGAGTCTGAAGCACAACCACTCACCACTGAACAATCTGCTCTAGGATGTCCTACTAACTGAGAATAAAACTAAGCTAAATCAAACTCAAGCATACTACTCTCGCTGAGAATAACATCCAAAAATCTCAATAAAAATTAAAAACCCGAGGTCAAAGTTGAATGAACTAATACCATGTCAAAGGACTACCATTTGAACACCTATCAACCATAATCCATCAGAACGCAAGAAGACCGAATGGGTAACCATGAAGTAGGATCTGACAGCCTATATATGAAGCCCCAACTAAGACAAATCTAAAAATGAAGGTTGTACCCAAGCTCAACTCAAGCTAAAATCTCAACACCAAGACTGGACCGCTCAATCTCAACTGCTCAAACCAAACCCAAAGATGGGTAAGTATTCATACTCCAAATCTATTATATAACTTCCTAATCACCATTCCACGGCATCAAATTCAAAACTGAGCCAACAAGCCTGAACTAAGTCCAAATACTCAAATCAGCCTTAGTATTCAAATCAAATATATCCTTACTGAATCATAACGAAACTGAAACTAAAAAATAGCTATAGAACAAAATCACCATACAGGATAAATCACTGGCTGAAAACACAAGCAATCAACTCCATATCTGTTGGAGGACGTAAACAACAAAGCATACTCAAGAACTCACCAAGGCAGTAAGTTACACTAGTAATAGCAAAAGCCCTAGCAACTCAGAGAAATGCCATTTTAGCCAAAAAATCAATCCAATACTCCATCTCGACGAAGAATACCCACAGGCACACATTACTAATGAGAAGTACCCTACCAAGTCTTATTTGGACAAACAAAATTTGAAATGAGAATTTCCTAAATTCACCTAAGTAGGACAATCATAACTCAATCAACCCATGAATTACCTTGTCAAGGAAAAAAGTACCAATCTTGACACCAATGCCAAGGTCAAGACACTATCGAAAAATGAACCAAGCAACTCAAGCTTAAGAATTTCCAATTTCCTAACTTAAGAAGCAGTCTCAAGAAAGATCACCTATCTCCAACTCTCTAACTCTACTTAGACAAGAACTACATCATGGCAAGAATAGAGTATCCAACTCCACACTAATACTAAGAGCAAACCACCTCCAGGAGAAAAACCCAACAAACTAGAAAGATAAATCCAAGGCTTCTAGACATCAACATCAAAACCACTATCAGGCGATGAACGAGCCAAATCAAAATAACGAACCCCAAATTACTCAAACTTATAAATGGGATACACAAAGAGGGAAAGACAATACAAAAACCTTCGCAACCCAAGAGGCAATTCCAAGAATCCCAAACTCAAGAACGGGTAATATAACTAAGTTGCCAACTCTAGAACCATAATAGACCAATGGAAGGTCAACTTACCTTCAATACCATAATTTATTCAACAACCGGTCTAGTATTCCCAATAGAAGAGGGATACAACTAACCTTACCTTGATATAAGAGAGAAAACACCCAACCAATCTAGTTACCTAAGCCAAAGAACCAAAACCACAAAGAAGGGAAAAATCTAACTATATACTAACAGTCTAGCCATCTACCAAGCGAGGATAAATTGCATCAAAAAATGACATCAATAACAACATCAATATAAAAATCAATATAATGGAATAGGCGGTACCAAAAATAAAAATCAATAGCAAGTACACTCTAGGGTCATAATAAGGACATTATACCAAGGTAGATAGGAGTCAAACCTAAATGATACACCCATAAGAAAAAAATATCAATACTGATCCACTCTATCCACTACTAAAAGAAATAATCTATAGGGGTAGCCATATAATCATGAACTCTATATCAGGGCACATAATAATTGATATAAATCTACCAAGGCATACAATCATCGATGGGAACAAGAACCCTAATACACATAAATGAAAAAGTAAAGGTAGGAAATAAAAGCACACCAATCATGGTAAAATTTAGAGTAACATACCTAACGGGTCCGAGAAAGGACAAATTTGAATGGATCCAAACTCGGACTGACAAACTAAATCATCAATTGAGGCACTAAGCACACGGTCTCCAATTGATGAGGCCACAACACTATAAAATTGGTATGAATAAGCTAAATGACTTAGGATCCCACACCTGAGATACTCTTTAGACCAGTAACTAACCTCATTGCAGTCATAGCAAACCCCTGAAGCCTTAACCTAGAGAGAAATATGAGTTGAACCCAACTAGATAATCAACTGATGTTGAGCGTACTTTCTACTGAAATGACCATCCTTCTTGTAATCATAACACACCTCAGGAACTCTTGGTTGGCAAAAAACATATACTAACTCTCCCTGAACAACCAAATTACGTCTAGGGCACTCTTTAGACCAATATCCAGTCTCGCCACAACCAAAAAAATCCCCCAGAATACTTTGAGATGTTGCCCTTTCGAATCCAAAATGGTTGTCATGGCCTAAAGACCCATACCAAATACTCTGCAAGGTCCGATGAGAACTATAACTACTGCAACCACCACGACTAACCAGAGAGCCACTCATAGTCTAAAATACTACTTTCGTAGAATCGATAGTCTATAAGTGAAGCTGACATCTACTAAGAGGATCCTCACTCCCGAATGAAATACAAATAGCACTACACTTATTACATATCTCTTACCTCCACCTTTACAAGTTCCAATACATGCTCTCTCAGTGGACCTTGCATGATCAATAACTTAAGAGAAGAAAGACATAGTTGCTATCAAATAATCTTATGCCAAATAGAATTACAATGCCAATACTTTAATATATCCACACACCATGTGTGATCTGAAGGATATAGCATAGAAATATGCTTGGCCCACACAAGAAACCCAATCTCATATTTTAAACTTGATAAGGAGCCCTAATGAACGCCAACAAACCCAACTATATCCTGACAACTGCTTGATAAATTGGATGTCATCCCTGGCTGTGAGGTATCTGTAAAAATACTCAAGATCCCCAATGGTGAACCTTGAAAGGTTGTAGCAATCGTAAACCCCACTAGATCCTAAGATGTCTTCAAATTCTCTGGCTGATGCTGAAGATCTTCAACATCCATCCCTAACTCCCTGGTCCAACGTTGTATTGAAACTCTAGAAATGCATGTTAAATTCCCATTTGCATCTATCAACAACCTTGCATCCTCTATCTAGGACAAAATAAAGTCAAAGAATGTACTTGAGACTCATAGAAATATAGATACACGACAAGGAGTCAAGATTAAAATTTTTTAAGAATGCCATGTAGCCTCCTGAAGTTAGGTTACGGACGTCTCCGTACCAATCCGTAGCACTCTACTAGACACTTATCTCTTGTACCAATACATCAATAAACCTAGGCTCTAATACCAATTTGTCATCACCTAGTTTCTTAGGTCATGATGGTGCCTACTATAACCCACTAGTAGGCAAGCCAACCCATAGTCAAAAACTTCTAGTAATGAACTACCATGAGAAATAAAGAAAGAATGTGGAATAAATATAGTAAAAAGGCTAAATACATAAGATAGTTCCAAAACCTAGTGAACTCAGTACAAGAGCTTCTAATGTAATAAAATATACAAAATAAAGTATAAAATGAATAAACTGATTCAACCTATCTCTGAATAAAATATAGAGACTAGTCTAGTACATAAAAGGGAGAATATCAATACTCTAAATGCGAACTATAGCTGATCCGCATGATGCACATAATCATGGGGAGAACCCATACTATGATTTTCAGGCTACAGAAGTGTAGTATGAGTAAGAACACATAGTACTCAGTAGGCAACTGCCAATTGAGTTCCAAAGATAATACAAATATAAATAGCATATTAGTAGGAATGTAAGTTATGCCCAAATATTCGACAAACTACATAATAAAGCTAATGAGATAATAAGGATAATCTTTCCTATTTATATTCAAGAAACTAACATAATAAAGCTAAGGATGTATTAAGAATGAAGTATCCCCTTCTAGCCATACTTAGGAACCTCAACACTATATTGTACATCAATATCGAATATACAAATAATGAGCGAATAAGGGATCTATAATAATATACAAGGCCAATGAATGGATATACAAAATGAACAAATGAAGGAAGGAAGGGATATATGATAACACCATAGCTACATATAGATAGATATGTCTATGTTTATAAAAAAAGGTTAACTCAAGGTACAACCTAAGTCATCACACTAGCATCTCCAAGCCACCCAATCATAGAAGAAACTAGTACTAAGATAATCAAGGTCTCTAATCCATAGGTCTAAACATGAGATAATTACCATAATAAAGCAACCATAAAGAAATAAATCAGGATATCAGGGTCTGAAGCCTTAATGCCTAACCAATGGATAATTATGCGCAATAATATTACAGTAAGATTAAAAAAAACTAGAATCATACCTCAAATCTCAATACAAGTCCAACAATTAACCTGTCACGAACAAACCATAATAATAATAATAATAATACAAGGTAACCCCGATTAGTCCAGACAAACAATACCTAACTAACCATAATAATATTACGTCATGGTGTTCTACCTAATATTAGATCCTAACATCCCTATCTAATATGCAACATATATAATACACCATCTCATAAAGAATAATAGATAGAAACCTACCTCGATGCCGTACCAAAATTCCTTAAATCATCCACAAATCATCCTTCTTCACTCCATGATCCTGAAATGCTGCCACACTATAAAAATCATAATTTATATGTCAGTAGGAGTAAAACGAGACCCACATTTCTATATTCAATATGGGTCCAAAAATAGACCCAAAAAAAGGTTTTGAAAATAATAGGGGTAAAATTGTAATTTTATTTTAGAAACATGTTTTCCATACTCATAGGAGGCTACATCTTAAAACCCATATGAAAATGAGTTTAAAACAAGGTTAAAATTAAAGAAAAACTATTTTTAAGCTTTACTGACAAAAACCCCATTTTGAAATCAAGACTTTAAAGTTTTATTAAAGATTAAATCAAGGGTAAAATGATAATTATAATATTATAAAACTTACCCATTAAAGAAATCTCAAAAACCCCTTTGGAATTGCCCAAATTTGAGCTCCCAAACCCTAAAAATAGTGAAAATGGGTTTTTTATTCTCAACTTGGGTGGAAATTATTAAAAATAAAATGGAAGTTGTTGGTAAATGGGGAAAAAAAGTTAAAAATTTATAGACA
Source organism: Capsicum pubescens (assembly GCA_030864215.1). Lineage (NCBI taxonomy): Eukaryota > Viridiplantae > Streptophyta > Magnoliopsida > Solanales > Solanaceae > Capsicum > Capsicum pubescens. Next base: position 222,894,768 of record CM061543.1, on the reverse strand, counting down.
AATATTCTACGAGAAAAATACATTGAAAATCATCAAAATTGGAGCTTCCTAACTCCCAAAATGTCAAATATACGAATAAGTCGATCCCGAATCAAATAAAGCAAGGTTGACTGACGGCACACTAAAATCATACCTATAACAACAACATCCAAAGACTTAGACTCAAGCCTAGGAGGTACTACATATAATTGACCGCACTCGCCACTTGGATAGGCTTCTGAATGATCACCTCTCCTACGTGCCTGAGAACCACCTCGAGCACCTTGGGGACCACCCCTATGACCATGCAGACCACCTCTAGCTAAGAGATAAACTGCTTTAATAGGGGAATACTCTGAGATAAAGCAATAATCTCCCCATGACTAGGTCTCTCTCTCAAATAATGACCATAACCGTTATTGTTATAACATGTTAATAAGCTGATCCAGAACTAAAAGATCCGGATGACCCAGAATAACCACCACCACTAGAATAACAGAAAGTTGACCACTGCCTGACTAGGGTAATTACTAATACAAGACTGACCTCCATTAGTAATCTGGATCATGGCCTAAATAGGTATACTAGGCTAACTCTAAGGCTGATACGACTAACTAGTAGGGTATCTACCATGATAACCATTACCTCTAAATCAGGAGCTACTATGGCTCCCATTGAAACTACCCTTATACCAAGGTATCTTATTATTGTCCCCCTGGGACTCATAATGTATCTCCTTCATAAGATGAGCATGATCAGAAATCTCATCAAAAGACCTGCCAGCAGCAACCAAACTTTGAGTAGATATGTGAAGAGAAAGTCTCAATCTTCGCACAAATCAACGAACACTCTCATACTCAGTATCTAAAATAGAAGTAGCATGCCTAGAAAACTGGTGAAAATAAGCCTTATACTCCACAACTATCATAAAGCCTTGCTCCATTCTCATAAACTGGTCTCTCAAACAATTCCTAAGGTTGTGAGGAATGTACTTCTCTAAGAAAATCTCAAAGAACTAAGACCATGTCAAGGGAGAAGATCCAGCTGGCCTAGAATCATGATGACCTCTCCACTAATGTCGAGTTGCCAAGTCCAACTAAAAAGTATTGTAGTCTACCCTATGAGTCTCAACTAAGCCTTAATTATAGAGCCTATCCTCATAAGCAATCAGAAACTCATTGCATCCTCGCTAAGTGCACCAGAAAACCTAGGCGGAGCCTATCTCGAGAATCTACCCAACATCTTCTGCTTCTCAGCAGACATAGCATACTGGGCAACCATTGGCTGAGAAACTACTGGCTGAGCAACCACCAGCATGGGAGGGATCTCAACTCTTGGTCCCGTAGCTGCATACTACGCCCCCGCCTCAGTACCACTCTAATCTGTAGACTGTGCACCATCATAAGGTGCACCACCAACCAATCCCAAGAGCTATATCAAAGCATCCCTAAGCACTAAAGAAGAAATAAACCCTAGTGGAGCCTAGGTTGGTCCTTGGACCACCGCTGGCTAGGAAAAAAGAATTTTTTGCTCAAGAGGAAGAAAAGGACTGGTGGAGGGCTCCTATCCTAGCCCCTAGCTGGGGACACATATCGAGTCTTTCCACGACATCTAGGTCATCCACAAACATTGATAGGATCCCTAGGCTCGATCTTAGGACCCTTATCTCATATAGAGGTAGCGCGTGTCCTAGCCATCTATGAAAGAGTAAAGTCAAAAGAATGTTGTATAAACCAACTCAAACTCTTAGCACGAAATGAGTGAAAAAAGTGAAGAGCTCCTAAGAATGTCCCATAGCCTCTTGAAGATAGGAAATGAACGTCCTCATTTCGATCCATAGGAATCTACTAGACACTTGCTCTGGTACCAATAATATTGGTGAAACCTAGGCTCTGATACCAATTTGTCATGGCTTGATTCACGAGTCATTATGTCACCTACCAAACCTCGCCTATAGGTAAGACAAACTGCAGCCTGTAGCTTTTAAAAATAGGCTAACTTGGGGGAAATTCCCCAAGAAAGGCCAAATAGATAATAAAGATAGAAATAAGCAAAGCAATAGGATAGTCAAAGGGTAGATATAACATAGAAAACATCCCATGATCTAGCAGAGTTAGTACAAGAGCTACTATAAATACAACCTAAGTTCTAAAATAGTCAATACAATCTTGTCTAGAAACTAAAGACTAAACATAAATAAGATAGAAGAAAATGGGGCGACTGTGACTAGAAGAGCTCACTGTATCTCTGAATTAACCATAGCACGATCCTTGAATCAATAATAGCAACTAGTACTCAGATCTGTACCAAAAAGAATAAAAGTGTAGCATGAGCACCAAAAACATGGTTACTCAGTAGGCATCACTTGCCAACTAAGCTAAATTATGATATAAATACGACAAAATGCAAGATAACATAACTTACGACAAGGTAAAAGAACGAACCTGAAGTAACTCCAACATCACGGTACATAAATAAGTAAATTGCTAGAATAATAACGCAACTTAAATGATCAAACACATGCAATTATAACTAAAAAATTGGTCCTTATAAGCCAATAAGTGCGGAAAAATAAACAACCTAACACAGACACCCATAAGCCTGGAGGGTATAATCAAATGAAGCACAGACCGTAAAATCATCACTTTCCACCTCACATGATACAACTAGAATCAATCTTTGTCATGCCACACTATAAATCATCCAGTCCATAGTCAGACTTATCAATACCCAACTTCTCAACATCATGCCCCATTATCGTGTTCGATCGGTGCCATATAATTAATATCATAAGTAATAGTCAGACTTGAACTGGTGATCATATGATCAATTCATAAGAAATATCATTATTGTCTCATCACCAATATCATGATCAATATCATAGCAAATTCCCAAACTTAAACCGGTAGTTTATAATCAATAACATTATAATCTTCCAGACTTTAACCGAGTATGTATGGCATGAATATCATCATTGATATATGGACTTGAGCCGGTAAGCATATATATATATACTATCAATACCACTCTTTATGTCATAATCAATAACATAATAACTAGTATAACCCATAACCATCAATTCTTAATGCTAACTCATCACAATCATCAAGTGCCAAAACTCGTTAAAATCATCATCAACCTTCAATATCCAACCATCATAATAATTAAGTATCTAGCCTCATCAAGTCTCAATGTAAGCATTTCAAATCACATGATAAGTGTTTATAAGGGCTATCTCTACTAGTTCAAGTCTTGACCTAAGGCGGATCAAAGAAACCCACATTTAATCCCCCAAACTCTATTTTAATGCAATTCTACCCCATACTATACTAAGGTATCTAAATCCACTTTTAGATGTAATACAAGTCTCAATTTTTGTCCTAAGATAGAAATTTCATTGAGGAACTAAGAAACTAAGTCGACTATGCCCAAATTATGGTCTCAATCTAAGAAGTACGAAAACCTATCATACCTGGACACTGAAGAAAGCTTGAAAATTCACTAAATCGCCGACTTTCCCTTCCAAGAAGTTTCTCAAGGTTCCATGCTATAAAAATCAAAATCTAATCATTAAGATAAGAAAAATTATACCCATATTGTACTATTATGCTTCGGGCCCAAAAATTACACCAAAACCCCATGTAGGTCCTGCTTATGGATATCGCATTTCCGAAACCAATGCTCCCACATGCTCAAGGAATAATTACCCTCACAAATGGGTGAAATCCAAGATGAATTGGGGATAAAATCAAATGGGCAAGTTTTAGGAATTTTGAACAAGAAATGGGAAAATCAACCATGAGAAATGGTGAAGTCTTAACACAAATCAAAGGATAATCGGGTAATAATCGTTATTCCAGATCCCCAAATCATCCACAAGCCTCAATCCCATGCTATCTTACAATTTAGGGTTTTAGTATCAAGAGAATGGATGAAGAAATGGGTGAAACAGGCTAAAAATATGGTATTTAAACCCTTTCCAGGTGCTCGGGTGTCGCTATCGCGACCTGAGTCTCGCAATAGCCATATTTTGTAGTTTTCCAAGCTAGTTGTGATCGCAACCTAGGGCAGTAAATTGTGACATATGGGTTTACTACCAAGGGAGTCTCAATCGCGCCCATTTGGCTCACTATCCGTGATGGCACCAGATATGGCTAAGACTTGGAATTTTCCAGGTCTCCGCCAAGCCCTCGGGATTCATTCAAAACCTGTATATCCAAACAGACTATGCAACCATACAAAATTCAATGTTCTGAAATCAATGGCGCAGTTGAAATTTTCATTGAAGGTCATTTTGATGAAAAGTCGGTCCCACACCCATTTCTCACTTTCTTAAATTTCCAACCAATAGGTCAAAATAAGCTTAGGTTTCTCGAGACCCAAACCAAGAGTCCATCTAGCCTAAAATCAACATTTTGGAGCTGCTGGAATAGTCAAAATTTACAGTCGATGTTGTTTGTTTGAAGTTTTTGCCTGGTAGAAAATTCAAACTAGAGAAGACTTCAAAATAGAGAATTGGCTCTAAAAGCCAAATGAATTACCCGGTAACCGAACTATCAGTTGCATCAAGTCAGAAATGACTTAGGGTAGCTATAATAAAGATCTAACAATAAAAATTATCATAAATATGGAAAATGACCCGAAGGGTCATTACAATATCATCTACTAAAGGAACTTTCATCCGCAAAAGTTTAAGGATTAGGATATACTGGAAGGCTCAAATGGGTGAGGATACTATGTCAATATATTTCTCTCAATCTCTCTACTGGAGGTTCCTCCACTGAGCCTTAACTACAGGAATCACCCTAATTCACAACCATCTTACTTCACTAGCCAAAATAAGCACAGCCTCCTCCACAAAGGTCACCGCTCATCCTACTAGACTGAACCCTATCTAAGAACATAAGGTGATTAGGAATGTATCACTGCAATATAGAAAATCAAATAGATAGTAGAAAAATCATGCGGTAAGGCTAACTCATAAGTCACTTTACCAACCATGCGAAGAATCTCAAAAATATCTAATATATCTGGGGTTGAACTTGCCTTTCCTCCCGAACCTCATCAAACCTTTGATGAGCGACACATAGAGGAATACCTAAACACCAACTCCAAATCTCAAGGCACGATGCCTATGATCTATATAAGCCTTTTGCCTACTTTGAGCTACTCTCAACCTATCCTAAATCACCCTGACTCTATCCAACGACTTCTGAAGCAAGTCAGTACCAATCAACACCTGATCAAGGAGGATGCAAAGTCTATTATCCTAAAACTGACGATCCTGAATCTACTCAAATAGTAAAGACCTAGCCTCAGCACTAGGAGAATCTTCCTAGGATCTGAAATGTCAATTCTAACCATCAAGTTGGCTAAATACTGAATGTCTCATGCCAACGAGCTCTGAAAAGCTGAAATGGAAGCCAAGCTACCTATACTCACTGCCTTTCAACTCAAGGCATCTACTACCACATTCGCCTTTCCCAGATGATACAAGATGGAAATATCATAATTCTTAAGAAACTTCATCCATCTACACTACCTAGCATTAAGCTCTCGATGGATCATAAGATGTTGAAGACAACAATAATTGATGAAAATCTCATAATGCACACCATAAAGATAACGTCTCTAAATCTTAAGCACAAAAATTACCGCCTCCAACTCCAAATCATGAATGGGGTAGTTGAGCTCATGCACCTTAATCTGCCTCAAAGCATAAGTAATGACACAACCCTGTTGCATCAATACACAACCTAAACCAACACCGAAATCATCACAATATGTGGTGAACCTCTCACCCCTAATAGAAAAAGCCCAAATATGAGTTAAAGTGAGAAACTCCTTGAGCTTTCAAAATCTTGACACACACTCATTAGACCATCGGAAAGAAACCTCCTTCCAAGTCAATCTAGTCATAGGCACTGAAATAATAGCAAAACTCTCTAGGAATTATCTATAATAACCAGTAAAACTAATAAAGCTATGAACCTCGATCGGAGATGTAGGCCTATCCTAATCATGAATGGCCTCAATCTTTACCAGGTCTACCATAATTCCATCCTTAGACACCACATACCCAAGGAATTTTTCTAACTTAAGCCAAACCTCACACTTAGAGAATTTAGCAAAAAGCAAATGACCTCTTAGAGTTTGGAGCATAATCCTCAAATATTGCTCATGCTCCTCTCTAATCCTCAAATACACAAGGATGTCATCGATGAACACAATTATGAAGGAATCCAAATAAGTCCTAAACACTTAGTTCATTATATCAATGAATGTGACTGGGGCATTAGTCAACCCAAAAGACATCACTAGGAACTCATGATGACCATAACAGGTCCTAAAGGCTATTTTTGGGATATCCTCAACCTGAATCCTCAACTGATGATAACGAGACCTTAAATAAATCTTAGAAAACAAAACTTCACCTTGAAGCTAGTCAAACAAGTCATCAATGTAAGGCATAGGTTAATGGTTCTTCACCGTCACCTTATTACGCTGCTTATAATCAATACACATCCACATGGATCCATCCTTCTTCTTTAGAAACAACACAGGAGCTCCCTAAGAATACACACTCAATCTAATTAAACCCTCACTAAGTAGATCTTGAAGCTAAGAATTTCGCTCCTTAAGCTCGGCAAGAGCCATAAGGTAAGGTTCCATAGAAATAGGTCGGGTGCCAATCTTAAGAATAATAAAAAAAACTCAATCTCATGGGAAAGAGGAATACCAGGTAGATCAATAAGGAAAACATTAGAAAACTCACGGACTATAGGAACAGAGTTAAGTGATGGACCCTTCACACTAACATCACAAATATAAGTAAAATAAGACTTGAAACCCCTTAAAATAAGTCTCATACCACACCTATAAGAAATAATCCCCATCGACTCACAACTAATAGCCCTCTGCCACACAATCGGGGATATGCCGAGCATGGCTAAGGTAATGGTCTAGGTAATATAATCCATGACCGCATGGTAGTGGGATAACCAGTCCATGCCTAGAATAATATAAAAATACACCATGTCCAATATAAAAAGATCAACATGAGAATTAACATCTCTAATGGTCACAACACAAGATTCAAACACCCAATCCACTACTATAAAATCACCTATGGGAGAAGATACACGTAATTTAATAGATGATAAATCTCAAGATAACTCTAAGCATGGAGCAAAATAAGTAGCTACATAAGAATAAGTGGATCCTAGATTAAATAAATAAAATCTCAACTGACGACACACAAAAATTATATTTGTAACAACAACATTCGAAAACTCAGCCTCGAGCATAGTAGGTACTACATTTAACTAACCACGCCCACCACATGGTTGGGATCCTGAATGATCACCTCTTTTACCTTCTTGAGAACCACCAGAGCACCATGGGGACTACCTCTACGACATGTGAACCACCTATAGATGAGGATAGATTGCTCTAATAGGGGAACTGTAACATCTCAGATTTTTAGCCTCTAAAAATTTCTTGACTTTTATGCTCACTGCCTAGGTAACGACTAACCTTATGAGTTGTAAAGAATCATTAAGAGTCATAGGTATCAATTCATAGGAAAAACAGTAAGGAATATCCAAGTTTTTGTTGATGTCACGAATGGACCCTTAAAAGTCGTAAGGTAAGAGCACGAGTCATAGATGTGACTCGTGACCAAACCATTAAAGGGGGTCTAAGAGTATTCCTATACTAAAATTCTAGGATAAAACTCATAGACCGTCTTGATGTGAGTCGTAATAACTATGTGGCATTTTCTTATACTTTTAAGTAAGGGCACTTTGTTCATTTCCCTCTTTCCCTAATTAAAACCCACGTCCATAAAACACCATTGAGACCCTATTATCATCCAAAAACACATCAAATAAACCTCACATCTATCTCAAATCTCTAAGCAAGAATAATTAGGGTTTCCATGGGATTGGTCATCTAGGGCTCAAAGGGTGATTTCTTCTTCAAAATTCTTTGTATCTCTTCCCTAAAGAATTTTTTTTATTAAAAGAATGTGTTTAATATTATTATCTATGTGATTTAATTGTTGATTTGGAAATTAGGTTGAGGGCATTTGGGTACTATTAATTTAATTTCTTTTCCCATGACTTTTGTTAATCACTTACATTTTTAATTGATGGCTTTTAAACTAATTGGGTGCATGGTCATGGTAAATAGGAATAGGGGGTCATGGATTCTCCCAAAGTGATTTGATAAACTTGCGAGGGTCGTGAATTCCCCTAATTAAATAGATTTTGTATTGGAATTGGTAATAACCTCAACCCACCTTATGAAATTGGTTTTAAAACAAGGATATATGAATATTGAATCCAAATTTAAATTATTACATTACATAAAAGACTAATGGAATGCAAATGGTGTTGAAAGACCTTTATGGCCATGAATTGATTTTAAATCAAAATCTTAAGGGTCGTGGATTCCCCTAAGTTGGTGAATATTAGACCATAAGGGTCGTGGATTCCCCCAAGTTGATGGTCAATGAAAACAGAATAATTATATTAGCTTGAAATCATAATTGGTATGGCAATACCAATGGCATATGCCTAATGGATGGTCTTTGGCTTTATGAAGGAGAATGTGTAAATATTTTAATTGGGCTTAGAGGGGGTTGTGTAGCTGGCCATAAAGGTGGAGGTCCCAAGGGATCAATACTGGAAACTTAAATTTGTCAATATGGGGGTAGGGATTAATGGTTGTGTTCTTGTGTCACACCTTATATATATATATATCATGGATTAGCAAAGGGTCGTGGATTCCTCAGCCTTTCTTGATATCTTAGGCTTGTATGGCTAATACATATTGGGGGCCCTATCGGTGGGAGAGGTGTACCAATATAGCCTGTGGGTACCTTTAATGATGGTTGAAGCTACATAGTCCAGGGTAATATTTTGACTCTCATCCTAAACCTTATTCCCTATCTCGACATGTTATATATATATATATAATTGTGTGCATACGATTTTGGAGTTATTTTGGACTGATTGATCATGGAATTATTTTAGCTCTTTCATGAGTTACATGTTAGAGATCACCCCACTAACCATCTCCAAATATTGTATCCCCAGGATATGAAGGGTTTGAAGACACTTTTATTTCCTTGCATAGTGGTAGGTGATTTTTGGATTGTTCATGAGTCAACTTTGATGTGGTGAGCTTCCATTCTCTAGAAGGCCCTCATTTTATGTTCTTGTCCTTACTTATATCTTAGACTATTTTGTGGATTATTTTTTTGTCTATGTTCAGGGGTATATCCCATCTTAGGATGATGTTTGGTTTCTTAGAGGTTGTTGTAGATAAAGTGTGGGTGGATTGTATTGTGGATTCATACATCTCTCTTTTTATTGATTTTCCTATCTTGTTATGTGTTCGAAACTCATCTCTATCTTGTTATATGTTTGAAACTTACCACTATCTTGTTATATATTTGTAACTTATTCGCTTTTAGTTCTATTGTGTTTTGGTTGTCTAGGCTAATAGGGGTGGTCTCCAGTCCTTGGCGGACTTGAGATAACCATCATTACTATCCCGTAGCTAGGATCATGACAATCTTGGTATCAGATCCTAGGTTTATGGTCATTGAGTGTCCATAAATCCATGTCAAGTAGAGTCTCTTTTATGGGTGTGTTGCATGTCTCACTTATAAGGGGGGGCTAGGAGGCATCTAGAAATATTTCCCTTTCTTGTGATCTATTTCTTGGGCTATAGAGTCTGAGGTCCTTAAAACTCCTCTAATATCTATTTTCTTGCATTTCAAATCATGTCTCCTTAAATATTTGATGCACATGGAAACTCTTCTATCCCACTTAAGGACAATGTGGATAGAACTCACCCCATTTATAAAGTTTAGAACCGATCTTGGGTCCCTGCTCTTGACAATACTTCCCTTCATTGAGTTTCACCGGTCCCTACCAGTCCTTTTTTGGCTTCTTAGGGTGATAATGTTCATGCACACCACCCTAAAGAGATATTTCTAATGTTGAGTTTTGTAGATCTATTCATCTACTGACTCAGTTGGTGACTTCTTAGTCTCATCACCCTGACCATGCTAGTTTTGTTGCTCTATCTTCTGAGGACACTAGATTTAGATAGTTTATGAGGTTAAATCCCCCAACCTATATAGAAACTATGGTTGAGAAGGATTCTTAAGAGTTTGTTGATGAAATAATGAAAATATTCAAGGTGATGCATGTTTCTGATTCTAAGGGTGTGGAGTTTGTCACATAACAGCTGAAAGATATTGCTTATTAGTGGTATGAGGAGTGGGATTAGTTGAGGGGTGGTAATGGTGATCCTTTTGTATGGGATGAGTTTTTGAGTGCCTTTCTTAATCATTTCTTTCCTCAAGAGTTGAGAGAGGCTAAAGCTAAGGAGTTTGTGAACTTAAAGTAAGGAAAGATGACTAGGAAGAAGTATGCTTTGAAATTCCATAGTCTTCTTATTATGCCCCAAGGATTACGTCTAGTATAAGGTAAAGAATGAGGTAGTTTGCATGGATATCTCTAGGCTTATGGTGTATATGCAGAAGGTTGAAGATAAAAATAAAAGGTAGGCAAAAATGGGAGAAAGACAGAATAAAAAGTTCAAATATTCTAAGCAGGGTGGAGATTATTAAAATAGTGGTAAATAGGGTAGACAGTGGAGCAAAAAGGAGATATGGGGAAACTCTATTTCATATTCTATAGCTAGTTCCCCATATCCTAAGCCATCTGGTGTCATTATTTTTAGAAAAATAGTGGGTTTAAGGCATAAGGTGCCTAGTCTTAGGCTAGTGGAACCCAGTCAACCCCACCTTATCCTTCTTGTAGATTTTGTAGGAAGATGTATTATGGTCAGTTTGATAAGGGGGGGAAAGTGTTATTATTATGGTCAGCAGGAGCATTTACAGTGACACTTTCCAGCTAAGGTTGCTTCTGGAGCTAATAATGTTATGGTTTCCACTTCTTCAACTCCTTTACCTAAGGGTGCTACTTTTAGTACCAGCATCAATCGGAACCATCTTTATTCTCTTGCCACCCATAAGTAATCTGAGGCATCTCCTAATGTTGTCACTGGTACATTATAGCTTTTCTCTCGTGATGTGTATTATTTACTTGATGCGGGGTTTACCTCTTCTTATGTGACCCCTTATGTGGTTGTTAATTTTGGTTTTGGTTCTGAGGGTATTTCTGAGCCTTTTTTGTGTCTACCTCAGTGGGTGATTCCATTGTGGCTAAAGATTTCTACAGGGGTTGTGTGATGACTATCTATGGTAGGGATACATTGGCAGACCTGATAGAGTTGGATATGGTGGATTTTGATGTTATATTAGGGATGGATTAGATCCATTCATTTTATGCTTTTTTAGATTGTAAGACCTGAAAGGTTAGTTTTTAATTCCCAAATAAACCGGTAATAGAATGGGAGAGAAGTTCCTTAGTGCCTAAAGAAAGGCTCATTTCTTATCTTAGAGCTCAGAAGTTGATTTCCAAAGGGTGTTTATGTCATCTAGTTCAGGTTAAGAATTCTTATTCTTAGGGTCTCTCTTTGTGATCTGTCCTTTAGGTTAATGAGCTTCCTAAAGTGTTTCCCAACGATCTTTCTTGTATTCTCCCAATATGGAAATAGACTTTAGGATTGACCTTCTACCGAATATTGTCCTATCTCTATCTCTCCTTATAGAATAGCTCTGGCTGAGTTGAAAAAGCTTAAAGAGCAATTAAAGGATCCTTTTGATAAGGGTTTCATTTTTCCTAATATCTCTCTATGGGGTGCTCCTATGCTTTCATGAATAAGAAGGATGAGTCCTTCAGATATGCATATACTATTAGTAGTTAAATAAGGTAATAATGAAGAATAAGTATCCTCCTCCTAGGATTGATGATCTCTTTAACCATCTTCAGGGTTCTAGATATTTCTCTAACATTAATATTCTCTAGGGTATCATCACTAGAATTAGGGAGGCTGATATTCCTAAGACTGTTTTTCAAACACAATACAGTCATTATGAGTTTCTAGCTATGTCATTCAAGTTGACTAATGCTCTGATTGCATTTATGGATCTTATAACTTAGGTATTTAGATAATTTTTATATTTTTTTGTTATTTCATTCATTAATGATATCTTGGTGTATTCTAAGAGTGAGGAGGACCATGCCTATCACCTCTAAATAGTGTTGCAGACTCTTAAGGATCAACGATTGTATGCCAAGTTTTTGAAGTGTGAGATTTGGTTGAATGTTGTGACATTTCTTGGTCATGTTGTTTCTAGCGAAGGGATCATGATGGATTTGCAAAAAGTTGAGGAGTTGAAGAAGTGGCCTAGACACATGAATCCAATCGACATTCGAAGTTTCTTGGGTTTAGCCGGGTATTATAGGAGGTTTGTGAAGAGATTTTCTTCTATTGATGCTCTATTGAATAAGTTAACTCGGAAAAGGGTAAAGTTTCTGTGGTCCAATGCTTGTGAGGGTAGTTTTGAGAAGTTGAAGGATAAGTTGACTTTTGCTCCAATTTTTCCCCTGCCCGAGGGTACCGATGGTTTTGTAATTTACTATGATGCATCTCGTATGTGACTAGGTTATGTCTTGATGCAGTATGGTATGGTTGTGGCCTACATTTCTAGAAAGTTGAAGGTCCATGAAAGAAAATATCCGCTTCATGATCTTGAGTTAGCAGTTGTGGTGTTTACATTGAAGATTTGGCCCAATTATTTGTATGGGGTTCATATTGACATTTATTCAGATCATAAGAGCTTTCAGAATGTGTTCTCTCAGAAGAAATTGAATCTCAGGTAGAGGCGATAGCTTGAATTTCTCAAAGACTATGATATGAGTCTTTATTATCACCTAGGTAAAGCTATTGTAGTTAGTGATACCCTTAGCAGGTTGTCCATAGGGATATTATCTTATGTGGATGAAGAGAAATGAGGGTTGGTAAAGTGTATTCACAGGTTTTCTAACCTAGGATTTTTTCTTTTGGACTCCAAAGATGGAGAGGTTATTGTTCAATAAGTGGATAAATCATCTCTTGGTGCTGAGGTTAAGGAGAAGCAGGTTTTGAATCCTATCCTTTTGCAAATTAAGGTTGATGTGAGTCAGCAAAAGGTTATGGTTTTTTAGACTGGTGGCGATGGTATCTTGAGGTACCAAGGTAGGTTGTGTGTTCCTGATATTGATGGGCTACGATAAAGGGTTTTGACAAAGGCTCATAACTCGAGGTATATAGTTCATCCTGGTTTGATAAAGATGTACCACAACATGAAAGAGATTTATTGGTATAACAACATGAAAAGAGATATGGCTAATTTTATGGCTAAGTGCATGGTCTGTCAGCAAGTTAAGGTCAAGCACTTGAAGCCTAGTGGTATGTCTCAAGAGATTGAGTTACCTATGTGGAAGTGAGAGATGATCAATAAGGATTTTTTACAGGTTTTTTGTGGTCTCACAGTTAGTTTGATTCCATTTGGTCATCATGGATAGGATGACTAAGTCTGCTCATTTTTTGCCTATGAGGACCACTTACTCTGGAGAGAATTATGCTAAGTTGTTTATTCAGGAGATTGTCAAATTACATGGTGCTCCAGTTTCCATTATTTTTTTATCAAGGTAAACATTCTCTTCTCACTTTTGGCAATTGTTTTAGAAAGGCTTGGGCACACTAGTGAACCTTAGCACTGCTTTCCATCCTCAGGCAGATGGACAAGCAGAGAGGACCATTCAGACTTTTGAAGATATGCTAAGGGCCTGTATGATTGATTTTAGAGGTAGTTGGGTGGATCATTTTCCTCTCATTGAGTTTGCTTACAAAAACTATTATCACTCTAGTATTGGGATGGCCCCTTTTGAGGCTCTTTACGGGAGGAAGTGTAGATCTCCTATTAGGTAGTTTGAGGTCGGTGAAACTACATTGTTTAGTCCAGATTTGGTTCACCAAGACATAAAGAAGGTAAAGGTGATTAGGGATAGGCTTAAGACTGCTCAGAGTCACCAAAAGTCCTACGCAGATGTGAGGTAATTAGAGTTAGAATTTGAGATTGGTGATTGGATGTTCTTAAAGGTATCTCCCATGAAGGGACTGGTGAGGTTTGGGAAGAAGGAAAAACTTAGTCCCCATTATGTTGGTTTGTACTTGATTTTGAGAAGAGTGTGCAATGTTGCTTATGAATTAGAGTTGCCTTTGAGTCTGGGTTCTATACATCTAGTTTCATGTATCGATACTAAAGAAGTCTATGGGCAATCCTTCTGTGGTTGTGCCTATTAAGAGTGTTGCTATTTTGAATTCCTTGCCTTACAAGGAAGTTCCAGTTAAGATTTTGGATAGGAAAGTCCGTCGTTTGAGTACTAAGGATATCGCTTTGGTGAAATTCTTTTGTAGGAGCTAAAAGGTGGAAAAACCTACATGGGAAGCTGAAGAAGACATGAAGTCCAAGTATCTGTTCTTTTTCCCCTAGGTCGGATAATCGTGCTTGAGGTATACATTTTCCTATTCCCATTTCTTTTTGGATTTCGGTTCATGATTTTGGGGTTGTATTTTTGTCTTATAATTGTGCTAATGGATGCCCTGATTCATCATTCGGGGACGACTAATCCTAGGGGGAGAATATAACACCCCAGATTATTGGCCTCTAAAAATTTCTTGACTTTTGTGTTCACTGCTCATGTAACGACTCACGTAACAAGTCGTGAAAACTCATTACGAGTCATAGGGCTCAAGTCATAGGCAAACTAATGAGGAATACCCAAGTTCTTGTTGATGTCACGACTGGACCCATAAGAGTCATAATTTGAAGTCATGAGTTGTAGGGTGTGACTCATGACCAAACTAGTGAATGTGGTCTAAGAGTCTTCCTAGACTACGAGTCTAGGCTATGATTCATAGCCAGTCGTGATGTGACCCGTAATGATTGGGTGGCATTTTCCTGTACTTTTAAGTAAGGGCACTTTGGTTATTTTCCTCTTTCCCCAATTAAAACCCACATCAATAAAACACCATTGGGACCCCATTATCATCCCTACACACATTAAATACACCTCTACTCTTTTTTAAATCTCTAAGCTAGAATAATTAGGGTTTTCCAAGGGATTGGTCATCTAGGGCTCAAAGGGTTATTTCTTCAAAATTCTTGGTGTCTTAGTCATGTATCTCTTCCCTAAAGCATTTTTTTTGTTAAAAGTATGTGCTTAAGATTATTATCCATGTGATTTAATTTTTTATTTGGAAATTGGTTTAAGGGATTTTGGGTACTATTGATTGAATTGCCTTTCCCGTGACTTTTGTGAATCACTTACATTTTGAATTTATGTCTTGGGAACTAATTGGGTGCATGGGCTTGGTGAATGGGAATAGGGGTTGTGGATTCCCCTAATGCGATTTGATAAACTTGTGGGGGTCGTGGATTTCCCCAAATAAATGAATTTTGGTATTAGAATTGGTAATAACCTCAACCCACCTTATGAAATTGGCTTTAAATAAGGATATATGCATATTGAAACCAAATTTGAATTATTGCATTGTATAAAAGGCTAACTGAATGCAATTGGCTTTAAAAGGCCTTTATGGCCATAAATTGATTTTAAATTAAACCTTGGTGGTCGTGGATTCCCCTAAGTTGGTGAATAATTGAACCATAGGGATCGTAGATTTCCCTAAGTTGATGGTTAATGGAAATGGCATAATGATATTAGCTTGCAAGCGTTATTGGTATGACGATACCAACAGTATGTGCCTAATAGATAGTCCTTGGTTTTATGAACTAGAATATGTAAATATTTTAATTGGACTTAAAAAGGGTTGTGTAGCTCGTCGAGAAGGTGGAGGTCCCGAGGGACTAATACTGGAAACCCGCATTTACCGGTGTGGGGGTTGGTTAAAATGGTCGTGTGCTTGTGTCACACCTTATATATATTCATCATGGATTGTCAAAGGTTCGTGGATCCCTGGCCTTCCTTGATACCTCCGGTTTGTGCGGCTAAGACTCATTGTGGCCATTTCGATGGGGGGAGTCGAACCCATATAACCTGTAGGTGCCTTTTATGAAGGTTGAAGCTACACAATCTAGGATAATATTTTGATTCTCATGCTAAACTTTATTCCCTATACCGGCATGTTTATATATATATACTATTATGTGTATATGGTTTTGGGGTAATTTTGGACTGATTGATCATGGCATTATTTTATCCCTTTCCTAAGTTACATGCTAGCGCTCACCCTACTAACCGTCCTCGGATGTTGTATCCCCATATGATTAGGGTCCGAAAATACTTTTATTTTCTTGCGCATTGGTAGGGATTTCTAGATTGCCCGTGATTCTGCTTTGAAGTGGTGAGATTCCATTCTCTAAAAGGCCCTCATTTCATGGTCTTGTCCTTACATAAATATTTGACTATTTCTGGCATTCTTTTTTTTTTGCTATGGTCGAGGGCATATCCCGACTTAGGTTGATGTTTGGTTTCTTAGAGGCTTTTGTGGACAAAGTATCAGTGGATTGTGTTGTGGATTCATAGATCTATCTTATTATTGATTTCCTTATCATGTTATATGTTTGGAACTCATCTCTATCTTGTTATATGTTTGAATTCATATCTATCTTGTTATATGTTCAAAATTCATCTGTTGCTAGTAATATTATGTTCTGCTTGGCTAGGCTAATGGGAGTGGTCTCCGGTCTTTTGTGGACTTGAGATACCCGTCACAATCAGGCCCTGGTTTGGGTCGTGAAAGGAACACTCTAAGCTCAAGTAATATTCTTGATACGACTAGGTAACTCTCGTAGATAATGACCACGACCCCCATAGCTATAACATGTTCCATGAGCTGATCCAGAACTAAATAATCCGACTGACCAATAATAACCACCACCACTAGAATAAATAGAAGATGATCCCCTAGAAGACTGACCACTAGCCTGGCCAGGGGATTACTAACACAAGACTGACCTCCGTCAGTAATCTGGAGCGTGGCCTGAACAGGTAAACTAGGATGACTCTGGGTCTAGCATGACTGACGAGGAGGTTAATGATGTGCCATGGTTTTATGGAACTTACAATGCTTAAAATTGGAGAATATTCATGTACATAAGGCTATTTTGTTGGATTTTATGTGTTTTTGGAGTGATTTTGTAGAAAACTAGTTGTTGAAAGCTAACTGAAAGAAAACGTAATGAAAAGTTGAAACGTGACCACCTACCTATGAACCTATGCCCCATACGTACTACCTACTAGGTGTAGGTAGTGTCATAGGTGTTAACAACTAAAATTGAGAGAAAAAAATTTGGGGAACCACCTATGGCCATCCACCTACTGGCCATAGTTACCACCTACGCCCCGTAGGTAGGTCCGTAGGTTGTCGATGACTCAACTTTCCCGGATCATTTTGGATTGAATTCATAGGGTTTTCATGTATTTTATAAATACCCTTTTGACCTTTCTTTGTTAGTTTATGCTAGTTAGGCCCTTTGAGGCTAATATATGCCCTTTAGGGATAATTTTACACACTCTTACTACGTACAAACATATATTTGATTCCGAGATTTGATTTTGATCTTTGGATATTTTGTTCTTGATTTTTGTTGATTATTCAATACGAGACTTTGGATTTTGTGCAGTAACTATTGTGATATTGATTTAATTCTTTCAAATATGAAATCAATTAATTGCTTCACAACAATGAACGGCTAATTACCTTAGCTAGGGTTGTGGGAACCCTAGAGGATTAACAAAGTAGGGGGAGTGTTTAATCCTTCTAGATTATTGTTTTTGTATGTATTATGGCTTTCTTTACACTTATTGATTTATTAATAGTTTCAAATATTACGATCTAGCCTGTATTCACTATGAACTTGAGAGGCAGGTAGAGATTGGGAAAAAGAGATCACAACAGTGATTTGAAGTTAATTGTCAAAATAGGTTAATCATTGTTATCTACTTAAGATAATTATATTCATCAAATCAACTTGAGATCAAGAAGAGATAGTTGAAACCGGGGTCCATGACAAAGGTTAGTAGTGCAACACTCTGAGACCGAGATGGGATGAGTGAGATTCACCAAAGTGTGTCGAGAGGCTATTAGTGATACATAACTTACCAGATTCTACATGCACACCTGTTTGATAGTTGGATTGAGCACGATAAACCTAGAGAGTTAGAAGCTAGGGGGAACACAAACCTAGTGTTCATTTCTAATTGATTACAACCAAAGCATTCCACATCTTGTTAATTTTCTCAAATTACAACTACAATCTCTCTATTTACCTTTCTGTACTGCCCGTTGATTTTAGCAAGCTTGAGAGATAGTTCAAGTATTCCCTGTAGGTTTGATCCCAACCTATGTTGGGTTACTATATTTTGCATCAGCCGTTTTGTCTTTAATTGGAGGTGTATCTTTGGGCAATAACAAATTTTTGGCATCGTTGTCAGGGAATACGGTTGTGAATTGCATACTGGATTTATTGAAGTTTTCAGGTTATATTTTCTTATATGTTGCTACTCTTTTAGATATGACATATTTACAAGAGGAAGGGTGGAGTGATAATGACTCCTTATTTATTCTTACCCTTTTGATATAATGCATTATTGCAAGAATGTGACCGTTAAAGAATATTGCACTGTCCCCAGTGCTACAAAAATAAAATAGAGTAAGTATAAGAGTCATACCTAGGAGCTTAAGGAGTCGGAGCATCAACATCATAACGTGGCCCTCAGGTCAGGTCCCACTCTTGTCAGCTACTGTCCTAATAACTGAGACTGAATCAATAGCAGTCGGGGGCATAACAGCAACCACCTAAGTATCAGTAACTAGAGCTCTCGACCCATAAGCTCCCAAGGCTATCTCCTTGACTTGTGTCTCTCGATCAGCCTCATACAGGATGCTCTTGAGTCTAGCTTTCCTCTCAGCTGCTTTAGTTTCCCTCTTCATTCTCTTCCTCTCTTCTTTGGTCTCCTCAACTTATACAGTCATTGGATCTACCCAAATGTTAGGCACCTCGACTATGGGAATCACAGTCTCCATAATTGGCTCAACAATAATCGGTCTCTCATACAACTAAGTGACCATCTTCTTTATCTCACCAATCTCTTCTCAAACACCAGCAACATTAGGTGTTTGCCCAGTACCTAACTGTCCAGTAATCCTCAAGTTAAATGTGTTTAGTCATCATTGGACCCGCCTATCTTGTGCCTCAAACTGTTGATCCATCCAACTTCTTACTTCGCCCTCTATATGGCCTACCTTTGTAGTGAGCATAGCCAGTTGGGTCACAACCTCTGTTCAAGCAGCCTAAGAGATCATCATAACATTGAAAGGCATGCCCTGTGGTTTAGGTGGCACAAACTAGACTGGTGGTGGGGCACTGGAAGTACCTGTTGTATCTATGGGTGTAGCCTCAGTCTATGAACCTACCTCATTAGCCTCAGCTGGAGCAGGGGCATCGGTCTGGTTAACTTGCGAAAATACCCCCGCCATAGCATCTACAGCCTATTACACAGGTCGAGCCATAGGGTTGGCCGCATCTCGAATCAACCCAATTCCAAACATCCCCCAGGCCTCAATCATCTCACCAATATCAAGTATCTCTACAACTCCCACTACCAACCAGATCTGAGTAATCATATAGGGGTAGGTCAACAATGCCTTCTGACCCCCAACAGCCCTATCTCTTATTTCTCTAGCTAGGAACTCGCCAATATCGAACGCATAACCAGCTATAAAATTAGTTGTCATAGCTACCCAGACCAAGCAAAAGACATCATCTCCAGTTGTTAGACACAGCCTATGTTAGGCTAGTGTCCACCAAGCTTTACCCTCAAAGTTGAGGGTACACTTCTTGATGTGTGATGTGCTGGCCTTCTGTTAGCATATTTAAGACTTTTAACTTGGAATAATTGTAAGTTCTTAAGTAACTATCGTTGTTTTTTATGGTATTTCATGTGATTTTGTAGGAAAGTCAAGATGCATGAACATATAGGAAAACTATGTTGAGAAGGATGATTTTTTGTGAAAGATGCAAGAAATTAAGTTCTGAAGATTTCATCCAACAACTTGGTCCGATAAGCTATCAGAATATGTCATCACACATAGGTAGAGAACAAGAAAGGTGAAGCATTTCTGATGACATTTTTTGATAAGTCGTCAACTTCTTGATAAGCCGTCAGGACTTGTCGTCAGACGAAGACAGAAAACATGGAATTTGAAGAGGAGTTGATGATATTTTCTGATAAGTCGTCAACTTCCTGATTAGACATCAGAACTTGTCGCCAGCCGAAGGCAGCAAACATAGAATTTAAAGAGGAGTTGATGACATTTTCTGATAAGTCGTCAGACTCCTGATAAGTCATCACACATGTCATCACACGTGTCGTCAAATTTGTGATAAGTCATCAAATATATCATCAGCTAAAGGAGTGAAAATCTAAATTTTTAGTTTTGAATTTTCTTTAAGTTACAGATATAAAAAGTAGCTTTTAGGGTTTCATTCATTATCTGGAACTTATTCAAAAGGCGAAGTCACCTCTCTTTAGGCCTCTTAACTTAGAATTCAATTTTAAACTCTGTGATTGGGTTTTAGGAACTTTTTCTTGAACTTGGAAGAGAATCAACTTTAGCTTTCATCTTTTGTAAGTTTAATTTCTCTAAATGAGGAATACAATTATTGTTATCTCTTTCTTTCTCATATGGAACTAAAACCCATAACTAGGGTTGTGGGATCTATGATTATTCCTTCATGGATTTAATAGTTGGTTAGTGTTTGAGTGATTGTGGGAATATCTTGATAATTCCTTTGTAATGATTGTTTTCTATTGGTTGCAAATAATAGATCTAGCCTTTTGTTTGCTTGCTCAAACTGAGAAATAAACTAAAGGTAGTGAATTATCAACGAGGATTTGGGAAGGTTAATTTTCCAATTAATGATTAATGCTGTAACAAGATTAATCAACTTGAGATAAAATTAGTGTGAATAGAAGGTTTTCCTAAATTCGAGAGAATTAGGGAGCACAACATCTAGGTAGGTTGAGAAACACTTAGATGGACTGTCAATACTGATAATTTTGTGTTTCCCACAAGTCATGAGAATCCAATACTACAACTATTATTCAATAAGGGGTTAGTAATCATAATGATCACGACCCTAGTTTCTCTCTATCATTGATTTGAACCATTAAAATTTTAGCTTTGAGTTCTGAAGAAAGTAGAAACTTTAATCATCGTTTGATTGATAAAACCCCTAATTAAAAAAAACCATTATCTATCAGTCATTTTAATCACAAATAGACTTGATTAAGACCTTATTCACTGTGGAATTCGATCCCAACCTAGTTGGGTTATATATTTGACAACGATTGCTTACTCTTTCATAAGAGAGGTATAATTTGGGCATATCAATCTGCTGTAAATCTCTGAAACTACCTTTCACCAAAGTAACACGCACGTCATTCTAAACTATCCACTTCACTATCCATCAAAACATTACCAACTATCATAAGTACCTAGCGACTATTTAGTTATTTTTCTCATCTCTATTTTTCGGTAGTCCATCTCAGCTGTGTTGGCCGGGGCTTGGTATTTTGGCACATATAGAAATCTCCCTATAGTTTGGGGAGAGATATCAACCCAAACTCCTAATCACGAGGGATGTGATAGGCTCACCTCCTTTCTATTATTGGCCCGATGGATATTGCCGCTAAAGTTCTCCTTTGTATGCAACATAGAACTCATGAACCAGTTGATAACGCCCAAACTACAGCTCTCGTAAGAGTGTAAGCGGTCGCTGTCAAATATAGAACCCAACTGGGTTGGGTGTGGAATCCCACAGGGAATACTTGGTCACTAAGTGTTGCAATTATTAGTAGACTGTTGATCGAAAATTCCACAGAAAAGGGGGGATTGGATTGTGGCATGAATTAATGCTATCAAAGTAACAACAAAATGCTTTGTTTAGTAAGATTTAATCACAGAGAAAAATAAGTTAGGGTTATGTCCACCTTATGAGTTCTACGTATCTATTAACTATGAGTAATGCGGAATTCATACATGCATGCACTTATAGAGATTCGTATTCTAATGGTAAATCCTAGTGTTTCTCAACCATCAAGGATTATTTCACTTTAACTCTCTCGAGCTTAAAGCTTATAACTAATGGTACGAACTCTCCAAGAGATTAATCCGGTTAAGGCATTAATGTGTAAATAGGGGTTGGTAGCCCTATTTCCTTGTCACACTCTCTTTTCTAAACAAGTAACTTTTCTCTCGAACAAGTTAATGCTATAATGGTGTATTCTAGATGTTTGCAACCACAAGAATTTAATTAAAATGAAGAGAGTAATGATATAAGTAGCATACGCATCAAGAATTCACAAACTCATAGTAATAGATAGTATATCAAAAGGCTTCCATAACCCTAACAGAGAAGTTTAGCTACACATGATTGTAAAGGAAAACAACGAAGACATCATCATCATCATACCAAAACTAGAACAATCTTCACGAGAGGATGCTTTTAACGTCAAAGAGGGATGACGTTTTTCCTCTTAGCCGACTTCCCCAAATATGTAGCGTGTTTTTTTCTATTCCAGTTACAGAAATTGTAACGTGAATAAATACTAAAAGTGTCGACCGAATTCTCCAAAAGCAATCCTGAAAAATTCAGCAAATAAGGTTTTTATAACATTCTTGTCCTAGTTCTACTAGGCTACTGCTGCACCCCTAAGTATTAAGAAATACTGATTTTGCTCGGGACAGATTCTCCATGCATCACATTCAGTCCACAAGCTTCCAAAAGCTGCCTTCCTTCTTACATGAAGTTTTCCTTTGCTGCCCAAAGGTCCACAAAGTGCTGAAATCTTCATCATTAGTACCTGAAAACATGCTAATCACATAGGTTAGCTCACTTACAGGAAAATGGACTAAAAGTGCAGGAATTATATATTTTGTCCTCAAAACTTAGCTAAAATATGGGTAAATTATGGTTCTTAGGCCTGTAAATACGCCCAATATCAACACCCCACACTTAAAGCTTTGTTCATCCTCGAACAAAATATTACGTCCATGCAAACATCTAACTAGGAATTCACAGCAGTAACACAAAATTTATCCTCAAGGCATGCACGACAATTATTCACAAAGAGTAGGTTTCTTGATCACTACTAGAAATAATTCAACCTCCAACCTAGACTCGTGAGGATGGTTAATTCGTATCCACAAGTTAAGTCACAAAGAATCATATAACACTACCTAACAATCATCAACCATGTGTGTCTCATACAAGATATCACCCATAATCACTCATAAGTTTTGCATTTTTTGAAACATGGGTACAAGATTCTCCTTGCTCTCACTCTCACAAAGAATTCTCATGTTGCAACTGATGACCATAGGCTTGCCCTTAGTGTAATGCTCTACTAATATCAGAATGCTAAGCTTAGGATCAAGTAGGTCTTTACAGGTTGTAATGTAGGCTAAGGGACAGGTAGGACTATTTTGGCCAGAAATAGTGACTATGTTCCCTAAGCGCTTTAATACACTACGTTATGTCATTAGCACTCTCTTTTAAACAACCCTTCTACCTTTCTTTTCATCTAACACCCCTTTTCACCTATTTTGTTATTCAATTATAAACACAAAGATGAGAATATACAACTTATTTTATTTTTTATTTTTCTATTTCTGTTTTTTTTTCTTTTTTTTTATAAAACACCTCTATGATAGCCACTCCTTTTCACAACAATTTCAAGTACCAATACACTCTGAGGCATCACTCTCACCCAATTTCCTCTTATTTTGTCACATGACTCTACAATTTAAAGCGCTTAGGAATTTGGATCAAATTATGGTCTTGAAAAAAAATGGATTAGGCTACATATAAGGCTGTCAAATAAAATAGCTAAAGGCTCAAAGGGTGTTAACTAGGATAATGTCCACGGGTATGTAAAAAGAAGGTAAACAATCACAGGCTACCAAAGAAATGCCTAAATCATCTCCTAAACTCACACTCTTTATTTCGCATTACACACACACCAGGCAAGTTCTAGCATCAGTCACAACACAGAATATACTATAACCTCACACACACAAGGCACATGGTCAACTTTATTGGGAGTAGTATAGACTCTTGACCCAATAGGTGAATGAATTAAACCACACAATTATCACACAGTAAGTCACACTTAGAGCCTAAATATCTCAATAGTAATGATTTTGGGACAAACTCTTGTCATAATACCAAGCCGCCTATCAGAACAATTTCATGCAAAATCTAAAAAGATTTTAAAAATCTAAAAATTTAACTACAAATCTAAAAATTTAACTACAAACGAGAATAAATGCAGGAAAAGAAGTACAATACAGCATACAAAATACCAGTACCCCACACTTAGACGGGACATACTATCCTCAGTGGAAAATAAATAAGGAAAACCTGATTAGTCAGACTCTTCCTCTATGTCTGGGGTCATGCCCCCTGCATCGGAATCATCATTAGAGTCGTCGTCATCAGAGTTATCCTCCATGTCTGAGTTTGGATGTCGGTGATCATCGTCAGTCGGTACGTCATCATCGAGAGGTTCCTCAAAATTTACACCTACTCGACACATAGCCCGCGCATGCTCATTCATCGGGTAGTCATAATCCAACTGCTGGAGCTCTGCATCAGTTGGAACACGTCCCCCACTCATCATGGTAAACCTCGTCATGCCATATAAGTGGCAGAAGAAGCTTTCGTCGCGAGCATGTCTTTCTGCAGTAGTCAGGTTGACGCCATGCATAGTTTCAGGATCTTTAACCTTCGTAAGATCAACCTTCTTCGGGTTTTGTGGAATCTTATGATCTGCAGGTTCCTCTTCAATGTCCTTCTTCCTCAATATTGCGGTCAACAAATTTCCAAAGCTGAAGTGGGACCTCTTATGCAGCCTATCCTTAAGCATTGACGACCGTATAACCGCACCAACGTGGATAGGAATATTAGTCATCAGAGCGTACACCAAGCATACTCTATCACGTGTGATCTTTGTGTACTGTGTCCCTGGAATCAGGCAAGAGTTGACTATCCGCAACCATATTTAAGCTTCTCTGTTCAAGGAAGCATACGGAAAGGTATTGTGCCGACCGGTATCCTTGTGACGACTCCAATGTGCCATTGATCTTGTTCCGCACAGTGTGTGTCTGATTTCCCTGTATGGAGGTCTGTGATAAAGCTCCTTGAGTGGTGATGGATCCACAGATGGAAGACCCAGAAAAGAGTTGAAGAACTCCGCATTCAGTTGGAAGACTTGGCCCCGAATCTTCACTTCACTTCCGGTAGTCTTTGGAGACCAATTGGCATAGAATTCTCGCGTTAGATCAAGATTGCATTCTCCCATATCTTGGAAAATGAAATCAAGATGTAGCGCCATGATTTTAGCCAATATGCGAGGTTCTCTCTTCGCTAGACTCTCCTTTTGTATCAACTCCATGTGAACATATTTTTTCACTTTATTGTTCTTGTACCACTTCTTTCCTTCCTTCTCTAGGACCCATTTTATCCCAAACATGCGGTGAGGTACTTGCAGTGAGGAGGATTCATCTTGCTCTTTTCTTCCCCTTTTCTGACCTTTCTGTGAGGTGGATGCTTTTTCTTTTCCTGGTTGACCTTTTGGTGCCATTTTACTTAGTGATGGACTTGGAAGATGATCTTTCAAGGTTAGATGAGCAAAAAGAAAAGTTTTGAGAGATTTGGGAAGGTTAGGCGGCGCCTAGGTTGAGCAAACAATGTGATTTTGTCTCAAGGTTGAAGTTCTATTTATAGACCAAGGCTTGGGTCGGGTTTAACCCATGAAAAATCGGGTTAGGAGACCAAAAAACATAAGTAGGCGGCGCCTAATACTTAGCCTATGCTTAGCATAGGCGGCGCCTTTAGCAAAGCCTAGTTGAGCATAGGCGGCGCCTACGCTATGGCATTGTAGATTCAGAGAGTAAAGGCAATGGCATAGGCGGCGCCTTTAGCTTTGCCTTGTTGAACATAGGCGGCGCCTATGCTATGGCATTGTAGATTCAGAGAGAAAAGGCAATGGCATAGGCGGCGCCTTTAGCTTTACCTAGTTGAGCATAGGCGGCGCCTATGCTATAGCATTGTAGATTCAGAGAGCAAAGGCAATAGCATAGGCCTTGCCTTGTCCGTTGCCTAGATTTACATAGGCCTTGCCTTGTCCATTGCCTAGATTTGTATAGGCAATGCCTAACCGAAAGCCTTTTGCTCCTTCATTACTCACTTACTACCTTTAACATTGCTCACTTTCAAATCAAAATTTGAGACCAAGCTCCTCCTTTATACATCTTCCCCTACACTTAATCAAAAACAACAAAAACGATTAGAAAGATGGGTTGCCTCCCACCAAGCGCCTTAGTTTTGGTCGTGGCTCAACTTTTCTTTTGGGATTTTTATTTAACAAAACAAACCCCTAGAAAAAAAAACGACTAAAAATAATGGGTTGCCTCCCATGTAGCGCTTGATTTATTATCGCGGCATGACATAGTTACCTCGATTACTTAGACTTCGTCAAGATAGATAGTGGCCATGCATTTTATCGAGTCAAGAGGACCAATATATGGCTTCACATGTTGGCCATTAACCTTGAAGACACCACCATCTTTGTCTTCTAACTCTACTACTCCAGACGAGTAGACTTGGCTAATTCTAAACGGACCAGACCATTTAGACTTCAACTTACCTGGAAATAGCTTCAGTATGAAGTTGAAAAGAAGTACCATATCACCCTTTTGAAAGTTTCTTTGGATAATACGCCGATCATGGTACTTTTTTATCCGTTCCTTGTAGAGGTCTGCTCTTTCATACGCATGTAGACGGAATTCATCCATCTCATTCAGTTGTTCCAATCTCAGATTAATAGCATCATCCCAATTCAGGTTAAGCCTCTTCAACGCCCACAATGCTTTATATTCGAGCTCAATCGGCAAGTGACAAGCCTTCCCATAAACTAGTTGGTACGGGGACATACCAACTGGTGTCTTGAATGCAGTCTTATAAGCCCATAAGGCATCATCCAGCTTTCGGGACCAATCCTTCCTACTAGCATTTACAGTCTTAGGAAGGATCAACTTGATCTCCCGATTAGAAACCTCTACCTGCCCACTAGTTTGTGGGTGGTAAGGTGTAGCTACCTTATGTTTCTTGACCCCATATTTCACCAATACGGCTCTGAACAGCTTGTTACAAAAGTGTGATCCTCCATCGCTTATGATGGTACGTGGTACCCCAAAACGAGAGAAGATATTTCTCTTTAAGAATGCTACAACACGCTTACCTTCATTATCAGTCAGCGCTACCGCTTCGACCCATTTGGATACATAGTCCACAGCAACTAGGATATATTTCATCCCAAATGAACTCACAAATGGGCCCATGAAATCAATACCCCATACATCAAATAGCTCCACTTCAAGAATTTTAGACATGGGCATCTCATGGTGCTTCGAGATAGAGCCTTTCCTCTGACACTGATCACATCTTCTCACAAAATCGTAAGCATCCTTGAATAATGAAGGCCAATAATAGCCATTTTGTAATACCTTCCTGGCTATCCGATCACCTGCATGGTGACCCCCAACTTGGGAAGCATGACTTGCTTCCAAGATGCTAGGCACCTCCACATCAGAGATGCATCGCCTAATAACACCATCAGCACATCATCGAAAAAGATACGGTTCAGCCCAGAAGTAGTGTTTCACATCATGCATGAACTTTCTCTTTTGATGAAAGGAGAGATTCTCAGGCATCACTTTACTTACCACGTAGTTCGCAAAGTCTGTATACCACGGTAAGTCTTCCACCATAGCGGCTAGGATATCTTTGTCAGGAAATGCATCATCAATCTCAAGGTCGGGTTGTGCTATGTGCGCACTCTCAAGTCTAGATAGATGATCAGCTACCTGGTTTTCGCAACCTTTTCTATCCTTTACCTCAAAATCAAATTCTTGAAGCAATAACACCTACCGAATTAGTCTTGGCTTAGCATCCTTCTTTGTCATTAAATATCTCAGAGCCGCATGATCTGTATGAACCACCACTTTGGTTCCCAACAAGTAAGCACGGAACTTTTCAAAAGCATAAACAACTGCTAGAAGCTCTTGTTCCGTGACGGTATAGTTCTTCTGGGCTCCATTCAAGGCCTTGCTCACATAGTATATTGGATGAAATAGCCTTTCTCTTTTCTGACCAAGTACAGCACCCAAAGCTACCCCACTTGCATCACACATCACTTCAAACGGTAGAGACCAATCGGGTGCTACAATAATAGGAGCTTCAACTAGCTTCCCTTTGAGGCATTTAAATGCCTTCAAGCAATCTTCACCAAAGTCGAACTTTGCATCCTTCTCCAAGAGTTTGCATAATGGACTAGCAATCCTGGAGAAGTCTTTGATAAAACTTCGATAAAAACCTGCATGACCGAGGAAACTACGAACTCCCTTTACAGAAATTGGAGGTGGTAGTTTCTCGATAACTTCAATTTTGGCTCGATCAACCTCAATTCCTCTTTCGGAGACTTTGTGCCCAAGAACAATGCCTTTCTTAACCATAAAATGGCACTTCTCCCAGTTTAGCACCAAGTTGAACTCAACACATCTCTGTAATGCCATACTCAGATTCGCCAAGAACGATTCAAACGATTCACCCACAACTGAAAAATCGTCCATGAACACCTCCAAGGTGTCTTCAACCATATCAGAAAAATGGACATCATACAACGCTGAAAAGTGGCTGGTGCATTACATAACCCAAATGGCTTACGTTTGAAGGCAAACGTACCATATGGGCATGTAAAAGTGGTCTTCTCTTGATCCTCAGGAGTAATACAAATCTGATTATAACCGGAATAACCATCTAAGAAATAAAACCATCCCTTCCCTGCCAATCGATCAAGAATTTGGTCCATGAATGGCATTGGGAAGTGATCCTTAAGCGTCCATGAATTCAGCTTCCGGTAGTCCAAACACACTCTCCACCCTGTGACAAGTCTGAGTGGAATCAGCTCATTCTTTTCATTCGCGACTACCGTCATGCCCCCTTTCTTGGGCACACACTGTACCGAACTTACCCACTTACTGTCGTAGATTGGATATACTACCCCAGCATCTAACCACTTAATAATTTCTTTCTTCACCACCTCCTGCATGGGTGGATTCAAACGTCGTTGATGCTCAATGGTAGGCACATAATTTTCCTCGAGATGAATCTTGTGCATACATATCCCAGGAGGGATACCAATAATATCAGTAATAGTCCAACCGATGGCTCTCTTGTATCTCCTCAGAACAGAAATAAGAGCCGCAACCTGCTGCTCACCTTAATCAGCCGCAACAATAACCGGAAGTGTATCACCACTTCCCAAAAATGCATATTTCAGGTGACTGGGCAGCTCCTTCAATTCTAGCACTGGTGGTTCTTCAATGGATGGCTTTGCTGGTGGTGAAGGGCGATTTTTAAGATCCAGATCCAGCTTCTTAGGAGAATGAGAATAGGGGCCAATTCCTGTTAGAGCACAAATAGTTTCTTCATACTCTTCAACATCCTGACGCTCAAAATTCATAAGCACAGCAGCCAATGGGTCAACAATAAGCTGCTTCTATACAGATAATTCTTTCTCATCATCATAGTAAACATCAGCTACAGAGAACACATTCATATCTTTGGGTTGCTTCATTGATTTGCATACATCAAAATGGACCACTTCGTTATTCATCCGAAATAAAAGCTCATTAGCTCTTAGATCAATAAGCACACTTCCTGTTGCAAGGAAAGGACGCCCCAAGATTATGGGAACTTCAGAATCCACCTCGCAATCCAAAATAACAAAGTCTGCAGGAAAGATGAAAGTGGAAACCTTCACCAATACATCATATAAGATACCAACAGGCCGTTTTACCGACCTATCTGCCATCACGAGCCGCATATTGGTTGGTGTAGGATCACCCAAACCCAACTTTCTGTAAATAGATAGTGGCATCAAATTAATGCTAGCTCCCAAATCGCACAATGCCTTAGAAAAATCCAAAGATCCAACCATGCAAGGAATAGTGAAAGCACCAGGATTTGCCTTCTTCTGAACTAGCGATCTTGTAGCGATTGCACTGCAATGATGAACATTATCTGCCAGCTCATAGCTTGCTGCCCGCTTCTTTTTCAAAATGTCCTTCATGAATTTAGCGTATCCGGGCATCTGCTCTAGCGCCTCCACCAAAGGAACATTAATAGTCAGCTGCTTCAACATAGTCATGAATTTACTGAACCTGGTGTCATCAGCTTTCTTCTTCAGTCTCTGAGGAAAAGGTGGTGGTGGAAGGGGAATAGTTTTCTCCTCCACTTCCTTTTTATCCTGCTTCCGATTGTCGATCTTTTCAGGCTGCAGACGTCTAGGGGTAACGTCAGGAACACTATCTTCAGCTTCTACGGCATCTTCACATTCTGCATCAATAACATTATATGTTATATCATCAACCACCTGCTTGCCTTTGGATGGATTTTCCAATGCTTTACCACTCCTGGTAGTAATAGCCATACATGATCCATCATTCTTTGGGTTTTGTACAGTGTCGCTAGGTAAGGTGCCAGCCTTTCTTTGATTGAATGCCGCTGATAGTTGACTCAATTGTTGCTCCAACTGTTTTATCGCGGTAGAATGCGAATCAACCAATTGATTTATTGATGACAAATCATTCTTTACCTCAGTAACTCCCATATTGGTTGCCTCCACCTCTTTCAACATCTTAGCCATCATATCATCCATGGACATCTTTCCAGAGCCAGACGCCACAGCCTCACGGTTTCCAGGAGGAACATACAAATCACTCCTGTCAGTCTTATTCTTCCAACCACCTTGATCGCGGTCCTTGTATCCAAATTTATCATAATAGTTTCGACCTTGGTTTCCTTGGGCATTGCCTCGGAAACCCCCCTGATTATTCAAATAATTTTCTTTCTCCTCAGAATCTGATTCATCTCTTCCCTGTGACACCACAACCTTGACTTTTTCGGTCTTCCCTGATAATAAATGCTTGGTAAGAAGATCCATCTGCGTTTTCATGTGAGCCATATCCTGGTCACGTTCCTCTTGTCTTCGTCTCTGCTCTGCAGTCATGCCAATAGATCCAGTAGAGCTCGCTACCTTATAATCCCTGGTATGCCAAGCTCTACTCTGCTTTGTCATACGGTCCAGCATATCACTCGCCTCAATAAAAGTAAGGTCCATGAATGAACCTCCTGCAGCATTATCAACCACTGGCTTTGTCACCGAGTTCAAAGCCCTATATAATATTTCCATCAAGTGGATATTCGCCATCTGATGGTTTGGGCACCGCATAAGCTTCTTCTTGAGCCTCTCACATGTTTCGTGGAGAGCTTCAGTTGGAAGCTATCGAAAATTGCTGATCTCATCCCGTAGTTGGGCTCTCTTGGATGGCGGAAAGAATCTTTCTAGGAAAGCTTCTTTCAGTTGCCTCCAATTAGTAATAGAATCAGGAGTTAGCCCGTTTAACCATAGAATTGCCTCCCCAGACAGAGACAATGGAAATAAGCGCAGCTTAATTGCATTCTGTCCAACTCCTGGATTGTCAAACGACTTGCATGTTGAAATAAAGTTGATCAGATGCATATTCGGATCATCGCCTGCGAGTCCACTAAATAACCCCTTGAGATGCAATAACTGAATCATGGTGCTAGTGATATTGAACTTAGCTCCGGGTGCCAAGGGTGGAGGAATAATAGCCCCTGTGGTACCAGCTCCATCCAGATCGTCATCATCATCATCAAAAGGAGCCTGCACAACTCGGCGGTCAGGTCTCATTCTAGCTTGATGTTCCCTCCTATGCATAGGTTTCTCCACCTCATCAGTACGCCTAGGATTCAGTAACTCATCATCACCCAGGTCCTCATCATCAGGATTTGTTGCTCGCCCTGGTTTATCAATATTCTGTTGATGTACTTGAGCAAATGCCAGTGCAGTTAATCTAGCATGCTCCTGTTGAGCCGCCCTTCTGTCAATGTCACGTTGTGCATCCATTCTGCCAATAAGTTGAGGTTCAGGATTTATGGGTAATAATGGCTGACCAGAACTACGAGTACTTGGCATGCACTCAACAGAACCTGAATAAAACAAAATCAAAAACTAGAAGTAAAATTCGAGAATCTTTGACCAAAGGGTCTAGTAACTATCACAAACTTAGTTGACAACCGTATTCCCCGACAACGGCGCCAAAATTTGATAACGCCCAAACTACAACTCTCGTAAGAGTGTAAGCGGTCGCTGTCAAATATAGAACCCAACTGGGATGGGTATCGAATCCCACAGGGAATACTTGGTCACTAAGTGTTGCAATTATTAGTAGACTGTTGATCGAAAATTCCATGGAAAAGGGGGGATTGGATTGTGGCATGAATTAATGCTATCAAAGTAACAACAAAATGCTTTGTTTAGTAAGATTTAATCATAGAGAAAAATAAGTTAGGGTTATGTCCACCTTATGAGTTCTACGTATCTATTAACTATGAGTAATGCGGAATTCATACATGCATGCACTTATAGAGATTCGTATTCTAATGGTAAATCCTAGTGTTTCTCAACAATCAAGGATTATTTCACTTTAACTCTCTCGAGCTTAAAGCTTATAACTAATGGTACGAACTCTCCAAGAGATTAATCCGGTTAAGGCATTAATGTATAAATAGGGGTTGGTAGCCCTATTTCCTTGTCACACTCTCTTTTCCGAACATGTAACTTTTCTCTCGAACAAGTTAATGCTATAATGGTGTATTCTATATGTTTGCAACCACAAAAATTTAATTAAAATGAAGAGAGTAATGATATAAGTATCATACGCATCAAGAATTCACAAACTCATAGTAATAGATAGTATATCAAAAGGCTTCCATAACCCTAACAGAGAAGTTTAGCTACACATGATTGTAAAGGAAAACAACGAAGACATCATTATCATTATACCAAAACTAGAACAATCTTCGCGAGAGGATGCTTTTAACGTCAAAGAGGGATGACGTTTTTCCTCTTAGCCGACTTCCCCAAATATGTAGCGTGTTTTTTTGTGTTCCAGTTACAGAAATTGTAACGTGAATAAATACTAAAAGTGTCAACCGAATTCTCCAAAAGCAATCCTGAAAAATTCAGCAAATAAAGTTTTTATAACATTCTTGTCCTAGTTCTACTAGGTTACTGCTGCACCCCTAAGTATTAAGAAATACTGATTTTGCCCGGGACAGATTCTCCATGCATCACATTCAGTCCACAAGCTTCCAAAAGCTGCCTTCCTTCTTACATGAAGTTTTCCTTTGCTGCCCAAAGGTCCACAAAGTGCTGAAATCTTCATCATTAGTACCTGAAAACATGCTAATCACATAGGTTAGCTCACTTACATGAAAATGGACTAAAAGTGCAGGAATTATATATTTTGTCCTCAAAACTTAGCTAAAATATGGGTAAATTATAGTTCTTAGGCGTGCAAATATGCCCAACATCACCAGTACCTCTTTATATCTACCCGGTGCTCTAATCATCCAGTCAAAACCATAGTTCCTAAAGCGTTCTTCAAACTCGGGTAATTCATCCATCCTCATAGTGGTCGTATTCCTCTCCAAATATAGCACCCCTTTTTATCATACCACTCGGTAGATAAAATAGCCCCATGTTAAATGTAACCTACATATCGGGGTACCCCCATCATTCAATGATGGGAACCGGAGAAGGAGCCAATACGATTATGGGGTCATCTCTGTCTATCGGGGTAGCATCTACCTCGGTCCCCTGAGCTTCATCTGAACTCTCTTTTGCTGAACTAAATTTATCCTTATCATCATCATCAACAGGCTGATGTGTATGTGGAGGAGACACAGTTGCATTTTTTCTCCTCAATCCTTTTGGTGGTGGTGTTTTAGATTCTTAGGGAACGACCTTCTTTCCCATTGCCTTAGCAGCTTTTTTTCTTTCCTGAACATCTTTCATTAATGTGGTTCCGTCGGATTCTTCTCCACTGCTTTCCGACCATCTTTCAAAGAAGTTGGTTTCCTCACTTTTGATCGGTTTTTGTTTGGTCACTTTCTTAGTACTTGGTTTGGGGGATGAAGCATTCTTTGGAGGCATTGTGCCTGCAAATACACTAATATTAGTAACTAATAAAAGAAAAGAAATGAGAAATATAAAACTCAAGTTTAATATGCTTGGTCTGAGTTGGGCACGAGTGGTGGGTACTGATCATACCCACCAAATATGACTCATATAATAAATTCATATTTTAGATAGTGCCTGACCTTTGTTCACTGGTTTGCTAACGACTCCTCCTTACCAGTCATACCGGAAGGGTACGACTCGTGACTAATAGTCGTAAGCAAGTCAGAAACATTAATTCAATTTTAATTCTTCCCAGGTGGGTACGATTAATGTATATGAATCGTATGGTATTGATATGACTCGTATGGTTGAGTCGTATCCATTCTAGAACTTTGAATTTGTTAGACTCCCATGTTGGCAATGGGTACAAGTCTCATTATGACTCTTGTACTGGTGGGTACAAGTCGTAAGGAATCTCGTATCCACTGCAACATAGAAGTCCAACTTCAACATTTGACTCTAATGAAAATTCCCAAAGTACCCACGACAAATATTTAGCTATATCCAGCACTTAAACACACATAGACATCAAAATTCTTTCCTAAACCCTAAGTCTACCCCCATTTGTAAATTTCATCACAAATAACAGAAATAGGGTACCAACAAATCAAGAAATGTAGAAGTTCTACTTAGATGATGTTTACGATAACACATGTTACTCATTTCAACTTGCAAAATGGTAAAGAATAAGTTGAGAAACTTACTTGGTTAGTGGAGTAGTAGATTTTGATTTTTCTGATCTTATTTGCCTCAAATTCGAGTCAAACCCACACCAATTGACAATTTTTAGATTGTTGGTAGTTAATTCGAGTTGAAAACAAGTGGATTTTGTGGATTGAAGTTCAAAATTGGGGTGAATTTTATGCGGGTATGAGTTAGAAGTGTTGGGTGCCAATCGTGTATATTTGTCCTCTTTTAATTATAGGTCTGGGCTGGGTCACCGAGAGGTGACCTAGTAAGCTTGGGTACGAGTGGTGCATATGACTCGTACCCAGGCTTATGGGTCCATTCTTTAACTTGTATATCCTAGGGACTTACCTGTGTTCTGGAGTGGATATGATTCTCAGTTACGAACCGTACCCATAGGATACGACTCATATTGGGAATTTTATTCATTCCAGAGACTTATACCTGATTCTAATTTTTCTCCCAGGTCAATATGAATCCTACTCACGAGTCATACTATATAGATACGACTCATCAAGAATACCTATGATAATTTGTTTACTTTTCTAGATTTTGTATGCATTCTTTTAGTCCTACACAATGATCAAACACATTACCCTATAACTAAAATAAGTACAAAAACATAGGTTGCCTCCCACGCAGCACTTCATTTAAAGTTGCGACACGATGTGGCTAAGTTGTATACTCAGATTTCACCAACTAGCCTCATGGGTTGCCTCCCATGCAGAACTTGATTTAACATCACGGCACGATGCACTTTCCTAGATTACTCATACTTCATCAAGGTCAATGTTAGCTAATTCTTTCACCTCTTCTGTCTTTCCTATATAGTTCTTTACTCTTTATCTATTTACCTTGAATAGGCTTGCACCATCCTTCTTTATTTCTAAAGCATCATAGGGATAAACCTTTGTCACTATGAATGGACCATGCCATCTTGATTTTAGATTACCAGGGAACAAATAAAGCTTAGAATTGTATAGTATCACTTGGTCACCTTTTTCAAAAACCCTCTTCTCAATCTTGCGGTCATGATGCAACTTCATCTTTTCTTTATAAATTACTTAAAATTCATATGCCTGAAGCCTGAATTCATCTAACTCTTTGATATTATTCAACGTTGCTTTTGCTTCATCCTTCCACTCTAAGTTCAGTTTCATCAATGCCCATAGTACCTAATGCTCAAGCTAAATAGGTAAATGGAAAGCCTTGCCATACACCAGCTGATAGGGTGAAGCACCTATAGGGGTTTCGTAAGTTGTATGGTAGGCCCGTAATATGTCATCTAACTTTCTTTCCCAGTCAATCCTATTGGCATTCACAGTCTTCACCAATATGGACTTCATTTCTCTTTTGGACACTTCAACTTGTCCACTAGTCTGCAGATGATAAGGTGTTTCCATCTTGTGATTCACTCTATATTTATCAAGCAGACTCTTGAATAAATGATTGCAAAAATAAGACCCTCTATCACTAATAATGGCACGTGGCATACCAAATTGAGAGAAGATATTCTTTCTTAAAAATGCAGTGACACTCCTTGATTCATTGTTAGGAAGCGTAATTACCTCCACCCACTTTAAAACATAGTCAATAACCACAAGTACGTACTTCATGCCACACGAACTCACAAAAGGTCCCATGAAATCTATGCCCCAAACATCAAACACTTCTAATTCTAAAATAGGGGTCATAGGTAATTTATGTCTTCTAAAAATAGCACCTTGTCGCTGGCATTGATCACAAGCAGAAGAATAGACATGAGCATCTTTGTATATTATCGGCCAATAGTACCTACATTGCAGTATCTTATGAGCCATATGGTCCCCTCCATGATGACCGTTAACTGGCAATGAATGACAAGCTTCAAGTATGTTCATTATTTCCACTTCAGGTATGCATCTGTAAATGATTCCATATGCATAAATTTTGAAAAATAAGATTCATCCAAAAAAATGTTTCTTACCTCGTGCATGAACTTCTTTCTTTGCAGATATAAGAGATATTTTAGGACTAGATCACTTGCTAAGTAATTTGCATAATCTGCAAACCATGGAATTAAATCTTGAGAAGCTACCAATATTTGTTCATCTGGAAAATTGTCATCAATCTCCAATCCCTTAGCGACCTTATGCATAGCTTCCTCCTCTAGTCTAGACAAGTAATCAACAACTTGATTTTCTATGCCTTTTCTATCTTTTACCTCAAATCAAATTTTTGCAACAGCAGCACCCAATGGATAAGCCTCGGCTTTTCATCCTTCTTAGCCATTAAGTAACGCAATGCCGCATGGTCTGTGTGCACAATCACCTTTATCCCAATCAAGTAAGATCTAAACTTTTTGAAGAAAAAAACCACTGCCAATAACTCTTACTCCATCACAATATAGTTCTTTTGAGTAGGATTTAGTGCCTTACTAGCATAATAGATTGTATGAAGGATCTTTTATTTTCTTTGGCCTAGTACAGCCCCTAAGGCCAATCCTCTAGCATCACACATATTTTCAAAAGGTGAAGACCAATCAGGAGACACAATGATTTGACTAGATACCAACTTCTCTTTTAGTCTTTCAAAAGCCTTTTTACATGCATCATCAAAATCAAATTTTACCTCCTTCTCAAGAAGCTTGCAAAGTGGACTAACAATCTTCGAGAAGTCCTTGATAAATTGCCTAAAAAAACTTGCATGCCCTAGAAAACTATGAATTCCCTTTATAGAAATTGGAGAAGGTAATTTTCAATCACCTCAATCTTAGCTCGATCAACCTCTATGCCTCTCTTTGAAATTTTGTGCCCAAGCACAATTCTTTCTTTGAACATGAAATGGCACTTCTCCCAATTAAACACTAACTTTCATTCTTCACACCTTTGTGGAGCCTTTGCCAAGTGAATAAGGCAGTCATCAAAAGAATCACCAACAACTGAAAAATCATCAATAAAAACTTCAATAGTGTCTTTGACTATATCAGAGAAAATGGAAATCATACATCTCTAAAATATGGTTGGAGCGTTGCATAGCCCAAATGGAATTCATTTGAATGCAAAGGTCTCATAAGGACATGTAAAAGTCATCTTCTCTTAGTCCTTAGGTGCAATAGTGATCTAATTATAACCTAAGTATCGGTCAAGAAAACAATACCATCATCTGTCTTTAACTGATCCAGCATCTGATCCTTGAACAGCATAGGAAAATGGTCCTTCTGAGTCCATGCATTCAGCTTTCTATAATCCATACACACTTTTCATCCATTGACTGGTCTTATAGGCACTAGCTTATTCTTCTCATCAGGTACAATAGTTATTTCGCCCTTTTTGGGTACGCATTAAACCAGACTAAGCCACTTACTATCTGCAATGGGGAGCACTACACCAGTATCCAACCACTTGATGATCTCTTTCTTAACCACCACCTATATAGGAGGATTGAGTTGACTCTAATGTTTAATATATGGAATATAATCCATCTCAAGTTGAATTTTATGAGTACACAAACCAGGCAAAATACCCACAATATCTGCAATGGACCATCCAATGGCCCTCTTGAATTCTACAACACTGACAATAATGTTTCTACCTCTGATTGGCTCAGATCAGCTGTAATAATAACCAGCAAAGAGTTATTGTCCCCCAAAAATACATATTCCAAGTGAGATGGGAGGGCCTTCAACTCTAACATCGGTGGTTCCTCAATGGATGGGCGAGCAGGTAAAGTAGTTTGATTCTTCAAATCTAGATCCAACTTATTTAGTGCATAATTATAACCATCACCATGCAATGCACCCAATAACTCCTCGATACCTTCAGAGTCAGAATTCATAATCACAGCCGTAAGAGCTTCGACACCTAGCCTCTCTTCAACAGGAACAATCATATCAGAACCATCATCCTACAGAGTGACTACATCAATATTATGGAATGAATCTATCTCCTTATCATCTATATCAATCACAGACATCACTCTTAATTCACCAGGCTACTTTATAAATTTGCATACTTTGAATATCACTTGTTCATCATTGAGTCGCAGCATCAGATGTCCTTTCTCCAGATCAATTAGTGTCCTACCTGTAGCCAAAAATGGTCTTCCCAAAATAATCAAGACTTGAAAGTGCGTTTCACAATCTAATATAACAAAATCAACAGGAAACATAAGAGAAGACACTTTTACCAAAATATCATAAAGGATACCATCAGGCTTCTTCACTATCCTATTCTCCATTACTAGTCTCATGGTAGTTGTATTGGGAACACCCAACCCCAACTGTTTGAATACGGCAAACGGCATCAGGTTGATGCTAGCCCCAAAATCACACAATGCTTGAATGAAGTTAAAAAACCCAATAGTGCAAGGTATTGTGAAAGCGCTAGGTCTTCCTTCTTCTCTACCAAATATATAGTGACTACAGCACTGCAATGATGAATATTGTCAACAGGTTCATAACTAACTAACCTTTTCTTAGTGATAAAATCCTTCATGAATTTTGCATATCCTAGCATCTGCTCCAATGCCTTTACAAGCAGTATGTTGACAGTTAACTCTTTTAACATACATAAAAAATTCTAATACTTACCTTCTTCTTATTTCTTTCTCAATATTTGTGAATGAGGAGGAAGTGGTCTTGGAATGGGCTTCAGCACAAGCTCTGTAGCCTTTTCTTCTCCTTCATTCAGCTTTTTGTTACTTCTAACATCAATCGACTCATCCTCACTCTTCTTCTCATCAGTTGTTGGTACAGGTGGATCTATAGAAACTTTACCACTTTGAGTGGTAATGGAATGGCATTGACTATCATTTCTGGGATTTACCATTGTATTGCTTGGAAGAGTGCCAGGTTGTCTCTAATTCACTATGGCTGACATCTGACCAAACTGTTGCTCTAACTGCTTGATTTTTGTGGCATATGACTCAACTTTCTAGTTCAATCCTGACAGATCAACTTGATATCCTTCAAGAAGTTCTCTTGACTCTCCTATCCTTTGACCATCTTAGCCAAAAGTGCCTCTATTCTGGACTCTGTATCTTGATTACTTGTGAGATATATTTATCATTCTTCTCCTTATAGTCCTTCTTACACCACCAATCACTATCTCTGTCTCTACTCCTATATCAGTATCTATTGTTATAATAGTTTTGACCTTGATTCCCTTGCCCTTGGGCTAAAAAATCTTCCAATCTATGATCAAGATACTTTGCCTCTTCTTCAAATTCGATCTCGAATGGTTTGGAGGTAGACCTTTGTGCCACTACTGCATTCACCTTCTTAAGACTCATTGACATAAATTGTTTCATTTAAAACCTAATACTTGTATGAATTTGTGCAACCACTTGTGGTATCATGTCATTTGCTCTCCATATGTATTTATTTCTCTAATACCATATGTAACACCACCACATTCTGAATCTTGAGTATGCCATCCTCTGTTGGTAACTACAATATCATCTAACATTTCTTGTGCTATTTTCCAGCAAAGATGCATAAATATTCCTCCTGAAATTGTGTCTATCATAGCTCTTGAACTATCATTCAATGATCGATAGAAAATATCAGACAAGTTAGATCCTCTGATTCTGTGATTTAGTACCATGCTATGCTTCTTGTTAAATCAAAACCATGCCCCATACATAAACTCTGCAAGTCACTGTCTAAAATTATAAATCTCATTTTTCAACTGTAGCATCCGTGTAGAAAGTAAGAATATACTCAGAAACTGTGTCTTCAACTCATGCAAAGTAGTGATAGATCCTCTTGGAAGTTCCCCTAACCATAGAGATATTTCTCTAGTCAATGAAAATGGGAACAACCTCAATCTTAATGCATCTTGATTAACCCCTGGAATATTGTAGTTTGTATATATCCCGAGAAAATTTTTAAGTTGTATATTTGAGTCATCCTTAGCATCTCCCAAAAACACACCTTTCAAATTTAACAATTGGATCATAGCACTAGTAATATAAAACTTCACATTAGGGTCTAATGGAGGAGGAACAATGACTCTGAAATCCATAGGCTCAATTTAACCCAGATCTTCTTCATCTTCCTCATATGGGTATAAGTGTTGATATGATGGAATAAATGGATCCCTGCCTCTCTAAACTCGATGATCAACAACATGTCTTATCTGTACCAATCCTCTTTATTGAGCTAATGCCGCCTCTGCTGCAAGTCTAGCTTATTCTGCTTCTCTACATTCTTGCTTTAACAGTCTACAATATTCTACAGATCTAATAAATCATATGGGAGTGCCGCATTTAGGTCCATGAGTAGGGGATCTTTAACCCCTTCACAAATTTATCCCGACATCCTTCTTGGAGTTTGAAGGATTCTCTCTGGTTCTAGGTCAAATGGGAGAAAGGGATTACCTCCACTCCTAGTACTTGGCATACACCAACATATTCCAAAGCATAAATAGAAAATAAAGACTCGTGAACTTCACTAATTTGATTCACTATTCAATTATCTTCCCTAGAAACGGTGCTAAAATTTGATGTCACCCAAAACTACACCTCAACTAGAAGTATAATGTAGTCGATTACAAATATAGTAACCCACCAAGGTTGGGGTCGATCCCATAAGGAAAATGTGAACAGTTGTTTGCCTTGATGTAATCCACGAGCATTAAAGGAAATTAAATGGGGGATTTTATTATCAATTGCAAAGAGTAACCAATTCTTGAGTTCTTTTAAGTTGTAATCAATCTGAGATGAATGCTAGGTATGTGTTTCCCCTGGTTTGTTAGCTGTGTAAATTTCTCA
Source organism: Capsicum pubescens (assembly GCA_030864215.1). Classification (NCBI taxonomy): domain Eukaryota; kingdom Viridiplantae; phylum Streptophyta; class Magnoliopsida; order Solanales; family Solanaceae; genus Capsicum; species Capsicum pubescens. Next base: position 222,853,174 of record CM061543.1, on the reverse strand, counting down.
TGATCAACCCAATTATTCTATTTTTCTGCATGCAAAACCTACAAGATAAGTATTATCAACTGTCGGGTAAGCTAGAAGATAAATTTCACCTCTTAACCTGGTTATCATTTCAGGGTGTAGCCATATTATCCCTTGCTATGGCCTCAGTTACACTTGCCGGGGTAGGATAAAGTAATAAGAAAGAATGCTTGGTTATCGCATACCAAATCACTATCTTAATCTTCTTTTCTTAATTGTAAGCTTCTTGGTTATCGAATGGATGTGAATACAGGCAATCTCAAGTGTCTACATATGCTATGAGTTTAATTGTTGCGAAGAAGAATTGAGATATATGCAAAAACCCTAGAATAATTGATTCTCACATTCCTCAACGTAGCTAATCCACCAGGGTTCCCACAACCCTAGCTCAGGAGATTAGTCATTCATGTTTGTGCAAGAAACAATGATTACCAATGAATAACATATAAAATCAATTGCACAAGAATGATATGAATAAAGTTCAAAGTTTTTTATTTAAAAAAACCCTAAAATCTGAAAAAATAAAGTAGTAATGAGTAATAGTGTGTAATAGCACGTAAAATAATGTCACAACGCGTCCCCTAATAAAAGATAAACCCAAAGGTATTTATAGTATCTCAAAATAACATAAAAATCCTATTAAAAATGGGAAAGGTAAATTTAAGGCGGTAGTCGGTACGACTTAGTATTCACTCATATCCTCAGCTTATGAGTCATACCCTGCCCTGCCGTATCCATTCCAGTGTCTAATCTTCCCAAGGCTTCAACTCTCTGTTCAGCATATAATATCTCTATACGATTTGTACCTAAGTGTACAACTCATGTCCTCAACTCGTATCCATCTAGGACTTTAGTCTTTTCAAGTCTTGAACACTGGTTTGTATACGACATCTCTATATGAGTCGTACTCAGTCTTTCGACTCATATACTCTTGACATTTCAACTCCTGGATAGTATCTTTGATTTTGTTAAGCTCACGACTTCAGCATATGACTCATATCCTTTCTTACGGCTTGGATGCTTGAGTCGTATCTTCTTCATACTTGGCTCCTTAATTTAGCTTTTGGTTTTATTACTCATATGATTCAGCATACGAGTGTATCTAATGCTTAATACTCAGGTGTTGACTCGTATACTGATCGAACTTGGTCTTTTTTAGGTTTTTTTCTTTTTTTTGTTCAAATACTATTGTAGATCTGTTTTACCTGCAATTCACACCAAAGTACATCATATCCAATAAAATACCCTAACTTCATGCGTAAATTCGCGGTTTGAGCATCGAAAGTATCGTGTTTCCATGCCACATCACCCGACAGTCCATCTCTTACTTGAAATTATTACTACTATAATTAGTTGGTGCAACGGTAACTACTCTAAACATTATTATCAAGTGTGTGTGTGTGTGTAATTATTTTACACGAGAAGAGATTAGATTATGGGCGTCCATATGTGTGGCATGTGCAAAAAGATAGTTGCTTATCTATACAACATACATACATATATACAGGCTGAGTTGAGTTATGATAAAGGTCATAACTATACCATTATAGTAGTAGCTGCTTATCTTCGATGTACTTTAATTTTTCAGCAATTTTCTCCAGATTTAGGTATGATTTTCATATTTTCAAATATTTATTTGATACACTTTTCTTTCAGGTGCCTTTTACTGGAAAATCAAGTAGTGCATTTGTAGATTTGTGGAAAAATAAGTGGAATATTGTATATATTAGGTGCGTTTTTTATAAGGAAGTTCTTCAAGTAATATTTTTTAAAATTTCTTTCTGTTTTTTCATTTTTCTTGCGATGCTTGTTGGCTTCTCGATTCTGTTTGTCACTTAATTTTGTTATTATGCATGTAATGATAATTTTTTTGTTAAAAGAGAAGTATGTATCACTTTTACCATTTTTATGATAAACTAGTTTTGTTTTCTTCTTTGAGAGCATCACTTTGAATATTTTAGTGAAACTTTTAAACTGTCAATTGATAACTTAATTATGCTTTCTTTGCTAACTAGTTCTTCATATAGCGACTGATCATAGATTGTCGTATTTCTTAATATGAATTTCCAATAAGTTTCATTATTAATACTAATTGTTGTATTTCTTAATATGAACTTCCAACAAGCTGGTTATTAGCACTGGTTGTCATATTTTTTATTTCAACATTAATAGGAACGTGAATAATCTAGAGCATGGTTGGATGTATGAGAGGTTAGATGGGCGAGGAGCTTTATACTCTAGTTTTGTTACCGATGTGAATTAATTCATCCGATTCACATATTCTCAACCAAATTGGATGAGTGGTGACAAAGTTAGATGTCCATGTGCAAAGTGTCATAACTTTAAATTCATAGATGTTGAAACTGTTTAATGTCACCTTTATCATTCTAGATTTGTTGAGAACTATTTTATTTGGAAGCATCAAGGACATAAAGATGTTATAAGTGGGACTTCTTATGATAATGACTTGCATGGTGGTGGTCAACCTAAATTAGGAGAAAATCCATATTGATAAATAATTTTGGATGTAGTTGGTCCTAACTTTCCCCAGGGTTTGTATAACGCCTTGATTTTTTGAACCAAAATGTTACACGGTGCTCATGACCCCGAAGGACCACAAACTAACCCATGGCTGATATTTGTACCTGTAAACTGCATAATATCTCATAAAATATGCGGAAACATGAACTGTAAGGCCATAAGGTTCAATACTGATACATATTTGAAAAAAACATGGTATAATAATACCAAAAAGGAACATAAATACTGAAGTCTGAACATCTAATCTGACATCTGGTCCGAAATCCTCTAACATAACTGAATAAGGAGTTGAAGGAATATGTCTCCAACTAACTCCATGAACTGAAAAACTAATCTGAGATACTGTAATAAAGTAATAATAATATTGTCCTCGAATGAAAAGGAGCACTAGCTACTGAAATTTGCAATGCTACTACTGCTCTGAAACTCGTGTCTCTGTACCTATGGCATCAAATAAAATACCATAGCGCAAATGCGTCAGTACGACTGAATGTACTGAGTATATAAGTGAGGTAGGCTAAATACAAAGGGTTTTATATGCATGAACAATGCTGACTGATATGAACGTGAGAATACATACACACATACATACATAACTACAACTAAACTCATGGTGATACTGACTATTGAGTCTGAATACTGACAACATGATCTTACTGATGTTGAGATATTGAATGACTGAGTTTACTGATATTGAGATACTGAATGACTGAGTTCACTGATATTGATATGTAATTCACTAATAAGTGAGGAACTGATATTGTATTATTGAATACTCAGAGACTGATACTATATTACTGATAAAAGGAATGATTGTTTCTGATAGTTCTGATTAAGAATAACTGATTTGATTGACAGTATATAACAGTCCTGAATATGAGCTCGTGATAACATGACTACTGAGTATGAATACTGATGACATATATTTACTGATAACATGTCATGAATGATAACTGAATTCTGATAACTGATATATCTGATAACATGAGTTCTGATAACTGATAGCATGAATGACTATATCTGATAGAACTGATATCCTGAAGAGCTATCTAAGTTCTTTTACTGAAATTAATGCTGAAACTGTAGGAAGTAGTTATCTAACCGACATGCCCCAAATACACTATAAAAGCTAAGCTGGGGTCCAATCTCTACCCCGACTGGAGGGGTATCAATACCGCGCCATTGGTAAGGACAGCTGTGAGAACCCTATACTAGAAGGTACTCAAATGAGAATGGTGGGAACCCTAAACTAACAGGTTAAGCCACCTCATCAACCCTAATCTGACAGGTTAAGATGTCTCAACCTACGCTGGCAACGTAGTTCTGGAACACAAGGATGACTGCTAAGACTCACACCCTGAACTGGAAGGTGAGTTCCCGTCCTTGGGTTCACTCGGTGCTAACTTCTACTCCCATCTAAAGGACACTAAACTGAATAACTAAGATGAACTAAATAACTGAACTGAACTGATTAGCTGAACTGATACTGATTAACTGGACTGATACTAGTGGTATTGTTTAGCAGAGCTAAACTAAGTTTACTGGATTCCGATGACTGATGAAATGTACTGAGTTCTGAGGACTGGTTGAGAGTACTGAAGTTACTAAGATTGACTGTGAATACTGAGGTTGCTAAGGTTACTGCGCACTGAGATTACTGAGATTACTGGACTATTGAGATTACTAATATTTCTGAGTTTTCCTAAGTCATATGACTGACTGAATTCTATAGATCATGGCTTGACTGAGAGTATTGTGAAAACATGACATGGCTCTAGGCACACAGCTATATTTTTCGAGTACAAGTACCCCCAAGACTTGATGGAAGAAAACTGACACAACTTGAATTTCTTGAGTACACGACCATCTATAAAAATCCATAATACATGAGTGGGGAATTTCATAAAGTACATGGTCATCATAATATCTATCATGAATAGGAATGCTTATAATCAAGTCATAAATCTCATATTCTAATATCATGGGCATTCCGACAACATATACTATTCATAGCAATGGAATGGAAACCATTCAAGCATAAGGGAACGACAACATGTAACATTTAGTTCATATTGTAATGATTTGGGATATTATACTTCATATATTTATTCAACATCTCAAACATGATAGGAAAAGCATGGATATATTTTGTGTACATAATTTATATCTCCATTATTATCATACATGCTTTATACCACAAAAATAACAACACATAATTTGCATGAAAATTCATATTGGAGTGTATGACTAACATGAACTTGTTATTTAGATTTCATGAAATCATGTAAATATGAAGTTCTAACATACTAGGCATTTTATCGAACATCTTGCATGCATTCTTTAAGGCATAGGTGTATTCCATGCTTGCATTCTATCAATCCATCCAAAGATCATGTTTTTCAACTAACAACATAACTTTCATGAGATATACAGTCACGATACTATTATATAGAAAAACAAACAAGCATCAACATGGGTATGATCATATAACCACAACCAACCAAGCTTTTGTATTTTAAAGATTGATTCTTAAACTCCACGGACGAAAGTAATTCGTGGATGAACACTACGCATACCTTGGAAGGGAGGTTCTTGATGATTGACGGAGGAATTTCCTTGAAATTTGATCTTCAAACTTGATTGTGCAACCCTAGTTGTTTTTATCCTATGGTTCTCTTGGATAATGATCTTTGAGATGTTAATAGGGTTGTAATGTGTTTAGAAGCTATAAATTTTGTAGGGTTAAGTTTAGGGACATGTAAGGAGTGTTAAAAGACTTACTTACCCTCAAAATAACTCAAAACGGAGTGTTTTTTGGCACTTGGAACTGACTTAGGTGGCGCCTAAGTAATTTCACAAGTCAGGTTGGGCGGCACCTAACCAATCACCTAAGTTTGGTTGGGCGGTGCCTAATCAATCGCCTATCCTTACTGTCTCTCACGAAAATGGGCATAACTTTTTGCTCGGGTATTGGATTAAGGCGAAATTGGTATCGTTGGAAACATAATTCGATTCTCTAAAATTTGGTGGGTCTATATATGCTGAAATATCACATTAAAATCGATTTATATTCGTTCAAATATGACCCTTATGAAATAGAACACTAAAACTTGATGGATTCAAAAACTCTTAGCTTGTATTACCTTAAGTGACTCATATGAACATGCTTAACGCATCATAAGCTATCTTATCGCTAGGATACTCATTGTAAGTCATGAATTAAAATTCTACTCATAGGATAGGAGGTTTCATACGTAGGAAAACTTATTCACTTCTTAGCTTAGAAACATGCGGGATATTACAATATCTCCTCCTTAGGAACATTCGTCCTCGAATGGAAATTAACTGAGGCGGGAGAGATGATAAGATGAAGTACGTACAAGACATACACTACTGAAACATGGGTTCATGACTGACATGACTGAAAGCTGAGAACAACTTACTAAACATGTATATCTGATGCATGGGAAGCTGATTCATGAATATAAGACTGAGGATTCTAATAAAGTGAGTTTTCTCAAAATGAGAATGCATATATGATGCACAATTGAAAGGCTGAATCCATGCATATCTGATGCATGATTATATGACTGAGATGATACGTGAATGAATGACTGAAAGTAATGATAAGCTGATCATGCATATCTAATGCGTGAATTCATGACTAAACTTACTCATGAACATGCAATGGTAAAGGTATCCAGTTTGAACTGAAAACTGAGCATGGAACTGAATACCAAGTTTGGTACTGAAATATGAATATGAGAACGAGTAAGTTTAAGGAAAACTATTACCTTGAACTAAAAATACCGATAAGTTTGAGATTAATTACTCCATATGCATGATCGGAAACATGAGAACATAACTGAGTCTGGGACGTGGTAGATATACTGAATATCATGATCTGAACTGAATCTTGAAAACATGGCACACGACTGAAGTTGGAGCTTGAGGGTTATCTTATGAGTACCCCTTCTCCAAATTGGATTCATCAAAAGAAAATAGAGCAGCATGTTTATGTCATGAAAGTTTGGGGGTATGATGTATCTCCCCCTTGGGACACTATGTCCCTCAAAGAATACTGACTTGGATGAGCTACTCAGGGGGAATTGAGGTGATGTGTAAGACACCTAGGAACTGATTCATGACTGAATAGCTAGGATCTGAAATTGACATGATACTTGAACTGAGCTGAACACGAGTGCATAAATATACTAACTTATCTAATTAACTGAATAACTGATAGCTTTATACTGGATATGCAAAGCTAAACTGTACTTAGTCTAAATAGCTGGGCTGAGATTTTTGAGTTTTATGCATAGGAGATAAGGACTAACTAAGTAGAATAAGGTATCTGGGCATGGAATCATGAAGTCTGTGTTATTTGTGAATGCGAGACCAAGCGTACGACATGGCTCTGAGGTATTCTATAAACTGGGGTACTGAAACACTGATAGCTGAGTACTGACAACCTGAATGCTATTCTGAACTGAGTTCAAATCTGGTTACTGAACTGAAGATGACATTATAACTAAGCCTATAGCTAGTACAGAAGTACTAAATTCTGAGGCTAAGTAACTGGTAACTGAAGCCATGGTTCTGTAGGACTATCTGAGTCCTTTACTGAATATTAATTTCTGAACTATCGTTGTAACTAAGTTTTAGACTGATACTGAAGTACTGAATTCAAGGAATGAACACTGATCACTGAGTGCTGGATACTGAAACTATAATTGAGTTGGCAACTGAGTTTTTGATGGCTACATGCTGGGGACTGACATAAGTCAAGGATCTAAATGTACACTTACACTTTGTACTTTCCCAACTTCTAAATACAACCCCTTGCTAGACGTTTACTTGCACAGTTATCATGACATTCAAGCCTATCTTCACAACTACACCCTCGTGCAAAGTAAGCATGCAATAATCTTCTCTTATCTAAACAACTGCTCATCACTATACTGTTCCATAATGAGAGCTAACTAGAGGAGTAAATCAGGAGGACCTGAAACATGAATAGATACAAACTAAACTTGACACATGACTGAAACTTAAGGAATAAAATATCAATAGTTTGGATTTACCAATAAGGTCTGAACTAAGGATATACATGACGTAGTCTAAATGTATCTTATCTGTAGGGGCGTAGCATGAGTCATGGAAGCTAAGTATACTAGAAAGCATGATATCCGTACATGAGTCATGAGCTGCATGACCTGAGTCTAGAGTTTCTATACTCGTGGGACATGATTCGTAATACTGAGGAAGCTGGAACTGAACATCTTAGACTGGGAACCAAAATCATACATGATTTATGGGAAAAAAATGCATGAGTCTGGTTCGTGACCATATAGTTGGTATGGAACTCCTGAGTGGATTTTTTTTGTGATAGCTGAGGTGCAAAACTTTTCACTGAGATAAGGATGGGTCAAGAACTGTCTTTCCTTACTGCTTTCTATACATACTGGCTCTACTACTGTAGTCTGAGGGACTGACTTGGTCACTTGATCTATTATCACATACCTACATTTTGTTCAACACCTGCCAGTCTTACTAAACACATCATTTGATTCTGTTTCCTCATATACTGCTAATATCACATTCACACCTTCATGCTTAATTTCAAGTCAATAAACTTAAATTTTTGCTCGCCTGCTAGCACTGTTAAAACCTACTAATTAATGTTGGTACAACTATCCCCATGAATACATAATCTAATCAGACTAGATAAGACTATCCCAACTCATCTACTGCTAAACTCTTGGGTCCATGCTTAAAATTCTAGGTCTATACTATCATGGGATTCTGAGAAGGGATCTAACGGCATATCAAAAATTGGATTTGAGTTTACAAAGGAGTTCTCATGATCATAAATGAAATCTGTACAACCTTGGAACATGACTAAACTGAGGGGATATTGTCTGAGCATGTGGCAAATCCCATAACTGTCTCCAGGGACTGCATGGGAAAGCCCTATCTTTAGGACTTGAGCTTCACTGTTTCTGTTACCTTGAAAGTAAGGTAAGCTTGACATGAGGGGAGCCTAATGTGAATCTACATGGGTTCCTTAGAGAAACTTTCCATAGCACGATCTTGAGACATGAAAGAAGGAAAATTATTCCTAAAACAACTCATAACCTCCTGCACATAGGTCTGGTGCACAACACGCCTATGTACAAGACTCTACTTAATGCATCTTTCAGACTTCCTAGGACACTGTTGAAACTTAGGCTCTGATACCAAGTTTGTAACGCCCCAATTTTCTGAACTGAAATGCTACACGGTGCTTATGACTCCGAAGGACCACAAGCTAACCCATGACCGATATCTGTACCTGTAAACTGCATAATATCTCATAAAATATGTGGAAACATAAACTGTAAGGCCATAAGGTTAAATACTGATACATATTTGAAAAAAAACATGGTATAACAATACCAAAATGGAACATAAATACTGAAGTCTGAATATCTAATCTGACATCTAGTCAGAAAGCCACTAACTGAACTGAATAAGGAGTTGAAGGAACATGTCTCCAACTAACTCCATGAACTGAAAAAACTAATCTAAGATACTGTAATAAAGTAATAATAATATTTTCCTCGAATGAAGAGGAGCACTGGCTGTTGAAATATGCAATGCTACAGCTGCTCTGAAACTCGTGCCTCTGTACCTATGGCGTCAAATAAAACACCATAGCATGAATGCATCAGTACGACTGAATGTACTGAGTATAAGAGTGAGGTAGGCTAAATGCAAAGGGTTTTATATGCATGAACAATGCTGACTTATATGAACGTGAGAATACATACATACATATGTAACTGCAACTAAACTTGTGGTGATACTGACTACTGAGTCTGAATACTGACAACATGAGCTTACTGATGTTGAGATACTGAATGACTGAGTTTACTGCTATTGAGATACTGAATGACTAAATTTACTAATATTGATATGTAATTCACTAATAAATGAGGAACTGATACTGTATTACCGAATACTCGAAGACTGATACTATATTACTGATAAAGGAATGATTGTTTCTGATAGTTCTGATTATGAAGAACTGATTTGATTGACCATATATAATAGTCCTAAAACTGAGTTCGTGATAACCTGACTACTGAGTATGAATACTGATGACATGTATTTACTGATAACATATTATGAATGATAGCTAAATTCTGATAACTGATATATCTGATAACATGAGTTCTGATAACTGATATCATGAATGACTGTATCTTACAGTCCTGATATCCTAAAGAGCTATCTGAGTTCTTTTACTGAGACTGATGCTAAAACTGTGGGAAGTTGTTATCTAACCAACATGCCCCAAATACTCTATAATAGCTAAGCTGGGGACCAATCTCTGCCCCGACTAGAGGGGTGTCAATACTGCGTCACTGGTAAGGACAGCTGTGAGAACCCTATACTAGAAGGTACTCAAATAATAACGGTGGGAACCCTAAACTGACAGGTTAAGACACCTTATCAACCCCAATCTGACAGGTTAAGATGTCTCAACCTACGCTGGCTATGTAGTTCTGGAACACAAGGATGACTGCTAAGATTCACACCCTGAACTAGAAGGTGAGTTCCTATCCTTAGGTTCAATCGTTGCTAACTTCTACTCCTATCTGAACGACACTAAACTGAATAACTAAGCTGAACTGAATAACTAAACTAAACTGATTAGCTGAACTGATACTGATTAACTGGACCTATAATAGTGGTATTGTTTAGCGAGGCTAAACTAAGTTTACTCGATTCCGATGACTGACGGAATGTACTGAGTTCTGAGGACTGGTTGAGAGTACTGAAGTTACTGAGATTGACTATGAATACTGAGGTTGCTGAGGTTACAAAGCACTGAGATTACTGAAATTACTGGACTACTGAGATTACTGAGATTTCTGAGTTTTCCTGAGTCACATGACTGACTGAATTCTATAGAACATGGCTTGACTGAGAGTATCATGAAAACATGGCATGGCTCTAAGCATACAACTATATTCTTCAGGTACAAGTACCCCCAGGACTTAATGGAAGGAAACTGACACAACTTGAATTTCTTGAGTACACGACCATCAATAAAAATCCATAATACATGAGTAGGGGATTTCATAAAGTACATGGTCATCATAATATCTATCATGAATAGGAATGCTTATAATCAAGTCATAAATCTCATATTCTAATATCATGGGCATTCCGACAACATATACTATTCATAGCAATGGCATGGAAACCATTCAAGCATAAGGGAACGGCAACATGTAACATTTAATTCATATTGTAATGATTTGGGGATATTATACTTCATGTATTTATTCAACATCTCAAACATGATAGGAAAATCATGGATATATTTTGTGTACATAACTTATATCTCCATTATTATCATACTTGCTTTATACCACAATAATAACAACACATAATTTGCATGGAAATTCATATTGGAGTGTATGACTAACATGAACTTGTTGTTTAGATATCATGAAATCATGTAAATATGAAGTTCTAACATACTAGGCATTTTATCGAACATCTTGCATGCATTCTTTAAGGCATAGGTGTATTTCATGCTTGCATTCTATCAATCCATCCAAAGATCATGTTTTTCAACTAACAACATAACTTTTATGAGATATACAGTCACGATACTATTATATAGAAAAACAAACAAGCATCAACATGGGTATGATCATATAACCACAACCAACCAAGCTTTTGTATTTTAAAGATTGATTCTTGAACTCCACGGATGAAAGGAATCCGTGGATGAACACTACGCATACCTTGGAAGGGAGGTTCTTGATGATTGACTGAGGAATTTTCTTAAAATTTGATCTTCAAACTTGATTGTGCAACCCTAGTTGTTTTTATCCTATGGTGCTCTTGGATAATGAGCTTTGAGATGTTAATAGGGTTGTAATGTGTTTAGAAGCTATAAATTTTGTAGGGTTAAGTTTAGGGACGTGTAAGGAGTGTTAAAAGACTTAATTACCCTCAAAATAACTCAAAACGGAGTGTTTTGGCACTTGGAACTGACTTAGGCTGCGCCTAAGTAATTGTACAAGTCAGGTTGGGCGGCGTCTAACCAATCGCCTAAGTTTTGTTGGGTGGCGCCTAACCAATCGCCTATCCTTACTGTCTCTCACGAAAATGGGCATAACTTTTTGCTCGGGTATTGGATTAAGGCGAAATTGGTATTGTTAGAAAGATAATTAGATTCTCTACAATTTGGTGGGTCTATATATGCAGAAATACCACATTAATATCGAGTTATATTCGTTCAAATATGACCTTTACGAAATCGAACACTAAAACTTGATGGATTCAAAAACTCTTAACTTGTATTACCTTAAGTGACTCATATGAACATTCTTAACGCATCATAAGCTATCTTATCTCTAGGATACTCATTTTAAGTCATGCATTAAAATGCTACTCACAGGATAGGAGGTTTCATACGTAGGAAAACTTATTCATTTCTTAGCTTAGAAACATGCGGGGTATTACAGTTTTAGTTGTCAATCTTATACCAATATTGAACCTGAGTCTTCTTATCCTTTTGAACATTAAATGGAGGAATATCCTAATCCTTTGTCTCAAAAATTTTATGATTTTCTACAAGTTTCTGATGCAGAATTATATCTCGTTTCTTCCCTCTCTCAACTTGTAGTAGTCTCTCAGATGTTAAACATTAAAACAGAGAACAATATGTCACAAAGAAGTTATAACCAGATATGAAATGGTTTAAAGAGGCTTTATCGGAAGATAACATAGTGTTTGATTGTTATTATCAGTCCAAAAATCTAATGTATAGCTTGGGTTTGCCGGTTGAAAAGATTGATTGTTGTGAATTAAGATGTATGTTGTATTGGGGTGATAATGATCACCTGACATCTTATAAATTTTTTGGCAAGCAAAGGTACGAGCATTGTATTGGCTCTCGTAAGAGAAAATTGGTCCCTTACAAGAAAATATATTACCTTTCTTTGACTCAAAGATTAAAAAGATTAAATGCATCCTATGCTACAGTTGCCGACATGAGATAGCATCATGAGCATAAAAAAAGGATGGTGTGATGCGTCATCCATTAGATATTGAGGCTTGGAATCACTTCAATGAAACTCATTCCTTTTTTATTGTTGAACCAAGTTGTCAGGTTGGGGTTATGTACAGATAGTTTTCAACCATTTAGCCAGTTTGGAAGGAAATATTCTTTGTGTCCAGTGACTGTCACTCCATATAATTTACCTCCAGGAATGTGTATGAAGATTCTTACATGTTCTTTGTAATCATTGTTCCAAGTCCAAGAAATCCTAAACATAAAATTGATGTTTATCTGCAACCTTTAGTAAAGGAATTAACCTTGTTATGGGAGACAAGTGTAGAAGCATTTGATATCTCAAATAAGCAAAACTTTTAATGAAGGGAAGCTTTGATGTGGATAATTAGTGACTTTCCCGCATGTTCTATGTTGTCTGGATAGAGTACTGCGGGTAAGTTAACATGTCCTTATTGTATGAAGGAAACACATTCCTATAGATTACAACATGGAAGAAAATAATCTTGGTTTGATTGCCATAGAAGGTTCATTGACCATCATCACCTATTTAGCAGAGATCGTAAGAACTTTCTTAAAGTTCAGACTTTCAAAAGACCACCACCACCATATAGAATAGGAGAGGACATATTGAACTAAATTTTTAATTTGGGGATAACAAAAGTAACAGAGTTAGATGAAAAAGATGCCAATCAATGAATTTGTAACTTATGTGGATGGAAAAAGCAAAGAATCTTTTGGGATTTACCATACTGGGGTTCTAACATGATTCGACATAATCTTTATGTAATGCATATTGTGAAAAAAATAATATATTTAACACAGTTCTTAATTTTGATGACAAAACCATAGACAATTCACAGTCGCATCTAGATACGGTAAAATATTATGATCGACCTCAGTTGGCAAAGGATGGAAGTGGAAAATATCCCAAAGCTTTCTATACAATAGACAAAGAAGCAAGAGATATGTTATTTAATTGGGTGAAGGGCTTAAAATTTTTAGATGGGTATGTTTCAAATTTGGGTAGGTTGCCAGACACAAATGTAAAAAGGTTATTTGGTATGAAAAGTCATGATTATCATGTGTTCATGCAACGACTAATGTCTATTGCTTTTCGTGAACTACTTCCTAGTAATGTTTAGCAAGCACTTATAGAATTGAGTTTATTTTGTAAGAATCTTACTTCGACCACTCTACGAGTGGATGATATGGTGAGATTAGAGGAAGATATTCCATAAATTTTGTGTAAGTTAGAACGTATATTTCCTCTTGGGTTCTTTGAATCAATGGAACATCTTTTTATGCACCTTTTATATAAAGCAAGGATAGCTGGACCTGTGCAATATCGATGTATGTATTTTTTTAAAAAGTAAATATGAAACTCTATGTTGAACTTGTAACGAATATGATAAATAACATAACCTTTCAAATTTTAATATTCCATCTATTTATGTATATAGGTATCTGGGAACCCTAAAAGGATGATTGGGAATAAAGCTAGTGTTGAGAATTCCATTTGTGAAGCGTACTTAATGGAGTCAACACAATTATTTTCTCATTATTTTGACCCTCATGTCATGTCACATAATAATGATATTGATTGTAATTATGATGGTGGTGATGTGGAAGATCTTAAAGGAAATCTATCAATATTCTCCCATCCAGGTTGACTATGGGGAGAAGCCAAAAAAAGAGATTTAACTCTGGATGAAATCAAAGCTGCCCAAACTTATATTTTACTCAATTATGAGAAGGTTGAGCCATTTGTGAGATAACCCAAATTCTCTTAATAATATAATCATATCCTTATGTCATGAATTCTTATTTAAATTATTTGTTGCAATGAAGTATATACCTGGAACTTTTGCAAGAGGAATTTTTAAATCTCTCTCAAAGTGAAATAGATAAGTGCCTTGAAGAAAATTTCTCTATATGGTTCAAGAAAGATGTAAGAGTTTAGATAAATATTATCTTTTATACAATGATGTACTTAAATTGGTTTCTCAAATTTAACCAAATGAATAACTATTTTTTAAATAGGCCTGGTGCAATTTCATTGAGAATGATTCTTGTGTAGTCTTGCTCGTGGACCATTAATCAGAGTTATATGCCATTCAGTTTATTTTGTTAACGGATACAAATTTCACACAGAATGTCATGGTAGCGTAAAATCAATAATGAATAGTGGAGTTTGTATCTCGGGTCCAAATTTTAGTGATTATTATGGGCGGATAAAAGAGATTATACAAGTAGAATACCGTGAAGAACCTTTAAAGAAAATTGTCTTATTCAAATGTGAATGGTTTGACCCAACAATGGATGTTGGTGTTAAGAAGCATAATCAGTACAAATTGGTTGATATTTACCATCGTCGTCGGTATAAAAAAATATGAACAATTTATTCTTTCAATGCAAGCAACTCAAGTATGTTATGTACCTTATCCAAGCAATAAAAAGGACAAAGATGATTGGCTAGCTGTATTGAAGATCAAACCTCAAAAATTTTTTGAATTACCAGTTGAGGAAGGGGTGAAAACTTCATAATTAAATGTTCCTTTTAAAGTTAAAGAAGTTGAGTCCATGAGATAGATATGTGTATCTATATTGATGAAAATATACTCTTACATTATCCAAATGGGGGTGTACTTGAAATAGATGAACTTGTTGATGATAGTTTATTTAATGAGCATCATGAAATCCAAGAAGAATTAACAGAAGAAGAATATGAAACCAAGGAATCTAAGGAGGATGAGTAAGAGAAAGAGTTTGAAAAAGACATAGATAGTGACTAGAGTTTGATAAAATCTATTATTTTATCTTGGTTGTATTTTTGTTTTTAGAAATTTTTCTCAAAATATTATCATTTCCTTAGCTTCTGCTTTTCAGTTCTTTTTATAAATAAAGGTAACAACTTTGTACATATATCAAAAGCAGCACCTGGAGACTCTGTCAAAGGGAAAAACTTAAGATTGAAACATTATTTTGTGATGAATCTTGGGTACGCATACAAAAATTTGGGAAGAAAATTTGTATATTTTTGAAAGAAAAATTTAGATATATAATTGACTAAGATATTAATTAAATGGATTAGTGTATCATGTAATGATTTTATTTTCTTTTTTAATCATCTGTCAGTTTTTCATAGCACATGATTTTCATTTGGTTTTGACTAGTAATGATCTAAAGATACTATTTTCTTTTTTTATAGATATAACTATCGTACATGTAAGTCCTCTGGTAGGAGTAAGACTAATACTGTAATTCGTACAAACATGCCTTTTATTTTAAGTACAGTTATTAAAAAAGGTGATACAAGTTTCATCCCTAAAAGTCTACCAACCGATCAAACACTATTACCCAAGAGTATGCTATCTGTTGAAATATTGGGTCAAAGTAGTACCCCAATCATTCCTGATACATCTCCACTTAAACCTAATCAAAGTAGCCCAATTGGTCAAAGTATGAATACTCACAGCAACGTAATAGTTGAGAGCATATCTTCTTAGATAAATTATGAAAGTGATTCCAGTAGTAGCCATGCAAGGACCCTGGCTTTTCTGACTTCTTCAAGGTTAGTCCAATACTACTATTTTTTTTGAATTGTATATATTTTTCTCTTAGTTGTGTATCCAATATTTTTTTTGTTGTTTCATTTCAAGATTGTCTTTTTTCTGCAACTTTTCCTATATATTTTGCTCTTTGTGCATCCTACAAGATGCTTGTTTCTTCTTTCACTTCAAGATACAGTAATCCTGTAATTTTTCTTTGTTTATTGTCATGGGTTTCATCAAATTTTTCTCTTTGTGTGTATCCAACAAGCTGCTATTTGCTGTCATATCTAACCTGTTAACTTTTACTAGTTACTCAAGTAAGTTGGGTTGTTGCTTCTTGACAGTTCAAGATTTCTCTGTTTCTGCATTTGAACTGTGTTTTTTGTCAAGGAGTTTCATTAGATTTTGAGTTTAGTTGCTAATATCCAAGGATTTCTTTTTCTATTTCACTTTAAGGTTCGGTAAGCCATAGCTTTTCATCAGATTTTTCTTTTTTGTTGTGCAATAAGAAAACCTTAAGGAAATATTTTATACTAGTGAGTGGTGCTGGTTGGTTACTTATTAGTAGTAACTATAGTAGTAGTAGTAAATACAAAGTGTACAACAATATACTATACTTGATTTTCTTTCTAGAAATTGCATTAACTAAAACAACTTTTTGCAGTATTAGAGGTCCATACACTAAAAATTGTGAAAAATAGTAGTAGTTGTTGTTGATTGTTTTTTTATGCTATAGCTAAAACATTAAACTTTGCAGTGATTCAGATTGTAAAAAGGAAACACTAGTTGAACTATAGACCTGTTATTTTCTACTAGAAGAGAAAAAAAGGAAGTCTACAGAGAATTGTAACTAACTTTACCCCTTAATGTGCTCTTACAGTTTAGGAGTTGGAGTAGATTATTGTTTAGTTGTCAAAATATTACTGTGAGAAGTAAGTTTAAGAATTTAAAAATATGATTAGGGATTATTATGGTACTATTACTTTGTACTAATGGTTTGTAACTCATTATATATATATATATAATATACACAGTGTATGTATCGGGAGTGTGTATCAGGGGAAGGTTTGCATATTTTGAAACTCTTTTAGCACAGTACATGTATATTAGTAATTGATCATGAACTTGACACGATTATATTGTTATTCTTGGGATTACTACTTATTATTGTACTCGTGTTATATTAGTTGTCCCTCCACCAAACCCAACAACAACAATATCTATACATATATACAGGTTGGAACTTTCTAAAGTATGCTCTAGTTCCATTTCACTATCTTTCAAAAGTGAAGTTGATCCCAATGGGATCAATTGGAAAGGTGTCTCAAAAGATATCAAAGATGGTTATTTTGGAGAATTCAAGGTGTCTTAACTTTAAACTATATATTTATATTACTTTAATCTGAAGAATATTTTACATTACTTTTAACTATATTTTAGAAGAATTTCTATTGGAACGCTTCTATTATCAAAACTGTAGTGATACAACAATGGATAAAGAAGGTTGCATTATGCTACAAGAATTTTATTTCAAATCTAAAAAAACATGAAGCTACAGTTCAACCAGAATTTGTAAATGACCATGTGTGAAAAAGGTAGATAGAACTTTGGGGAAGTAATGAATGTATTCAAAAGTCAGAGATAAATTCAAAGAATCATCATGGTGGCAGTGAATTCATTTCTAGGACACACACAGGCGACTCTATCATAGTTGGAGAGCACCAAAAAAAACTTATAAGTACAAAATTTTACTATTACCCGATTGTGTGCCGATTACTGATTAATACTTTTTACTACTATTCAGATATGCGGATTACTAATTTTTTAATTTCTTTCAATTTTTTTCTTCTGTTAAACTCATCATCCCTCTTCATGGAGAAAATCTTGACTGTATCATTATATTTTTGTCATATAGGTTGTTGAATTGGGTCGAGATCCAACCCCAAGTGAGTTATATTTTCATGTCCATACACATGATCATGATGGAAAATCTTTTCTTGCTGAGTGTTCCCGAAATCTCCATGTAAGTCTATAATAGCTATGCCATGGTCATTGAATGTATATATTATTTATTGTGGAAAACAGGTTCTGGTTTAACTGGAATTTAGCTGGAATTCTGTGATTATAATTGTGAAATTTAGATGGAATTCTATGTGATTACTATTGTGGTTACCAAACCATGTTGTATGGGTCTTTGCAATAGGGTTCTGGTTTTAGTTTAAGTATTTGCTCAACGTAGTATTGAAGTGTAGCAAATTCTTATTTTTGTCAATTAGTTTACACTGAAAGTTTAGTTTAGACTGCATGAACTATTGAACTATTTCTGGAGTTAAGGTGTTCTATCTTGTTGAAGTTCTGTTTGAATTCATGAATCCCAAAACCTATAGAAAAATAATTACTACCATATAGGTAAACTGCTGCTCAGGTTTCCACTATCTATTCCCAGGTTCTCCAGAAACCATATTAGATTTCTATGATCACAAGATGAACACATATTTCATGCCCTTGTATTTGTGTCATTGTATGTCTAATAGTTGTGCAGGATTATTGTATAAGCATGTCAATCATGAAAAAAATTACTTTCAAAAGCTAAAGCAATTTTCGCTACTTAATCATTAAAAATTTTTTTCACTTTCTTTCCTGACTATATTTTTTGTCCCATTAACCACTAGTTATAGAATGGGAAGATGCATCAGTTCTTGTTAAATTGTCGTTGGCATCTTCTTCCTCTTTTTAATCATCCTATATCCTTTTGTACCTGTCACTTCTCTTGGTACTCTAATTTCTATCATTGTGTGTTTCATTGATAAGTTGTGCATGACTATGTTCCTTGACTATGCTTCTATATGCATTTGTGTTTGTACTATTTTTAGTTAATTACAGTTTAAAAATATTTCCATTTTTCTTCTTTAACTTACTGATTGTACTTGTTACAGGAAAATATGAAGAAATCATACGAAGAAAAGAGAGTCTCAATGTGATATTGATCAACAGGAATCATATCATGAAGCTACAGGAGGAGTAAGAAGAAAAAAATATTTGGTCTCAGATCTGGTGCTAGAAGTTACTTTGGGATAAATCTTTGTGCCTCTAATGCCTTCACGTGAGTACCACCTTCCATTTTGACAACAAATTTTAAGGAGTTTGTGAAACAATTGATTCCAGCACTTACTAATCACTTTCTTCCGGTAGTTATTGAGCGTGTTGGTGAACAAAAAATGGCGAAACCTAATCCTCCTACTCCTAACGATGATGACGTTGACTCGTATCCGTATTTACTTTAGATAGTCTACTTTGTGGGGAACATTTTGTGGGGAATTGTAAAAAATAATTGTGCATCCACAACAGTTTATTTTGACACAAGCACATGATTTTTTATGGATATGGGTGTGTTGTGTATTCTAACAGTAGTTTATTTTGACACAAACACTTGGTTGTGGATGTTTAGATAAATAAGTGATGGGTTTTTCTAAACATTCTAAATTATATATATATATTAATTAGTAACTATTTGATATGAAGGATGGTTATTTAATCATTTAATAATTTACATGTTTCAATAGTTGTCTATGAAAATTATAGCAACAAAAAAATTAGTGATGATTTTGGTCGTCGCACTGAAAAGTTTTAGTGATGGATTGTTGAAATTCAAGAGGGAGGTGAATTGAAAATTTTGTGTAAGTTGGCTACTGACTCTTCATAGTCGACTCATCTACAAATCAGTACACTTCACATGATATATTAGATTTAAAATAATTAAGCAAATAAGTAATCAAATATAAAGTAAAGACACCGAGATTTATGCTGGTTCAGAACACCAATATGGTGCCTATTTCCAGTCCCCTTGGGTTTCAACATTTTCTTAGATCTTTCAATATTAGCTTCGAGTACAATGATGAGAAATGAGTTTCAAAGACTTATTTTACTCTTCAAATCTTATGACACAGCTTCAGTTGATGTTACAAAGTTGACTCGATCCTACTCTTTATATAACAATTGTAAACTAAAAGTTACAAAGCCTTGTGAGACTAAGATTGGGACACTTTGATGTTCTTCTTTGAAGTTGTGTAGTGTCTTCTTTCTTTTATTTTGTCCTTTATAGTCTTCTGTTGTATATGCTTTTTTTCTTCATAATAGATTTCTTCTCAATAAAGGATTTGAGTTGATTTCTTGATTGAGAGAGTTTGCACCTTATGGTATGTCCATATCAGCTATGTCCATACTTGGTGGGATTTTCCTTTCTCACATCTATACATTTCCATATCATATATGTCCAGTTAAGTTGTGAGATCTTCTTTCTCCTTTGATCTTGTCGTGAGGTGAGTCCAATTGCCTTGTCTATTTGGATCTTTAGTTAATATGATTTTTGTTGCCTTGTCAAGCGATATCCTAATTTTGATATGGCTCCATATTTAGCACAATATTCTTTGAGAGTATATTCCTTTCCTTGTGATAGATATCCTTCCATGATTTGAGATCTTCAATGTCCTTTGTGTGAGATCTCCTTCCATTATTAGGGATCTTTAATATCTTTGATGTGGCTCCATATTTAGCACGATATTCTTTGAGAGAATATTCCTTGCCTTGTGCGAGATATCCTCCCATGATTAGAGATCTTTAATGTCATTTGTATGAGATCTCCTTCCATCATTAGGGATCTTTAATATCCTTCAAAGTTCACTTATTAGTTTGTCATTATTAAAACATAAAACATAAATATAAGAGGCTAATAATCTCCCTCTTTTTGATAATGACTAACAAGCATAAACATCAGTTGACTTCCCTGTCTGTCATTGTAGTCGCTTGCTCCCCTGAGTTGTAGGCACTTCTAATGTTCTTGTCTTTCTTCCCTTTTTGGCATAGTAAAAAAGAACCATAGATTAGCAAAAAGACCAGTAGATAGATAGCATAGATTTAATCTATTAACTAATAGGCACTAGGCAAAACAAACAGTGTGCACTACCAGAAATTAGGTCTATGGTGACGGTTGCAAAATCGTTGCAATAGACCAAAAAACCATTGCCATAGACCTATCGTAATGGTTTGTCAAGCGTCCCATAGGTCGGCGTTGCAATAGGTCTGTGGAAATGGTTTCTGCGACAGTTGTCTAAACCGTTACCATAGCTACACCTATGGCGACGGTTTATGGCAACCGTCACTATAGATGGGCCTATTGCGATGGTTATTTTTGGACTTATTGAGACTCCTATTTTGATCTATTGCAACGGTTAAGAACCGTCACAATAGACTCTATTGCAATGATTACTAACTGTTTCCACAGCATCTATTGCGACGCTTTTTGACTACCTATTACAACTATTTCATTACTTATTGCAACGCTTATTTTCATCTATTGCAACGGTTACAAACCGTTGCAATAGATTCTATTACAAAGAAATTGAACCGTTGCAATAGCATCTATTGCAACGACATTAAACCGTTGAAATAGCATCTATTGCGATACTTTTGTTATTCTGATGCAACACTTTTTGAGTACCTATTGCAATGGTTTATTAATCTATTGCAACAATGATTGCCACATGTTATTAAATTGAAACGATTTATATAAATAGTCTTATTAATGTAAATTTTTATTTACATACATAATAAATTATAACACAATATATATACACATTACAAAACAAAATCATTCATTAATAAGTTTTTACATACTAGCAAGTTCAAGTCGCGATAAGTTTCAAAAAATTCAACACAAAACTATTGATATTAGAGTATTTATCCACAACCCAAAAATCTTCTCAAGTAAGGTCAATGTCTTCATCATTTTCATCTTCTCTTTATTTATTTTGGACACCGATAAAAGGAGAATAAATAATATAAATTAGCACTTAAATGACAACATAAAATTGACTATTCCACAACAAAATAAGCACATAAACCACGTATAAGTTAGCTAGTGAAGAGGTAAATCCTCTCGACTGTCTAGCTCGTTGAAACAGTAAACTCCCCAAAGTGGTAGTCTTGTGATCTTTTCTTCTAGTGTATCTAAATTTACTCTTCCACCAAAAATTGTAGCATACTCTTTTCTGTAACTACATGTTTATTGAGCTTTTGCAGCTTCTAAGTTGGACCGCGCTATTGATATTCAAATTGTCTAACTTGATTTTTTGTTTTAGGCAGGAGAGAGTATCCTGCCACCAAGAAAGCAGCAAGGAAGACTCTATGTATGTAGCTTATACACCAAGAACTGAATCAGCACAAATGAAAAAGGCTCTTTTAAATCCACCTAGAACTGAATCAACACAGAGAAGGAAGCCTCTATCTCCCTTATCGTCATTGTTCTCATCAAACACAAGCATGATTAACATTCAGAATCATACCCTAAAGAGAAGGAAAGTACAGGAAACACTTCATTTGAACAAAATTCCAGTGATGACTCCAACCATTGAACAAAATTCCAGTGATCTTTTCTTCTGGATCACAAATAATGAGAATTTTCTTCAAGAGTATGAGAGATGTGAGTTTGACAAGTTACTTTAATGTCCATTGTCACATTGAACCGCTTAATCCAAACTAATTGGAGACATACTTCAAATTTTAAAGTTCAAACATCCAAAATTTACTAGGAAAAAACAAATTGTAAAAAATAACAAAATTGTAACTTCTATTTTTTACAAGAAGATAGATGCAATATCAAATATATACACATGAGAATCTTGGATCTCCACTAAATAGATCAATTTGAATAAAATATATACACATGTTGAGCTAACGAGGAGGAAAAAACTAACAATCAAATAAGATACATTTTGATTGTTGCAGCAGTTATCCCTATGTCGGGCAACCCACCTGCTTGAAACTAACGGATCGAAATATTTTACTTGTTATATAAATCTTGCAGGATAAGTCCTATTTCTATTGCTACAGCAGTTATCTACATACTTACTCAACAAAAATATATCTTTCTTTGCTTTTTGAATAACAAGTTTGCTTTAGGAAATATACGCTTCTGCTACTATGTATTTCTTTCCGCTTGTCTTTTATTTTCCATTTTTTGTTAAATACTTACACTGTACAATTTGTTATCTATTTGAGGGTTTTTTTTGTATTCAGTTACAACATACTTAAGAAGGAGAAGGCTAGGAATGCTACTTTGCTGGAGATTAGTGGATGTTTTTATAAGAAAATACCTGTTCTTCATAATGTACAAGCTCTAGTCGATGCTAAGCTAAATTTCTTTAGGATGACAAATGATAATGAAAATCGTGAAAGTGATTTTAGGACTGACCAGAAGATGTTAAAAGCTATCTTTGTATCACTCCAGCATATTGAGAAACTCTCCATTGGGTCATGGTGTCTGCAGGTTTGACCTAAACCTCTCTATAGTTCATCTAGTCATTAAAAATTAAAGGTTCTTAATCTATTTATTTCCCTGTGTGTTTATACTTCTCTCATTGATGATATGAAAATTATTTACACAATCATATCACTTCATTATAGGAAAATCTATAGGATAAAATTTTAATTCATAGATAAGTTGGTAAAAACAGCGATCGATGAGCCCATTAGAACAAGCTAAATTACAGCCATACTATTAAAAATATGTATACTTCATTTGTTGTAGCTTAAATCTCATGCAATAGTATAATCCCCTTTTTCTCTCATTTCTTCCACCACTTCACCTCATTCATTGATTCCTCCATACACACATAATTCATAAACAATTCCAGAAAAAGAACCGAGAAACTAAAAGATGGTGAACTTGGTAGCATCCTAAGTTGCTCCGACTCTCCAAAAATGTTGTCGTACCCGTATCGGATCCTTCAAAAATACACTAGTTTTGGAGTATCCGACACGCACCCATCGACATTTTTGAAGAGTCCAAGCAACATAGGTAGCAGCACAAAATCCATTGTTACATGGCCTAATGAAACTGGCTGGAATAAAACCTCATAGTATACAAATAGAACCAGGAACCATTATGAGCTTTTGGGTTCCTTCTAAAACCATAATACAAAAAACAAAGAAAACCAAGAAAACCAAGAAAAACACAACCACTACTCCTTTCTCCAACAATCAATGTGCCATTTCCCCTAAATCCACAACCAAACCTGACCCGAACAAACCCGTAGTCGTACTAATCCACTGCTTCGCTAGTGAGGGAATCGTCACATGGAAATTTCAAATAGGTGCATTAACTAAAAAATACTCCGTTTATGTACCTGACTTACTTTTCTTTGGGGGTTCAATAACTTAATTTTCAAGCGGAGTGTTTGGGAAAAAAGGTTTAAGGAAACTGGGAGTGGAGAAGTGCATAGTGGTTGCGTTCAGTTATGGAGGAATGGTGGCATTTAAGATGGCAGAAATGTTTCCAGATTTAGTGGAAGCACTAGTTGTATCTGGTTCCATTTTGGCAATGACTGATTCGTTAGTACTACGACGCTTAATGGATTGGGGTTTTCGTCTTCTTCAGAGTTGTTGCTGCCTACGATTCTTTGAAGGTTCAGTAGAGGCATCATTATATATAATAGTCTGGCACGAGGGAGGGAACTAGTACTATTAGAGAATAATACAGCACAGAAAATGCCAAGAGTTGTGGATAAACTTGATATTGACTTCTTAATTGTGATTTTGCTCAACAAGTTTTCGTAAGCTTTAAAGAAAATTAATCCTAAAAGAGGAGATTATTAAAATTTTAATAATAGAAGGAAGGTTTAAAAGAAGAGAGCTATACAAGAAGGAATAAAGACATTTTAAAACTTCAATATGAAGGTTTTCTTTTACAGAAAAAAGCAACATAAAGCCTTCTTCAATTGCAATGTATTCAAAAATTCTTTTATCATTTGAAATCACTCTATTCATTTCAAAATAATTTTTCTTTTTGAACAATTTTTCAAAACAATCTTTTCTGATCTCTGTCCATCTCTATTATTTCTGTAAACAGGTGACAACCACCCCTGATTGTGTTTCAAAAGAAAAAACAACTGCATACCCAGTTAGGATGTCATAAGTAGCGTCTAGGGAGAATAAGATGTATATACCTTACCCCTACCTTTTTGGTAGAGAGGTGGTTTCCGGTAGACCAGTGACCTTCTCCATTTCGTAAAAATATTAACAAAATGACAAAACTCCACATTCGTTTTACCAACAACACAGACAGTAGTCTAGAACAAATTACATCCATTCATATTCAACCATATAATCCAAATAGTGTACAGATACAGACCTCAAAAACTCCGTGAAACTGATGAGCTGAGTAGTTTTACAAAAAAAGAGGCAATCCAGGTGTGATTTGCCTAATGGAGTCACTATAACGTGGTGACAAGCCTGAAAAAAATTGTAGTAGTAGACATTAGACAAAAGCACAAATCTTGAAAGAACTAAGAGCGTAAAATTTCACTCATCCAATGTATTAAACAGAAGCATAACTCAGGTTGATTATATAAGTCTTTTGCATTAATTCTTCTCTATTCAGATACAACTCATCCAAAATGAATATTTTTGAGCAACATACAATCAAAACCTTTTTTACATTACCTACCGTACCAATGCCGATAACAACGTTTTCCGTTGTTAACATAGTTTCATACAGACACATAAAATAGAGAAGTCGAAACAATATCAAGCATAGTCAGTTCCAAAAGACTCAACTTTATCACTAATATCAAACATTTAACAAAAAAGGAATCAAAGTTATAGTAAAATCACCAAAAATCAGTAACATCTACAGCAAAATCTCCAAAATCAGTAACATCTACAGCAAAATCCCCAAAAAATAGTAACATCCACAGAAAAATCCCCAAAATCAGTAACATCCACAGCAAAATCCCCAAAATAGTAACATCTACAGAAAAATCCCCAAAAATCAGTAACATCTACAGCAAAATTCCCAAATATCAGTAACATCTAATTTGACCAACTACCACAGGCTCTTTTGAACGAAGAAAAAGGAATAGGGTGAGTATTTACTGATACAATAAGCGTCGTGTAGTTACAGCTACAGCAAAATTCCCAAAAATCATACAGAATTACGATAAAATCTTCAAAATTTGTCGGCCAATCTCCCACAGAGTTATGAAAATCCCCTTCCACAGAACCTTCAGCGATTAGGGAAATCCTTTGACGATTTACCTTTAACGATTAAGGAAAAAAATTGACAAATGATTAGGAGAAATTCCAGCTGGAAGTCAACTGAATATGATGTCTGGTCAACTGGAAGTCAAATAGAGTAGTGATACAATCATTCCCCTGTACATCCTTTCATCAACATCCTTCCCAGATGAGTCTGAATCAAGACTTGTGGATGGACTCATCGGAGTTCCATAGGCCTTTTTTTTCATACTTAATTTTTTGATGAGTTCCTTTATGTACTTAGCTTGACTGATGAAGATACCTTTGGGAGTTTGTTTGATTTGTAATCCCAAGAAGAATGTGAGCTCTCCCATCAAACTCATTTCAAATTCTCCTTTTTATCAAATTAGCAAAATTCTCACACGGAGAGATATTAGGACTACCAAAAATGATATCATCAACATAAATTTGCACAGTAAAATATTTGAATCAAGCTTCTGTATGAATAGGGTTGTATCAATTTTACCTCCTTGAAAATTATTATTTAGTAAGAAAGTACTCAATTACTCATACCAAGCCTTTGGAGATTGTTTGAGACCGTAGAGTGCTTTAGAAAATTTGAAAACATGATTTGGATAAGATGGATTTTCAAACCCTAGAGGGTGTTTTAAAAAAACTTCTCATGAATGAAGCCATTTAAGAAGGCCCTTTTAACGTCCATTTAATATAACTTAAAACATTTGAAAGAAGCAAAAGCTAATAAAATTTGAATTTATTCTAACCTTGCAATAAGAGCAAAGATTTCATCATAATAAATACCTTCTTGTTGGGTGTAGCCTCGAGCTACAAGTCTGGCTTTGTTTCTGATAACCTTACCTTCTTCTTTCAATTTGTTTATGTAGACCCATCTTGTTCCAATTACTGAGCAGTTCTTAGGTCTTTCAACCAGAGTCCAAACTTAATTTTGTTCAAACTAGTCCAATTATTCCTTCATTGGTTTGATCCATGATTCATCTTTGAGGGCCTCATTGGTCTTCTTTGGTTCAATTTGAGATACAAGGGCAGTAGACGCTTGCTTTCTCAATGATGCTCGTGTTTGCATCCTATCATCTGGATTTCTGATGATAAATTCATTTAGATAGATAGCATCATATTTCCATTCACTTATAAAAGTTAGTTTGACTATTTCTGTTGTGGGAGTCGACTCCTGAGGGGGTATAGTTGACTCATCTTATGATGGCTCAGAGGTTGTGCTAGCATTGGCTCCATATTGTAGATCACTCATTTTTATCACTTCGTGGATCGAATTTTCCCAAGTTATTCTGATCATTGTTGTGGATAAAGCATTTGCATCCAAAAGGATGAAAGTATCTAATGTTAGGCTTCTTTACTCTCCTTAGTTCATAAGGCATTTTCTATAAAATAGGTCTAATCAGGCATCTGTTGATGATGTGACATGTTGTACTTACTGCTTCTACCCAAAAATGATCTGGGAGATTATGTTCTAACAGCATGGTCCTGGTAGTTTCTTGGAGAGACCAATTCTTTTTCTTTACCACACCATTTTGCTGAGGAGACCGAGGTGATGAGAAGTTCTGAGAGTATCCATTTTGAGCAAAGTATTCCCCAAATGCCTTGTTTTCAAATTCTCCTCTGTAATCACTGTGAACATAGGTGATGAAGTGTCCAGCTTCTCTTTGTACTTTTCTACAAAAAATCTCAAAGTTTGTGAAATCCTCGTGTTTATGAACAAGAAACATCACCCAAGTAAAAAGTGAATAATCATCAACTATAACAAAAACATATCTTTTTCCACCAATACTTGTGGTCTTGGTGGGGCCAAACAGATCCATGTGGATTATTTGAAGAGGTTTGGTAATAGAGACAATGTCTTGACTTTGAATGATGTCTAGATCTACTTACCTAATTGGCACGCATCACAGATGTGATCCTTTTCAAACTTAAGTTTTGGCAGACATTTCACTAATTCCAGTCTGGACAATTTCTCAATGATATGCATACTCGCATGCCCAAGATTTTTGTGCTATAATCAAATATCATTGGTTTGCACAGTGAGGAAGGTTAAAGTACAAAATTCAGGATTATTTAAAACATAAATATTATCAATGCATTCATTAATGAGAGAGATGTCTCTTTTGTTGTGTTTGATTGAGCAATTTTTGGTTTTGAGGAAGACTCTGAAACCGGTGTCACACAGCTGACTGATGCTAAGAAGATTATGTTTAAGGTTGTCCACTAGATATACTTCAGTGAATTAGGATGATAAGTAGAGATTTACTAAGCCGAATCCTATGATGTTGCCTCTAGCGATGAATTTCAGCCATTGCTAAATGCTATTTTTTATAGTAGATTTAGCCTGTATTCACTACGAACCTGAGAGAGAGGTAGAGATTGGGAAAATAAGATCACAACAGTGATTTTAAATTAATTGTTGAAATAAGCTAATCCTCTCTATCTAATCAACTTAAGACCGGGAGGAGATAGTTAAAACCGGGGTCTAAGGCAAGGGTTAGTAGTGCGACACTCTAAGATCGAGAAGAGATGAGTGAGATTCACCAAAGTATATCAAAAGGACGTTGGTGTGTCACGACCCAATTTATGAATCATGATAGCACCTACTAAATCCTACCCATAGGTAAGCGGAACTGTAACCTAGAGCTAAACTCAATAGGTTAACTTGGTGGGAAATTCCCAACATAGGCTAAAATCAACAACACAAATTATAATATGCATAGTATTTGAAATAGATAAAGA
This sequence comes from Capsicum pubescens, assembly GCA_030864215.1. Classification (NCBI taxonomy): domain Eukaryota; kingdom Viridiplantae; phylum Streptophyta; class Magnoliopsida; order Solanales; family Solanaceae; genus Capsicum; species Capsicum pubescens. The sequence goes on along the minus strand of CM061543.1, from coordinate 222,824,176 downwards.
TAGTTAACATAGATACCATCCTACGACCTGGTGGAGCCAGTATAAGAGCATCTAGAAATATCAAAACAACCCAAGTATCTAGAATAGTCAATACAATCTATCTTGAAACTAAAGACTAGACATAAGTAAGATAGAAGGAAATAGGTAACCCCAACTCCAAGAGTTCACCATATCTCTGGATATTAACACAGCACAAACGTTGATCAACGGTGGTAACTACTACTCGAATATGGACCAAAAAGGTATAAAAGTATAGTATGAGTACCAAAACAATGGGTACTCAGTAGGCATCATTGATCACCTGAGCTAAATCATAATATAAGTATGATAGAATGCAAGATAACATAACTAAGTCAAGGTAAGGAAACAAACCTGAATCAACTCCAACATCATTGTGCATACATGAGTAAATAAATTAAAATAATAGCATAACATAAAATGTCAACACAAGCCAATATCACTACAAAATTGGCGCCCATACACCAATTAGTGCAAAAAAGTAAATAACCCATTGCAAGCCACCATAAACCTGGAAGGTACAAACAAGATAGGATATCCCACCACCATCATTTATCAACTCTCATAATCTAACTGAAATTCATCTGTGTCATGGCACACTATAATAATTGATTGTCCATGTTCATCATTTGCCAATTAACCAATACTTATTAACTAACCATCATGTGATAACTAATCCTCACATATCAATAAATCATTTGTTATCAACTAAACTTACTTATCAACTAGTCATCATTTACTAGAATCCATTTATATCATACCACATTATAAACACTTCCTCATTTTCAGACTTAGACAAATTATTATTTTCAATCTCACACCCTGATTTCATCACATCATAATAAGTATATCATCATAGTATAATATGCATATCTAGACTCGAACCGGCAAATATAATTAATAGCCGAACTTGAATCGATAAATATAATCAACAGGCAGACTTGACTGGTAAATATATCATCAATAGCCGAATTTGAACCGGTAAAAATATCATCAATAGTTTACTTGAAATGATAAATATATCATCAATATCATATGCATCTTTCAGACTCAAACTGATAATTATATAAATTTATATCAACATAATTGATAGTATCATTAATAGCATAAGTAATAGCAGAATCAATAGGCATCAACCCTTACATTAACCAACATATCCATCAAGTGTCTAGTTTTCTTAGTATTACCTCAATGAGCATTTCCAAGAGTCCAACAAGCATATAACAGTCCACAAAAGCTAACATGTATCTTAGCCTAATATAGGTCAAGGGCCCACTTTTAATCCCTGAAGTTACATTTTAGGAAAATTCTACCTGAACTAGGCTTAATGTATCTAATCAAATTTTAAATATTACACAAGCCTTAATTAGTCCAAAGATAAGAAATTCACCTACAAATATGAGAAACTAGGTCAATTATGCCAAATTTTTGAATTTCGATTTGCCTAAACGGTCTAACTAACCTAAAGCATTACAATTCATCTTGCCAACACCTAAAATCCATCCCAAATCTAACATAATATCATAAACATACTATGAATTAGCTCAATCTAATAAGGGGTAAGACCGAGCCTACCTCGACACCAAAGAAAGCTCACAAATTTGTTAAATTACTGCTTTTCCCTTTTGAGAAGCTTCTACAAGATGCCAAGCTATCAAAACCTCATTATTCTAATCAATATGAGAATAATAATACCTATATTGCACTATTGTACGTCGGGTTCAAAAATTACCCAAAATCCTATGTGGGTCCTATTTATGGAAAATGACATTTTTTAAAACAACCCAACATTTGCACATGCTCAAGGAATCATTACCCTCAAAATGGGTATAATCCGAGCTAATTTGGAGTTAAGATCAAGCCCCCAAGGTTTTGGAATTTTAGAACAAGAAATGGGAAATTTTACTATGAAAAGGGTGAAATCTTACCACAAATCGAAGGAAAATCATGAAATATAGATGTTATCCAAGCTCCTAGATCACCCACAAGCCTCAATATCAAGATATATTCCTCTTTAAGGTTTTAGCTCACAAGAAAATGGGTGAAGAATGAGCAAAATGGGGCTAAAATGGCCTATTTATACCTGTCCTAAGTATTCAGGTCCCGCGATCAACACCTGACCTTCGTGATCATTGTATATTAGGGCTACACCCCTGAATCACAATCATATCACTTGAGTCCTGTCAGGTGTATCGCGATCGAGACCCTTGGCTCGCGATTGCGATGCACCAAATAATAACAGTAGACTTGGAATTTTCCAAGTCTCTGCTAAGCCCTCAAGATTCATCTAGAATCTCATATACATAAACAAACTATTTTACCATACTAAATTTAAAATTAAAGACTCAATGGAGCAGTCAAAATTTCCATCCGAGGTCATTTTGAAAAAATATGGGTCCCACACCTAATTTCCATTTTCTTAACTCTCCGACCAATAGGTCGAAATGAGTTGGGTGCCTCAAGATTTGAACCAAAAGTCCTTCTCAATATTTTGGAGCTATTGGATCAATCAGAATTTATATTCAAGGTCATTTGATGCAAGCCAAATTGTCTTTGGACCTTTGGATGGGATATGTATGATGCTCGAGGTGCTTGATAACTCCTTAGTGCTATTAAAAGATACCACATGGATCAAAATTACCATTAAGGAGTGTCAAAAGACTTTGACGAGGTCAAAAGAGTGAAAATCAACCCTCTAAACACATCTCATAATTTTCAGTTACATTTCTTTGAAGGTTTGATTCCTAAGTTTCATATTTTTATTCCTAAACTCTTCTTTTAATTATTAAAATACTCATCAACTAGTAATTTATCTACTAAGCTGGTTGATTAGTTCTTGAGTCCCATTTCTTTCATCATCCAATTTCTTTCAAGTTTTTCTCTTTTTTAATTCTTTGTGATTTCTTAATTCAAGTCCTTAAGTAGTTTTATTTCTTTGAGTCATTCAAACAATAATCCACTCCGATCACAAGAGATATTGACACCTTATTTATCACCAGAGTATAAGCAACTTTTACTATTGATCGCTCCAATTGTGAGAATTACAAAGGTGAGATTCTTCTGAGTGTTGATGAGGAGCTTTACTACTAATATTGTTTGTTAATTTTGTAGGTAAAAGGTGATATAAGGAAGTATATCCTTGATAGCCTCAAATAATTGTGACTGCGACATAGAAGACTATGATTGGGGTAGATAGTTATAGCTATAACGAAGATGGAGATTATGGGGGCTATGAACATAGCCATGATTAAGAGTTGAATGAAAATGAGGGCTACTATTCTGAAAGAGAATGTGAGATGAATAGTGATCCTAGTTCTTATAGTGAGTATGGAGATTATGAAGAGCCTTGTGATGGTCCATATAAGGAAGATGGGGCATGTGAGAAGTACTATACTTCCCACTCTGAGCCTAGAGGTGATGTAAGGTACAACCCCTTCATTTACAAATCTAATGAGGATTATGGTGAAAATGTACATGAGGATTGTGAATTTTCATATTCCTTGTCTTGTAGTATTTTATCAAGGTCGAATCAATGTGAATGGTTATGGTAACTATAGTAGAGGTTGCTCCATGGGAATGAAAGAGCCTGCATCTCTAAAGCCTAGGGGTACTACATCTTACTCTTCTTATCCTAGTGCTCAAATATATAGAAACGGTACTTGAGGTCGATATAGAGGGTATAGTAGGAGTCAAGATCTTCCTACTCTCCCCATCTTTATAAGAGAGTTAGATTTCAAAGAATATCTTAATTGGGAATGGGTGTATGAAAGGATCTTCATGGATTATGATACAAGCGAAGTCTAAAGAGCTACGTATGCCTTAAACACATTCAAGGTTTGACACCGTTGTGTTGGGAATCCATAAGGAAGTCTGAACCAATATGGAGTGCCTTGAAAGAAATCATGAGGGGTACCCATGTACTAATGGGTTATACCAAGCTTTATAATATTGATCCAAGAAGAAATGTTCACTCCGAAAAGGTACTCATGTGGGGTTTTGGGATACGTCCTTATGCTAGATGATTTGTACTATAGAAACTATATCATCCCACCCATGGTTAACCATCTAGGTATACATCAAGAGCCTCTACTTGTTCCATACTTCTTGGAGGTGTATAGAGTTTCTGAGAAAGTGAAGGTTTTCTTCACCCGATGTGGGTAATATGAGGAGGTGTGGTGTGAAATATTATCCTTGGAATGTGGACATCTAAGCTTGGAAAACAATTGGATTGGAAGGCATAGAGTTCCAAGTGTGCAAAATTAGACTAAGAATGTAATGGACCAATAGGGAAATCATCTCTTTCCACCCATTCTTCTGAAATCTCAAAGATATATGACCACTTACTCCAATCCTAATAAAAATGAGAGACAAAATATTAAGAGGAGTAAGAAAGTGTAAGGTGTCAACCTAAGAAAGGATAAATTAGAGCTTGAGCGGAGTGAAGTGGGGGGGTTGCCACTAAATTGCGCTAACATTATTTGTCCTTCTTTTAATAAGGACATATGTGTAGGTACCGATATAGAAAGTAGAAGAGAATACGTACCAAAAGAGAAGATGTCATTTGTAGAATTCATAAGGAAAATCTTAGATGGTTCCAAAGCTTGTGGAGGATATTCACACCAAGGTAAAGAAGAATATTCTTAAGAACTTCAAGGTAGCATATCTAACTTTTACACTTTAGTACATAAGAATGATAATTGTGTGGCTAGTAGGCCATTGAGTGTGATTAGTAGATTACCTATGTGTGTGTCTCACGATTTTATACCTCTTGATGATGATGTACATGTTGTGAGTGTGGATACACTAGTTAATCCTATTGATGATCGAATTGACTCTTTTTGCAAGATAAATTTTTTTCCATCTAGTGTTGAAGCCAATGTGATGAGTGATGATGTTAAAAATATTGGTCAATTATATAGGAGTGATCCTTTAAGCATGTTTGTTAATGAACATCCTATTGTTTGTTTTGCTCATAAGGATGATTATGTGTTTGAAACTTCTTCGAGATGTGATAGTTTTCTAATTGAGACTGAACTTACATATTCTAATTCTTCTTCAAGGATTGATCCTTCTCTCTTTAAGTATGATATCTTATTTGAAGATGATGAAATCACTCCTAGTGAATTACTTAGTGGTGTGAATAATTTTGATGATGTAACTCATCTTGAGGGCTATATTCTATATAATAACCCACTATGGTGTGATAATATTCCTCCTAAATATGGAAAGGAATGTGAAGGATTGAAAGGTGATCTTTTGTACCCATTGCCTACTCTTCTTTGAGTGTTCCAATTATTCAACATACCCTTGATAATGTTCTTAGGAATCATAGTGAGCATGTTCTTGAGACACCTTATATGAAATCAATTTGCATGACACCTTTCTTTACTCTCTATTTACTTTTCAAGATGTTTATGTTAGTGTAGCGAGTATGGCTTTTTTTTGTGATACCTTTGGGGGAAGAGAATGTAGTCTAGACGTTTGTCTATGTCCACTCTATCCATTCAAACCCGGTGATAAATTGGGATGCGGTGATTATTATACACCGGATTTGGTGCTTGGTCAAGATGACAAGAAAAGCTTGAATAAGGATATTGGTATCCTTCCCTATTATATGAAGTTTTTCTTGGGTATTCATAATTCACTTGATGGAACCATATTGTGTAAGGGAAAGATCTATAACAAAGATGAGAGCTCTTTAAAGAAGGGGAGCAATTAATAGGTCCAAGAGAGTTCACCATATTGTTTTTTCCATTCTTGACTAAGGTTTCATTACTTATAGGTCAAAGAGTGAGTGTTCTCTTGAAATAAATCTTGTTGAACTCCATTTATGTGATACCCTTCTTCATCACTTGTGTAACATTGATGACCCCTTTCTCAAAGGAAGTTGTCTGAAAATAAAAAGTTCCTTAAGATTAAATGTTTTGATTCCATCCTTGCGTGCATTATGTGCCAAATCATTTGAGCCAAATGACATTCTAATAGATAATAGAACCTTGAATGATGAATTTATGCTTGAGTCCTTTTATACTACCTCTTTGCCCATGATGATATTCATATTAGTCTTGGAATTGTCTTATTGAGGGGTAGGAAACTAGTTGGTTGGTTTACTTGGTTGAATAAAAATTCTTTATGGTTCATTCACATCATTGACCCCAGAAAACCCTTGTGGATTGATGAACCATTGGCGGTACCATTTTTTATGTGGTCTCTTGAAGAGATAATGAAGAAATTGTGTCTTATGGCTACTAAGATGAATGTAGTCTAACCGTCTTGACTTGTTGATGCCATTATGACCTTTGTGGTTTCCTTATCTCATAATATTTTTCATAGCCAATTCCTTTGTAACCTTTTCAATAAGCTTTTCATGATTAAAACAAAAGATCCTTGGTTATATCTTAATTGTGTGCAGCCTTGGCATGATGCTATGAATATTTCTGCTAACCCTAACCCTCATGTCATAAGTATGTTGTATTTGTTTGTCCTTCCTTTGGTTTTTCAAGGTTTGTATTCAAGGTCGAACCCTTTTCAATAAGGGGAGGATGATACAAGCCAAATTGCCTCCTGACCTTTGGATGGGATATGTATGATGCTAGAGGTGTTTTATGAATCCTTAGTACTATTAAAAGATGTCACATGGATAAAGATTACTATTAAGTAGTGTCAAAGGACTTTGATGAGGCCGAAGAAGGGAAAATCGGGGCTCAAAATCCCCTTGGAAGGGACATGCGCCCAAGGCACCTTGATTTCGCCTATGATCCGCTCTAGCATTCTAAGAGAGAAAATCAAAACAATCTCTAGTGGGCCTTTTCTTGAATTTGGGTCACTTGGGCCCTAATTATGTAATATTTAGACAAACTATAAATTCTTGGTAGCTAGGCATATTTCCTTAGTTAGTCTTTGTTTAATGATGATGATGAATTCATGAAAGATCCATTGGGGGTGTTGAGTGCTTGGACAAGCCAATGTTGAACCTTATTTAGAAACGATGGTTGTTAGGGCGTTTTGATTCCCTTGTGGTCTACGTAAGAGATTAGGTGCTTTGCTTGGGTAATTGATTGAGGATTAAGGGATTAATATACCCTTTGTTTTGTTTCAATTCCTTTCATTGTGTCAATCTACTTATCTTTCTATCAGCGATCCTTTTATTCTTTTACTTTTAGTATTTTCAATTTTGCCGATTCATTAGTATTTGTGTTCATTTCTTATCTTTGTAGATTACTCTCGTATCATCGATTGATTGAAGTTTTCACCCCAGTGGCCATTTGGAACCAGCGAAGGCTTCAAAATAGGGAATTGGCTCTAAAAACCAAATGAACTACTTGGTTACCGTACTATCAGTTCCAACAAGTCATAAATGACTTGGGAAAGCTATAGAAAATCTCTAACGGCGAAAATAAGAAAAAATATGGGAAATGGCTTGAAGGGTCATTATAATATCCACTACTAAAGTAACTTTCATCCACAAAAGTTAAGGATTAGGATATACCTGAAGTGTCAAATAGGTGAGAATACTGGGTCTGCATCTCACTCTCGATCTCCCTAGTGGCCTCCTCCACTAGGCAGTGCCTCCATTGAACCTTAACTATAGGAATCTTCGTAACTGCCTAATATCACTGGCCAAAAAGAAAACTAGCTCCTCCACGAAGGTTAAACACTCATCCAACAGGACTGGGTCCCATCTAAGCACATGAGATAGATCTGGAATGTATCGCCGCAATATGTAAACATGGAAAACTTAATGGAAAGTAGCATAACTTGTAGGTAAGGTTAACCCATAAGCCACCTCACCAACTGTGCAAAGAATCTCAAACGGTCCAATATATCTAGGGCTGAGCTTTCCCTTCCTCTCAATCCTAATCACACCCTTCATGGGAGATACATGGAGGAATACTTGATCACCTACTCCAAATCTTAAGGCACAGATCCTACGATCTGCATAGGTCTTGTGCTGACTCCGATCTACTCTCAACCTATCCTAAATCACCCTGACTCTACCCAATTGATGTTGGGTGTATTTACACGCCTAAAGACCATAATTTACCCATGTTATAGCTAAGTTTTGAGGATAAAATATAAAATTCCTGCACTTTTAGTCCATTTTCCTATAAGTGAGCTAACCTACGTGATTAGCATGTTTTCAGGTATTAATGATAAAGATTTCAGCACTTTGTGGACCTTTGGGCAGCAAAGGAAAACTTCACAGAAGAGGGAAGGCAGCTTTTGGAAGATTATGGACTGAATGTGACGCATGGAGAAATTGTCCCGGGCAAAAGCAGTATTTTTAAATACTTAGGGGTGCAGCAGTAACTTAATAGGACTAGGACAAGGATGTTATAAAAACCCTATTTGCTGAATTTTTCAGCATTCATGGAATGCATGCATTCACGATTGCTTTTTCAGAATTGAGTCGACACTTTGAGTATTATTCAGTTTACAGATTCTGTAATTTTAGACAGAGAAAAACGATACAAGACGGCTAGAGAGGAAACCACGTCATTCTCATAGTGACGCCAATACATACCCATCGTGAGATTGTTATCGTTTTGGTATGATGATGATGATGTCTTCGTTGTTTTCCTTTACAATCATGAGTAGCTAAACTTTTCTGTTAGGGTTATGGAAGCCTTTTGATATACTATCTATTACTATGAGTTTGTGAATTCTTGATGTGTATGCTACTTATATCATTACTCTCTTTGTTTTAATTAAATTCTTGTGGTTGCAAACATATAGAATACGCCATTATAGCATTAACTTGTTCGAGAGAAAAGTTATATGTTTGGAAAAGAGAGTGTGACAAGGAAATAGGGCTACCAACCCCTATTTACACGTTAGTGCCGTAACTGGGTTAACTTCTTGGAGAATTTGTATCGTTAGTTATACACTTTAAGGTCGAGAGAGTTAAAGTGAAATAATCCTTGATGGTTGAGAAACACTAGGATTTACCATTAGAATACGAATCTCTATAAGTGCATGCATGTCTGAATTCCGCATTACTCATAGTTAATAGATACGTAGAACTCATAAGGTGGACATAACCCTAACTTATTTTTCTCCGTGATTAAATCTTACTAAACAAAGCATTTTGTTGTTACTTTGATAGCATTAATTCACGCCACAATCCAATCCCCCCTTTTCCGTGGAATTTTCAATCAACAGTCTAATAATAGTTGCAACACTTAGTGACCAAGTATTCCCTGTGGGATTCGACACCCAACCCAGTTGGGTTCTATATTTGACAGCGACCGCTTACACTCTTACGAAAGCTGTAGTTTGGGTGTTATCAAATTTTGGCGTCGTTGCCGGGGAATACGGTTGTCAACTAAGTTTGTGATAGTTACTAGACCCTTTGGTCAAAGATTCGTGAATTTTACTTTTAGTTGTTGTTTTTGTTTTATTCAGGTTCTGTTGAGTGCATGCCAAATACTTGTAGTTCTGGTCAGCCATTATTACCCATAAATCTTGAACCTCAACTTATTGGCAGAATGGATGCACAACGTGACATTGACAGAAGGGCGGCTCAGCAGGAGCAGGCTAGATTAGCTGCACTGGCAGCTGCTCAAGTACATCAACAGAATATTGATAACCCAGGGCGAGCAACAAATCCTGATGATGAGGACCTGGGTGATGATGAGTTACTGAATCCTAGGCGTACTGATGAGGTGGCGGCACCTATGCACAGAAGAGATCGCCAAGCTAGAATGAGACCTGACCGTCGCGCTATGCAGGCTCCTTTTGATGATGATGATGAAGATCTGGATGGAGCTGGTGCCACAGGGGCTATTATTCCTCCACTCTTTGCACCCGGAGCTAAGTTCAATATCACTAGCACCATGATTCAGTTATTGCAGCTCAAGGGTTTATTTGGTGGACTTGCAGGCGATGTTCCGAATATGCATCTGGTCAATTTTATTTCAACATGCAAATCGTTTGACAATCCAGGAGTTAGGCAGAATGCAATACGGCTGTGCTTATTTCCATTGTCTCTGTCTGGGGAGGCAACTCTATGCTTGAACGGGCTAACTCCTGATTCCATTACTAATTGGAGGAAACTGAAAGACGCTTTCCTAGAAAGATTCTTTCCGCCATCCAAAAGAGCACAGTTAAGAGATGAAATCAGCAATTTCCGACAGCTTCCAACTGAAGCTCTCCACGAAACATGGGAGAGGTTCAAGAAGAAGCTTATGCGGTGCCCAAACCATCAGATGACGAATATCCACTTGATGGAGATATTATACAGGTCTTTGAACTCAATGACAAAGTCAGTGGTTGATAATGCTGCAGGTGGGTCATTCATGGACCTTACTTTTATTGAGGCGAGTGATATGCTGGATCGTATGACAAAACAGAGTAGAGTTTGGCATACCAGGGATTCTGAGGTAGCGAGATCTACTGTATCTATTGGCATGACCGCAGAACAGAGACGAAGACAAGAGGAATGTGACCAGGATATGGCTCACATGAAAACGCAGATGGATCTTCTTACCAAGCATTTATTATCAGGGAAGACCAAAAAAGTCAAGGTTGTTGTATCATAGGGAAGAGATGAATCCGACTCTGAGGAAGAAGTGAAATACATGAATAATCAGGGGGGTTTCCGAGGCAATGCCCAAGGAAACCAAGGTCGGAACTATTATGATAAATCTAGATACAAGGACCGCGATCAAGGTAGTTGGAAGAACAAGACTGACAGGAGTGGTTTGTATGTTCCTCCTAGAAACCGTGAGGCTGTGGCGTCTGGCTCTGGAAAGATGTCCATGGATGATATGATGGCTAAGATATTGAAAGGGGTGGAGGCAACCAATATAGGTGTTACTGAGGTAAAGAATGATTTGTCATCAATAAATAAATTGGTTGATTCGCACTCTACCACGATAAAACAGCTGGAGCAACAATTGAGTCAACTATCAGCGGCATTCAATTAAAGAAAGGCTGGCACCTTACCTAGCGACACTGTGCAAAACCCTAGGAATGATGGATCATGTATGGCTATTACTACCAGGAGTGGTAAAGCATTGGAAAATCCATCCAAAGGCAAGCAGGTGATTGATGATATAGCAGATAATGTTATTGATGCAGAATGTGAAGATGTCGTAGAAGCTGAAGATAGTGTCCCTGATGTTACTCCTAGACGTCTGCAGCCTGAAAAGATCGATAATCGGAAGCAGGATAAAAAGGAAGTGGCGGAAAAAACTATTCCCCTTCCACCACCACCTTTTCCTCAGAGACTGAAGAAGAAAGTCGATGACACCAGGTTCAGTAAATTTATGACTATGTTGAAGCAGCTGACTATTAATGTTCCTTTGGTGGAGGCTCTAGAGCAGATGCCCGGATACGCTAAATTCATGAAGGACATTTTGACAAAGAAGCGGGCAGCAAGCTATGAGCTGGCAGATAATGTTCATCATTGCAGTGTAATCGCTACAAGATCTCTAGTTCAGAAGAAGGCAGATCCTGGTGCTTTCACTATTCCTTGCACGGTTGGATCTTTGGATTTTGCTAAGGCATTGTGCGATTTGGGAGCTAGCATTAATTTGATGCACCTATCTATTTACAGAAAGTTGGGGTTGGGTGATCCTACACCAACCAATATGCGGCTCGTGTTGGCAGATAGGTCGGTAAAATGACCTGTTGGTATTTTATATGATGTATTGGTGAAGGTTTCCACGTTCATATTTCCTGCAGACTTTGTTATTTTGGATTGCGAGGTGGATTCTGAAGTGCCCATAATCTTGGGGCGTTCTTTCCTTGCAACAGGAAGTGTGCTTATTGATCTAAGAGCTAATGAGCTTTTATTTTAGATGAATGACGAAGTGGTCCATTTTGATGTATGCGAATCAATGAAGCAGCCCAAAGATATGAATGTGTTCTCTGTATATGATGTTTACTATGATGATGAGAAAGAATTATCTGTAGAGAAGCAGCTTATTGTCGATCCATTGGCTGCTGTTTTTATGAATTTTGAGCGTGAGGATGTTGAAGAGTAAGAAGAAACTATTTGTGCTCTAACAGGAATTGGATCCTATTCTCATGCTCCTAAAAAGCTGTATCTGGATCTTAAAAATCGCCCTTCACCACCAGCAAAGCCATCCATTGAAGAACCACCAGTGCTAGAATTGAAGGAGCTGCCCAGTCACCTGAAAAATGCATTTTTGGGAAGTTGTGATACACTTCCGGTTATTGTTGTGGCTGATTTAGGTGAGAAGCAGGTTGCGGCTCTTATTTCTATTTTGAGGAGATACAAGAGAGCCATCGGTTGGACTATTAATGATATTATTGGTATCCCTCCTGGGATATGTATGCACAAGATTTAGCTCGAGGAAAATTGTGTGCCTACCATTGAGAATCAACGACGTTTGAATCCACCCATGCAGGAGGTGGTGAAGAAAGAAATTATTAAGTGGTTAGATGCTAGGGTAGTATATCCAATCTCCGACAGTAATTGGGTAAGTCCGGTACAGTGTGTGCCCAAGAAAGGGGGCATGACGGTAGTTGCGAATGAAAAGAATGAGTTGATTCCACTCAGACCTGTCACAGGGTGGAGAGTGTGTATGGACTACCGGAAGCTGAATTCGTGGATGCTTAAGGATCACTTCCCAATGCCATTCATGGACCAAATGCTTGATCGATTGGCAGGGAAGGGATAGTTTTGTTTCTTAGATGGCTATTCCGGTTATAACCAGATTTGTATTTCTCCTGAGGATCAAGAGAAGACCACTTTTACATGCCCATATGGTACGTTTGCCTTCAAACGTATGCCATTTGGGTCATGTAACGCACCTGCCACTTTTCAGCGTTGTATAATGTCCACTTTTTCTGATATGGTTGAAGACACCTTGGAGGTGTTCATGGACGATTTTTCAGTTGTGGGTGAATCGTTTGAATCGTGCTTGGCGAATCTGAGTATGGCGTTACAGAGATGTGTTGAGTTCAACTTGGTGCTAAACTAGGAGAAATGCCATTTTATGGTTAAAGAAGGCATTGTTCTTGGGCACAAAGTCTCCGAAAGAGGAATTGAGGTTGATCGAGCCAAAATTAAAGTTATCGAGAAACTACCACCTCCAATTTCTATAAAGGGAGTGCATAGTTTCCTCGGTCATGCAGGTTTTTATTGAAGGTTTATCAAAGACTTCTCCAAGATTGCTAGTCCATTATGCAAACTCTTGGAGAAGGATGCAAAGTTCGACTTCGGTGAAGATTGCTTGAAGGCATTTGAATGTCTAAAAAGAAAGCTAGTTGAAGCTTCTATTATCGTAGCACCCGATTGGTCTCTACCATTTGAAGTGATGTGTGATGCAAGTGGGGTAGCTTTGGGTGCTGTACTTGGTCAGAAAAGAGAAAGGTTATTTCATCCAATATACTATGCGAGCAAGGCCTTGAATGGAGCCCAGAATAACTATACCATCACGGAACAAGAGTTTCTAGAAGATGTTTATGCTTTTGAAAAGTTCTGTGCTTACTTGTTGGGAACCAAAGTGGTGGTTCATACCGATCATGCGGCTCTGAGTTATTTAATGGCAAAGAAGGATGCTAAGCCAAGACTAATTCGGTGGGTGTTATTGCTTCAAGAATTTGATTTCGAGGTAAAAGATAGAAAAGGTTGCGAAAACCAAGTATCTGATCATCTATCTAGACTTGAGAGTGCGCACATAGCGCAACCCGACCTTGAGATTAATGATGCATTTCCCGACGAAGAGATCCTAGCCTCTATGGTGGAAGACTTACCGTGGTATGCAGACTTTGCGAACTACGTGGTAAGTAAAGTGATGCCTGAGAATCTCTCCTTTCATCAAAAGAGAAAGTTTATGCATTATGTGAAACACTACTTTTGGGATGAACCGTATCTTTTTCGATGATGTGTTGATGGTGTTATTAGGCGATGCATCTCTGATGTGGAGGTGCCTAGCATATTGGAAGCAAGTCATGCTTCCCAAGTTGGGGGTCACCATGCAGGTGATCGGACAGCCAGGAAGGTATTGCAAAGTGGCTATTATTGGCCTTCATTATTCAAGGATGCTTACGATTTTGTGAGAAGATGTGATCAGTGTCAGAGGCAAGGCTCTATCTCGAAGTACCATGAGATGCACATGTCTAAAATTCTTGAAGTGGAGCTATTTGATGTATGGGGTATTGATTTCATGGGCCCATTTGTGAGTTCGTTTGGGATGAAATATATCCTAGTTGCTATGGATTATGTATCCAAATGTGTCGAAGCGGTAGCGTTGGCTGATAATGAAGGTAAGAGTGTTGTAGCATTCTTAAAGAGAAATATCTTCTCTCGTTTTGGGGTACCACGTACCATCATAAGCGATGGAGGATCACACTTTTGTAACAAGCTGTTCAGAGCCGTATTGGTGAAGTATGGGGTCAAGCAACATAAGGTAGCTACACCTTACCACCCACAAACTAGTGGGCAGGTAGAGGTTTCTAATCGGGAGATCAAGCTGATCTTTGCTAAGACTGTAAATGCTAGTAGGAAGGATTGGTCCCGAAAGATAGATGATGCCTTATGGGCTTATAGGACTGCATTCAAGACACCAGTTGGCATGTCCCCATACCAACTAGTTTATGGGAAGGCTTGTCACTTGCTGATTGAGCTCGAACATAAAGCATTGTGGGCGTTGAAGAGGCTTAACTTGAATTGGGATGATGCTATTAATCTGAGATTGGAACAGCTGAATGAGATGGATGAATTCTTTCTATATACGTATGAAAGGGCAGACCTCTACAAGGAACGGATGAAAAAGTACCTTGATCAGCGTATTATCCAAAGAAACTTTCAGAAGGGTTAGATGGTACTTCTTTTCAACTCCAGACTGAAGCTATTTCCAGGTAAGTTGAAGTCTAAATGGTCTGGTCCGTTCAGAATTAGCCAAGTCTACTCGTTTGGAGTAGTAGAGTTAGAAGACAAAAATGGTGGTGTCTTCAAGGTGAATGGCCAATGTGTGAAGACATATATCGGTCCTCTTGACTCGATAAAATGCATGGCCACCATCTAACTCGACGAAGTCTAAGTAATCGAGGTAACTATGTCGTGCCGCGATAATAAATCAAGCGCTACATGGGAGGCAACCCATCATTTTTAGTCGTTTTGTTTTCTAGGAGTTTGTTTTGTTAAATAAAAATCCAAAAAGAAGAGTCGAGCCACGACCAAAACTAAGGCGCTTGGTGGGAGGCAACCCATCTTTCTAATCGTTTTTGTTGTTTTTGATTAAGTGTAGGGGAAGACGTATAAAGGAGGAGCTTGGTCTCAAATTTTGATTTGCAAGTGAGCAATGTTAAAGGTAGTAAGTGAGTATTGAAGGAGCAAAAGGCTTTCGGTTAGGCATTGCCTATACAAATCTAGGCAATGAACAAGGCAAGGCCTATGTAAATTTAGGCAACGGACAAGGCAAGGCCTATGCTATTGCCTTTGCTCTCTGAATCGACAATGCTATAGCATAGGCACCGCCTATGCTTAACTAGGCAAAGCTAAAGGCGCCGCCTATGCCATTTCCTTTGCTCTCTGAATCTACAATGCCATAGCATAGGCGCCGCCTATGCCCAACTAGGCCGCCGCCTATGTTCAACTAGGCAAAGATAAAGGCGCTTCCTATGCCATTGCCTATGCTCACTGTTTCAACAATGCCATAGCATAGGCGCCGCCTATGTTTAACTAGGCTTTGCTAAAGGATCCTCCTATGCTACGCATAGGCAAAGCATTAGGCGCCGCCTACTTATGCTTTTTGGTCTCCTAACCCGATTTTTCATGGGTCAAACCCGACCCAAGCCTTGCTCTATAAATAGAACTTCAACCTTGAGACAAAATCACATTGTTTGCTCAACCTAGGCGCCGCCTAACCTTCCCAAATCTCTCAAAACTTTTCTTTTTTCTCATCTAACCTTGAAAGATCATCTTCCAAGTCCATCACCAAGTAAGTTTTTCTTTTATATTCCGTACGTATTACAATACGACGCCTATAATGATTTGTTAAAGCTTGAAGTGGTGTTGGTGATTTGAATGAGGTTGGTTTGCTATGATACATCTAATTGAGTGAAAGAATACGTATGGATGTTCTTGACTTTGTTTCGATTTGTATTTGATTGTTATACACTGTCATCGTTTTGCGGAATCGAAATGGTAAAGTTAAAATCATGGCGCTACATCTTGATTTCATTTTCCAAGATATGGGAGAATGAAATCTTGATCTAACACGATAATTCTATGCCAATTGGTCCCCAAAGACTACCGAAAGTGAAGTGAAGATTCGGGGCCATGTCTTCCAACTGAATACGGAGTTCTTCAACTCTTTTCTGGGTATTCCATCTGTGGATCCATCACCGCTCAAGGAGATTTATCACAGACCTCCATACAGGGCAATCAGACACACACTGTGCGGAACAAGATCAATGGCACGTTGGAGTCGTCACAAAGATACCGGTCGGCACAATACCTTCCCGTATGCTTCCTTGAACAGAGAAGCTCGGATATGGTTGCGGATAGTCAACTCTTACCTGATTCCAGGGTCACAGTACACAAAGATCATACGTGATAGAGTATGCTTGGTGTACGCTATGATGACTAATATTCCCATCCACGTTGGTGCGGTTATACGGTCGTCAATGCGTAAAGCTAGGCTGCACAAGAGGTCCCACTTCAGCTTTGGAAATTTGTTGACCGCAATATTGAGGAAGGAGGACATTGAAGAGGAACCTGCAAATCATAAGCTTCCACACAACCCGAAGAAGGTTGATCTTACGAAAGTTAAAGATCCTGAAACTATGCATGGCGTCAACCTGACCACTGCAGAAAGACATGCTCGCGATGAAAGCTTCTTCCACCATTTATATGGCATGACGAGGTTTACCATGATGAGTGGGGGACGTGTTCCAACTGATGCAGAGCTCCAGCAGTTGTATTATGACTACCCGATGAATGAGCATGCGCAGTCTATGTGTGGAGTAGGTGTAAATTTTGAGGAACCTCTCGATAATGACGTACCGACTGACGATGATCACCGACAACCAGACTCAGACGTGGAGGATAACTCTGATGACGACGACTCTGATGATGATTCCGATGCAGGGGGCATGACCCCAGACATAGAGGAAGAGTCCGACTAATCAGGTTTTCCTTATTTATTTTCCACTGAGGACAGTGTGTCCCGTCTAGGTGTGGGGTGCTGGTATTGGTATGCTTCTTGTACTTCTTTGCCTACATTTATTCTAGTTCTTGTTTGTTTAAATTAGTCATAATTAGTTAGTTTAATTTTAGATTTTTTAGATTTTGCATGAAATAGTTCTGATAGGCGGCATGGTATTATGACAAGAGTTTGTGCCAAAATCATTACTATTGAGTCGTTTAGGATCTAAGTGTGACTCACTGTGTGATAAGTGTGTGGTTTAATTCATTCATCTTTTGGGTCAAGAGTCTATACTGCTCCCAATAAAGTTGACCATGTGCCTTGTGTGTGTGAGGTTATAGTATATTCTGTGTTGTGACTGATGCTAGAACTTGCCTGGTGTGTGTGTAAAGCGAAATAAAGAGTATGAGTTTAGGAGATGATTTAGGAATTTCTTTGGCAGCCTGTGATTGTTTACCTTCTTTTTACCTACCCGTGGACATTATCCTAGTTAACCCCCTTTGAGCCTTTAGCTATTTTCTTTGGCAAGCCTCATATGTAGCCTAATCCATTTTTTTCAAGACCATAATTTGATTCAAATTCCTAAGCGCTTTAAATTGTAGATTCATGAGACAAAATAAGAGGAAATTGGGTGAGAGTGATGCCTCAGAGTGTATTGGTACTTGAAATTGTTGTGAAAAGGAGTGGCTATCATAGGGTGTTTTATGAAAAAAAAAAAAAAGTTGTATATTCTCATCTTTGTGTTTATAATTGAATAACAAAATAGGTAAAAAGGGGTGTTAGATGAAAAGAAAGGTAGAAGGGTTGTTTAAAAGAGAGTGTTAATGACATAACGTAGTGTATTAAAGCGCTTAGGGAACGTAGTCACTATTTCTGGCCAAAATAGTCCTACATGTCCCTTAGCCTACATTACAACCTGTAAAGACCTACTTGATCCTAAGCTTAGCATTCTGATATTAGTGGATCATTACACTAAGGGCAAGCCTATGGTCATCAGTTGCAACATAAGAATTCTTTGTGAGAGTGAGAGCAAGGAGAATCTTGTACCCATGTTTCGAAAAATGCAAAACCTATGAGTGATTATGGGTGATATCTTGTGTGAGACACATATGGTTGATGATTGTTGGGTAGTGTTATATGATTCTTTGAGACTTAACTTGTGGATACGAATTAGCCATCCTCACGAGTCTAGGTTGGAGGTTGAATTGTTTCTAGTAGTGATCAAGAAACCTACTCTTTGTGAATAATTGTTGTGCATGTCTTGAGGATAAATTTTGTCCTACTGCTGTGAATTCCTAGTTAGATATTTGCATGGACGTAATATTTTGTTCGAGGACGAACAAAGCTTTAAGTGTGGGGTGTTGATGTTGGGTGTATTTACACGCCTAAACACCATAATTTACCCATGTTATAGCTAAGTTTTGAGGATAAAATATAAAATTCCTGCACTTTTAGTCCATTTTCCTGTAAGTGAGCTAACCTACGTGATTAGCATGTTTTCAGGTATTAATGATGAAGATTTCAGCACTTTGTGGACCTTTGGGCAGCAAAGGAAAACTTCACAGAAGAGGGAAGGCAGCTTTTGGAAGCTTATGGACTGAATGTGACGCATGGAGAAATTATCCCGGGCAAAAGCAGTATTTTTAAATACTTAGGGGTGCAGCAGTAACTTAATAGGACAAGGATGTTATAAAAACCCTATTTGCTGAATTTTTCAGCATTCATGGAATTCATGCATTCACGATTGCTTTTTCAGAATTGAGTCGACACTTTGAGTATTATTCAGTTTACAGATTCTGTAATTTTAGACAGAGAAAAACGATACAAGAACGGCTAGAGAGGAAACCACGTCATTCTCATAGTGACGTCAATACATACCCATCGTGAGATTGTTATCGTTTTGGTATGATGATGATGATGTCTTCGTTGTTTTCCTTTACAATCATGAGTAGCTAAACTTCTCTGTTAGGGTTATGGAAGCCTTTTGATATACTATCTATTACTATGAGTTTGTGAATTCTTAATGCGTATGCTACTTATATCATTACTCTCTTTGTTTTAATTAAATTCTTGTGGTTGCAAACATATAGAATACGCCATTATAGCATTAACTTGTTCGAGAGAAAAGTTATATGTTTGGAAAAGAGAGTGTGACAAGTAAATAGGGCTACCAACCCCTATTTACACGTTAGTGTCGTAACTGGGTTAACTTCTTGGAGAATTTGTACCGTTAGTTATACACTTTAAGCTCAAGAGAGTTAAAGTGAAATAATCCTTGATGGTTGAGAAACACTAGGATTTACCATTAGAATACGAATCTCTATAAGTGCATGCATGTTTGAATTCCGCATTACTCATAGTTAATAGATATGTAGAACTCATAAGGTGGACATAACCCTAACTTATTTTTCTCCGTGATTAAATCTTACTAAACAAAGCATTTTGTTGTTACTTTGATAGCATTAATTCACGCCACAATCCAATCCCCCCTTTTCTGTGGAATTTTCGATCAACTGTCTAATAATAGTTGCAACACTTAGTGACCAAGTATTCCCTGTGGGATTCGACACCCAACCCAGTTGGGTTCTATATTTGACAGCGACCGCTTACACTCTTACGAAAGCTGTAGTTTGGGCGTTATCACCAATGTCTCCTGAAGCAAATCAGTACCACTCGGTCAAATCTTAGAAGTCTCAAACCATCTAATTGGAGAACAACATCTCCTACCTTACAAAGCCTCAAAAGAGGCCATCTCAATACTTGAATGATAATTGTTGTTGAACTCTACCAATGCTTAGTGATCCTCCCACTGGCCTCCAAAATCCATAACACAGGCTCGGAGCATATCCTTAATCACCTGAAGCCTGGTCGGACTGGCATCTATCTGCGGATGGAAGGTTTTACTCAAACCTACCTGAGTACCCAACTCCTCCTTAAAAGCTAAAAGTGAACATGAAACCTCGGTCCGAAATAATAGATATGGGCATACCTTGCAAACAGATGATCTCACGCACATAGATGTGAGCTAACATCTCAGCATTGAAGGATATCTGAATATGAAATAAATATGTTGACTTGGTCAATAAATCCACAATAACCCAAATACAATCGAAACCATGGGAGGTATGAGGTAAACTACTAACAAAATCCATAGTAATCCACTCTTATTTCCACTCGGGAATGGGCAATCTTTGAATCAAGCCACCTGGACATTGATGCTTAGCCTTTACTGGCTGACAGCATAGGCAACGAGCTACAAAATCCGCCACATTCTCTTTAAGCCATTCCACTAACAATGTTGTCTCAAATCTATTTTCATCTTTGCTATGCCCGGATAATAGAATATATAGAACTATAAACCTCGCACAGAATCAATTAAATCAAGTCGTCAATCCTCAGAACATAAATGCGGCCATCAAATTGTAAAACACCCTGGGAATCTATGGTGTTCCACTCGAATTCACCATTCAACAACTGATCATGAAGGAAGTGAAGCTTACTATCCTCAAACTAACAACCCTGGATCTACTCAAAAAGTGAAGACCTCACCTCAACACTAGAAAAAATCCTCCTAGGATCTGAAATATCTAGACGAACCATCAAGTTGGATATGGACTGAATGTCCCATGCCAACTGTCTCTGAGAAACTAAAATACAAGCCAAGCTAACCATACTCACAACCTTCCAACTCAAGGCATCAACTACCACATTAGCCTTCCCCGAATGGTACAAGATGAAAATATTATAATATTTAAGCAACTCCATCCATCTATGCTACCTAGCATTAAGATCTATCTAGGTCATAAGATACTGAAGATTGCGATGATTGGTGAAAATCTCATAATGCACACATAGAGATAATGCCTCCAAATCTTAAGCAGGAAAACTACTGCCACCAACTCCAAATTATAAATGGGGTAGTTGCGCTCATGAACCTTAAGTCATCTCAAATCATAAGTAATAACACGACCCTGCTGCATCAAACTATAACCTAGCCCGACACCAATAGCATCACAAAACATGGTGAATCTCTCACCCTTAATAAGAAGAGCTAAAGTAAGGAACTACTTGAGCTTTTTAAAGCTCGACTCATACTCCTTGAACCATCAGAAAGTAACCTCCTTCCAAGATAATCTAGTCATAAGAATTGAAATAGTAGCAAAACCCTCGATGAATCGTCTATAATAACCATCCACCCTAATGAAGTTATGAACCTTAGTCAAAAATGTACGTCTAGCCTAATCACGAATCACCTCAGTTTTAGATGGGTCTATCATAATACCATCCTTAGACACCACATGTCTAAGAAATGTCACTAACTCAATCCAAAACTCACACTCAGAGAATTTCGCGAAAAGCGCATGATCTCTCAAAGTCTGTAGCACAATCATCAAATGTTGTGCATGTTCCTCTCTACTCTTTGAATACACAATGATGTCTTTGATGAACACAGTTACAAAGAAATCCAAATAAGGTTTGAATACTCGATTCATCAAATCCATAAATATGGATGAGGCATTAGTCAAGCCAAATGACATCACCAAGAACTCATAATGACCATAACGGGTCCTAAAAGTTGTCTTTGGGATATCCTTAGCCCGAATCCTCAACTGACAATAATTTGATCTCAAATCAATCGTAGAAAACATTGTCTCACCCTAAAGATGATTAAACAAATCATCAATGTAAGGCATAGGATAACAGTTCTTCATTGTTACCTTATTAAGTTGCTTATAATTAATACACATACGCATGGAGCCATCTTTTTTCCTCACAAACAACACAGGAGATCCCCTAGGAGACATACTTGGTCTAATAAAACCCTTACCAAGAAGATCCTAAAGCTGAAATTTAGCTCCTTAAGCTCGACCGGAGCCATACGTTAAGGTGCTATAGAAATGGATTGAATGCCAGGCTCAAGGTCAATAGCAACCTCAATCTCATAGATAGAGGGAATACTAGGCAGGTTGGTAGGGAACACATCAGGAAACTCATGAACTATGGGAACAAACTCTAAATAAGCCTTTTAGCATGAACATAAGAAATAATCCCCATCGGCTCGTGGCTAACCACTCTCTATCACGACTGGGTATACTGGGCATGGCTAAGGTAACAGTCTTGGAAAAACAAATCATGACTGTGTGATAGTGAGATAACTAATCCATGCCCAAAATCACATCAAATCCACTATATCCAGAATAATAAGATCATCATGAGTATCAATATCTCTAATAGTCACAACACATGATCTAAAAACCCAATCCACTACTAAAAAATAACCCATGGGAGAAGATATACATAATGGAACAAATAATAAATCCTAAGATAACTCTAACTATAGAGCATAATAGCAGAAACATAAGAATAAGTGGATCCCAGATCAAATAAATCAAGGTTCAACTGAGGAACACCAAAATCATACGTGTAATTACAGCATCCAAAGACTCAGTGTCGGGTCTAGTAGGTGATGATAGGTGGATTTACACGCCTATATCAATATATTTTGCCCATATTTTAGCCTAGTTTTGAGAACAAATTATATATTTCATGCACTTTTAGTCCTTTTCCCTGTAAATGAGCTAACGAACATGATTAGTAAAGTTTCAGGTATAAATGATGCAGAATTCAGCATTTTATGGCTTACTTGACGCAAAAGAAAGCTCACAAAGGAAGGGAAGAAAGTTTACACGCCTAAGGACCAAAACTGTTGCATGGAAAATCTGTCCCGGGCTAAAACAGCAATTCTGAAGACTTTGGGGACTTACAGACACAAAGCTGGATTTTGACAATGATACATTAACCTAGTACAATTAGGTTATGTATTTCATTATTTTAAGTGGATTATGATAATGTTACCTTAACCTAGTACATTTGGGTTAAGGATTTCATTAGTCTAATAGGATTTGGTTATTTATTTCATTAGCTTAGTAGGATTAGGATATGGGTATTATAAATACCCTATCATGCTAGAAAATCAAGAATCATCTTCTATCATCTTTATACACCTTCTTACCTGCTAATCATCTTTCTACAACTCTTCTAATCTTTCCATCAATTCTATTTTCGTCTATTCTTCTATTCTTAAATTCCGCAACAAGAGAAACGTTACTTTGCAAGAAATCACACCTAACGCCTACCACTCTTGTGCTACACGAAATTGATCATTATTGTGGTATAATAACAATGTCAATTGTGGTTTTCTTCGCATTCATGGGTAACTAAACTTCTCTGTTGGGGTTATGGAAGCCGAATGAGTTACTATCTATTGCTGTGAGTTTGTGAGTTCGAGGCACGTATATTGCTTATATCATTATTCTCTTCATCTTAATCTACATTCTTTGCGGTTGCAAACGCAAGAATACGCCAGTCTAACATTTAACTTGTTCGAGAGAAAAGTTATTTGTCTGGAAAAGAGATAATGTCAAGGTAGTAGGACACCCTTTCCTATTAAAAAGCTAGTGTCGTAACTGGACTAACCTCTTGGAGAATTCGTACCGTTAGACACGCTTTAAGCTCGAGAGAGTTAAAGTGAAATAGTCCTAGTTTAGGTCAAGAGACGCTTGGATTTACCATCGACTACAATTCTCTATAAGAAATTGCATGACAGAATTCTACACACTCATAGCCAATAGAGACGTATACCTCAAAAGGTGGACATAACCCCAACGCTTCAATTCTCATTGTTTACAACCAACGTAACAATCTTTCTCTTTTTACTTTATTATTTTCAGCTTTTGTTCACATTACAATCCCCCCTTTTTACGAGACTTGCACCAAAAGTTTAGTAATCTTGCTTACTTGTTGGCCAAGCTATTCCCTGTGGGATCGACACCCAACCCAGGTTGGGTTCTATATTTGCTAACGACCGCTTTACACTCCTACGAGAGCTGTAGATTGAGCGTTATCAAAAATTGGCGCCGTTGCCGGGGAATAAAGTGTCAATTAAGTTCGTAATAATTACTAGACCCTTTGGTCAAAGATTCTCGTACTTTTACTTTTAGTTTTTGTTTTTGTCTACTGCAGGTTTTTATTTTAGTGCATGCCCCATACTCGAAGTTCTGGTCAACCGTTATTACCAATCAATCCTGAACCACAACGCATTGGTAGAATGGAAGCACAAGCTGAAATCGCAAGGATGGCTGCTCAACAGGAACAAGCAAGATTGGTTGCCCTTGCCGCAGCCCAGGTTCAACAGCAGAACATTGATAACCCTGCACGAGCACCAAATCCTGACGATGAGGATCTAGGTGATGACGAGCTACTAAACCCTAGGCATGCCGCTGAGATCGCAACACCTGCCAACAGAAGAGGTCGACAATCTCGGTATAGACATGATCTCCAACCTATGCAGCCAGCTTTCGACAATGATGATGATGATCTTGATGGTGCCGGAGCCACTGGAGCTATAATTCCACCACCATTAGCGCCCGGAGCCAAGTTCAACATCACAAGCACCATGATTCAGTTATTGCAACTCAAGGGATTGTTTGGTGGACTAGCAGGCGATGATCCGAATATGCATCTCATCAACTTTATTTCCACATGCAAGTCTTTTGAAATTCCTGGTGTTGGTCAGAATGCAATTCGATTATGTCTATTTCCGTTGTCTCTGTCTGGGGAGGCAACACTATGGTTGAATGGGCTGACTCCTGATTCAATTACAAATTGGAGGCAATTGAGAGACGTTTTCCTAGAAAGATTCTTTTCGCCTTCCAAAAGGGCACAATTGAGAGATGAAATCAGCAACTTTCGTCAGCTTCCCACTGAAGCTCTTCATGAAACATGGGAGAGGTTCAAGACAAAGCTAGCAAGGTGTCCAAACCATCATATGACTAATGTTCACCTAATGGAGATACTATACAGAGCCTTGAATTCAATAACTAAACCAGTGGTGGATAATGCGGCTGGAGGATCATTTATGGACCTCACCTTTGGTCAAGCAAGCAATATGCTAGATCGCATGACGAAACAAAGTAGAGCTTGGCATACCAGGGATTCTGAGGTAGCAAGCCCCACTTTATCTATAGGCATGACTGCAGACCAAAGAAGAAGACAAGAAGAACGTGATCAAGATTTAGCGCACATGAAAACGCAAGTGGATCTTCTGACAAAGCATTTATTATCAGGGAAGACCAAAAAAGTGAAAGCTGTGGCGCTAAAAGGAAGAGACAAATCTGATTCGGAAGAGGAGGCCAACTACTTGAACAATCAGGGGGGTTTCCGTGGGAATACCCAAGGAAACCAAGGTCGGAACTATTATGATAATTCTGGAAACAAGGACCAAGGTAGTTGGAGAAAAAACAATGAAAAGAGTGGTGTATATGTTCCCCCTGGTAGACGTGATACCACCACATCTAATTCTGGAAGTATGGAAGACATGATGGCTAAATTATTGAAAGGAGTGGAAACAACGAGCGCGGGAGTTACTGAGGTAATTAATGATTTGTCCTCCATGAAACAACTAGTTGATTCTCATTCCACTTCAATCAAGCAAATAGAGCAGCAACTGAGCCAACTTTCAGCAGCACTCAATCAAAGAAAGGCTGGCACTTTACCTAGCGATACTGTGCAAAACCCAAGGAATGATGGGTCATGCATGGCCATCACTACCAGAAGTGGTAAGGTGCTGGAACCTTCAGAAAAAGGCAAGCAAGTGGTTGACGAAGTTGCGGACATGGATGATGACGTAAAAGGAGAAGATTCCACAACAACCAATCCTGACGTCAAGGATGTCACGCCCAGTGACGTGCAGCCTGAAAAAATGGAAAAATGGAAGCAAGAGGAGAAGAAAGCCATGGAGAGAACACTTCCATACCCACCACCACCTTTTCCCCAAAGATTGAAGAAGGTGGCGGATGACACAAAGTTCAGCAAATTTATGACTATGTTGAAGCAGCTGACCATTAATATTCCATTGGTAGAGGCACTTGAACAAATGCCTGGGTATGCAAAGTTTATGAAAGATATTTTGACTAAGAAGAGGGAAGCAAGTTATGAGCTGAAGGATGATGTACATCATTGTAGTGCAATTGCTACCCGATCGATAGTTCAAAAGAAGGCCGACCCCGGTGCTTTCACTATTCTTTGCACCGTCGGATCTTTGAACTTTGCCAAAGCATTATGTGACCTAGGAGCCAGCATCAACTTGATTCCATTATCGATCTACAAGAAGTTGGGGTTAGGAAATCCTACACCAACTAACATGAGGCTTGTTATGGCAGATAGGTCGGTAAAACGACCGGTTGGTATTCTATGTGATGTCTTGGTAAAGGTTTCTTCATTTATCTTTCCAGCAGACTTTGTCATCTTGGATTGTGAAGCAGATTCAGAGGTTCCCATAATCTTGGGATGCCCTTTCCTTGCTACAGGAAGTGTGCTCATTGATTTGAGAGCTAATGAACTCTCATTCCGAATAAATGACGAAGTGGTTCGATTTGATGTTTGCAAATCAATGAAGCAACCCAAAGATCTGAGTGTATTTTCTGTGGCTGATGTTGTCTTTGATGATGAGAAAGAACGACTTGAAGAAGAGCAAATTCTTGATGACCCTTTGGAGGCTTTGCTCATGAAAGGAGAGAATGAGGATGCTGAAATTTCTGAAGAAGCTATTTGTGCTTTATCGGGATTAGGGACATATCGCTATACTCCCAAGAAGCTGGATCTTGATCTCAAGAATCGACCCACACCACCAGCCAAGCCATCTATTGAAGAACCACCCACACTAGAATTAAAGGAGCTGCCAAGTCATTTGAAGTACGCATTCTTAGGAAGCGGAAACACACTTCCAGTCATAGTGGCAGCCGATTTGGGTGAGCAACAAGTTGCAGCTCTTATTTCGATCTTACGCAAGTATATTAGAGCCATTGGATGGACCATTGCGGATATTATTGGTATTCCACATGGGATTTGCACACATAAAATTCAGCTTCAAGAAAAGTGCACACCCACCATTGAACATCAAAGGCGTTTAAACCCACCTATGCAAGAAGTGGTGAAGAAGGAGATTATCAAGTGGTTAGACGCAGGAGTTGTATATCCTATCTCTGATAGTACATGGGTAAGTCCTGTACAATGTGTTCCCAAGAAAGGAGGAATGACGGTGGTCGCGAATGCAAAGAATGAGCTTATTCCACTCAGGCCCGTTACTGGATGGAGAGTATGCATGGACTACCGCAAGCTGAATTCTTGGACACTCAAGGATCACTTCCCCATGCCATTTATGGACCAAATGCTAGATCGATTAGCAGGGAAAGGATGGTTTTGCTTCCTGGATGGTTATTCAGGTTATAATCAGATTTGTATTGCTCCAGAAGACCAAGAGAAGACAACGTTTACATGCCCATATGGTACTTTTGCCTTCAAACGCATGCCATTCGGGTTGTGTAATGCACCAGCCACCTTTCAACGTTGTATGATGTCTATTTTCTCTGATATGGTTGAAGACACTTTGGAGGTATTTATGGACGACTTTTCAGTTGTCAGTGAGTCTTTTGAAGCATGTTTGGCAAACTTGAGCATGGCATTGCAAAGATGTGTAAAGTTCAACCTTGTGCTGAATTGGGAGAAGTGCCACTTCATGGTAAAAGAAGGAATCGTTCTTGGGCACAAGATCTCTGAAAGTGGAATAGAGGTTGATCGAGCAAAAATAGAGGTAATAGAGAAGCTACCGCCTCCAATTTCGGTGAAGGGAGTTCGTAGTTTTCTTGGACATGCTGGTTTCTATCGTAGATTCATCAAAGACTTTTCCAAAATGTCTAGTCCATTGTGCAAACTATTGGAGAAAGATACGAAGTTTGACTTTTATGACGATTGCTTAAAGGCATTCGAATGCCTTAAAGGAAAACTCATTGAAGCCCCTATCATGGTAGCACCAGATTGGACGCTCCCATTTGAGGTCATGTACGATGCTAGTGGTGTAGCCGTTGGTGCTGTTCTTGGACAAAGAAAGGAGAAATTATTTCATCCTATCTACTATGCGAGTAAGGTCTTAAATGAAGCCCAAAGGAACTACACTGTTACTGAACAAGAGCTCCTAGCGGTTGTATATGCGTTTGAGAAGTTTCGTGCCTATCTATTGGGTACAAAGGTGATCGTCCATACAGACCATGCAGCTCTTAGGTATCTAATGACGAAGAAGGATGCCAAACCAAGGTTGATTCGATGGGTATTGCTGCTGCAAGAGTTTGATTTCGAAGTCAAAGATAGAAGAGGTTGCGAGAACCAAGTGGCTGATCACCTATCTAGACTTGAGAATGAACATGTGGCGCAACCTGAAATTCAGATTGATGATGCATTCCCTGACGAGGAGATATTAGCGACAAAAATGGAGAAAGTACCATGGTATGCCGACTTTGCAAATTTCGTAGAGAGTAATGTGATACCTGCCAATTTATCTTACCACCAAAGGAGGAAGTTTATGCATGACGTTCAGCACTACTATTGGGATGAACCTTATTTGTTTCGAAGATGCGCGGATGGAATCATTCGACGATGTATATCCCATGAAAAAGTGCCTACTATATTGGAAGCATGCCACACTTCGCAAGTTGGAGGACATCATGCAGGAAATCAAACGGCAAGAAAAGTATTGCAAAGTGGTTATTATTGGCCTTCGATATTCAGAGATGCATACGACTATGTGAGAAGGTGTGACCAATGCCAACGTCAAGGTGCTATTTCAAAACACCATGAAATGCCCATGTCCAAAATTCTGGAAGTAGAACTTTTTGATGTGTGGGGTATTGATTTCATGGGTCCATTCATGAATTCGTTTGGAATGAAGTACATCTTGGTTGCTGTGGATTATGTTTCGAAATGGGTTGAAGCTGTAGCATTGGCCGACAACGAAGGAAAGCGTGTTGTAGCGTTCTTAAAGAAGAATATCTTCTCTCGCTTTGGGGTACCTCGTACTATCATAAGTGATGGAGGATCTCACTTTTGCAACAAGCTATTCAAATCTGTATTGGCCAAGTATGGTGTCAAGCAACACAAGGTAGCTATGCCTTATCATCCCCAAACTAGTGGACAAGTAGAGGTTTCCAATCGCGAGATTAAGCAAATCCTTGCAAAGACAGTTAATGCAAATAGGAAGGATTGGTCTCGAAAGCTTGATGATGCACTATGGGCATATAGGACTGCATTCAAGACACCCATTGGCATGTCTCCTTATCAACTAGTTTATGGGAAAGTTTGTCATCTACCCATCGAGCTTGAATACAAGGCATTGTGGGCATTGAAGCACTTGAATCTGAATTTGGATGATGTGAAGAATCTGAGGTTGGAGCAGCTGAACGAATTAGATGAGTTCCGTCTCCATGCATATGAAAGATCGGATTTATACAAGGAGTGGATGAAGAAGTATCATGATCAGCGGATTGTTCGACGAAACTTCCAAAAGGGTGATATGGTACTACTCTTCAACTCCAGATTTAAGCTCTTCCCAGGTAAGTTAAAATCTAAGTGGTCTGGTCCATTTAAAGTTATCCAAGTCTACTCGTCTGGAGTAGTCGAACTGGAAGGCAATAAGGGTGTTGTCTTCAAAGTGAATGGCCAACGTATTAAGCCTTATATCGGTCCTCTTGACTCGATGAATGACATGGCCATCACTTATCTCGACGAAGTCTAAGTACTCGAGATTACTACGTCGAGCCACGACAATAAATAAGGCGCTAGATGGGAGGCAACCCATCGTCTATCGTTTATCGTTTTTCATTTTTCATTTCGTTCTAGTATTTGTTTTGCTTTTGATAAATAAAAATCCAAAAATAAGAGTCGTGCCACGACCAAAACTAAGGCGCTTGGTGGGAGGCAACCCATCGTACTAATCGTTTTCATTTGTTTGAGAGAATATAGGTGCAAGAAGTAGTCAACGAGGAGATTGATTTCAATTGACGATTTGGACGCATTGTATGGTAAAGCTGGTAAGTTAGGAAGGGTTATGCATAAGGCTATGGATTGAGCCTTTCTCACGCCAAAATAGGCTTCGAGGAAGGCTAGGCCTTGGTAAAACTAGGCCACGAACGATGCACAACCTATCCTATAGCCTAAGGTCTCGTAATCTAGTGTGTTATACACTATGCACCGCCTATTCCTAGGTATGCTTTTGACTATGCGCCGCCATAGCCTATGCTATGGCATTTGGTCTCAGTATCTCATATGCCATAGACTATGCGGCGCATATGTCCCATTATGCCATAGACAATGCGCCGCATATGTAGGATTTTTGTCTCCAAAACCGATTGTAAATGGGTCATAAACCGACCCATACTCTTCCTTTATAAAAGGGACTTAGTTTTACAACATAACCACAATAGAAAATACCCTAAAAGCGCCGCATACTCTTCCAAACCTTCTAAAAAATTTCTTCTTTTGCTCTTCCAATTCACAAAACCATCTCCACAAGTCTCAAGCAAGTAAGTACTCTCTTATTCTTCATCTATTTCTCGTAAGTACTACGTTGCTATGGCTATTATTAATTGCTAAATTATATAAGAATGTTGGTGATGATCATGTGTTTGGATTGTTGTTGCAAAATCATGTGAGTGAACATATACGTAGGAAAATCTTGACTTGTTTCCGACTTGAATTTGGTTTCAATAGCATTGTTATGATATTTGCGGAATTGCTATGGCTATGAATATTGCTTAAGATTGTTGTTTGGATACTTACATGTTAGACTATCTCGGTCATAGGGATAAGACTTATAGTGCCTACCGACTTAGGAGGTTGTGATTGTTGTAAAAATAATGATTCAATGTGGTAACCCCTATATAGTAGTGTTGCTATATCTACCATGAAAGTAGTCAAATGGCTGCAAGTAAGTGATGCATTGCTGATTTTCTTGTCGGAATACAATCCTAAAACGTATCTCGACGAAATCTGAGTAAATCGACTACTTTCACCTCACTGATTTGTGTTAACAAAACTAAGTGTGGGGTGGTACCCCTAATGCTTGCTTATAGATTGTATCAGGTGAGACTGTGCTGCGTCTAACACTATTTCTAGTCTCAGGTACAATGGCACCTAAAGCGAGGCAAGGCAAGGAGAAGGCGACCACTTTCCAAAAGGGCAAGAAGAGAAGTCGAAAAGACCAAGGAGAATCATCCTCAGCACAACTACCACGCAGAATGTTCAGAATAAAATGGGTTCTTGAGGAAGAAGCCAAAGCATGGTACAGCAGCAACAAAGAAAGAAAATATGTGCACGTCGACTTGATCAACAAGGATACCTTAGCAAAGAAGGAGCCGCGTATGTTGGCAAAAATAATGGCTTTGAAGTTGGATTTCATCTTCCGCGACATGGGAGAGTGTAATCTTGATCTAACAAGAGAGTTCTATGCCAACTGGTCGCCAAACACAACAGGCAATGAAGTCAAAATTCGGGGCCAGGTGTTACAGCTCACCGCGGACTGGATCAACTCTTTTCTTGGTTTACCTTCGATCGACACAGCACCATTCAAAGAACTGTACAGCAGGCCTCCTTATAGAGCAATACGACACACGCTTTGTGGAAGCAGATCAATGGCAAGGTGGGGCAGACATAAAGAAACCGGCCGACACAACACCTTCCCCTATGCTCCACTAAATAGGGAAGCAAGAATCTGGATGCGCATTGTCAACTCATGTCTTATTCCTGGGACTCAATACACCAAGATATCGAGAGATAGAGTGTGTTTGGTCTATGCTTTGATGACGAATGTCCCTATCAACTTTGGGGCAATCATTCGATCCACCATGAGGAAGGCCAGACTCCACAAAAGGTCCCATTTCACATTTGGCAATTTGTTGACAGCAATCTTGCGGAAGGAGGATATCGAAGAGGAACCAGCTGATCATAAACTCCCACACAATCCGAAGAAGGTTGACCTCACAAAGGTCAAAGATGCTGAATCAACACATGGCATCACCCTTACTACGGCAGAGAGACATGCTCGGGATGAGAGTTTCTCCCGCCATATGTACGGCATGATGAGGTTTACAATGATGAGCGGAGGTCGTGTTCCAACAGCTGCAGAGCTCCAACAGCTGGACCATGACTATCCCATGAACATGCATGCACGGGAGATGTGTGGCGTGGGCGTATACTTTGAGGAACCTCTAGATGATGATGTGCCGACTGATGACGATCGACGCTTGCCAGACTCTGACGAGGAGGAGAACTCTGACGACGACTCTTATGATGATTCCGACGAAGGGGGTATGACCCCCGACAATGAGGAAGAGTCCGACTAACCAGGTTCCTCGTATTTATTTTCCACTGAAGGCAGTGTCCCGTTTAAGTGTGGGGTGGCGGTATCGTATGATATACTTCTCTATCGCATCTATGTTTGCTTGCTTTGTTTTTGTTTCGTTTTTTTTTTAAGTAGTAAATTTTTTCTAGCTTCGCATGAAATTATTTTGATAGGCAGCATGAGATTATAACAAGAGTATGTGCTACAATTGTGACTATTGAGACGTTTAGGCTCTAGTTGTGACTCATTATGTGATATTGTGATTCAATTCCTTCACTTGTTGGGTCGAGAGTCTATACTACTCCCAATCAAGTCGACCATGTGCCTTGTGTGTGTGAGATAATCGTATAATCTATGTGTGTGGCTGATGCTAGAACTTGCCTGGTATGTATGCAAAGCGAAAATAAGGAGTGTAAGTTTAGGATATGATTTAGGCATTTCTTTGGCAACCCATATTTGTTTACCTTCAGTTTTACCTACCCATGGACATCATCCTAGTTAACCCTTTTGAGCCTTTAGCCTATTTCGTTGACAACCTTGTATGTAAGCCTAATCCATTTCTTTCAAGACCGTAATTTGATCCCAAAATCCCTAAGTGCTTTAAAGTGAAAAAGTCATGTGACAACATAAAAGGAAATTGGGTGAGTATAATGCTATAAATTGGAATGGTTCTTGAATGTGTTATGAAAAAGAAAAAAAAATGCTATCATAAGAGGTATGTTGTGAAAAGAAAAAGAAAAAGAAAGCTGAAAAGTGAGTTGTGCTTAAAATTGAAAAAAAAGGAGAACAAGGGTGGTAGAAAAAAAAAAGAAAGGTTGAAAGAAAAAAAAGTGTCAATGATACAAAGTGATGTATTAAAGCGCTTAGGAACCTAGTCACTATTCTTGGCCAAAATAGTCCTACCCGTCCCTTAGCCTACATTACAACCATCAAAAGACCTACTTGATCCTAATCTTAACATTCCGACATTTAGTGGAGTACTATATTAAGGGCAAGCCTATGGTCATCAGTCGCTACATATGAATTCTTTGAGAGAGTGAGAGCAAGGACATTTTGATACCCGTGTTGGAAAAATATGCTATATTTGTGAGTGATTATGGGTACTATATGGTGAGACACACATGGTTGATGAGTTTTGAATAGTTGTATATGATTCTATGCACTTTAACGTTTGCATGCGAGTTGATCACCATCACGAGTCTATACTTGAGGTTAAATTGTTTCTACTTATAATCGGAAAGCTACTCTTGGTTGATAATCGTTGTGCTTGTCTTAATAAATGTTTTGTGTTGATTCTGTAAATACCTTAAGATGATGCTTAGAAGGACATGATATGTTGTTCGAGGACGAACAAAGCTCTAAGTGTGGGGTGTTGATGATAGGCGGATTTACACGCCTATATCAATATATTTTGCCCATATTTTAGCCTAGTTTTGAGAACAAATTATATATTTCATGCACTTTTAGTCCTTTTCCCTGTAAATGAGCTAACGAACATGATTAGTAAAGTTTCAGGTATAAATGATGCAGAATTCAGCATTTTATGGCTTACTTGACGCAAAAGAAAGCTCACAAAGGAAGGGAAGAAAGTTTACACGCCTAAGGACCAAAACTGCTGCATGGAAAATCTGTCCCAGGCTAAAACAGCAATTCTGAAGACTTTGGGGACTTACAGACACAAAGCTGGATTTTGACAATGATACATTAACCTAGTACAATTAGGTTATGTATTTCATTATTTTAAGTGGATTATGATAATGTTACCTTAACCTAGTACATTTGGGTTAAGGATTTCATTAGTCTAATAGGAATTGGTTATTTATTTCATTAGCTTAGTAGGATTAGGATATGGGTATTATAAATACCCTATCATGCTAGAAAATCAAGAATCATCTTCTATCATCTTTATACACCTTCTTACCTGCTAATCATCTTTCTACAACTCTTCTAATCTTTCCATCAATTCTATTTTCGTCTATTCTTCTATTCTTAAATTCCGCAACAAGAGAAACGTTACTTTGCAAGAAATCACACCTAACGCCTACCACTCTTGTGCTACACGAAATTGATCATTATTGTGGTATAATAACAATGTCAATTGTGGTTTTCTTCGCATTCATGGGCAACTAAACTTCTCTGTTGGGGTTATGGAAGCCGAATGAGTTACTATCTATTGCTGTGAGTTTGTGAGTTCGAGGCACGTATATTGCTTATATCATTATTCTCTTCATCTTAATCTACATTCTTTGCGGTTGCAAACGCAAGAATACGCCAGTCTAACATTTAACTTGTTCGAGAGAAAAGTTATTTGTCTGGAAAAGAGATAATGTCAAGGTAGTAGGACACCCTTTCCTATTAAAAAGCTAGTGTCGTAACTGGACTAACCTCTTGGAGAATTCGTACCGTTAGACACGCTTTAAGCTCGAGAGAGTTAAAGTGAAATAGTCCTAGTTTAGGTCGAGAGACGCTTGGATTTACCATCGACTACAATTCTCTATAAGAAATTGCATGACAGAATTCTACACACTCATAGCCAATAGAGACGTATACCTCAGAAGGTGGACATAACCCCAACGCTTCAATTCTCATTGTTTACAACCAACGTAACAATCTTTCTCTTTTTACTTTATTTTTTTCAGCTTTTGTTCACATTACAATCCCCCCTTTTTACGAGACTTGCACCAAAAGTTTAGTAATCTTGCTTACTTGTTGGCCAAGCTATTCCCTGTGGGATCGACACCCAACCCAGGTTGGGTTCTATATTTGCTAACGACCGCTTTACACTCCTACGAGAGCTGTAGATTGAGCGTTATCAGTAGGTACTACATACAATTGACCATGCCCGCCACCAAGCTGGGATCCTTACTGACCTCTTATCCTACCTACCTGAGAACCTCCTCGAGTACCTTAAAAACTACCCCAATGACCCTAAAAACCACCTCTAGCTGAGGGATAACTGCTCTAAGGGGGAACACTCGAAACTGAAGCAATAATCGCACTACTACTAGGGCATTCATGAGAATAATGACCAAAAGATCCATAATAATAACATACTCCCTGAGTATAAGCAGAACCACAGATTCGATCAACCCAGAGTAACCACCACGACTTGAATAACTAAAAGACAAACCCTTTAAAGATTGACCGTGAACCTGACCAGGACTATCACTAACACTAAACTGACCTCTGTCAGTAATCAAAAGAGCTACCTGAACCAGTCGACTGGGTTGACTTTAAGGCTGATAGGATAGACGCAAGAATACCCACCATGAAAACTACTACCTCTAAATCAAAAACTATTACGGCTCCCACTAAAATTGTCTTGATATCTAAGCCTCTTATCGTTGCCTACTTGGGACTCACGATGCATCTCCTATATCACCCGAGCGTGATCCTAAACCTCAGTAAAATACATACCTACAACAACCAAACTCTGAGTAAACATACAAAGGGGAAGTCTCAATCCTCGAACAAAGCAACAAACTCTCTCATACCCAGTGTCTAGAATAGAAGTAGCATGCCTAGCTAACTCATTAAAATGAGCCTCATACTTCGTAACTGTCATGGAGACCAGCTCTAACCTAGAGAACTAATCCATTAAATGGTCTCTAAGGCTTCGAGGCATGTACTTCTCAAAGAACATCTTGGAGAATTGAGTCCATCAAAAGGGAGAAGATCCAGCTAGTCTAGAATTCATATAACCTCTCCACCAAGGTCGAGTAGTCAAGTCCAACTGAAATATGGTGAAATCTACACCACGGGTCTTAACTAGGACCAATTTATGGAGTCTATCCTCACAAGCAATGTAAAACTTATATGTATTATCACCCAGATCACCAAAAACCCTAGGCAGAGCTAATCTAAAGAATTAATCCAACATATTCTACTCCTCAACAGACATAGCAGGCTAGGAAACCACTAACTGAGCAACTACTAACTGAGCAACCACTAACATAGGAGGGATCTCAACTCTGGGGCCCACAGCTACATATTGTGCCCCCGCCTTAATATCACTCTGATCTGTAGACTATGCACCATCAGACGGTGCAGCACTAACTATCCCCAAAAGATGAACTAAGGCACTATTACTAAAGAAGAAATAAACCCTAGTGGAGCCTAGGCTGGTCCCTGGCCCATCCCTTGCTGGGGCAAAAGAATCTCTAGCTCAGTAGGGGGAATAAGGCTGGTGGAAGACCCCTAACCTAGCCACTAGTTGAGGACACACCTCATGGCTTTCCATGACCTCTGGGTTGTCCATGATCAGGAGTAGGATCCCTAGGCTCGGTCATAGGACCCTGATCTTATGTAGAAGTAGCACGTGTCCTGGCCATCAATGAAAGAGTGAAATGAAAGGAATGTTCTATAAACCAACTAAGACTTTTAGCACGATATGAGTGAAAGAAGTGAAGAACTCCTAAGAATATCCCATAGCCTCTTAAAGATAGGAAACGGGCATCATTATTCCAGTCTGTAGGACAATACTAGACACTTGCTTTTGTACCAATAATACTGGTGTAACCTAGGCTCTGATACCAATTTGTCATGACCCAATTTAGGAGTCATCATGGCACATACTAAATCCCGCTAGTAGGTAAGCCGAACTGTAACCTAGAGCTAAATGCAATGGGTTAACTTGGTGGAACAAAAATTAACAACACAACTTATAATAAGCATAGTATTTGAAATAGATAAAGATAGTCAACATAGATACCATCCCATGACCTGGTAGAGCCAGTACAAGAGCATTTAGTATTATCAATACAATCCAAGTATCTAGAATAGTCAATACAATTTGTCTTGAAACTAAAGACTAGACATAAGTAAGATAAAGGAAATAGGTGACTCCAACTCCAAGAGCTCACCCTATCCCCAAATATCAACAAAACATGAACGTCGATCAACAGCGGCAACTAGTACTTAAATCTATACCAAAAAAGTACAAAAGTGTAGTATGAGTACCAAAATAATGGGTACTTAGTAAGCATCATCAGTCAACTTAGATAAATCAGGATATAAGTATGATAGAATGCAAGATAATATAACTAAGTCAAGGTAAGGAAACAAACCTGAATCAACTCCAACATTGCTATGCATACATGAGTAAATAAATCAAAATAATAGAATAAGATAACATAAAGAATCAACACACGCAAACATCACTACAAAATTGGCGCTCATACACCAATTAGTGTGAAAAAGTAAATAACCCATCACAAGCCCCCATAAGATTGGAAGGTACAAATAAGATAGCATATCCCACCACCATCATTTATCAACTCTCATAATCCAATTGGAATTCATCCAAGTCATGGCACTCTATAATCATTAATTGTCCATATTCATTAATTTCCAATTAATCAACACTTATCAACTAACCATCATGTGATAAGTAATACTCATGTATCAATAAATCATCCTTTATCAAATAAACATCACTTATCAACTAGTCATTATTTCACTAGAATCCATTTATATCATACCATATTATAACCCCTTTCTCATTTTCATACTTAGCCAAATTGCTATTTTCAATCTCATACCCCATATCATTATATCATAATAAGTATATCATGATAACATAATACACATATCTAAGCTCGATACAGTAAATATAATCAATAGCCGAACTTGAACCGATAAATATAATCATTAGTCGAACTTGAATCGATAAATATATCATCAATAGCCAAACTTGAATCGATAAATATATCATCAATAGCCGAACTTGAATCAATAAATATATCATCAATAGACAAACTTGAATCGATAAATATATCATCAATATCATATGCATCTTTCGAACTCAAATCAATAATTATATATATATCAACATAATAAATAGTATCATCAATATAATAATTAATAGCATAATCAATAGGCATCAACCGTCGCATCAACCAACATATCCATCAAGATAATTATATATATATATATCAACATAATCAATAATATCATCAATAGCATAATTAATAGGCATCAACCCTCGCATCAGCCAACATATCCATCAAGTTTCAAGGTTTCTCAGTATTACTTTAATGAGCATTACCAAGAGTCTACACAAGCTAACATGCATCTTAGCCTAAGGTGGTCAAGGGCCCACTTTTAATCTCTGAAGTTACATTTTGGGCAAATTCTACCCGAACTAGGCTTAAGGTATCTAATCCACTTTTGAATATTAAAAAAAGCCTTAATTAGTCTTAAAATAGGAAATTCACCTAAATATATGAGCAACTAGATCAATTATACCAAATTTACGAATTTCAATTAAGCCCAAACGGTCCAACTAACCCAAAGCATTACAATTGATCATGCCAACAAATAAAACCCATCCTAAATCTAACACAATATCAGAAACATACTATGAATTATCTCAATATAATAAAGGAAATCCTAGTCCATACCGATACTGAAGACAACTCACAAATCCGCCAAATCACTATTTTTCCCTTTTGAGAAGTTTTCACAAGATGTCAAGCTATCAAAACCACATTCTACTCATTAATAAGAGAATAATGATACCCATATTTCACTATTGTGATCCAGGTTCAATAATCACCCAAAATCCTATATGGGTCCTATTTACAAAAAATCATATTTTTGAAACCAACCAAACATTCTCACATGCTCAAGGAATCATTACCTTCAAAAATGGATGTTATCCAAGCTAATTTGGGGCTAAAATCAAGCCCTCAGGGTTTTAGGATTTTAGAATAAGAAATGGGAATTTTTACCATAAAAAGGGTGAAGTCTTATGACAAATCAAAGGGAAATCATGAAAATTGATGTTAGCCAAGCTCCGAGATTACCCATGAGCCTAAATTTCAAGATATCTCCCTAAGGTTTTAGCCTACAAGAAAATGGGTGAAGAATGAGCAAAATGAGCCTAAAATGGCCAATTTATACCTGCCTAGGAATTCAGATCCCGTGATGTAAGACCCCATAAAATTCTCTCATAGTCTGAGCCTTAGAGCGTGTTCAGTGAAGTGTAAATCCGGCCCTAAAAGGTTGAGAAGTGTCTTCCCAAGTGATAAATATTTTGAACCACATAGAATTTCTATCATATCAAATTTTTGCCATGTAGAGCATTGAATAATATTTTTGTTGATACCAATTTTGTCAAAATTCGGCATCGGACGAGGAAGTTATGGCCATTTTATAGAAAATAGTCGGAACCGCCCAGGTGCAACAGCTGGGTTGACGGACTGTTGAGCTTGCGATAGACCGTCGCCTAAACCTTCTCAACCAAGGCAGTAACTCTTTTTTCTGGCCCAAGTGCGATGGCTAAGATGATGGACCGTCAATCTAGCGACGGACCATCGCTGAGACCGTCGCCACTAAGGTAGTGTGGCCTCATCTTGGCCAACGTACGACTGACGATCCAACGGACCATTGGGTTTGCGACGGACCATCGGATGAACCATCAAAACCAAGGAAGTGTGTTCTTTTTCTAACCGACGTGCGACAGACAATCCGATGAACCATCAGACTTGCGATGGACCGTCGCAGCCACCGTTCAGTATTTTTAACTCTTTTTAAAAAGGGATTTTTTGGTAGTTTTCCACTCTTTTCAGCCCCTATTTATATTCGATCAAGGCTCACAATTTCATTCTTCATCTTCAACATCAAAAGCTAGGGTTTCTACAAAATCAAAACCCTTCTTCAAGAAAAATCAAGAAATCAAGAATCCCTCCAAGAGCCTTCAAGAAAGAGTTTCCTAAGGTATGCAGATGTTGATTCTTGGGTCCCTTTCATCCAAGAAGCTCAAGAATACTTTTCAAAATTCAAAACTTCTTATGTTTATGAGTTTTTATGATTCAGTGAATTGAAATTGAAGTTCATGCTATTATTGAGTTTTAATTCATGTTTGTTTACAAGGTTTTCAAGCTTTGACCCTAGTATGTGATATTCATGTGATGTTCATGATAAACCCTCTTCAAGTAGCTTGTTAAGTGATGTGTTCATGTCAATTAAGTGTAGAAATTATTGAATAAGCAAAGCATGCTCCCCATATGTTCGATGAAATATTTATGTGAAGAAATTAGAGCCATTATAGCATGATGACTAGAAATCCCCCAATTATGTGTTCTTTAACGCATGCTAAGTGTTTGATGCAAGACCTTATTGAATGGAGTATGAATCAATAGCACGTCTACCTATATTATCACGTGTTTATGATTCCTAAATGCTTGAAGAGATGGTTTAGTGATTGTGATAGTGAATGAATATCCATGGTCTTGAATCATTCAAGAATGATTATGTGTTACTTTTATGTCATTGAGTCCTGGGGGTATTTATACCTGATAAATTAGCCGCAGAGCCAGTGTCAGCTTTCTCAATAATCTCAGTCAAGCCGTGATTCTCAGAACTCAGTGAGTCATAGAACTCTGTACTCTCAGATAGATACAGAACTTAAGTAATCTCAGTAATCTCAGTATCGCTAGTATTCTAGCCTCAGTTCAGTACTTAGCTCAGATCTAGTAGTATTCGAGTGTTCAGTTCAGACCACAGTAGTATTCGAGTAATCTTTTTAGAGCTTAGTATCATGCAGTCAGATAATGAGATTCAGTAGTATTCCATCAGATACGGAACCAAGTGAATTCAGCGTAACTCAGTCAGATCATTCGAGAAATATGATTAGTAATAGGTTCAGCTCAGTTTAAGTTCAGTTAAGAATAAATTTAGAGTCTTTTAGTTAGGAGTAGGATCTAGCACTGAGTGAGTGCAGGGATGGCGGCTCCCCATTAGAGAGGCAGAGTCATTAGGAGCAATCCCTGAACTCCAGAACTGCATAGCCAGCGCAGAAGCAGGAGTCACCTGTTAGAATAAGGCTTGACTATTATACTGCTTTAGGCTTAACTTCCTATGAGGGTCACCCGTTAGAGAGGCTTAACTAGAGTAGAGGTCTTTACCCATGGCACGGTATTGATACCCTTCCATATAAGGTTAAAGGTTGGACCCCACCAGTTCTGATTTGGGGAATGTTAGTTAAGTGAGAACTCCCACAGTTGCAGTTTCAGTATCAGTCTTCAGAGTAGAACTCAGAAATTAGGACTATCAGATACAGTCACCTATCTCAGTAAGGAACTCAAATAGTTCCATAGATTCATGGACTACCCACTATATAGGCCTGGTCCCTCATAAAGTTATTCAGTATCAGCATTATCAGATACAAAGATCACCCGTTAGATAGGCTTGATCTCAGTCTCAGATTTAGTCTAGTATTCTCATTATCAGATCCATAGATCACTCGTTAGATAGGCTTGATCACAGTCTGAGATTCAGTTGAGTAATCTCATTATCAGATCCAGAGATCACCCGTTAGATAGGCTTGATCTCAGTCTCAAATTCAGTTAAGTAATCTCATTATCAAATCCAGAGATCACTCGTTAGATAAGCTTGATCTAAGTCTCAGATTCAGTTAAGTAATCTCATTATCAGATCCAGAGATCACCCGTTAGATAGGCCTGATCTCGTTCTCAAACTCAGTTGAGTATTCTCATTATCAGATTTAGAGATCTTCCGCTAGATAGGTTGGATCTCAGACATAATCATTTCTTATCATTGATAGTGGATTCACGGATCATCCGTTAGAGAGGTTTGATCTCAGATTCAGTCAGTCGAGAGTAGTGAGCTCAACTTTCAGTCATTGATATGAGTAGATACAGTTATTCATCCAGTAACATCAATTTCTAAGATCACTCACTAGAGAGGACTGATCTCAACTCCAGGACTCAGTTATCAATATCAGGACATTCAATTGTTTGGTATCTCAGTATTAGTAGTGAGTTTAGATGACAGTAAAGAAGTACCCGAGTTGTAGTAGTTTGAGTCATGATGACTTCAGTTATGATTTGTGCATTCATGCATGTGTTCTCATTCAGTACTATCATGATTATTCAATTAAGTAATTGTTCATGCATAAGCCCTTGCATTTAGCCTTACCTTATCTTCATACTTAGAACATTCTTATACTGATGCATTTGCGCTATGGTGTTTTATTTGACACCATAGGTCTACGAGATCTAGAGTACTCTTAGCATCTCAGTCCCAGTCAGCAACAGTAGACGTAGCAGTGAGTCCTTTTCATTGGAGGATGATCCTTATTTTATTATTGCATCAGATTTAGTTTATTTTTAGTAAACAGAGTTAGTTAGGGGCATGTCCCATCGACTCCATAGTTCAGACAGTTTAAAGGTTTTTTGAACAGATGTATCAGTATTCAGTTTTTAGTTGCGAGTATTTTAGATGTTTTGAACCTTATGGACAATTTCTGCCAATTTGTTGCATTTATTTCAGATATTATGCAGTGCTCAGGTATATATATCAGTGGAGACTTAGCTTGTGGTCCTTCGAGATCATGAGCACCATGTGACATTTTGATTCCAGAAAAATTGGGTCGTTACACGCGATCGCAACCCGAACTTCACAATTGTGGATTGGGGTTGCACCACTGAATTACGATCAGGATAATCCACCATAATCACAGACTTGAGGCCTTCCAGGGGTATCACGATCGCAACCCATGGCTCATGATTGCGATGCACCATATAACAATAATAGACTTAGAATTTTCCAAGTCTCCACCAAACCCTCGAGATTCATCAAAAGTTCCGTATATGCAAATGAACTATGTAACTACACCAAACTAGATATACCAAACTCAATGGCATAGTCAAAATTTCCATCCGAGTTCTTTTTGACAAAATATGGGTCCCACACCCAATTTCCATTTTCTTAACTTTCCAACCAATAGGTTGAAATGAGCTTGGGTGCCATGGGACCCAAACCAAGAGTCCTCCTAACATAAAATTGATATTATGGAGCTACTAGAATAGTCATAATTTGCATTCAAGGTCATTTGATTGAATTTTCACCCAGTGGCTATTTGGAATCTATAAAGACTTCAAAATAGGAAATATGCTCTAACAGCCCAACAAAATACTTGGTAACTATGTTGTTAGTTCCAGTAAGTCATAAATGACTTAGGAAAGCTATTGAAAAGCTCAAATAGTGAAAATAAGTGGAAATATGTAAAATTACCTAAAGGGTCATTACATGGTGATACATAACTTGCTAGATTCTACATGCACAACAGTTTGATAGTTGGATTGTGCACGATAAACCTACAGAGTTAGAAGCCAGGGGGAACACAAGCCTAGTTTTCATTTTTTTATTAATTACAACGAAAGTATTCCACATCTTGTTACTTTTCATAGATTATAACTACAATCCCCACATTTACTTTTCTGTACTGCCCATTGATTTCATCTAGCTTAAGAGATAGTTCAGATATTCTCGATAGTTCAGATATTCTTTGTGGGTTTCAACCCCAACCTGAGTTGGGTTACTATATCTTGCATTGATCGTTTTTCCTTAATTGGAGGTGTAGTTTTGGGCTGTATCAGTTATCTACCATGAGAACTGCTACCTCCAAATTGGGAGCTACTATGACTCCCACTGAAACTACCTTGATACCGAGGTATATTATCATTGTCCATTGTGCCTCAAGATATATATCCTCGATAATT
This sequence comes from Capsicum pubescens, assembly GCA_030864215.1. Taxonomy (NCBI): domain Eukaryota; kingdom Viridiplantae; phylum Streptophyta; class Magnoliopsida; order Solanales; family Solanaceae; genus Capsicum; species Capsicum pubescens. The sequence goes on along the minus strand of CM061543.1, from coordinate 222,780,275 downwards.
TGAGCATAATTAGAAACCTTAGCAAAATATCTGCCAGCAGCAACCAAACTCTGAGTAAATATGCGAAGAGAGTCTCAATCCTCACACAAAGCAATGAATCCTCTCATACTCAGTATCTAGAATATAAGCATGCCTAGCCGACTCATAAAAATGAGTGTCATACTCCACAACTATTATGGAGCCCTGCTCTTATCTCATGAGCTGGTCTCTCGAATAATCCCTAAGGCTGTGAGGCATGTACTTCTCTAAGAAAAACTCGGAGAACTAAGCCCATATCAAGGGAAAATATCCAGCTAACCTGGAATCAAAATGATCTCTCCACCAATGTAGAGTTATCAAGCCCAACTGAAAAGTAGTGTAGTCTACCCTATGAGTCTCAACTAGGCCTATATTACGAAGCCTATCCTCACAATCAATCAAAAACTCATAAGCATCCTTGCCTGGTGCACCAGAAAACATAGGTGGAGCCAATCTTAAAAATCTACCCAACATCTTTTGCTCCTCAGAAGACATAGCAGGCTGGGCAACCACTGGCTGAGCAACTACGGGCCAAGCAACCACTAACAAAGGAAGAATCTCAAATCTGGGGCCCACAGCTACATGGTTCATCCCCGCCTCAGTACCACTCTAATCTATAGATTGTGCACCATCATATGGTGCACCACCAACCAATACCAAGAGCTGAATCAAAGCATACCTAGGCACTAAAGAAAAAATAAACCCCGCTGGAGCCTAGGCTAGTCCCTGGCCCACCACTGGCTGGGGAAAAATAATCTCTGGCTCAGGAGCAGAAATAGGGTCAGGTGGAGACCTCCTATCCTGGACCCTAGCTAAGGATACATCTCAAGGTTGTCTATGACATTTAGTTCATCTATGAACATCCATAAGATCCCTAGGCTAGGTCTCGAGACCTTCATCTCGTGTAGTAGTAGCACGTTTCCTAGGCATCTGCGAAAGGTGAAGTCAAAGAAATATTCTACAAACCAACTCAGAATCTTAGCCTGAAATGAGTGAAAGGAGTGAAGGACTCCTAAGAATGTACCATAGCCTCCCAAAGATAGGAAATAGATGTTATCGTCCTAATTCGTAAGACTCTACTAGACACTTGCTCTTGTACTAATAATACTAGTAAAACTTGGGCTATGATACTAATTTGTTATCGCCTGACTTATGAGTCATGATGGCACTTACCAAACCCCCTTGTAGGTAAGACAAACCATAGCTCAAAGCTATTAACAATGGGCTAACTTGGTGGAAATATTGCAAGAAGAGTTAAATAGATAATAATGATAGAAATAAGCAATGCATTAGGATAGTCAAAGGGTAGATATAAAATAGAAAACATCCCATGACCTAGTAAAGCTAGTACAAGAGCTACTATAAATACAACCCAATTTCTAAAATTTTCAATACAATCCTTTCTCGAAACTAAAGACTAAACATAAATAAGATAGAAGGAAATGGGGCGAATCTGACTCTAAGCACGCAGCCTATCTCTGAATCAACCATAGCACTATCCTCAAATCAATGGAGGTAACTAGTACTTGAATTTGCACCAAAAAGGTACAAAAGTGTAGTATGAGTACCAAAAACATCGTTACTCAGTAAGCATCATCAGCCGACTAAGCTAAATCATGATATAAATATGATAAAATGCAAGAGAACATAACTAAGTCAAGGTAAACGATAGAACCTGAAGCAACTCCAACATTGAGGTACATAAATAAGTAAATAACCAAAATAATAACGCAACATAAAGGATCAACACATGAAACTATAACTATAAAATTGGCCCCCATAAGCCAATGAGTGCAGAAAAATAAACAACCCAACGCAAGCCCCCATAAGCCTGAAGGGTACAATTAAGTGAAACATAGACCTTAACATCATAACTTTCCACCTCCCATGATACAACTAGAATCCATCCTTGTCATACCATACTATAAACTATTTCGTCTATATTTGGATTTATCAATACCCAACTTATAGACATCATGCCCCATTGTCGAGTTTGAACCGGTGCCATATAATCAATATCATAAGTAATGGCCAGACATGAATCGATAATCATATAATAAATATTATAAGCAATATTTTCAATGTCTCATAACCAATATCATAGCAAATTCTCGGACTTGAACCGGTAGTTTCATAATCAATAACATAATAAGCTTCCAGGCTTTAATAAGGTATGTATGGCATCAATATCATAATAAATATCCGACCTTGAACTATTAAGCATATATATACATACTATAAATATCACTCTCAATGTCATAATGAATAACATAATCACTGGTATAACCCATAACCATTAATTCTCACTATCAACCCATCACATTTATCAAGTATTAAAACTTGTTAAAATCGTCATCAACCTCCAATATCCAACCATAAGGATCATTAAGTATCTAGTCTCATCAAGTTTCAATGTAAGCATTTCGAATAACATAACAAGCATTTATAATGGCGATCTTTACTAGTTCAAGTCTTGACCTAAGGTGGGTCAAAAAAACCCACGTCTAATCTGCCAAACTCCATTTTAAGGAAATTATACCCCATACTATACTAAGGTATCTACATCCACTTTTATTTGTCACACAAGTGTCAATTTGTCCTAAGATAAAAATTCCATCAAGGAACTAAGTCAACTTTGCATAAATTAAACCGAAGAGGTCCAACTAGCCCAAGTACTGCAAAATTCATCATCAACACCCAAACTCATCCTAAACCTAACATAATATCATAAACACATTATAACATATCTCAGTCTAAGAATTTCCTCGCCAAGCAATGTTGCTCTCATCAATCCCGTGTCCTTCGGCCCAATGTGTCTCAATAGGGGTTTCACCAATATCGGTGAACCCTGTAGCATCAATCTTGTGTCCTTCAGCCCAAAGTGCCTAGCTAAGAAATAATGATCCCATCTTCTCAGCCTTGGAGATGGGGTTTGCATCATCACAAATCAACCCTAAATTCATAGTACCTCATAATTGGAGGAGCTAGTCAACCCCTGGAATCTCTGGAACTCCCATATCTAAGCATATCTATGTCATCAAATAAACTATGTCAGTTCTCACCACCCGATCATGGATCTCTATAGTAATCAACTAGGTCATGCCAATATCGTAGCGTTTCATAATACTAGCTACCAAGTCTAGGCAATCTGTGCTATGTATATTGCCCCTATATGTGGGGTGCAACCTATGATGAATAACCGTCTACCATGCCTTTGCAAAAAAGTTCAAGTTGCCCTTTGTAATCGACTGTGAACCAGGTCCTTCTCCTCCTACTACCCAAATAACTTTCTCTCGCTCGGTCGTGATAAGACTGGTCATCTACCAGAAGTGAATCAACTTATTCCATGTGCCAATTTTCTTTCTCTTAATTTTTTATTTCTTATCCATGCAAAAGTCAATCTCAAAAGTATTGGTCGGTGGATGGAACTCTATCCCATATAGCATTTAGGAAATGGTCTGAATTGAGATGTTCACCCAAACACCTCAGATCATCATATTTATCAACGGATCACCACCCCTCTATAAATGTCTTTATTGATATAAATGCTTCAGCTCTATCTGATAGGCGGCATAGAACTCATGAACTAATGCTTGGTTGGATGGTTCGGGAGCTGCGATCATCTACTCAAAATGGTATCATCTGAATTGAGAATCAAATTTGGGCATCTCAAACATGCTTTTGTTGGTCAACCTTCGCTCTAAATAGAGTCCTATAATATGTAGTTTTGATTATGAGCAGCTAACTACAAGGGACAAGGTCCCTGGATATTCATGACACTATAAAGCTGGCATGCGTGACTGCAAAATTTTGTCCTCTTGTGTAACAAACTTGTAGGTGTTTCTTGAACTGATTAGGACAATTGGTCCAATGATATTTTAGCCCTAATCATCACTCTTTTATAAGAGGAAAAAATAATTCTTCATCAAATGGTATTTTGCAATTACAAAGAGTGAAGAGGCAGCAAAATCCCCATTTCAACACTACTCAAGTTCTTAGCTAATTATGTGTGCTTAAATAGAAATTATTCTTGAGTGAGTACTGATTAGTAACTGAACTACTCATGCGATAAAAGTAGTGTTTTCATTTATTAAGAGAAGTACTTAGGTAGAGTTTCCTAAGTTTGTTGTTGGTTAGAGTTAACCAGTTTTTGAGGGAAACATAGCAGAGGTGTCAAGGTGTGCTTGCAATAAAGGTATTTCAAGTAGGAGAAACCTAGAGTTAGGTTCATAATTGAGTCTATAATCAAGAGTTTGGTTATAGTGGACTATTTTGGTGCTTGTGAGGGCAAGCCGTGGTTTTTCCTTCTTTGAGCATGGGGATTTTCCACGTTAAATCTCTGTGTTGTTTATTTCATGCAAAACCTTTAGTTTTCCAGCACTTTACTATTGTTTTACTATGACTTTGGCAGAGATTGACTTTGAGGGACCTGGTCCCTAACTGTGTGGTGCAACCCCTAAGGGTTTCAATAATTGGTATCAGAGCAGGTTCACTCTAAAAGGCTTATAGCTAGAGTGGTCTGGTCATCATAGATACTATAACTAAACTAGGAATTGAGAGAAAAGAAGTAAAAAGAAAAATATTCCTGACTTTAAAGGCCTTAGAATCTGACTCAGGTGAAGAAAATACTGATGTTGCACTTTTGGAAACAAGGATTATTAGATCTACGAAAAAAGGTAGTAGTTCGAAAGAAGTTGTGAGGAACTACCTAATGCAAAAGAAGAATCAAAATTCTAAAACATCAAGAAGAAGAGATACAGCTAGCTGTATAGTAAAAAAGGTGTTGGCTGCATGGGAAGACTTGTCCACCAAATTTGGGAAAGACAAAGAGTATGGAGATGATTTTATGCTGAAACAAGATGATAAGAAAATAACCTTAGTTTTCTGTTATTCTCAAATGGCAACATGGGGAGACTTCTTTATTGATTCAGGTGAATATAAGAAGACTGCAGATGTTTCTATACTAGCAGTGGAAGACATTCCAATTATCTATGATTCCGTGTTTGCATTCTTGACAAATATAAAGGATGGAGAAGAAAATAATGTAACACTTTTTGACCTTAAGGAAAACCTAGATAACTACACTACTACAAAGATAAAATATCTTGATAGTGTGTTGATAGACTCTATATATGAATCAACTATTGAAAAGAATGCATTAGAGAAGAAAGTAGAGAATAAAAAACATGAGTTGATTGCCTTAACTCTTCAGATATCTGAGACTAGAGAAATGGTCAATAAATTGAACTCTGAAAATCTAAATTGCATGAGTCAACTAAAAAGGGTAAATAATTTAGATTGTAAAAGACAGAAGAAAGCCTCAATGGTTCAGATTGATCTTGAAGGGAAATTGAAGGATTCACAAAAATACCTTATGTATGCACTTCACAAGAATGAAGAGTTAAAAAGGGACCTGGTCCATTTGATAGAAGAGCTAAACAAGTCTCTTAAATAGACTGCTTCTTCATAGTTCCTTTCTACTTTGACTATTCAAAGTGTTAATAATGGTAGAGGCCTGAGCTATCAAGGGAATTCTAGACTAATGTGTCTCAAAGAAAGATTGTCAATAATGTTAGAAGCAAAGAAACCAAACTCTTGTACACTCACTGTGGAAGAAATAGACATTTGAAAAAAAGATGTCAGTACTGTCTTAAGGTTAAATTGAGGAATACTAAATAAATTCAGTAGGAGATGCACATCCCAAGGGCTTCAAGTCTCTGAAAAGGGTGAAGGGGAAGCCATCACTGCCCAGATAGGCTAAAAAAGATTTGATCACATTATTATCCTCATACTGGGAACTCAAATTTAAGTGGGATCGCAAGCACAACTTGTGATCATGATCCCAAACATGAGAAAGAGTATTGGATTTAGGAATGGTTAGTTAATAGTATTTCTCTAATCTCGATATTAGAAGACCAGATTGGATTCTCTCTCAAGACTCTTTAAGGTAAAAGTGTCTCATTGTGAAAGAGATGATTTCAATGGACCTGGTCCCAAATAAATTCATCTTAGAAAAATAAACTTGAGGTAGTATGAGTGAAGTAAACCTGGTCCTCAAACCTATTCTAAAATAGCAAATTGAGACTAAATACCCTGACCTAACATTTGAGTCAGTGTCACTCCTCAAAATTGGCTATGTCAAGGAGACAGGTATCCATGATAGAGTAGGTGCATACTAATAAAACTCAGTATCATACCATTGTAGGTATACACCCATAGGGCAGGTTTGGAGGAAAACAGTCAAAGCAACCACAAGTTGAAAATTCACTCAAGTAAGAGAGGGACCTGGTCCTATCTATCAGGTGAGTACCAAAATTATTTGCCTTAAAATTTTTATAAAATTTCTATTTAAAAAGCCCTCATGTCCAATCCCATATGAACAATAGTTGTCAATTTGGTTCAAATGTGAAGAGTCACTCCATTGTCATCAGATCCATCTATTCCAAAAGGGTATCTCGTAAATGTCAAACGGCCATCTCTTCAATTATAAATTCAAATCCTATTATTCTCTTCTCAATTAACTTCAAACATTATTATCTTCCTAAACTAAACTGGTCTTTTACTATCCCTTCTCTAAAGTTCAAAATGGATGAAATCCCATCTTCTTCAAACCCCATAAAAGAATTATCCACTGATCATCCTCAAGAGTCACAAAGTACTTTACCCATCAGTCCTACTCTTGAAATCCCTGAAACCCTAAGTGAATAAATTTTTGTTGACAATCCTACATCCATTAAATTTCTTGATGAGTTAGCCTTGGAAGATTTGAATACAGACCTTGACTCTCTAATTGAATAAGAGCTTTCTCAACCAAAAATGTCCTCTCCTCAAAAGAACCAGAGACCTCTAATGACCCACAAATTCCCATTCATCTTGAAGAATTGGTAGGTTTTTTGGGTTTAAGGGAGTAGGACTTGATTAACATTTCTAGTCTTGCATTTTCAGCAGCATGGGCATCCAGTAACCCATTTCTACCTGAATCCCATTGTGTCAGTCTCTTGAGTCAGTTTCCAATTCCTTTTCCTATAGTGGCCATTTCAAACAATTATTTTATATATTTTTTGGTACATTGTATTGATACTGACCTTACTGGATAATGAATGAGTTTCTACTTGAGTGTCTCATCTATTTCCTTTATTTTAAAATTGTTCTTCATGTAATTATTGCCCTAGTTACCATGAGTTAATTAGTATGTACTTATCTTTACTTGTTGTTTACTGTTAATCCTTTTCAGTGATGCCAAAATGGGGGATATTGACTTTATATGTAAGGACCAGGTGTGTGTGTGATGTTGATAGGAAAAGTATGGTAAGGCATAGTGACAGGGGGAAGCAAACTGATAAGGGAAGCAAACATGTGCTCAGAGTTTTTTTGTAAATGACAACAAAGGACCAGGTCCCTATGTTGCATGATGGTAGAAGCATGATAATAGGGGGAACATTCATCTTCATAGTGGTAATCATACTAATTAAATATGATGGATGTGTGTTGATGCCCAAAGTTGTATGGTTGATTTTTCATCATCAAAAAGGGTGAAATTTCTATATGTAGTTTTGAGGATGAGCAGCTAACTGCAAGGTACCAGGTCCTTGGATGTTCATGGTACAGTACTACTGGCACGCGTAACTACACAGTTTTGTTCTCTTGTATAACAAACTTGTAAGTGTTACTTGTACTAATTAGGAAAGCTGGTCCAATGATATTTTATCCCTAATCATCACTCATCTATAAAAGGAAAATGATTCTTCTTTATCAAATGGTTTTTTGTAATTACAAAGAGTGAAGAGAGGCAGCAAAAACCCTATTTCAACACTGCTCAAGTTTTTAGTTGATTATGTGAGCTTAAACAGAAATTGTTCTTAAATAAGTATTGATTTGTAACTACACTACTCATGTTATAAGAGTAGCGTTTTCATTTATTGAGAGAAGTGCTTAGGTAGAGTTTGATAAGCTTGTTACTAGTTAGAGTTAACCAGTTTTTTAGGGAAACTTAGCAGGGATATCAAGGTGTGCTTGTTATAGAGGTATTGCAAGTAGGAGAAACCTAGAGTTAGGTTCACAGTTGACTCTGTAATTAAGAGTTTGGTTATAGTGGATTGTTTTGGTGCTTGTGAGGGAAAGTCATGGTTTTTCCTTTCTTGAGAAAGAGGGTTTCCACATCAAATATTTATGTTGTTTATTTCCTGTAAATCCTTTAGTTTTCCAGCACTTCACTACTGCTTTACTGTGACTTTGGCTGAGATTGACTTTGAGGGACCTAGTCCCTCACTGTGTGGTATAACCCCTATAGGTTTCAACAAGTCCTCTCTGTGGTTTTCCTATGGAAAGGTTATGGGACTATCCTGGTCATATATGGACTGCATTCTGGGGTACCCCCACTATTTGATGATGGGCACCAGAGCAAGCTCTATGGAAAGTAGTGCAGGTGGTGGTGGTGAAGGTGGGTGTACTTCAATTGGGGTGTCACTAGACTCACTCTCACCCTCATTTTCATTATTGGGACTCCTATTCTCCAAATTTTATCTTCCTTATCATATTCATCCTTGGAGTTGTCCTCCTCCTTGTCATCATCTTCTTCATCATCTTTACCATCTTCTTCAGATTAGGAAGGTAAGTAAGGTAGTGAGGTGCTAGGATTCTTTCTCCTAGGCTTTGAAGGAGGTGGTGTCTCATCCCCTTTTGTTGTTTTGTCCTCCAGAGGTAACTTCATTCTTAGTGTAACCTACCCCTTCAATGGTTATTCTTCAATTATGCCACTAGAATCATCAGTATCCTTGTTCACAAGGGAACAATTGGAGGGATGGTATGGCTTCTTGGGAGTGTGATTCTTGGTTAAATCATTCTTAGGTGCCTTTGTACCTGGAAGAAACACACACGTTAGTACATCCTAGGAAAAAGAAAAAAAAACAAGAAAAATAAGTGTAGGTGTTATAGGGACTGGGTACCCTATGACTCAGGGTACGAGTCATGAACTCAGGTCACGAGTCATTATGAGACTCATAAGGTAGAATGATTCCTAGACATTATTCACTGGACAGGTAACGAGTCCTCCTAATGAGTTGTTATGTTTGACAATGACTCATTACCAACACTCGTTATCTTATCGGATATAATTTCCCAGTGTAATTACCTTCCCAATCATTACGACTCCTCACCACGAGTCGTATCTTAAGACAACGACTCAGGGTGTGAGTCGTGATGTAAACAGAATCTCAACTCTCTTTTTACACCCATGTTCCCAGTGAGTACGAATCACGTAATGACTCCTTAGGTTACCTTACGAGTCGTGATGATTTCTATAGTTATTGTGATCATGAGTGTTCAAGGTGTTGATCTTTAATTTTCACAATGCCAACACATTACATGATTATATCAAGTTTAACAACTCTTAGTTCATCACCAAAAATCACAGTCAACATAAAAAATTGGTTTTTACTCCCAATATTTGCATTATTACTTAAGTTTCTCAAGAACAAGGTCAACTTATACCTTATGAACGTATTCAACTCAAGGAATCCAAGAAATTTTTACCATATTGAAGAACCACTTTAATAGATAACTAATTGAGCACACACACAACTTACTTGATAATTCTTAAGGATTCCTTAAGAAAATGCTTTATAGTTCCTAGCCCTAGTTCTTGAGGAGTTTAACCTTGGGAGATTTTGTTTCTTTTATTTTGATAAGAGGTAATAAATTTGGAGATGTTTTTAGAAAAAGTAGGTCAGTTATGGGAATGGAGGGAGTCACGGTGGTTTTAAAAATCGGCATATATGAATCATTGAGATTTAATTTCATTATTAAACATCCCATAACGAACCGAGTTGATCCACTAGGCCCGTGATGTCGGTCCTGGTAATGAGTCAATGTCATGACTCGTGATGTTACATAATAAGCTATAACCTCCCTCCATTATGATTGGAACCTTATATGGGTGTCCATTCATAATAACTTAATGCGATGAGTCATTGCCACTAACAAGGACTCATTCTAAGACTCATTATAACTCCAAAGACCAAATACCTAGGAGTGGCCTGATTTCCTTCTTGCTACGACTCTAGTCACGAGTCGTGAGTCCTAATAACGAATTGTGAGGTGAGTCGTATGTCCTAGCACCAGAAAAAATTTATAGTTTGTTTCAGCAATCTCCATCCTTGCACACTGAACACAAAAATTACCCTATAATGAAATAAGAACAAAACATGGGTTGCCTCCTACACAGCGCTTGATTTAATGTCACGGCACGATGTGGCTAGGTTGGATACTCAGACTTCACCAACCAGCCCCATGGGTTGCCTCCTATGAAGTTCCTAATTTAACATCGTGGCACGATACAATTTCCTTGGTTACTCAGACTTCACCAAGGCCCATATCAGCAACTATTTTCACTTCATCAATGTTTCCCATATAGTGCTTCACCCGCTGCCCATTCACTTTGAACGAGGCTTCACCATCACGCTTAGGCTCGATAGCACCATGTGGAAACACTCTTGTTACAGTGAATGGTCCATACCACCTAGATTCAACTTGTCAGGGAATAAGTGAAGTCTTGAATTATACAACAAGACCAGATCATCGGGCTCAAACACCCTTTTCTCAATTTTCTTGTCATGATATAGCTTCATACTTTCTTTGTATATATAAGAACTCTCATAAGCATGGATCCAAAATTCATATAACTTATTCACCTTGCTCAACCTCAAAGTAGTTGCATCCTTTCGCTCCAAATTAAGCTTTTCAACACCCATAGGACCTAATTCTCAAGTTCAACGGGCAAGTGGCATGCCTTACTATACACAAGCTAACATAGGGATTCACCTATGGGGGTCCTAAAAGCTATTAAATAGGCCCACAACTTATTGTTCAACTTCCTAGACCAGGCAGTCCTATGGGCATTCATAGTCTTTGCCAATATAGACTTTATCTCTCTATTGGAGACCTCAACCTACCCGCTCGTCTGAGGATTGTAAGGTGTTGCCACCTTAAGCTTTACACCATATTTTTCAAGAAAGGCATTAAACAAAAGATTGTAGAAATGCGGCCCACCATCACTAGTGATTGCACGTGGAGCGCCTAATCGAGAAAAGATATTTTTTATCAGAAATGCAGTTACACTTCTACCTTCATTATTTAGAAGCACAATTGCCTCCACCTATTTTGAGGCATAGTCAACCGCAACCATAATATACTTCATGATATAGAAGTTCATGAATGGGCCCATGAAGTCATTCCCCCATACATCAAATAGCTCCAACCCCAAGATAGGTGTCATGGGGAGTTTATGGCATCATGAAATATTGACTTGTCATTGATATTAGTCACAGGCTTATGCATAATAGTGGGCATATTTGAATGTCGAAGTCCAATAGTACCCATACTGTAAGATTTTGTGGGCTGTGCAGATTCCACCATTATGACCCCCAACTGTTAATGCATGACAAACCTCAAGAATGCTCATCATCTCCACCTCAAAAATACATCTCCGAATCATACCATTCATACAAATCCATAAAAAGATAAGGTTCATCCCAGAAAAACTTTTGTACCTCATGAATGAACCATTTTCTAGACTGTAATGACAAATTTCTTGGAACCAGATCACTTGCCAAAAAGTTGGCAAAATAAGTGAACCAAAGGATTAAGTCTTAAAATGCTGACAAGACCCACTCATCTGGAAAAGTATCATCTATGTCAAGTTCATTCCCTGATTTTTGTATTGCCTTATCCTCAAGGTGTGGCAAGTTATCCGCAACTTGGTTTTTCATGCCCTTTCAATCTTTTACCTCAAAGTCGAATTCTTGCAGCAAGTGGACCAATGTATCAATCTCAGCTTGGAATCCATTTTTTCCATAATATACCTCAAAGTTGCATACAATATATGGTCTACGACCTTACAATCAAGTAAGACCGGAACTTCTCAAAAGCAAAAAACACTGCAAGCAACTTCTGCTCAGTAACTGTATAATTCTTCTATGCATAATTTAATGCCTTGCTGGCATAGTAAATCGGATGGAGGATGTTTTCACACCTCTGTCCAAGGCCACTCCACTAGCATCGCACATGGCCTCAAATGGTAAAGACCAATCATGGGATACAATGATATGGGCTGACACCAACCACTCCTTTATACACTTAAAAGCCTTAAGACATGCATCATCAAATACGAATTTCACCTCTTTCTCTAAGACCTTGCAAAAAGGATTAGCAATCTTTGAGAAGTCCTTGATAAATCTCCTATCAAAACTAGCATGACCCTAAAAACTTTGAACCCTTTACTAAAATTGGTGGTGGCATATTTTTGATAACTTCAATTTTCGTTCTATCCACCTTAATACCCCTTTTGAGATATTATGCCCGAGAATAATACCTTCTTTTACCATAAAGTGGCACTTCTCCCAATTCAACACCAGGTTGCACTTCTCACACCTCTAGTGTGTTAGCCAAATAGGCTAAACAGGCATTAAAATCCCTATTGACTAAAGCTCATCCATGAAGACCTCGATCGTGTCCTCCACCATGTCAGAAAAGATGGATATCATACATCTCCAAAAGGTAGTAAGAGTATTGCATAATCTGATTAGCATCATCATGAATGCAAAAGTCCCTTAAGTGCAGGTAAAAGTAGACTTTTCCCATTCCTCGAGAGCAATTGAGATTTGATTGTAACCCAAATACCCATCAAGAAAATAGTACCAACCCATGCCTGCTAACCTATCAAGCATCTTATCCATAAAAGGCATAGGGAAATGGTCCTTTTGGGTCCAAGTGTTTAGCTTTCTGTAGTCCATGCACACTCGCCAACCAATAACCGGTCTCATGGGCATAAGTTCATTCTTCTTGTTTGGGACCACAGTGATCCCATTCTTCTTAGAAATGCATTGAACCTGGATGACCCATTTGTTGTTCGTAATAGGGTACACCACTCCAGCATCCAACCACTTAATAACTTCTTCCTTCACAACCTCCTACATAAAAGGATTCAAGTAATGCTGATGCTCAATGTTGGGAATGTAATCCAGCTCAAGCTATATTTTATGGGTACAAATACCTGGTGGGATCCTTATAATATATGCAATTGTCTATCCAATGGCCCTCTTGAACCTCTGCAACCCTGATAGGATTGCCTCTACCTCTGTCTCTACTAAGTCGGCTGTAATAATCACTGGTAAGGTATTGTCAACCCCCAAGAATATATATTGTAAATGAGATGGGAAGGTCTTTAATTCCAAGACCGATGGCTTCTCAATAGATGGTTGGGATGGCGGGGTGGTTCTATTTTTCAGATCAAATCAAGCTTCTTTGGAGCATAACTATAAAAACCTCTACCATAAAATACGCGCACTATATCAGTATATTCATCAATCCCATCACTATCAAAGTTTATGATCACCACTTCTAACATCTCAACTCTAAGTCTCTCTTCATTGGGCACAGTTACTGCATCAACATCATCATCAATAGTGTATATCACAGACACTGCCCGTATATCATGATATTGCCGCATCGACTGACACACATTAAAAATCACTTACTCATCATTGAGTCTGAACTTCATCTGTCCCAACTCCAAATCAACCAATGTCCTACTTATAATTAGGAAGGGCCTGCCCAAGATGATAAGGACTTGGAAGTCCACTTTATAGTCAAGAATAACGAAGTCAGATGGGAAGATGAAGGATGCCACCTTCACCAGCATATCACAAAGAATATCAACCGGTTTCTTGATAGTGAGGTCGGCTATTAACAAACTCATCGATGCCTGTTTGGGTGCCCCCAACCCCTGCTTATACACTACCATTGGTATCAAATTTATGTTGGCTCCCAATTCACATGAAGCCCCAGAAAGGTTGAAGGACCCAATAGTACATGGAATAGTGAATGCTCCAGGGTCTTTCTTTTTCTCCACTAACGATTGGGTAGCCCCAGCATGATAATGTTGCACATTATCCATGGGCTTGAAGCTTATTGTCCACTTCTTAGTGATCAAGTCCTTCATAAACATTACATAGCCTGGGCATTTGCACTAAAGCTTCCACAAGAGGGATGTTAACCGACAATTCCATCATCATAGACAAAATTTTTGGTACTTAAATGCCTTTTATTTCTTCTTCAAACACTGAGAAAAAGGGGAGGAAAGGCGTGGAATAGTTTTCAACACCATCTCACCTACCTTCACTTTACCTTTATCTTTAGTAACTTTTTTCTCAATACCTATCTACTGTTATGATGACTTAGCATTAGTCACCACCTCCTTTGACTCTGTATTAGGTGCCTCATCTATATTAATGCTATCATTCTCCGGCTTATCCATAGTAGGCAATAGAGGATTAATAGTAGACTTACCACTCCGAGTGTGATAGCAAGACAATGACCATCATTCTTTGAATTCTGAACCATGTTTCTCAGAAGGGTACTCGACTGCCTCTAATTTAAAGTAGCAAACATTTGCCCAAACTATTATTCTAATTGTTTTACTACAGTTGCGTGTGACTCAACTTTCTGGGTCAGACCTAGGATACCATCCTTAATTACCTTAAGGCATGTTTTCTAATTTTCTTGACCTTTTACCAATTTGGACAATATCGTCTCTATTCTCGATTTGGTATCACGGCTTCCTGGAGGAACATACTTGTCTCTATTTTCCTAATAGTCATTCTTTCTTCTCTAGTCACCATCACGCTCCCTACTATAGTCTCCGTATCTATCTCTATAATAATTCCGACCTTGGTTTTCTTGCCCCTTGGCTTGAAAACCCGTCAACCCGTAATCTAGGTACTTTGCGTCTTCATCCAAATCAGACTCATAAGATTTAAAGGCCTTACCATGTGAACCTACTGTATTGACCTTTCCATAATTCATTATTGTGAACTACTTAGTCAACAACCCAACCTCAATCTGCAGTTGAGCAACCTCCTACCCTACTATTTCATCAGTAACCCTATGCTTTCTGGAAGCTCCAATAACATAAGTGTCAGCGTCTCTCTCAGACTCTTACGTATGCCATCCTCGGTTGGTAAGAAAGATTTGATCTAATACCCCTAATGACATCTCCCAACACAACGCATAAATGCTCTACCAATAATAGTGTATGTCATAGATCTCAAACCGGAATTCAGGGCTCAATAGAATATTTCCAGCAAATTAGTCCTTGAAATCCGATGATTGGGTACTATCATTAGCTTTTTTCTTAAATTGGCACCATGCCTCATACATCAAATCCGAATATAAGAGCCTGGAGTTATATATTTCATCTTTCAACTGCAACATTTCATAAGGGGAGAAGAAATAGTTTAGAAACTACCTACATAACTCATTCTAAGTAGTAATTGACCCTCGAGAAAGTTCCCCTAACAATATTGTATCTTCACCAGTCAACAAAAAAGGGAACAGCCTGAGTCGCAGTGCCTCCTGATCTACCCCAGGTATAGTGTATGAGGTGTAGATCCCAATAAAGTTTGTGAGATGCATATTTGCATCATCAGTGGACAAGCTTTCAAATACACCCTTCAAATTTAGCAGTTAGATCATGGGATTGGTAATATCAAACTTCACACTTGAGGCAAAGTAGGAGGAATGACATCATATGCTTAATAGTACTAATATATTAATAGTACTTAAGATCTAACCACTCTATCTCGATTCTCGTTGAGTGTTGCTCGACGATCTACTATGGGTTTCTGCCTAGCTAGCTCTATCTCCCGAGCTAAACACTGGGCTCTCTTTCTCTCCTTATATTTTTCACATTTGTTTACGCTAATAATTGTTCAGTGTTTTTATCAATAATGTCCTAAACTCTTCCAAGAGAAGGGGGATTTACACCATCAGGATCATTCGAACCCCTTCAAGCTTGTCATCCCGTACGTGTTCTGTCATTGTACGATTTGACTAGAAGATTCTCTTTGGGTTAGGATTCAGTGGGAGTAAGGTATTGCCTTGAATCCTAGTGGTAGGCATATATTGGTGTATACCCAATGAAAAAATAAAAAACAATATCCAAAAACTTGAACAACTCCGTAACCATATTCCCTAATAACAATGCCAAAATTTGATGTAGACCAAACTTACACCTCCACGAAGTATAAAGCGGTTGAAGTCAAATACAGTAACCCAACTAGGTAGGGTTCGATCTGTAATTCCCCAGATTCTAAACCCAGAATGCTACATGGTGCTTATAACCCCGAAGGACCACAAGCTAACCCATGACTGATATCTGTAACTGAGAACTAAGTAATATACATTAAAATGCGGAAAACTAGCAAAAAACTTTCCATAAGGTTCAATACTAAAATAAAATTGAATAAAGTATAACAATACCAAAACTAAAACAACTGTCTGAAAGTACTCTAGTCTAAGAAAAGCCTCTAAACTATCTGAATAAGGAGTTGATGGGACAATCCACCAACTAACTCCATCTACTGAAATGCTAAATCTAATACAATAATGAAATAAGGAACATCCTCGAATGATGAGGACTCACTGCTAAGTCTACAGCTGTTGGCTGAATCTGAACTGCTAAGGGTGCCTGGGATCCCGTGCTTCTGAACCAATGGTATAAGACACCATAGCATAAGAGAAAAGTATGTGTCAGTATGTAAGAATGTACTGGTATGCTAGATGAGGTAAGGCTGAATGCAAGGGTTCATATGCATGAACTGTAACTGACTACATAACGTGAACATGACTGAGTAAGAATACAGGCATGAGTGCATAAACTATAACTGAAATCGTAGTATCACTGAATATTGAATTCTAATAACTGGATTTTTGATAATTGAGTCTACTGATACTGATATCTGATTGACTGAAACTGAGATCAGGCCTATCTATCGGGTGATCTCTGAATCTACTGATAATGAAAATGATTGTTTGAATCTAAGATCAAGCCTATCTAGTGGGTGATCTCTGAATCTATAGAACTATCTAAGTTCTTTACTAAGCTGAGTGACTGTTTCTAACAGTCCTGATTTCCATAAAACTGATCTGAGTTCTATTCTGAAGACTGAGACTGAAATTGTGGGAGGTAGTCATCTAGCCAACATCTAGCCGACATGCCTCTAATCTAAAGGGTAACCCCTGAGATCAGTCCTAAACTAGCGGGTGATCTATGAGTATGTCATTCTTATCTAACGGGCGACATCTCATACTAATGTTGGCTACATAGTTCTGGAACTTAGGGATTTCTTCTAGGGACCCAGCCCTCACTAACGGGTGTTCCCCTATCCCTAGGCTCACTCGATGTCAAATCCTACTCCCAACTAAAAGACATTGAACTGATTTCCTAGTTCATACTAGACCTGACTGAGTTGTTACTGATCATACTATTTAACTGAAGTGAACTGAGTTACTGAGTTCTATTGACTGATGGAATAGTACTAAATTTTGTTAACTAACTGAATGCTAATGAGTTCTAAATTAATTTACTGAGCTGGACTGGACTGATACTGAGGTTACTGAGTTATCCTAAGTTTTGCAACTGACTGAGTTCTACTAATTGTGGCACGACTAAGATTGTCTTAAAATTGATAATGGCTCCAGGCACATAGCTAAATTATCGGGTATTAAATACCCCCAGGACTCGATAGCATGGATAATTAAAGCATGACAATTCTTGAATAACATGACAATGGTCTATCATTCACAATACAATCAATGAGGCATTTCATCTAGCACTTGAAAATCATAAACTTGTAAATGTATAGAGAAGCATATTAATGTCTCATGATTCATTCAATAAGGTCTTTCATCAAATACATGGCATGTATTAACTTATACATACTTGGGGATTTCTTTTCAACATGCTATAATGACTCTATCTCATTTACATAGGCCTTTTATCAAATATATGGAGAGCATGCTTTGGTCATACAACAATCAATACATCTAAATCATCATGGCTACATTAACTCACTTGAAAATTTAAGGGTTTATCACGAACATTATGTAAGTCTTCACATACTAGGATCAAATCTTGAAACTTGTAATCTAAGACATGAATCAACACCCAACAACAACATAAACATGAATATCAATTCACATAATTCATGAAATCTTATAAATATAAAATCTTTAAATTTAGAATAAGGATTCTTGAACTTCATAGGTGGAAGGGACCCATTAATCAACATCTAACATACCGTAATACTTGACTTTAAGAAGATTGCCGATGAAATTCTTGAGTTTCGAGTCTTGAACTAAGAACCCTAATGCTTGTTATTGAGAGAATTTGAGAGAAAACAAGTGTACTTTGGTGAATAATGGCTGAATCTCGTGTTTTAGGGTTATATAGGGGTGGGAAAAAGACTGAAATAGCCCTAGGGTCGCGACTATTTTAATGACTAAAAAATAGGTACCGACGTGCCACGTCATTGGCACTGACATGATAGCCAACGCGCCGCGTCGATATCGCATTGTCTCACTGGATATTGCCTTGAGCTGAGGAACATTTTTTTTGTCGATGCGATGGATGACACAACGTGCCAACATCGCATCGACTCATTATTTTGGGCACTAGAACTTGGTCTAAACAAGGTCCAAAAAATTTGAAACTCGTTTGGGAATCCCTATTGACATCCTTGATCATGAATTAACTAAAATATAGACATTTAAAGGACTTTAAGGTTGCAAAATGAAATTGCGAACTTTTGAAGGCTAAAAATAAACTAAGTATGAAAACTTAGCTAGAATTTTCCAAGTCTGGAACCCCTTGGCAAGCATTAATGGACTGAATTAAGCTTAGAATTTTGCGAGGTCTTACAATATCTCCCCCTTGAGAATATTCAGCCTCGAATGAGACTGACTAAGCTAAGATTTCTGATAGACTAAACTTACTTATTGGACATGACAATCTGAAGCATGACTATATAACCGACATTATTAATTTACTGAAATTTCATACTGGACATGCATATCTAATGCATGATACCTGACTTATGAATGCATAACTGAATATGCAATGGTGACTGATATCGAGTTTATAAGGAAAATTGGAGCATGAAACTAGATGGGTTTAAGGACATGAAAGCATCGGGGAAATCATAAGGTATCTCCCCCTTGGGACACTATGTCCCTCTAAGAATGCTTACTTCACTTAGCTACTAGGGCGATGCACAGGGCACCTACAAACTGAATCATGAATGAATATCTGGAATCTAAAACTAATGCATGATTCATGAAGTGAGCTGAACTCACAACTACTGGGATGTTCTATCTGGGAATAGTTACATTCCTGAGATTTCTAATAATATGACTAGATGGAAAGATGGGAAAAACAAACCATACGAATTTGAATGCTTAACTGCTAAACTGAATTGCGGCTTTACGGACTGATTGGGAGTAAAGGATCTAACAAAGCATATCATAGAAATGAAAGACTCATAACGTACCCGAATCTATGTTAGGGGAACTTTCTTGATCATGGCGAGCCTAAAGTGCATAAAATTTATTCTGACGCTGACCACCAGTAGTACTAGAAGTGGCGCCCTGCTGACGTAAATCTTTACCCCTCTTAGCCAAAACTCTACACTCCCTAAACCTATGGCCTAGCTTACCACATCCAAAATATACCTCGTTGCCTACTCTGCATGCACTTAGGTGATTCCTACCATACTCTTTACAAAGCGGATAGGTATGATCACTTCTCACACTACCCTGGGTTTTGGAGCCTGGCGCCCCATCATGACTGTCATTCCTAAACTTTGGTACTGGTGCACTAGCTGAAGATGGAGTTGGGACTGAAAACTTCTGACTATGCTGAGAACGGTTACCACCTTGTGACTCTGGCTGAGAAAAATTAAAACTACCTGTTTTGGCTCTCTTATTTACTCTCTCTCTTTCCTTGGCTTTCTATGCCTCAATTTGTTGAGCGTGCATCATCAATCTAGAAAGATCCATGTCTCTATTGAGGATAGCAGTCCTACACTCTTTAAACACCAACCCAGACATACCGGTCACAAACATACTTATGCTTGCTCTAGGTCCAGTCATCTGATCAGGGGCACACTTAGACAACTGGTTGAACTTGAGGCAATACTCCTTCACTATCATAAAGCCCTACCTCAGGTTCATGAACTCTTCTATCTTAGCTTCCTTCATCTTAAGTAGGAAAAACTTGTCTAAGAATGTATTCTGAAATATCTGCCAAGTCATGGGAGCTGCATCCTCCCCTCTATTCTTCTTCCATATCACTACCCAATCATAAGCAATATCCTTCAGCCTATAGGATGACAACTCTACACTCTTCTCTTCAGACACATGGATAATTTGGAAAGATAAAGTTGTGGGTCCTCACCTACCTTTGACCCAAAGAATTCTGGTGGGTTCATTCTCATAAAATCTTTGATTCTGGCTGTGGCTAAATCCCCATCTGGCTGAGGTGGGGCTACAGCCTGACGGTTACCCTAAATATTTGTTGTCACAGCTTAGGCTAGCGCTTGAAAAGCTGCTCGAAACTCTGCATGTGACACATTCTCATTCAAAAGATTTGAGGCCTAAGGTGGATGGTTATCATTTCTACGGGTATTATCTCTACGAGGAGGCATATTGTGTAAATAAAAGGAAGAAATAAATTAGACTGAGGGTTTTACTGGAGCTCATTCTCACTCGCACGACATAAATACTGAAAAAAGGGAAACTGTTCCTAAAACATATCATAGCTTCCTGTATATATATGTGGCGCACAACACACCCATGTACAAGACTCTACTAGATGCGGATTTTCAGATTTCCTAGGACACTGTTAAACCTTAGAATCTGATACTAAGTTTGTAACGCCCTAGATTCTAAACCTCGGATGCTACACGGTGCTTATGACCCCAAAGGACCACAAGCTAACCCATGACTGATATCTGTAGTTGAGCATTGAATAATATACTATAAAATGCGAAAAATTGGCGAAAAACTTGCCATAAGGTTCAATACTAAAATAAAACTGAATAAAGTATAGCAATACCAAAACTAAAACAATTGTCTGAAAGTACTCTAGTCTGAAAATAACCTCTAAACTATCTGAATAAGGAGTTGATGGGACAATCACCCAACTAAACCCATCTACTGAAATGCTAAATCTACTGTAATAATAAAATAAGAAACATTCTCAAATGATGAGGACTCACTGCTAAGTCTACTGCTGTTGGCTGAATCTGAACTACTACGGGTGCTAGGGATCCCATGCTTTTGAACCTATGGTATAAAACACCATAGCATAAAAGAAAAGTATACGTCAGTATGTGAGAATGTACTGGTATGCTAGATGAGGTAAGGCTGAATGCAAGGGTTAATATGTATAAACTGTAACTGACTACGTAACATGAACATGACTGAGTGAGAATGCAGGCATGAGTGCATAAACTATAACTAAAATCGTAGTATCACTGAATACTGAATTCTAATAAATAGATTTCTGATAACTAAGTCTACTGATACTGATATCTGATTGACTAAAATTGAGATCAGGCCTATCTACCGGGTGATCTCTGAATCTACTAATAATGAAAATGATTGACTAAATCTAAGATCAAGACTATCTAGTGGGTGATATCTAAATCTATAGAACTATCTAAGTTCCTTACAGAGCTGAGTGACTGTGTCTAACAGTCCTAATTTCTGTAATACTGATCTGAGTTCTATTCTGAAGACTGAGATTAAAATTATGGTAGGTAGTCATCTAACCGACATGCCACTTTCTGAACAAATTGATGTCCAACCTTTAACCCCAGCTGGAAGTGTGTCAGTACCGTACCACGGGTAAAGACAACTACATGGAGTCAGTCCTAATCTATAGGGTGACCCTTGAGATCAGTCCTAAACTGGCGGGTGATCTCTGAGTATATCAGTCCTATCTAATGGGTGACATCTCATACCTACGTTAGCTACGTAGTTATAGAACTTAGGAATTTCTTTTAAGGACCCAGTCCTTACTAACGGGTGTGCCCCCATCCCTAGGCTCGCTCGTTGCTGAATCCTACTCCCAACTGAAAGACACTGAACTGATTTCCTAGTTCATACTAGGGTTGACTGAGCTGTTACTGATCATACTGTTTAACTGAACTGAACTGAACTAAGTTACTAAGTTCCATTGACTGATGGAATACTGCTGAATTCTATTAACTAACTGAATTCTACTGAGTTCTGAATTAATTTACTAAGCTGGATTGGATTGATACTGAGGTTACTGAGTTATCCTAAGTTCTGTAAGTGACTGAGTTCTATTAATTATGGCACGACTGAGATTGTCTTTAAACTGACACTGGCTCTAGGCACACAGCTAAATTATCGGGTATTAAATACCCACAGGACTCGATAGCATGGATAATATAATGCATCACAATTCTTGAATAACATGGAAATGGTCTATCATTCACAATACAATCAATGAGGCATTTCATCTAGCACTTGAAAATCATAAACTTGTAAATGTTTAGAGAATCATATTAATGTCTCATGATTCATTCAATAAGGTCTTTCATCAAATACTTGGCATGCATTAACTTTTACATACTTAGGGATTTCTTGTCAACATGTTATAATGACTCTATCACATTCACATAGGCCTTTTATCAAACATATGGGGAGCATGCTTTGGTCATACAATAATCAATACATCTAAATCATCATGGATACATCAACTCACTTGCAAATTTAAGGGTTTATTATGAACATTATGTAAGTCATCACATACTAGGATCAAATCTTGAAACTTGTAATCTAAGACATGAATCAACACCCAACAACAACATGAACATGAATATCAATTCACATAATTCATGAAAACTCATAAATATATAATATTTAAATTTAGAAAAAAGAATTCTTGAACTTCATGGGTGGAAGAGACCCATGAATCAATGTCTAACATACCTTAATACTTGAGTTTAAGAAGATTGACAGTGAAATTCTTGAGTTTCGAGTCTTGAACTAAGAACCCTAATGCTTGTTCTTGAGAGAATTTGAGAGAAAACAAGTGTAATTTTGTTAATAATGGATGAATCTCGTGTTTTAGGGCAATATAGGGGTGGGAAAAAGATTGAAATTACCCTGGGATCGTGACTGTTTTAATGACTGAAAACTGGATACCGATGCACTGGTCGACGCGCCGCGTTGTTGGCACCGACGTGATAGCCAACGCGCCGCGTCGATATCGTATTGGCTCACTGGAAATTGCCTTGAGCTGAGGAACATTTTTTATGTCGATGCAATGGACGACGCGACGTACCAACATCACGTCGACTCATTATTTTGGACACTAGAACTTGGTCTAAACAAGGTCCGAAAAATCCGAAACTCGTCCATAAATCCCTATTGACATCCTTGATCATGAATTAACTAAGATATAGACATTTAAAGGACTTTAAGGTCGCGAAATGATATTGCCAACTTTCGAAGGCTAAAAATAAACTAAGTCCTAAAACTTAGCTAGAATTTTCTAAGTCTGGGACCCCTTGGCAAGCAGTAATGGACTGAATTAAGCTTAGGATTTTGCGGGCTCTTACATGATCCCACAGGGAATAGGTCGAATTGTATCTCAAACTTGCTAAAATAGTCAGGCAGCGCGGAAAAGTAAATGTGGGGATTTTATCAAACAGCAAAAAGCAACAAGCTTTGGATGTCTTTGGTTGTAATACAATCTGAAACAAATACTAGGACTGTGTTCCCCCTAGCTTCTTAATTCCATAAGTTTCTCGTACTCAGTTCGACTATCTCAATGCTACGCATGCAGAATCTGACAATATCATCAACTGTCTTGTGGACTCATTGGTAAATCTCACCCTCCATCTTGTGAGTCTCAGGGTGTCGCCTTACAAACCCTTATCTTTAATCCCAGTTTTACTTTCACCTTGTGGTCTCAAGCTACTAGGTAGGGGTTGGTAGCCTCGAATCACTGTTGTGCTCTTGTTTTCCTAATCTTGAACTCCCTTGTGAGGATGATCACGAATATAGGCAAGTCCTTAGCTTCTGCAGTAGCTAAGGAAGAAATCAACACGAAGAAGATCACAATACATACGGCAACAATGATCTGATCGAACCTTATACTTCCCCCATTTTGTTAATTCGCCAGGTTCCCACAACTCTTGTTAAAGAAATCAGTCGCTCATGGTAATGCAATAATTCATGGAATTCAATAAAGAAAGCATAGAATTAATTTCACAATGATGAAAGAATAAAATCCAAAATCTCTAATTAATTACGAAACTAAAAACCAAGAACAAGAGTATCAAGGATGTCAAAGTGCGTGAAAATATCTCAAAGTATGTAACATGATACAAGAATAACCCAACGGTATTTATAGTTTCTTAAAATAATTAATGAAACCTCATTAAAATAAAATAGGAAACTAAGTCGGCAGTGGTCATGCCTCTGGCAATGAGTCGTTGGGACTGGTAACGACTTGTTACCTGTTTCTGTAGCTCTTTTCTTCTTTTAGTGGTCACGACTCATTAGGTGACATAATGAGTCGTATGTTGTAGATCATCATCACTCCAGTAGATTTTCACTTTCAGGACTTTTGATTCTGTTGTCAGAACGACTCCTCACCGTGAGTCGTATTCAGTCATGGTTTTCATTCGTTACCACTCGAGCATCCTTTGTCAATCTTCAAGACTTTTAGCCACTGTGCTCAAAACGACTTCACACCACAACTCGCAGTTACACATAACGAGTCGTGGTCAATCTTCACTTCACTCCTAGAACTCAGCTTTGGCCACAGTTATCATCACAACTCTAGCAACGAGTCGTTAGGTGACTACACAACTCATTGTCTAGTCATACTTCAACTTTTCAGAGCTTTTTCATCCTTTTTTCAGTAAATCACCACTTCCAACCTAATTTATCTGCAACATACACAAAAAACACATCATATCCGATAAAATGACCTGAGTAAATGCATATTTTCACCATTTTAAGCATCTAAAGTGCCATGAAACCATGGCACGTCAGCTATCACTAAATTTTAATTATCAAAAAAAATTACTCCCTCCGTTTCAAAAAGAATGACCTATTTTGACTTGGCATGGAGTTTAAGAAAATAAAGAAGACTTTTGAATCTTGTGGTCTTAAATTAAAGTTATGTCAAATATACCAAAATGTCCTTTAATCTTGTGGTCTTAAACATGTCACTTGGAAAGTTTGAATTACAGTATTGCCAAAATATGAAAGGGTATTTTTTTTAAACAGACTAAAAATGAAAATAGGTGATTCTTTTTTAAACAGAGAGAGTAATTTTATAAATATAATGTTATAAAGTTATTAAAATGTTTGACAAAAAATAATCTATCAATTCTAACTAAAGTAAAATGAATAAATTGGAACCAAAAATATAACATAATTTAAAAATTCAGAACAAAATTACAATACAATACTCTTATGTCAAATTTCAATATATTGTACATAAATGTGATTCAAAAGGTAAGAAAATCGTAAGTTATAACCTTGTTCAATAATAAATTCTACTTTAATTTAAAACTAAGACACTAACTCAAATATGCTAAATGAAAAAAAAATAAACATAAAATAAATAAAAATAGATAACATGAACAATTGCATGAAATCAAAAGAAGTAAAGATTGAGAAATAAGAAGTAAGAAAATGAAATATAAATAATAAAAAATAAAAAATTAGAATAATAAAGGTAAAAAAGAAGTCAAAATAATAGAAAAAAATAAATTAAAATGAAAGAAACTAAAATAAAATAAAATAGAATAAATTAAAGAAATCAGCTTGTATCATGTAATTACTAGCAATTCATAACTCTCTCCCCCTTCTCCTTCTGAGAATTGGAGAGTGTAATTATCCTCAGCTAATTACTTGTTAACCAAGTAATTATCTAGTCAACCAAACTGTGTAATTATGTTCAACTACATCAAATTCAATTCTCGATCTTGCTAAACAAACCTTAAAGACACAACTATTATGAAATATCTTCTCAATTTAGTATCATTTTTCTAGGGTTGACTAATCAAACTATCAGGACCCTAATATATAGGACCAATGTCCAACACTAATAAAAACGACATTGACCAATCATTATAAACAAATAAAGAAAATAAGAATATTTTTTAGTATAGAAATATCAAAATACTTTTAGATATAATGAAAATTGTGGGGCAACGATCCCTGAATATTTTTGAGTATAGAAATATCAAAATATTTTAGATATAATGAAAATTGTGGGGCAACAATCCCTTTATATCGCAAAAAATAAACTTTATGTTTAAGTTGTTTCAGAAAATTTACAAGCATTTTCTAAACAAGTGATTATAGCGGGACATTTTTCTATTAAAAACTGAAGTATCAATACAATGTATGAGATAGGCAAGTAAAAAATTTTAAAATTTAGCAAAATTTGGTTGTTAGAAAATTAATTATCAAAAATGAAATTAAAATGGGCACTATTATTTTTCAACAAATGTATTGTAATGGACAATAAAAACTTGCCCTGCTGATCCATAAGATTTTTTTCATGTTAGAGACAATTATATGAATAACTACTACATGTGTGAATGAGGGCGTTACCTTAGATGCAGAAGCAAATTTTCTGCACGTCCCGAAGTGCATAACGTCTTTTCTGTTTTTGAATTTTCCAACATATACATTAAAAGACACATATATGATTCTTAAGGGATACAATATTTATGTTTCTACTTCACGAATATGATTTTTTGGTTATGAAGAAAAATCAATTCTACCTTCAAGCGGGGCATTTTTCTAAAAAAAAACTCACGCAATTCAAAATTCAATAGCAAATCAAAATAATCATCATAACTATCCTCACTCATACTTAAAATATTTTGTGTCCTCTCGCAATAAATAAAATAAAATAAGGGATTAAAGGGACTCTCTAAAGGTGTGACTACTTCAACTCTGGCTTGAAGTTTTCGTTCTCATTCGGTGGCATCTAACAACTTCCATCCTATGGCCCTCAACTTCAACCTTGTTATCTGATAACTTTGCTTTAAGAATGACCATTAAGGTCTTCCCTTCCTCAAATAACAATATAGTTTATAATGATGCTACAACAACACGTATAGTAAGAAAAATCATATGAAAAGAAAAAGAAAGATATTGTTCATTTACCTTTCTATATCTGCTATCAAATTTCTCGCCACTTGGATGCAAACTTATTTAAACATCAAATTAACATCTATTTTCTATTCAAAATGCATAAGTTATTCCTAGTCTTGACTTTATTGTCCATTCTAACTTTTCACTTATCTCAAAATTAGTCTTACTTTTATGGTAAGTAAAATAATTATACTCGAGGAGTTAATCTTGGATTTGATTTACAAGTTAATCTATCCACAATCATCCAAATAGAGTCAAATTTTTCACAGTTTAAGGCAATCCAACCACGAAAGTTGTAGCGCCAAGCTTTGTGTTCATGGAAATGACGTCCTAAAAGAATAATTTGATAAAGGACATGGAATTTATATTATCTCCAAATGAGAAAGATGAAAAGGATGAGGATGAACGACCTCTGATTCGGAAAATAAAGAAACTAAAGGACAGTAAAGGAAAAAGAAAAATGATTGGCACTGGTGTACAAGTTACAAGATCCTATTCTACTAAGGAGTCTAAAATGAAATTGCTAGCAGATGCTATGAAGGAATATTAGTCTTCAACCAAAAAAAAAAGAAGGCTTAAGAAAACTATTATAGTAAAGTAGAAAGAAAATATTGATATTGTAGAGCTTGAAGGGGGAGGACATTGATTAAGAAGTTGTTTCTATTAATGAGAGGACCAGGTCCTATAGTTCAAAGTCCTATAGCCACGCAGGAAAGGAGAAGAAATATATTGCTATAAAAAAAGGAGTCTCTAAGGGACATGGTCCCAAGAAGAGAAAAACTGGTGAAAAAGAAGAGTCAATCAATGAGCCCAAAAGAATAAAAAGGATAAAAAAAAGACACATCTAAATAAATAAGGATTAGAAGCCTTAAAACACAAAAGGTCTCATCTGGGAGAGTGTTTGATCCCAAGATCTATGAGAAACCTGGGATGGTAGAGTTGGTAGAGTATGTCAGGCACCAAAGATGGCTACATCTATTTGAGGAAGCAGCACCAGTGGTTTTTGAAAATGAAGTTAGAGAATTCTATTACTCAATAGGTTTCTTAGTAGATGGATTGAGTCTATCTGCACAGGTGCAAGGAAAAGAAATAAGACAAGATGAAGAAACCTTGGGAGGAATTTGGATGTACCTATTGTGGGTGTAAGGACTATTGTGAAGCAATATCCCACAACTGAGTTCATGATCGAAGACTTAAAAGTGGGTGGGACTTCAATAGCTGGGGATAAAAAGAAATTTTTCACAACTGAGTTCCAGTTGGTATTTGAATTTGTGAACAAGGTTCTTTTGCCTATATTAGAAAAGAGGACCATTCCATCTGGTGTTGACTTGTTCTTAATAGAATATTTGAGTAAGATTGAATTGATAAGCTTACCTGCCCTTATGATTGAGCACATGAGAAAAGTGATTTGTGATAAAAAAAAACATGGGATGTCATATGGGTACTTCCTAAACAAAGTGTTTAAGCATGTTGGAGTAATCAGGACAAAGGGGACTTCTAGAAAAGTCAAACAAAAGTTCAGCATGAAAACCTTGGTGGAGAATTATATCCCAAGTATTAGAACTTTTGGTTGCTCAAGAAATCTTAACCAAAGAAATGGAGAAGTTGAGGATTGTGTTAGCAACAAAGAACACTAAAATAGTGTACCTGAAACTAAAGAATCAAAAGTTGTCCTCATAGAGACTTGGTGCCACTGAAGAACTTACAGTAGAAAATACAAAGCTTAAATGCTAGGTTGCAGAATTAACTACTGAGGTTCAAGGGTTAAATGTTGAAGTAAGAACCCTCACTAAGAAGTTGTTGGATGCTCATACTGTTGAGGCTTCTATAATGGACATGTTGCTAAAATAACTCTCTCTTAAGCCCCCTTCTACCTGAGTCCTGGAGTGTCAGCTTTCTTTGTCAGTCTCTGTGATGGCCCTTATATATAGTTATTTGATTTTTTTGGTATATTGTAATGGTGCTAACAATCAATGAATTTCTTCTTGTGTGCCTTATTTGTTTCCTTTATTTTAAAGTTGTTCTTTATGTTAGAGTTTCCCAGTGGCCATGAGTTAACCAACCTACGCTTACCTTTACTCTTGGTTTACTATTATTCCTTTTCAATAATACCAAAAGAGGGAATATTGACTTCATGTGCAAAGGACTAGGTGTGTGTTTTTAAAGAATGTACTGATGATGTTGGGGACCAAGTACCAAGTGGATGTGTTTAATTCTGTAGTCATAGTGGCAGGGAAAAGTATGCATATACACTAAATGACCAATGGTGCATGATGACAGGGGAAAGTAATTAAATCTTGATAGCAATTGACCACAAGGGACCAGGTCCCTAAGTTGAAGCATAGTGTTGCATGATAGGATTAACATTCATCATCAGTAGTGGTAATCATACTGATTAAATATGATGAATAAGTATTGTTACTCAAAACTCCATAGTTGGTCTGTCATCATCAAAAAGGGGGAAAATTGTTGTATCTTTTTTTTATGAAGAGCATATGACTACAAGGGACTAGGTCCCTGGATGTTCAAGGGTATAGTTGATGTGGTGTTGAACCACGACACTTTAGATGCTTAAAACCATGAATTTATGAATGAACTTAGGGTATTTTTTTGGACATGATGCACTTTGGTATGAATTGCAGGTAAAATATGTCTACAATAGTACTTGAAAAAAAAAAAGCAAAAAATCTGAAAAAGTCCAACTTTGATTAGTATACTAGTAAGCACTTGAGTCGTAACCAATCGATATGACTCGTATACTGAATCGTATGAATAAAAGAACCAAAAGCCAAACTGAGTAGCCAAGTATGAGGAAGATACGACTCAAGTACCCTGTCATAAGCCAGGGTACTAGTCGTATGTGGAATTCATTAGCATAACAGAATGTGAGCTACTACCTAGGATTTGAAGTTCCAGAGCTATACGATTCAAAAGTCTAATTACGAATCGTATAGGCATGTCGTATACAAACAAGTTTTCAAGACTTGGAAATAAAGAAGTCCCATATGAATACGGATGAAGGACACGAGTCTTACACTCAGGTACAAATCGTAAGAAGAAATCATATGTTAAACAGAGAGTTGAAGCCTTAGGAAGATCAAACACTGGAACGGATATGACAAGGCAGGGTACGACTCGTAAGCTGAAGATACAAGTGAAGACCGAGTTGTACCGACTGCCGACTTAACTTTATCTTTCCCATTTTTAATAGGATTTTTATGTTATTTTGAGATACTATAAATACCCTAGGTTTTATCTTTTATTAGGTTACGCGTTGTGATGTTATTTTACGCGTTATTACATATTATTACATACTTTTACAATTGTTCTTGATATTTTAGGGTTTATTCAATTAAAGACTTTGGAGTTTATTTATCTTATTCTTGTGTAATTGATTTTATGTTTTCTTCATTAATAATCATGGTTTCTGGCACAAACATGAACGGCTAATCTCCTTAGCTAGGGTTGTGGGAACCCTGGAAGATTAGCTACGTAGAGAAAGTGTGAGACTCAATTATTCTAGGGTTTCTGCATGTATCTTAATCCTTCTTCATAATAATTAAGCTCAAGTAGTTGTAGTATCTTGAGATTGCCTATATTCGCATCCATTCGATAACTAAGAAGCTTGCGATTAGGAAAAGAAAATTAAGATAGTGATATGATAACCAAGTATACCTGAGGTCGTAGCAAGGGCAACAAGGCGACACCCCAAGATGATAACCAAGTTAAAGGGTGAAATTTATCTTCTAAGCAGTAGATAATACCTATTATGTAGGCTTTGCATATAGAACAACAAAATAATTGGGTTGATCATGAGAAATTTACGTAGTTGAGAAGGCAGGGGGAACACAGAACTAGCATTCAACTCATATTAATTTTAACTCAAAAGCACTCTAGAATTGGTTACTATTTGCAATTGATAACAAAATTCCCCCATTTACTTTCCTGTACTACTTGTGGATTACGTCAAGGAAAGCAACTATTCACATTTTCCCGGTGGGATCGACCCCAACCTTATTGGGTTACTATATTTGCATTCAACTACATTATACTTCTAGTTAACGTGTAGTTTTTGGCAACATCAAATTTTGGCTCCGTTGCCAGGGAAGACGATTGAGTAGTAAATTGAATTGGTGAAGTTCGTAGGTTTTTAATTTTTTTGTTTTTGCTTTGGCATACGCCGGTGTATGCCAAGTACTAGGAGTAAAGGTAATCGCTTACTCCATTTTATTCCAGAGCCAGAAAGAATCCTTCAAACACCTAGAAGAATGTCAAGACAAGTTCGTGATAAGGTGCAAAATCCCCCACCTTTGGACCCAAATGCGGCACTCCCGCGTGCTCTATTAGATCCATAGAATTTTGCAGACTTACAGACATAACAACTATTGGATCAAGAACGTAGAGAAGTAAAAGAAGCTAGACTTGTTGCAGAGGCGGCAGTAGCTTAGCAAGGATTGGTACGACTGAGACAGGTTGTTGATCGTCGATTTTAGAGAGGTAGGGCTCCATTTATTCCAGAATATCAATATTTTGAAGCATATGAGGAAGATGATGAAGATATGGGTTATGTTGAGCCTACGGAGTCTAGAGCCATTGTTCCTCCTTTAGCCCCTAACATGAAGTTTGGTATTACTAGTGCTATGATCGAATTACTGAATCTGAAAGGTGTGTTTTCGAGAGCTACAAAGGATGACGCAAACATGCACCTTACATATTTTCTTGGGATATGCACAAATTACAATATTCCAGGGGTTAATCAAAAAGTATTAAGATTGAGGTTGTTCCTATTTTCTTTGACTGGAGAAGCATCGTTATGGTTAGGGCAACTTCCAAGAGGATCTATCACTACTTGGCAGGAGTTGAAGACATAGTTTCTGAGTAGATTTTTCCCTCATGCACGGATGTTACAGTTGAAGAATAAAATTTACAATTTCAGATAGCTACCTGTAAAGTCTATATATGAGGTGTGGTTTCAATTCAAGAAGAAGCTGAGCATGGTACCAAATCATAGAATTAGAGGATCTAACTATTGAATGATAGCTAAAGAGCTATGATGGATACTATTTTAGGAGAAGCATTTATGCGTCTTCACCGGGAAGCTACACAAGAAATGCTAGATGATATTGCGGTTACCAACAGAGGATGGCATACTCGAGATTCAAAATGTGGTGGTGGTACATATGCTCTTAGAGCAACAAATTTGTATGGAGCAGTGAATAACATAGTTACATAAGAGGCTGCATAGCTTCATATAGATATTGGGTTGCTTATGAAATAAATTGCATAAATAAGTGCTAAAAAGGTAAATGCAATAGTGGCATAGGGGTCTACCTCCAAACCATTCGAGATCAAATCTGAAGAAGATACACAGTATTTTGATCATAGATTGGCAGATTTTTTAGCCCAAGGGCAAGGGAATCAAGGTCAAAACTATTATAATGATAGATGCAGAGACATAAGAAAAGATAGAGATGGTGATTAATGGTGTAAGAATGACTACAAGGAGAAAAGTGATAAGTATATTCCACCGGATAGCTAGGATACAGAGTCTAGAATGGAGGCATTTTTGGCCAAGATGGTAAAAGGGAAAGAAAGTCAAGAAAACTACTTGAAGGATATAAAAGTTGATTTGTCAAGGTTGAACTAAAAAGTTGAGTCACATGTGACAATAATCAAGCAGTTGGAGCAGCAGTTTGGTCAGACGTCAGCCACAGTGAATCAGAGACAACCTGGCACTCTTCTAAGTAATAAAGTGGTAAATCCCAGAAATGATAGGCAATTCCATGTCATTACCACCCGGAGTGGTAAGGTTACTACAGATTTACTTGTACCCACAGCTGATGAACAGAAGAGCAAGGATGAGCTGGTTGATGTTGGGAGTAGTTGTAAGCCAAATAAAGAAAGGGACAAGGCTACAGAGCCTGTGCTAAAGCCCATTCCAAGATCACTTCCTCCCTATCTACAAAGATTGAGAAAGAAACAAGAAGAAGGTAAGTATCAGAAATTTTTGTCTATGTTAAAAGAATTAACTGTCAACATACTGCCTGTAGAGGTATTAGAGCAGATGCCCAGATATGCAAAATTCATAAAGGATTTGATCACGAAGAAAAGGTCAGTCAGTTATGAACCTGTTGAATATATTAATCACTACAGTGTTATAGTCACTAGATCTTTGATAGAGAAGAAGGAAGAATCGGCACTTTCATAATACCTTGCACTATTAAGCCTTTCAACTTCACTCTAGCATTATGTGATTTGACGGCTAGCATCAAACTCATGCCCTTTTTTGTATTCAAATAATTGGGTTTGGGAGATCCCAAACCAACTACCATGAGACTAGTAATGGCAGACAGGACAGTGAAAAAGCCTGTTGGTATCCTTTACAATGTTTTGGTAAAAGTGTCTTCTTTTATATTTCCTGCTGATTTTGTTATATTAGATTATGAAGTGGACTTTCAAGTCCCGATTATTTTAGGAAGATCATTTTTGGCTATAAGTAGGAAACTAATTGATCTGGAGAAAGGATATCTAATATTGCGACTCAATGATGAACAGATGATATTCAACGTATGAAAATCTATGAAACGGCCTGATGAATTAAGAGTGGTATCTATGATTGATGTAGATGATGAGGAGACAGATTCATTCCATGATATTGATACAGTTACTCTGTGGGATGATGGTTTTGATACGATTGTTCCTGTAGAAGAGAGGCTAGGTGTCAAAGTTTTTGCGGCTGTGATTATAAATTTTGACCCTAAAGGTATCGAGGAGTATGAGGAGTTAGTGAGTGCATTGCATGGTGATGGTTAAAATTATGCACCAAATAAGCTTGATCTAGATTTAAAGAATTGAACTACTTCACCAGCTCGTCCATCCATTGAGGAACCACCGGTGTTAGAGTTGAAGGACCTCCCATCTCACTTGTAATATGCATTTTGGAGGGCCAACAATACTTTGTTGATTATTATTGCATCTGATCTGAGCCAGTCATAGGTAGAAGCATTGTTGTCTGTGTTGTAGAATTCAAGAGGGCCATTGGATGGTCCATTACAGATATTGTTGGTATTCCACCTGGTTTGTGTACTCATAAAATTCATCTTGAGCTAGATTGTGTTCCATCTATTGAACATTAGCGTCAACTTAATCCTCCTATGCAGGAGGTGGTTAAGAAGGAGATCATCAAGTGGTTGGATGTTGGTGTAGTATTTTCCATTTCAGATAGCAAGTGGGTTAGTCCGGTCCAATGTGTGCCGAAGAAGGGTGGAATAACTATTGTACCTAATGAGAAGAATAAGTTGGTGTCAATGAGGCCAGTCTTTAGATGGAGAGTGGGCATAGATTATAGGAAGCTGAATGCTTAGACTCAGAAGGACCATTTTCTGATATCATTCATGGATCAAATATTGGACAGGTTTGCAGGCAGGGGTGGTACTATTTTCTTAATGGGTACTCCGATTACAATCAAATCACTATTGCACTGGAAGACTAAGAGAAACCTACCTTTACATGTCCTTATGGGACCATTGCATTCAAATAAATGCAATTTGGCCTATACAATGTTCCATCCATATTTTAGAAATGTATGGTGTCCATTTTCTCTGATATGGTTGAAGACACCATTGAAGTTTTTATGGATGACTTTTTTGTAGTTGGGGATTATCTTGATGATTGTCTCAATCACTTGGCAAAATCTCTATAAAGGTGTGAAGAATGCAACTTGGTACTTAATTGGGAGAAGTTTTATTTCATGGTCAAAGAAGGAATTGTGCTTAAGTACAAAATTCTGAAGAGAGGCATAGAAGTTAATCGAGCGAAGGTTGGGGTGATTGAAAAATTACCTTATCCAATTTCTATGAAGGGAATCTAGAGTTTTCTAGATCATGTAGGTTTTTATAGGTGATTTATCAAGG
The DNA here is from genome assembly GCA_030864215.1 of Capsicum pubescens. Classification (NCBI taxonomy): domain Eukaryota; kingdom Viridiplantae; phylum Streptophyta; class Magnoliopsida; order Solanales; family Solanaceae; genus Capsicum; species Capsicum pubescens. The sequence continues at coordinate 222,745,290 of CM061543.1, read as the reverse complement.
ACATCTCGAATATTGCTAGTCCACTTTGCAAGTTTCTCGAGAAGGAGGTAAACTTTGATTTTGATGATGCATATAAAAAGGCTTTTGAAATCCTAAAAGAGAAGTTGGTGTCTGCTCTAATCATTGTGTCTCCTAATTGGGCTTCATCTTTCAAAATTATATGTGATGCTAGCAGATTGGTCTTAGAGGTTGTACTAGGACAAAGAAAAGAAAATATCCTTCATCCTATCTACTATGCTAGTAAGGCACTAAATCCTACTCAAAAAATCTATACCGTGAAGGAGAAAAAGTTATTGGATGTGGTTTTGTCCTTTGAAAAGTTTAGATCTTACTTGATTGGGACAAAGGTGATTATGCACATAGACCATGCGACATTGCGGTACTTAATGGCTAAGAAGGATGCAAAGCCGAGGCTTATCCTTTAGGTGTTGCTATTGCAAGAGTTTGATTTCGAGGTGAAAGAAAGAAAAAGCATAGAAAAATCAAGTTGCAGATCACATGTCTAGACTAGAGGAGAAAGTTATATAGAAGGTTCCTAAGGGATTAGAGATTGATGATAGTTTTCCAGATAAACAGATATTGGCAGCTTCTCAAGATTTAATTCCATGGTTTGCAAATTTTGCAAATTACTTAGCCAGTGATCTAGTCCTAGAAGATCTTTCATATCAGCAAAGGAAGAAGTTCATGCACGAGGTAAGAAATATTTTCTAGAATAAACCTTATCTTTTTAAAATTTGTGCAGATGGAATCAATCATAGGTGTATACCCAAAATGGAGATGATAAGCATACATGAAATGTGTCATTCATCGCTAGTTGGAGTCATCATAGAGGGGCCCTCATAGCTCATAAGATCCTGCAATACAGCTACTATTAGCCGACTATATACAAAGATGCTCATGATTATGCTGCCGCATCTGATCAATGTCAACGACAAGGTTCTATTTCTAGAAGGTATGAATTATCTATGATCCCTATCTTAGAATTGGAAGTGTTTGATATATGGGGCATAGATTTCATGCGACCTTTTGTGAGTTCATGTGGCATGAAGTACATACTTGTGGTTGTTGACTATGTGTCAAAGTGGATGGAAGCAATTGCACTTCCTAACAGTGAAGCAAGGAGTGTCACTATATTTTTTAGAAAGAACATATTTTCTCAATTCGGTATGCCATGTGCTATTATTAGTGACAGAAGGTCATATTTTCCCAATCATCTATTCAAGAGTCTGCTTGAAAATATGGTGGGAATCACAAGGTGGAAACACCTTATCATCCGTAGACTAGTGGGCAAGTTGAAGTGTCCAATAAAGAAATAAAGTTCATATTGGCGAAGACTCTGAATACCAATAGGACTGACTGGGCAAGAAAGTTAGATAATGTATTATGGTCTGACCGTACAGCTTACAAAACCCCCATAGGTGTTTCACCTTATTAGCTAGTGTATGGCAACGCTTGCCATTTACCTATTGAGCTTGAGCATCAGGCACTATAGGAGTTGAAGAAGATGAATATAGAGTGGAAGGATGCAGCCAAGTCGAGGTTGAATAACATCAATTTGTTGGATTAATTTTGGCTTCAGGCATATGAAAGTTTAGCACTCTACAAGGAAAAGATGAAGCTATATCATGACCGAAAGATTGAGAAGAGGGTTTTCGAAAAAGGTGACCAAGGGCAACTTTACAATTCCAGGCTTCATTTGTTTCTAGGTAAGCTAAAGTAGAGATGGTATGGTCCTTTCACAGTGACAAAGGTTTACCCTTATGGTGCTTTAGAACTAAAGAAGTATAGTGCAAGCCCATTCAAAGTAAACGGACACAGATTAAAGCACTATATAGGAAATATAGAAGAGGTGAAGGAGCTAGCTGATATTGACCTTGATGAAGTCTGAGTAATCAAGGAAATTGAGTCGTGCCGCAACATTAAATCAACTGCTACATGGTATGCAAATCATGAGGCTAGTTGGTGAAGTCTAAGTATCCAACTTAGCCACATCGTACCGTGACGTTGAATCAAGCGAAGCGTGGGAGGCAACCTATGTTTTTATACTTATTTCATTTATAGCCTAATATGTTTGTTCAATGTGCAGGACTAAAAAGAATACAGACAATATCTAGAGTAGTTGAAATGTATCATACAAACTCTTTACGAGTCATATCAATATGGTATGACTCGTGAGTAGGAGTCGTATTTCCCTGAGAGAACAATTAGAATCAAACAGTAGTTTCTAGAATGAATACAACTCCCAGTATGAGTCGTACCCTTTGGGTATGACTTGTGACCAAGAGTCGTACCCCTTCCAGAACCCAGGTAAGATCTTAGGGCCATACGAGTCAAGAAATTCCCCGTAAGCCTGGGTACGAGTGGTCAGGTCAATTCTTAGGTTAACGCAGACAAAAACCTAAATTAAAAAAAGAAAAATAAACCCAATCGGGTACCGACACTTTTAACTCATACTCGACACGTTTTTCACTCAAATTTCAACATCCAAACCACAAATCTAAGTGTTTTCAACTTGATTTCACTACCATCATCTTCCAAGGTTTCAACTTTTGTGCTTAAACTTGAATTTGGGAAGCAAAATGATTCAAACTTGAGATTTGCTAATTCTCACTCATCAAGTAAGTTCCCAACCACAGTTTCTTAGCTTTGTAAAGTGAAAATGAGTCGTGATTTGCATTGTAAACATGTTTTAAGAAGAAATTATGCAAATATTAGGTAGATGATAGAATGGTATTGGTATATTTGTCGCAAAAATTGAACTTGGGGAAGGAATAGGGTTTAGAAATGGATTTTTGTATTTATGTGTGTTAAAATATTGAATATAGCTTCTAGTAGAAGTGGGTACTTTGGGAATTTCCATCGGAGTGAAACTTTGAAGTTGAACTTCTATGTTGCAGTGGATACTAGAATCCTTACGACTTGTATCCACCGGTACGAGAGTCGTAATGGCACTCAAACCCACTGACAACATGGAAATCTAACAAATTCAAGGTTCTGGAATGGATACGACTCATCCATATGAGTCGTATCCAGACCATTCGACTCATACACACTTATCGTACCCACCTAGGAAAAATGATATTAGCATAAAAGTTTTTGACTAGCTTATGATTGTTGGTCATAAGTCATACCCAGTCGGGTACTGTAATACCCCGTACTTTTCCTAGCTAATTTCATCTTAAGAATGTCTAGTATTAGCTTCTAAATTGAATGATGGTTATTCCATGAGGAATTTTCAAGATTTTCACTTTTTGTCATGTGGAAAATTCAATAAGATTTCCATCAAAACAAGATTCTCCTAAATCCGATAACCGGGTTAGAAGTTATGACTATTTCACGTTCCCATCGTAAAACAGCACCATATTAGTCAGTGGTGCGCCGTGCCACAAGAGGAAATGGCATTTATAAAATTCCAATAGAGGTCCGCGATTATGGCGCATCGCGCCAGGGCCAAAATTCAGAATTGTCCTTTTCTAGTGTCTTAGCACGATTTCCTCCGCGTCGCGCCAAAGTTCCAGGTCCCAAAAGAAGGGTAAACGCGATGGCTCCACGTCGCGGCATCCCTCAGCTTCCCAATTGTAAAATTCTAGTGACACGACGCGATAGTGTCGCATCGCGCCAGGGGTTCAATTCGGGAAATTTGTACTGAAATTACAAGACGCGTCCAGGGTTAAAAGGGTCAATTTTCCACCCCTATTTAAGCCTTTTAACACGTGATTCAGCCACTTTTCACCCAAAATACACTCTCTTCTCTCAAAAACCTCTCAAGAACAACCTAGGGCCTAGGGCTCTTCATAGAAAATTCAAAATCAAGAATTTCCTCCGTCAATCTTCACGAAATCACAAACTAAGGTATGCGTAGTGTTCATTCATGGACTCCTTTCGTCCATGAAGCCCAAGAATCTCTTTTCTAAGTTTAAGTTTATGGATTTCTTTATGAATTTCATGTTGGATTTGTTTTTTTTTTATGTTGAGAATGATCAATTGAATTCAAATCCGTGTTGGGTGATCATATTTATGTGGAATTGATTTGTATAGATGTATAATCATGTGAACCTATGAAGAAACCCTAGATGATGAATTTAGAGATGAATCATGATGATTAATTGTTGTATAATGTTGTCTACATGTTCTATGCCTACCATGTGTTTGATTAAATGCCTAGATGAATGAACAATGCCCAACTAGTATGATATCATGAAATCCTCATGTATGTACAAGTTATGCCTATCACATGTTTTGATGGAATGCTTCTATATGTGTATTATGGATTATGATGTTAGTTATATGTTCAAGTAAGTTATGCTTGGTCAGTTTTCCTTCCATCGAGTCCTGGGGGTACTTGTACCTTAAATATTAGTTGTGTGCCTAGAGTCATGTCATGTTTCCACGATACTCTCAGTCAAGCTATGAATCCTTAGACATCAGACAGTCTTATGACTCAGGAAATCTCCATAATCTCATGAACTCAGTCAGTTGTCTGATATCTGTAATATTTCTTCAGTCAACGGAGTTCAGTAACTTAGCCCATGTTCAGTTCAGTAAATTATGTTTAGTGTCTACTCATATGGGAGTAGAAATTAGCACCGAGTGAACCCAAGGATGGGAACTCACCTGTTATATGAGGGTGTGATTCTTAGAAGCAATCCTTGCATTCCAGAACTATGTAGCCAGCATAGGTTGATACATCAAAGCCTGCTATATGAGGGTAGATGAGATGGCTTAGCCTGCTATATGAGGGTTCCCACCGTTCTCACTAAAGTTACCTGTTATATTAGGGTCACTCACATGTTGTCCTTACCAGTGGAGCGGTATTGACACCCTTCCAATCAGGGCATAGATTGGACCCCAATTCAGCTATAATACATCATTTGGGGCATGTCGGTTAGATGACTACCTCCCATAATCTCAGTATCAGTCTCAGTAAAAGAACTCAGATAGTTCTTCAGAATTCAGAAATGTCAGATACAGTCAACTCAGATATAGTACAGAACTTAGATAGTTCCATTAGATTCAGGACTGTCAGATATAGTCACTCATGTTATCAGTTATATTCAGATTCAGTAATCATGTTATCACAGTATTAGTGTCAGTTGTTATGTCCCATGCATGTATTCTCATGCTTATGATAGTTAGTCATTTATTATTATTGTTCATGCATATAAACCCCATGCATTCAACCTACCTCACATGCATACCAGTACATTCAAAGTGCTGACGCATTTGCGCTATGGTGTCTTATACCATAGGTTCAGAAACCCGAGCTACAGATCAGCAGTAGATTCCAGTTTCAGCAGTCAGAGTTAGAAATGAGTCCTCATCATTCGAGGACATAATTATTACCTATTATCTCATTAATTAGTTTATTAGTTGGAGTTAGTTGGGGACATATCCCATCAGCTCCTTACTCAGACAGTTCAGTCAGTTAGAGGCTTTCTAGACTATCATATTTCAGACTTCGGTATTTTTAGTTTTGTTTTGGGTATTCTTTTACCCCACACAGATGTTATATTATTCATATTATGTACAGTTTTGAACCTTACGGCCTTTCAGTTCATGTTTCCATATTATTCAGTATTTTATGCAGTATATACATACAGATATCAGTCATGGGTTAGCTTATGGCCCTTCGGGGTCATGAGCACCATGTAGCGTTCTGGGTACCAGATCCGGGGCATTACAGGTACGACTGGTAAGGTAGAGTCGTAAGCTGTCCAGTGAACAAAGGTCATGCACTGTCTAAGATATGACTCGGGAATACGAGTCGTACCCAGTGGGTACGACCAGTACCTACCACTCGTACCCAATTGAAACCAAGCACATTGAACTTTAATTTTTAAATTTTTCTTTTCGTTTCTTAGTTACTAATATTAGTGCACATAGGAAAATGCTCCAAAGAATGCTTCGTCTTCCAAAATAGTTGCTAAAAGGAGAACAAACAAGCACTAGTCGAGAGTGAGGAAACCAGTATTTCTAGGTTTGATTCCATATCTGAAAGCAGCAGAGAAAAGTATGATGGAACCTCATCAAAGAAAGATGCAAACAAACGAAAGGCACCTGCTAAGTTGAAGGGAAAGAAAGTAGTGCCACAAGAATCTGAATCACCTCCACCAAAGGAGCCGAGAAGAAAGAATCCAATTATTTCTCCTCTACACACACCAGTACCAGTTGATGATGATGACAACGAGGTGAGTCTAGTTCAAATAAGGAGAGTGTAGATGATTCTCAGGGTCCTGAGGTAGATGCGACCCTTATGGACAAACAGAACCCCTCACTCGCATTGACCACTACTCCAGTACCCATCATTGAACAATGAGGGTACCTGACATACAGGAGATATTTAACACGGGACTGTCTCATCTTTCGGGTATTAAGATAAAGAGAGTGCTATATCTGGAGAGGAGGATAACCACTATAGGGATGGCTGAAGTACCCGAGTTTGAAGAGCGTTTCAGGAACTGTGGTTTTGACTAGATGATGAAAGCACCGGGTAGATACAGTAAGGTACTTATTTGTGATTTCTATGTTGCATATAAAGGAGAACTTCACAGGCAATATCCACGATGTTGTGAAAGGGAGGTGACCCTATTACATCCCTCAAGATCCAAGGGGTGCGTGTTGATATCTCTCTCCGAACTATTGAGAGATTTTTATATGGGCCAAAATATCAAGATCCGGCCAACACCAAAAAGATGGACTACAAAATATCCAAGATGAGAAAGATCACGAATCGAATGTTGGGTACTGATGATAAAATGGCGGTGTTTAGGTAGATAGCTGAGCGGGTAGCTGCACATGGTGAGCATGCCACTTGGGTTGCAGGTGGTATTGGGGATTCAAAGCAAATAAAGAAAAGAACCCTAAGTTTTGAGGGTAAAGATTGGTGGACACTAGACCGACACAGGTTGTATCCGACCATAGGAGACGACATCTTGAGCCCAGTCCAGGTTGCTATGATAGCAGGTTTCATAGAAGGGTATGCATTTAATGTGGGTGAGTTCTTGGCCCGAGAATTGAGAGATAGGGCAATCGAGAGTCAAAAGGCACTACTAGACTACCCCTGCATGATTACTCAGATATGCTTTTCTGTGGAAGTATTGGAGATGCCTGACGTTAATGAGATAATTGAGGCTTGGAGGACGTTAGACATTGGGATGATTCAGGATGCGAACAACTCTCTGGCCCGACTTATGCAATAGGTTGCGAATGCTATGGCAGGATTATTCCCGCAAGATGATCGGACAGATGCCCCTGCTCCAGCTGAGATGATTAAGGAGGTCACAGACTGAGGATACACCCATAGATACAACGGGTACTTTTAGTGCCCCACTGCCAATCTATTCTGTTCCACCTAGGCCATGGGGTATGCCTCTTGGTGTGATGTTGATTTCCCAGGATGCTTGGACTGAAGTCTTAACCAGTTGGCTACTCTCACTGTAAAGTTAGGTCATATGGAGGGTGGATCATGAAGTTGGATAGACAGACAGTTTAAGGCACAGTATAGTTAAGTCCAAGGGCACCTAAATGCATTTGAGTCAAGGATTACTCGATAGTTAGGTACTGGGCAGATGTCCAATATTGTTGATATCTAAGCACAGATTACGAAGATAAAGAAGATGGTCACTAAGTTATTTAAGAGGCCAGTTTTTATTAAGGCAGTTGTGAAAACTATGATTCCCACAGTTGACGTGCCTAACATTTAGGCTATCTCGGTAGGTGTGCATGCTGAGGAGACCAAGAAAGAAAGAAGAGAAAAAAGAAGGAAGCTAAAGCAGCTAAGAAGAAAGACAGACTTGATAGCATACAAGATGAGCAGGACCATCAGATACGGGTCCTATAGATGGCTAGGAGAGCTAGTGGGTCAACAGCTACAGTTCCTGATACTGAAAGGGTTGTTGTTGTGACCCTCACTGCTATTGAGTCAGTCCCTATTGATAGGACAATTATTGATGAGAGTGGGACCCAACTTGAGGGCCTACATACTGATGTTGATACTTTGGTGCCCTGAGCGCCTAGGTATGACCCTAATCTGTACTCTATCTTATTTTTATAGCACTGAGGACAGTATAATATTCTTGAGTTGGGGGTGGAAGCACCAAAAATTTTGGGAGCAGTTTGAAAATTTTCAGATATAGCTACAACTAAAATTCTGTTATGACTTGCAGGTTTGATGCAGGCAGTTGAGATAAGGAGTAGATCAGCGTGCCTATGGAAGCAGAGATTTTTTATTTTTTTGATTAAGAGTAATGGATTTTGATTAAATTTCTGATTTGTGATGTATTGAAAGATTTTGATTCTATTTTGAGTTTTATTTTGTTCTTGAGGAAACAACACTACTGACTTTTTGAAATGCTATTGTGAAAAGTGGTGTTAACGTTGTGCTAAAAAGAATCGAAAATGATTGAAAATATTGAACCCCCACAAAAATTTTGTTTAAGTATTTGCATGATTTATATATTTGTGTAAGATTGTTGAGTATCTGATAATGGCATTAGGATTAGGGATAGTATAGATCGTGACAAAACAATTTCATAGTTGGATAACTAGTACTTAGTAGTGTAGCCTTGTGCAAGTGTGCATATAAGGTTTACTGAGTTCTCGGTTGTGTGGGAATCTAAAACTTTCTCGGTTGTTTTTACCTAGGTCTAGGGTGGTTAAGTAGGAGATGATCATAGGACATTGTTGCATGAGTCCACTTGAGCCTAAAATGCCTTAACCAAAGGAATAAATCCCCTTGATCCAAATGTTTGAGCCTTTTTAGACCAATTTTTCTTGTTACACCGATCACCTTCTCGTTTAACTTACAATAAACCTGTTTTGGCCCTGGTCCTCTTATGGACACTACGCACCTCAACTCAGGCAAATCACCTAAGTTGAGGGTGGCTATTATAGGGGTGCGTAAGAGAAAATCTAGAATAAAAAAAAATGTGTACAAGGAAAATAGTTGAAACATGGGTAGGTGTGATGTAAAGAAAAAAAAGAAAGGTACAAGGTGTAGAAAAAAGAAAAAGAATAAGAAAAATAAGCGCTAGAAAGCAACACCTGACCCAAGTGGAATGTTCTTAGAAGAAAAAAAGAGACATAAGGGTGGAAATAAATGAAGTCAAAAATAGTGAACCTCGGGAAGAGCGTAATGTCCAGGAGGCTTAGTCACTTTAAATATCCATACGTATCATACCATCCCCAAGCCTATGTTACAATCCAAATAAAGTCCTATAGTGATCATATTGTGACTGTCTGACAACTTAGGAAAAGAGCATAAGGGCAAGCTTATGGTATTTTATGCACACCGGTGATACTTCTTTATGAGAGAGAGAGAGAGTCGTTTGTATATCCCTGATTAGAGTAGTCTATCCATGAAGAGTGAATGGGATTTATTTGACTGTGAGTGCACATGGGTTATATTGTTAGGTTGCTAGATTGTTTGATGAATGTAAAGTATGTCTATGCCCAAGTGTTTATTTCTAATGTAATGCCATCATCGGATTCCTTCGTGTTTCCATATGTTCTAAATTGTTATATGCAAACTTAAAGTTGAAAAAATTTGGAAAATTAAGAAGGGAACAACAAGATTGAAATTTAATTCAATATCACTGTTATGGGTTTGCTTGAGATCTTCATGTTTAAGCATCGGCTTTGTGATAGAAATTAGAAATTTGGTTTTATTTGCCTGAGGACATGCAAAAGTTAAGTTGAGGGTGTTGATGTAGCGTGTAAACACGACACTTTTGATGCTTAAAACCGCAATTTTCTGCATGAACTTAGGGTATTTTGTTGGATATGATGCACTTTGGTGTGAATTGCAGGTAAAACAGATCTACATTAGTACTTGAACAAAAAGAGATGAAAAGGATCTAAAAAAGACCAACTTTGATCAGTATACGAGTCTGTACCTGAGTTATAACCAATCGATATGTCTTGTATACTAGTGGCATGAATAACATAACCAAAAGCCAAACTGAGGAGCCAAGTATGAGAAAAGTATGACTCAAGTACCCCAGTCGTAAACCAGGGTACGAGTCATATGTAGAATTCGTGAGCATAACAAAACCTGAGATACTACCCAGGAGTTGAAGTGTCAGAGCTATACGATTCAAAAGTCTGAGTATGACTCGTATAGATATGTCGTATACAAACCAGCGTTCAAGACTTGGAAAGGAAGAAGTCCTGGGTGAATACGGATAAAGGAAACGAGTCTATACTCAGGTACGACTCATATAAAGAAATCGTATGCTGAACAGAGAGTTAAATCCTTGGGCAGATCAGACACTGGAACGGATACGACAAGGCAGGGTACGACTCGTAAGTTGTGGATACGAGTGAAGACCGAGTCGTACCAATTGCTGACTTAACTTTACCTTTCTCATTTTTAATAGGATTTTCATATTATTTTGAGATACTATAAATATCCTAGGGTTTATCTTTTATTAGGTTACGCATTGTGACATTCTTTTACGCGTTATTACACATTATTACATACTTTTACAATTTTTCTTGAGATTTTAGGGTTTATTCAATTAAAGACTTTGGAGTTTATTCATCTTACTCCTGTGCAATTGATTTTATGTGTTCTTCATTGATAATCATGGTTTCTTGAGCAAACATGAGTGGCTAATCTCCTTATCTAGGGTTATGGGAACCCTAGCAAATTAGTTACATAAAGGAAGTATGAGACTCAATTGTTCTAGGGTTTCTGCATGTATCTTAATCCTTCTTTACAATAATTAGCCTCAAGTAGCTGCAGTATCTTGAGATTGACTGTATTTGCATACACTCGATAACTAGGAACTTATGATTGGGGAAAAAATATTAAGACAGTGATACGATAACCAAGTATACCAGAGGTCGTAGCAAGGGGCAACAAGGCGACACTCTGAGACGATAACCAAGTTAAAGGGTGAAATTTATCTTTTAAGCAGTAGATAATACCTATCTTGTAAGCTTTGCTTGCAGAGCAACAAAATAATTGGGTTGATCATGATAAATATACGTAGTTGAGAAGCCAGTGAGAACACAGACCTAACGTTCATCTCATATTGATTTCAACTTAAAAGCACTCAAGAATTGGTTACTATTTGCAATTGATAACAAAATCCCCCCATTTACCTTTCTACTACTCATGGATTACATCAAGGCAAGAAACTATTCACGTTTTTCCTGTGGGATCGACCCCACCTTGTTGGGTTACTATATTTGCATTCGACTGTATTATACTTCTAGTTGAGGTGTAGTTTTGGGCGACATCAATAGTATAGCTAGCATGTGTCTACACGATTTTGTTCTCTTGTGTAACAAACTATGCAGGTGTTTCTTATACTACTTAGGACACCTGGTCCAATTATATTTCAACCCTAATCATTACTCCACTATAAAATGAAAAAGATGTTTCTTCATTGGGTAGTTTTTGCAAAATCAAAAGAGTGTTGAAGAAAGGAAAAAGGCAAAAACTTAATTTTCAACATTGCTCATGTATTTCTCATGTTCTTATTTCTTTTGTAAGCTAAAAGAGTGAGTGTTCTTGAGTAAAGCTTGATTTATAACTGAATTACTCAATTTATAAGAGTAATGTTCTTTTGTTTTCTTTGTTTAGAGTGTGCTTAGGTAGAGTTGCCTAAGTTTGATACTGATTAGAGTTAATCAGTATTGAGGAGTCTTGGCAAAGTTGTCAAGTTGAGCTTATAGTAGAGCTATTACAAGCAGCAGAAACCAAGAGTTAGGTTCATTGGAGTTTGTAAACAAGAGTTTGATTATAGTGGACTGTTTGGGTGTTTGTGAGTGCCAGTCATGGTTTTTCCTCCCTTGAGCAAGGGGGTTTTCATGTTAAATCTTGTGTACTTTACTCTTCCTGCATTGTATTGTGTTCCTGGTTGCTTAACTGTATTTTTGCCTGTGATTGACTTTAAGGGACCTGGTCCCTTACAGTATGGTTCAACCCTCAAGATTTCAACATGTGCCTTTAACAAAACCCTATGAATAAATTATAAAAGAAAAATGGGTGGATTAATATTCCGTTTGTTATGAAGGGATGCATATAATCATCAAGTTTCATTTCTTCTTAATACAAATTACGGACGTGCTTCTTGAGAAAAACCCAAACATAAAGTGGTGAATCTAAATGTTGAATTTATATTGTCAAATGAAACTTCCTCATTCAAATCACTCACTTTTTTAATGAACTCAATGTGATTATTGTTTTTGTGGGATCTCAAATAAGTAAATCTTTATCTTTTTCTTCTCTTATTATTGCTTACCTTTCTTATCTCCTTCATTTGAAAGAAAACTGAATTAAATTTCAGAAACAATTTTACTATTCTGATTTTTTGGTTTTACTTTTTCTATTGATTCTTGAAAGTAATAAAATTAAGAAGTGTTTCATCCTCACAAGCTTAATATCCTAACAGTGTCGTACACATGCAAGTGGTGCTCCTTCATATTCATTTTGTTTGTGTTACATTAGTATCGATCAAAAGTTTGTGTTCTATTTTTTTCCTCTCTTTCTCTTAAGTTTATGTAAAACTCATTATATTTTTGTCTGTTTCTTGATCATATGTATAATTCAATATTATAAATTGCTAACTACAACTCTAATTCAATTATTGAAAACTTTTGCTATTTTTTGGTTGGTTTAGAAATTTTAGTGGTAGAGAGGTTCTTATAATTACTTTTCGATGAGCTTTGAAGGTGCAAGTTATAATAATTTCTAGTTTATATTATAGCAGAATGTTCAGTTGGACTTTGAGAATTTTTTTATGTAAATGTTAAGATTAATTGTATTGTTCTAATATTTATTACACTGTTCTTTTATTATTTATTGTTTTTCTTCTTAATTAATACAGGTTGTTGGTGTTTCGAATTGATTGATTCAAAACAGTTTTTAGTTGTATAAGGTTGATCAGATATGAGTTCAGATTGTTCATATCTGAATGTTGAATGTAATAAATTACAAATTTTTTTATTGGGGAAGAACTTGAGGTAACCAATTCACATGTTCTGGTTTCATATATCTATATAGAAGTTTTAAGGCAGAGCTGATAACGCATTAGTAACGCCACGTACATTCCAAAATGTATAAGACCAACTTAGCATCGACGAAATCATCTAAACTAGAGATAGGTATTGGTAAGTGTTAAGTTAAGTGGGCGGATCAAGATTTGGGGGAAAAACAAGATAAAATAAGTGAGGTACTTGCTTCACGTAATTAAGCTAGTAGGTGATAAGTAGGTTCATCACGTACTTTGACTATTGGAGCAAATTAAGGCATATATTATTGGACATATTTAAGGCCAAAATTAAGTGAAAGGAAAAGAGAAGGATATCAAGCCCAATACCTAATCTATTTAATGCTCAAATGTCCAGCCCAATACCTAATCTATTTAAGGTCCAATATGGTGTGATCCAATTAGAAATGAACCAAGTAGGTGCATCACCTACTTGGACTTTTTGGGAAGATTAAATAGCCAAGTAGATGCATCACCTACTTGGACTATTTTGACCAAAATATGGCTGAGAATAGGCAAAAAAAGCCAAATTAGTTCATTTTCTCTTCATTCTTACTTGCGAAAAAATTAGATTATAATTAGATCTCTCTCTCTTTTCTCTCAAGCCTAGAATAGCTGCCTCTTTTTTGTTCTAGGGTTCTTGAAGGAAACCTCCCCTTGCAAGACAAGGTAAGTGAAAACACTTATAGTTTAATTCAATTCTTACTTAAGAGATTGTGGAAATCATGTTCTTTGTGTTTAAAAGTGTAGGAAACCCTCTCCAAACTTGGAAGTCCAACGATTTCTTAAATTTTAAGAGACTTATCTTCTTCTTTCTCTCAAACATGAAGAGAAGTTTAAAGTCGCGAAGAACCTAAGTTAAGAGGATAAAATTCCAGAATTCTGAGGTAAGGATCTGCCCCAATTTTGTCCCTCTTTATGTATGTTTTGAAGGAGGATTTTGTATGTGATTTTATTTAGATCTCATAGGGTGGTGATTGGAAATATTCTCCTGTTACACTAAAATGAATTTACTGTTTTAGGTTATTTCTTGTATACTATTGTGGGGAGCATTTAGATGGACTTATATAGTGGTTTTACTAAGGTAGAAATGAAGGGTGTGAACTTAGGAGAATGGTTTGGTGATCTACTAATATTAGGCCAGTCACAAAGTGCCCTCTTTAGCTTTAATTGTGAGTTTAGATTGTTAAATTAATGTAGATGAAACTCACGTGCCGATAGCTATGTAATCCATGAGTTCATATCACAGGTTAATTATGAGGTACTGTTTTGTATTAATAGAATAGGGGGTATATCTGAAAAGGTGAGAAGTCATGAAATCCTTATAAAGGATAGAAATATTAAATATTGTGGTGGTACACCACAATTGCATGAGCTTACTGACCACACACTCTTGTACACTGTTTTATATGTGTAATAAAGCCAAAGAAGTGTCGGAGAACCTTATAAGAAAGTTGTATGGCATATAGATGAGATTAGAGAAGAAGAGGCTGAAAGAAGCACCATTAATTTTATAACTAGGGGCTTAGTGCCCGGCTACTATTTTGGTAAGGTTAGGTATCCCAAAAAGAATTAATTAGCTACTAATACTAGTTTTACAACTTACCATATTATAGATAAGTAATTTGAAAGGAAGAAGGTCAATTCATGGTAATATCTAAATGCGCGGGAAGGTATGTAAGGCTAATTGATTTTCTAATTTCTTGGCATGAATCTGACACATTGTGTTATAATATAAGCTTTCCAAATGCTCTAGGTAGCATATGATATGTAGTGGCAGTATATGACTAAGCAATGTGTCTAATGATTTTGTTCCCACTCCTTAGTGTTTTAAAGTACTTCAATATGAGTTTATTACTAGATATATGTGCTTACTCTACCAAAGCTTAAATCATTTCATCATTAAAACGTAAATTATTGTCATATGTTTCCCTTACGTGAGTCAATTAGATCGTACAATACAAATGGTAGGTATGTTCATTTGTTGGGCACATAATCAGCCTACTTTCTATCAACTTGCTTCAATTGGTCTATCTAATTATACACTTTATTCTCTCATATGTTTACATGTTCCTTTCATTAGGTATCATTCATATTGTCTTTATCTACAATCTTAGCTCACACACTCCTTAATTGTTCCATTAAAAAGTTTGGATGTCTTAACTTGGGATATGTATTTTCCCCATGTTAAATCTGTCCATGCGCTTTATTAGTTCCCATGTTTATGTAACCCTTTTATTTGATATCATTTACCAAGTATTTTGCCATCATATAATTGACTAAAGTCCATATCTCTTGGCTTGATAAGTTAAATGTCTCCACTTGATATGTATTTCAATTTGAGCTATCAAAAGCTTATTGCGTCATATAAACTCATAAGTATTACATTGGTGTGATAGTTGATTTCCATGTCATTGTTACTATCTTAAGTCCATAATTATATATCTCCTACTATGGTTGGTTATCCTAAATCTAATACTATGACCACCAAAATAACAATCTCAAGGATTGAAAAAGTGATGGAAAGTAAATATACTTATATGTGGGTGGTAGCTTACGGGCAAAAGCCTAACATGGATAGATCCGAATTCATGGATTTATGGGTGGTATCCCAGGGGTGGAAGGAACACCTAGCATAGGTCGATCCCATTATCGGGTGGTATCCCAGGGGTGAAAGAAAAGCCTAGCATGGGTTAATCTCGATTTGTATATTGATGAGGAACATATCCCAGGGGTATAATTCCTTGCATGGGTCATCCTTTTTTGCCACTGATCAGCTGGTCATATGTATCACATGGCTTATAAAGATTATTAAGTAAAGAAGAGTAAAGTAAAGAAAAGCATGTAACGTACAGTCTTCCACAAGTGTAAGTAAAGGTGGTCGTTCATCCTTATGTATATATTTATATATTGATCCCTGATTTCATTGATTTCTTATTTCACGTATAGGTATCCCGTGCCTTACATATTCAGTACATTACTTCATACTAACGTCCCTCATAGGGGACCAGTGTTCCATGTTACGGGCATAGGTTCTTAGTTAGTTGATCTCCCCAATAGAAGCACGGGATACTCAGCGGCTGTTGGTGAGGTCCCAAGTTGATTTGGGGCCTTGCTGAGTCTTTAGTATATATATTTTAATGGTTTTCCAGTCATGGATTCCATTAGAGTCTTTGTAGACATTGTAAAGCAGTCCTACGTATTCATAAATTCATATGTCATCTATATCGGTTTGGTTAATTGGTTGGTATTATATATACAGCTTCTTATCAGCGATTTTATTTGTATAGTGATTCACTTTCTCATCTAGTTTAGTTTTATAGTATGTGTTCCTATAGTTATTGTCCATATCATCCAGTATTGGGGTGTGACAAAAGTGGTATCAGAGCAGTTCATCCTAGGAAGTCTACAAAGCCGTGTCTAGTAGAGCCTTACTTATGAATGTGTTGCGCGACACATTTATAATTAGGGGGCTACTTGGACATTCAGGAATGTTGCTTTCTTTCATTAGCTAGATCGTACGATAGAGCAATGTTAAGAAGTCTATTCCCACTTATACTCTGATCTCTCATATTCATACTATGCCTACTATAGGTAAGGTCAACGGTGGAAAAAAGGCCAGCACCACTAATGTCCAAGAAGAAACTTACAATGAAGGGTCTTAAGTTATCAAAATTCAGATTAAGGTGAGCCAATTTAGTCCAACCCTCACGGCCCATAACAGTGTAATGGTTTTTGTGTTACTTGCACATAAGGTTGGATTTGTACTATTTGTATTGTCCTTGTTCATTTGAGCAAGATATAATAGGGTTGTTAATATTTTATATAATAAATGTTACCTTATTCATAAAGATTGGCTGGAATGTTTCCTAGTTTAACTTATTAAGAGGATGTGAACGGTTCTTGGGTCTGAGGTTTCCTTCACATGACTCCGTCAATATATATAATTTAATCCTACGAAGGATATCTAGTATCTTGTTAGTAATTATATAGGGTTTTAGAGTTGCACGCATTTTGAAAATAGAATCTCCTGAACTAATTTTGTATTAGTTGAAAGAGGCTTGTAGCATGGTCTGAAAGGTGAACCTTTCAATGTGATAGTATTATTAGGAATACCCCTAATTTGTTGATAAGGACCAAACACCTACTAGATATCATTCTAGATTTTAGTAATTATCTCTTTATAAGGTATGTATGTATGACCACCCCAAATAGGTAATAAAAATAGGCAATCCTTTTTGTTGTTAGAAAACTCTAGGATAAGCATTTCCAATTGTTCTATATAAGAGTATATGTAAACTTGGTTTCTACGGTTCTATGTTTTGGTTATAGTAGATTAGTATACGACTACAACTTAAGGTCAAAAAAGGGATATTGATTGGTTAGGCCTAAGTTGTGATTATCTAAGCTATTTTACATACTAGAATATATGAAGCGAGTAGTTTTGGTCAAAAGGGTATTTTTCAGACATGAAGCAGGTAAGAGTGACACTCAAATGACTCAATATGAATGCATGTTTTGATGCCTAGACTTATTAAATACAAGAATAGAGAGGCGATCAAAAGATATTCACTTGACCTAACCTATCATTTAAGGATGCATCTGTATTATCCCTATTAAAATAAGAGATAGTTTGTTATGCATATGTATAGGGTTCTGATGGCTTATTAAAATTGTTGTGAAGTATAAAGTCCCATTTGTTCACTTGACTCCCTGATATGGTAATTCCCTTAATGCATAGCTTATTTAAATTGCTCGACTAAGGGTATCAGATTTCCATCGCTTTTTAAGGCACGAGTTTTCAGCCCTAAGTTGTTATGGAAAAATTAGTTATCATGGATAGACCTATCTAGTTAAGCTCAAAGTAATTAACCCTCAGGTGTTTTAAAATCATGATATAATTTTACATATACTTGACATTTATGTGTGACTTGCCATAAATAAGAGCTTATATGCTATAGTGCCTTTAAATTTCTTAAGTAATTTTCTTATTTGAACTTTCATATAGTACTAAACATTGGTTTAATGATGTCCTAGGTCAGTAGCAAATATAAGGTTGACCTCGACCTCTACTCCTACAAATTGACTGTTAAGGATTTCTTTTCTATCATGGCCCTAGTGTTTACATTGACCCAGAAGGAAACACCAATAAGGAGAATTCATAAGAGGTTAGAAACATAATATGAGGAAATCAATTACATGTGTTCTAAGGTGAGTAAAGAACACGAGCAGAACTATGCCACCAGTGATTTAGCATTAGCGGTAGTATGCTTGCAAATTAATAGGGTAGAGTGACCCCGCAAGATGTCTCTTAGTTTCCAAAGAATATGGTCTGTTATATAATATATATGCTACATGTTCTATAGCTTGTCTATTGCTAGGTCATATGTCTTTTGTGGGCTATTTTCTCACTTATAACATATGTCATAGAATACTTACGTATAGATATTATCTGCTTCACAAAAACCTCGTTTATTGCTAATTTATTTCATAGGAATTTTCCCTATATGTCTGTTATTACACCAATTATTTACCTCAAATCACATTTCCATATTTTAGTTGCATCACAGATTAATTTGATCGTGTGTTATAAGCATAGGAATTAGTGCTCATGTGTTAAGTATCACCTATAACCTACCTACATGTTATAATTTCATTAGACCATTTGCTTATATATGTTGCATTCCTCATAGCCTACTTGCTTTGTATATTATTCATGTGTTAGTCTAGTTCCACTTACTCAATGTGATTTGTGTTTTATAGTCCACTTTCTTACATGGCTTCATTCTTATAGCCCACTTGTTTATATATTGTTAAATTATCATAACTTAGTCCTTTGAATTATGTGCTCATCTAGTCCATTTTCCCAATGGGTTATTCTACTTGCTCGCATACTATAGGTCTTTTATTTTACCTAACTATATGTTACATGTCTAATTCATTTGCTCATATGCTACTTTATGGTTCATATGCTCATTTGCTAAATGCTTTAATATCTTCCATTCACATAAATCACATATTTCTATAACTCAATTATCTATATGTCATAAGCTTATTAGGTTCGTGTAATTATATGTTAAGTGCTCTTTTGTGCTAAGCTATTTGTTTGTCATAGATTCAATGTCACTTATCTACATATTATATTCCCCTCTATGTTTATTGATGTGAGTATTAACATGTTTGGATAAAGTTTCCTCACATTGGGATATAATGAGAATAGTGTCTAGAAAATGATGGGCATATGAGTGAATCTAGTATGAAACTTACTCATAGGTAAGTGGCTTAGTCTAATAACCTATTCAGAGGTGCGACACAAAATGTTAGTTTTATGTTGCAACTGTTTTCTCTTAAAAGATTCTCCTATGAGATAAAATATGGAATGAAAGGAAAGTTGAGCCCCAATATGTCAGGCCTTATAAAATTATATAGATAACTGGCTAAGAAGCGTATGATTTCATATGTCCATTTTACAAAAATTTGTGGGAGATCCATTCTTCATTGTGCTCCCTTAATGATAATAAAGGACCAAGGATCTACCATGTAAGCAAGTCCCCACAACCATTCCTAATTACTAGGATGGGAAGTTAGGGACAAAAGGTTTACCTCCATTGAAGTATTGTCGAAGAACTAGGATATAAAATAAGCTACTTGGGAATAGAAGACGGTAGAAATTCTAAATCTCCCTCCTCATTCCAAACATCACCGAGAGGATCGTAGATCATGTGCTCCCATATATGATTTTAAGTTATACTAGCATTTGTTCATTTGATATGCCATTTGCATGTCATGTGTTCAGGTATATTAAATTCCATAATTCTATCTGTTCTACTTGTTAAAAACTATTTATAGAGGAAATGAGGGAAACCACGTTATCTAAGATAGTCTTCATTAAATTACATGGTCAAGGAAGGGGTTTTATTTATCATATTGTCATTTCATGTGTTATGTCTATTGAGATACCCTGTGAGTCTTGTCTATACATCTTTTTGGATAGCCTACAGATTTTGTACAGTCCTATTTACAAAGAAAACTCTAGAAAATTTTCTTGGGTAATTCTAGGGTTAATCAAGTCATTAGCTATACCTCTTATTCGAGGACGAATAATCCAAAGGTGGGGATGATGTAACGCCCCGTACATTCCAAAACGTACAAGACCAACTTAGCATCGACAAAAGTATCTAAACTCGAGATAGGTATTTGAGCTTATAAAAGGTAAGTGTTAAGTTAAGTGGAGGGATCAAGATTTTGAAAAAAATCAAGATAAAATAAGTGAGGTGCTTGCTTGACGTAATTAAGTTAGTAGGTAACAAGTAGGTGCATCACGTACTTTGACTATTGGACCAAATTGAGGCATATATTATTGGACATATTTAAGGCCCAAATTAAGTGAAAGGAAAAGGGAAGGATGTCCATCCCAATACCTAACCTATTTAAGGCCCAAATGTCCAGCCTAATACCTAATTTATTTAAGGCCCAAGATGGTGTGATCCAATTAGAAATGAACCAAGTAGGTGCTTCACCTACTTGAACTTTTTGAGCAGCTTAAATAGCCAAGTGGTGCATCACCTACTTGGACTATTTTGACCAAAATATGGTTGAGACTAGGCAAAAAAGAGGCGGTCAAGTGGGGTGGGGGGTTTATAAGGTCCAAATTAGTTCATTTTCTAATCATTCTTACTTGCAAAAAAATTAGATTATAATTAGATATCTCTCTCTTTTCTCTCAAGCCTAAAACAGCTGCCTTTTTTCTCTCCTAGGGTTCTTGAAGGAACCCTCCCCTTGCAAGCCAGGGTAAGTGAAAACACTTATAGTTTAGTTTAATTTTTACTTAAGAGATTGTGGAAATAATGTTCTTTGTGTTTAAAAGTGTAGGAAATCCCTCACCAAACTTGGTTGTCCAACTATTTCTTAAATTTTAAGAGATTTATATTCTTCTTTCGCTCAAACATGAAGAGAAGTTTAAAGTTATGAAGAACCTAAGTTAAGAGGATAAAATTCCAAAATTCTGAGGTGAGGATCTGCCCCAATTTTGTCCCTCCTTATGTATGTTTTGATAGAGGATTTTGTATGTGATTTATTAAGATCTCATAGGGTGGTGATCGGAAATATTCTCCTAGTACTCTAAAATACATTTTGGGACAATTTTAGGTTGTTTTGTATGTACTATTGTGGGGAGCAGTTGGATGGCCTTATATAGTGGTTTTACTAAGGTAGAAATGCAGGGTGTGATCTTGGGGGAATGGTCTGGTGATTTAATAATATTGGGACAGTGACAAAGTGTCCCATTTAGCTTTAATTGCGAAATTAGCTTTTTCAATATAATGTAGATGAAACTCACGTGTCGATAGCTATGTAATCCATGAGTTCATATCACAGGCTAATTGTGAGGTACTGTTTTGTATTAATAGAACAGGGGGGTATATCTGAAAAGGTGAGAAGTCATGGAATCCTCGTAAAGGATAGAAACATTAAATATTGTGGTGGTACACCACCAATTGCATGAGCTTACTGACCACACACTCTTGTACACTATTTTATATGTGTAATGATGCCAAAGAAGTATTGGAGAACCTTATAAGAAAGTTGTATGGTATATAGATGAGATTAGAGAATAAGAGGTTGAAAGAAGCACCATTGATTTTATAACTAGGGGCTTACTGCCTGGCTATTATTTTGGTGAGGCTAGGTATCCCAAAAAGTATTAATTAGCTACTAATACTAGTTTTACAACTTACCTTATTGTAGATAACTAATTTGAAGGGAAGAAGGTCAATTCATGGTGATATC
Organism: Capsicum pubescens; assembly: GCA_030864215.1. Taxonomy (NCBI): domain Eukaryota; kingdom Viridiplantae; phylum Streptophyta; class Magnoliopsida; order Solanales; family Solanaceae; genus Capsicum; species Capsicum pubescens. Next base: position 222,723,505 of record CM061543.1, on the reverse strand, counting down.
CAAATATGCGACAAGGTGTGTAAGGCTATTTGATTTTTTGATTCTTTGGCATGAATCCGACACATTTTGTTATAGTGTAAGCTTTCTAAATGCTCTGGGTAGCTCATGATATATAGTGGCAGCATATGATTAACCAATGTGTCTAATGATCTCGTTCCCACTCCTTAGAGTGTTAAAGTACTTCAATATGAGTTTATTACTAAATATATGTGCTTACTCTACCAAGGCTTAAATCGTTTCATCATTAAAACATAAACTCTTGTCACATGTTTCCCTTACATGAGTCAATAAGATCCTAGAATACATATGGCAGGTATGTTCATTTGTTGGGCACACAATCAGGCTACTTTCTGTCAACTTGCTTCAATTGGTATATCTAATTATATACTTTATTCTCTCATATGTTTACATATTCCCTTCATTAGGTATCACTCCCATTGTCTTTCTCTACAATCTTAGCTCACACACTCCTTAATTGTTCCATTAAATAGTTTAGATGTCCTAACTTGGGATGTATATTTTTCCCATGTTAAATCTGTCCATGCGCTTTATTAGTTCCCATGTTCATGTAACCCTTTCATTTGATATCATTTACCAAGTATTTTTCCATCATATCATTGACTAAAGTCCATATCTTTTGGATTGATAAGTTAAATGTCTCCACTTGATATGTATTTCAATTTGAGCTATCAAAAGCTTATGTGTCACATAAACTCATGAGTATTAGGTTGGTGTTACAGTTTATTTCCATGTCATTATTACTACCTTAAGTCCATAATCATATGTCTCCTACTATGGTTGGTTATCCCAAAGCTAACACTATGACCACCAAAATAACAATCTCAAAGATTAAAGAAGTGATGTAAAGTAAATATACTTATATGTGGGTGGTAGCTCAGGGGCAAAAGCTTAGCATGGGCCGATCCCAATTCATGAATTTATGGATGGTATCCCAGGGGTGGAAGGAACACCTAGCATAGGTCGATCCCATTATCGGGTGGTATCCCAGGGGTAAAAGGAAAGCCTAACATGGGTCGATCCCGATTTGTATATTGATGAGGAACGTATCCCAGAGGTATAATGCCTAGTATGGGTCATCCACTTTTACCACTGATCAGCTGGTCATATGTATCACATGGCTTATAAATATTATAAAGCCAAGAAGAGTAAAGTAAAGAAAAGCATGTAACATACAGTCTTCCATAAGTGTAAGTAAATGTGGTTGTTCATCCTTAACTATATATTTATATATTGATTCCCGATTTCATTGATTTCTTATTTTATGTATGGTTATCTCATGCCTTACATATTCATTACATTACTTCGTACTGACGTCCCTCACGGGGGACCAACGTTCCATGTTGTAGGCACAGGTTCTTAGCTAGTAGATCTCCCCAATAGAAGCACGGGATACTCAGCGGTTGTTGGTGAGGACCAAGTTGATTCGGGGCCTTGCTGAGTCTTTAGCATATATATTTTGATGGTTTTACAGTCATGGATTCCATTAGAGTCTTTGTAGACATTGTAAGCAGTCCTATGTAATCATAGATTCACATGTCACCTATGTCGGTTTGGCTAATTGTTTGGTATTGTATATACAGCTTCTTATCAGCGATTTCATTTGTATATTGATTCACTTTCTCATCTAGTTTATTTTTATAGTATGTATTCCTATAGTTATTGTCCACCTCATATAGTATTAGGGTGTGATAGTATTTATATTTATTTTTAAACTTGAATAGGTTAGTAACCTTTGACGAATTTGGTTTTAGACCCTTCACCCAAGTAAGAGTTAGTTTTTTTTTATAATAGTACTAAAGGAAATTTGAAATCTTTTAAAAGACTCTTTGGATACTTTTTCAAAAGTTTTGAGCAGAAAAAGCAAAAACAATTCATAGTCTCCAAGTCAAATCAAATTTGTATTAAAATATTTGATATTTTTGAATGCTATAACTTATTTTATCGCATGACTCCAAGAATATATGGGACAAGATAAATATATATATATATATATATACATATATATATATATAATCGTGTAAAAAATTAGATTTTTATAATTAGATCTTCCATTTTTCAGATGGGTGAGAAGAAGGAAAACGGGTGTTCATCGTATCCATGTGAAGAACACAAGGCAGATAACTATGAGTACTTGGAGTCAGAATTGGAGTTCATCCCTCTATTATACGATTTTCTTGAGTGACATCTTTCAAGAAACTTTTGTAATTCATTACGAGACAATATAGTCCAATACATGAATGAAATTCTCATTTGTTATTCTCCTCGATCCAAGCGCATTTCACCTACAAAAACAAAGAGAAAATAGGCAGAAGATCATATAAAATATAAATCTCCACACATTGTGCTATATACCATGCACACAACAAATTTTTTTGTGCTTTCATTTATTAAGGCAATCAGTGAGAACTTAGAGAAAAGTTTCAGAAATATAATATCTGAACCATCTCCAGGTGTTCTAACATTTGAAATGCTTCAAACATATTTTTGTGAGATATTGTTGGAGGAGGTAGAAAACTATGAAAAGTAAATTCGTGAAACAAAATTCAGAATCATGTTTCCCAACTCAATGAAAGAATATGGAGTTGTTCTTGATGACCCTGGCCTTCAAACTACGCTTCAAAAATTTGTGGAATATTTTATACGTCCTATTTCAAAAGTTTCTTTTATTGAAGTTGGTGGGTCGACACTCGATAGCAACCATAGTTTTGTCGTTGAGTATGGAACAGACAGAAATGTTGACTTGGATTTCTATGTTGATGATGCCAAAGTCACATTGAATGTGTGCTTCAAAAAATAATGCACTGGTGGAGAGCTGTTCTTTCGAGGTGTGCAGTGCGAAAAAAATACAAACACTGAAACACCATCAGAGGAGATATTCAATCATTTGCAGGTTCTGGGGCATGCAATTCTTTATTGCGGTCGGAATAGATATGGTGCTAGAGCAAAAATATTTGGAAGGCGGATTAACTTGTTGATATGGTAGAAATGTTCCATCTTTAGAGAGATAATGAAGTACCAAACAGATTTTCTATCTGGTGTTCAGAGTGCAAGCATGACAAAAAAGAAAGAATGCGACAAAAGCTTTTGATTCTCAAAATTTCATCTATATCGTCATCATGATTTTTAGATTTACTATTAGCTTCTAATCTTGATTTTTCAATACCCTATCTATCGGTTAAAAATAAAGATCTTCAATTTTCATATTCTAATTATGGGGCATTCATAGTTCTTGGTGCCTTTGTAGCCTTTCATGTCTGGTCTTTTTATTCACTAGTTGACCGCTTGATTTTAAGCATTTTCTTCGTCATTTCAGATTTTTAAATAATTTTTTTATTAGATTGTTATTATTTTACTTAGTATTTATTTTGGTGGTTTCAATGTGAAATTTTTGGTTATTAGATATTTTTTTGTGGTTTTTGCGCAACTAAAAATCAATAATTGACAATGAGTTCTCCTTTTTCGATAATTATGTGTTTTTTCTTTTAGTTAAATTTCTTAATTGAAAAACTGAATCAAAACAAGCATTGATATTGTCTATAAGCATTGGTTTTCTACTACCTTGCTATGTCAAGACATTGGCTATCAGCATATCCAAAGACAAAGAAAAGTATGTGCAGAGGACACTACAAAAAACATCTTATTGATTTATTTATTTTTTCCATCTATTCAAATTGTGTTTGCACACAACAACCTTCCTCTGGTGGAGAAACAGAAGTCAATGAAACTCTTCATTTGGAGAAAAAATAATAAAGCTCCAGCATTGACTAGATGACTAGAGGAGGATGGACATTATTTAGTTGATTTTCATGCTCAATTATTTGTGTTACAAGCATTCTCTATTTGTGTCTCAATTTTGCATTTATGGAAACATCAATTGTTGTGGGACAAGAGGACAATGTAGAATCTTTGCAATCCAACACGTTGAGGATGTTTGTTCAGGATGACTTCAAAGGATTGATTAATGCGGTTAGAGAGGAAAAGAAATAAAATGTACAAAAGAAAGTGGAGTAAGTATTTTCATCTTTCGTGCTCAATCCACCATTTTCTTCAATAGGTCGAGTACAGTATTAAGTGACTCTTCGGCTAGGCATTGAATTTGTTGCTCCATTCTGTATGGAGTATATTATGTCAAGTTCCATCCAAAAATTGGATGTTGAATTTTTACTCCATTTTACTTCAATGATGAATTGTCCGCACAATTTTCAACAAGATGATCCATATTTTTATTTTTTTTATGAAATAGTCAAAATCTTAGAGATGCCACACCATACTATTTATATTGTTAGTTGATAGAAAGGGCATAAGAAGCTCAATTCAATTGTTTCAACAATAGAAAAAAATAAAAAATATAAGCTCAGCCTACTTGTAATTTCTTTATGATGGACACAAGGTGCCGAAGGAAAGAAAGTTATAAGGAAAATTTTGAACATTCTTTATAGTATGAGTTAGTAGAATAGTTTTGTTTGAGCTTTTTTGTGTAATTATACTATTGTGAAAAAAAAATAGCTCTTGGACCATTTAATGTAATTGTATCATTTGTGATCATTCTTTGGTGTAAATCACAACTTGCAATCAAAAGCTGTGTTTTCACATGACAAATTAATATAGGATTTTCTTCTTTCTTTTAAGTCACAAAGAGAAAGAATTAATGAAGATTTGATGCAAATTACAATGGATGGAGTTGCTTCTATGTAATCAGAGTTCTCAATTTTGAGTAGTGAGTATGAAAAAAATTCTTGATAGAAAATGTTACCTCCATATGGCTCTATACGATATCAGTATGTTCCATAATTTTAGTTATTTATTTGCCTACATTTTCAAATTTTTAATCTTTTTTGCACAGGCTTTACTTTTTGAAAATCTTAATTACTATTGGTTTTCTTAGACAAACTTTTAGACTTGTCATTCATGTTTAGTTCTGACACTATTACTTATGGATAGGAAAATTTACTTGCATGATTTTGTGTAGCTTCGGCCTGTGAAACTAGCTTTTTCTATTGAATTAGGTCTAAGGTCCATTTAATATCGTGGTGGATAGCTAACTATGAAAGAAAATATGAAGAATAATGATTATGAGGAGGAGCTAGCTAAATATATATGGAGAAAACATGAAAAATAATTGTTATGAGAAGGATCTTTTTAACTATGAAAGAAATGACGACAAAATCCCTGATTTCGCTACAAAAGCGAATAATGAGTCGTCCAAAAAATGAGATTTTTGCACTAAAGTTAATTTTTTTGGCTGTGTATTACTATCTATTTTATAATTGTTTGTATTTTGCTATTTTATAAATACAAATATATTTTTTTATTGTTTCAAAACTTTATATTGACAGAATTAAAATACACGTACAACATACGTGTCCAGAAACTAGTTTAATTAAATAAGTTAGGTCAGGAAAACTATTATAATCATTAATTTAATTGAAAAATGAAACATGAGTTGCTACAACATTTTGGCATACCAAACACCAAAATAAACAAACATGTATTGAGGAAATTACAAGTGCTTATTCTTTTTAGAAAAAATAGGTGCGTGCTCAAATTTTATGAAGAAAACTAGTTACGAGAAGCATGTGCTTTATTTCTATTCTAAATGAATATTATAATAATAACCATATCAATTAATGTGACATCTTTTGAATTTTAAAATTTAAATAAATTTATTTTTCAGAGTAATTTTTGCATATATTCTTAAAATATTTTAAATTATCAATTATTCTGAATTATTATTATGTAAATACATAATTTTATTTCAAAATTTTAATTCACGATCAAAATTAAACTCTACAAATATATAAATTAATAAAGAGTGTGAAAAACAAAATCTGATGGGACTATATTACCATTTTTCAAATAACACGGGCTCAATATATCTTATTTTTTCGTCTCAATTTATGCGACATAAATAGATTTTAAATAATCAATCATGCTTTTAATATGATTTTAGATATCTTAAACTATTAACTATTATAATTTATAATATTTTTTAAGTAGTTTTGAAATAATATACGTTACTTTCCATGTCCAAACTTTTGTGGCATTGATAGTCAATTATATTTTAAAAAGAATTTAAGTTTTTAATTATTGTGATTTATAATATTTTTCTTCTATTCCAATTTAAGTGACATTGATATAATTTCGAGAGTCAACCAAATATTTTATATTGTTTAAATTTTTTAAGTTGTTAATTATTTTAATTTATAGTATTTTTACGTATTTTTTAAAATATATATTAGATTAATTTCTTATAGATATTTTAAGTTGTTAACTACTGTAATTTATAATACATTTTATGTAATTTAAAAATAATATATGTTACCTTCCTCGTACAAACTTTTGTGGCATTGATAGTCAATTATATTTTTTAAATAATTTAAGTTTTAAATTATTGTGATTTATAATATTTTTTCTTCTATTAAAATGTCAGTGACATAATGCTTAAATAACCATAATAACTAATTAGGGGTGATATAATAAGAATCACGATTGAAGTAGCGAAACAAATATATCTTAAATAACTCACAATAACTAATTAGAAGTGATATAACAAAATTACTATATAAAATACTTGTGAAAGAAATTTAAGTGAGCCTCATATAAGACGTAAAGTTAACTTAGAACATCAAAAGTTAATTTATCATTTTTTAATCTATTTTATCCTTTTTATTAGATATTATTAATTTTTTAATATTTGGATGACTTATAATAATTAATTAGAGGTGATATGTAGTAAAATTACGATTGAGGCATCTAAAGTTGACATATCATAATTGTCTATTTTATTTTTTTATTAAATCTTATTAATTTTTTAATACTTAAATAGCTTATAATAATTAAATGAGAATAATATATTCCCTTCGTTTTAAAAAGAATAACCTGCTTTCTTTTTTAGTCTGTTTAAAAAAGAATGACCCCTTTCCCCTTTTAGCAACCTTTAAATTTTAACTTTTCACATGACATGTTTAAGACCACAAGATTGAAGGACATTTTGGTACATTTGACATATCTTTAATGTAACACCACAAGATTCAAAAGTCTTTTTACTTTCTTAAACTCCATGTCAAGTCAAACTAAATCATTTTTTTAAAACGAAGAGAGTAACAAAATTACGAGGCAAGCAACTGAACCAGGCAGCATAAGCAGGCATGCTGACGCTTCTTATTAGTAAGTAATAACCACTAGTCAAATACTAATTTATTATCAAAAGTATTTTTAAATTTATTGTTCAGTTATAAATTGTTTCTCACCTATAAATTATTTCTCACCAACATATTTTTTTCGAAAATAATTTTTAAAATAAACTAATTTAAAAGATTGATAAAATAAATTATAATAATTCAGGTAGTTTAATTGTATTTTACTCATTTGTGAGATCATTGTTATGAAAGAACACAAAATTGAAAAAGATAAAACGAACACTAAAGGGTCTTGAGCAAAATCAAGAAAGGAATGCCAACATCAAAAGAGGGCCCAACCGGGTTCTAACCGATGACCTCTTGATCTGCAGTCAAATGCTCCACCATTGAGCTTTGGACCCTCAATGTCACCCAGGCCCGTATTTACCCATGTTACTTGCCTTCAACCCTGACTTGTTCCCGCCTCTGTTTATTCTTCCGTCTCCCTCCCTCTCAATCTGTCAGTACTGTGAAACAGAGAGAGCAATGGTTTCGCCGCACGGCATCAAGCTCGCTGTTTATCTCATCTCTTCTTACTTTGGCGATCTTAATGCTGTAATTCTCTCCGTCTTTCTCCCCGCCATGCCAAGCTTCATACGTGTAGAATTTTATTTTATTATTTATTTTTTATTTTTTTGCTTTTGGGATCTTATAACTTAACAAATTACTGGTATTGAAATTAAACGGGCCAAGTAGAATGGGATAGATGATTCGTGTATCCAGCCCAACTAGTTTGAATGAGTTCGAGGGTGATGGTACTTGTTCTTTTATATTCGGTTTTGGGGGTTTTATATATCTTACGTAGAAACCATATAGATGTATCTTAATTTAGTTAAACCATATAGATGTCTTGTGGTCCTTACTATTAGTCGTACCATTACGCTTGTAGTTTCTTGTTCCTGGATTTTTGTTTATATTTGTTGTTTCAGGTAGATCAATAGTAATATTTTGTTGTAGTACTGTTTTGTTGTTTTGTTACTACTATTGTATCTGTATTCTCATTACTTCTTTTTCTAGACTGTTTTATCTTGAGCCGAGGGTCTATGGGTCAGCCTCTCTACCTCACCGATGAGGTAGAGATAACTGCGTACGTGCTACCCTTCCCATCCCCACTTTGTGGGGATACACTGGGTATGTTGTTATTGTAAAATAATTTGTTGATCCCCTTTTCTTAATTTATCTTCTGATAATTTTTGCAGAAGGTTTGCGATTGTCTGTTGCGAAGAGGAACACAACCTTTATCTCAGATTGTACATTTCACAGAGTTTAGCAGAGAGAATGTTTAGAGCTGTTTGCTCGTGCTTGTTCATCACAATTGTGTTCAAGCTTTTGTAGTGCAACAAAAAGGTACCAACACTAACACGACAAGTACTACTTTCTCATATTACAATTAACTATTCAATTTGAGTTGTCTGATATATTGCCATTTAGGTGGATTTGGGGAGGCACCAAGAGTTATTACACAATACATGGCATTATTTGGCAACATAATACATAAATTAAGATTCCCTAAGTTTATAGAGATTGTGTCAGAGGAGCTGGGAAAAGAGGTGCTTTTATTGGTTTCGCTATGTATAATATTTATTCTCCTATCTCGAGCTGATTATACTTTATGTTAATGGTAGTGAATGTGTTTGTATTGTAGTGTGAAGAGATTTTTGAAAGGTTGCTTCAGCATGGTAGGGTTGGACTCCCAGGATGTGTGTAAGAGGGATAGTTTTAAGTACCTTGGGTCTATGATCCAGGGGATGGTGAGATTGATGAGGATGTTTCTAACCGTATTGGAGCAGGTTGGATGAAGTGGAGGCTCGCCTTGGGAGTGTTGTGCGATAAGAAGGTGCCCCTTAAGCTTAAAGGCAAATTCTATGGAGTGGCAGTTCGTCCGGCCTTGTTGTATGGAGCGGAATGTTGGCTAGTTAAGCACGTTCACATCCAAAAATTGAAGGTGGCGGAAATGTGAATGTTGCGTTGGATGTGTGGGCTTACTAAAGGGGACAGAGTTAGTAATGAGATTATTCGGGATAAGGTGGGAGTGACTTTGTGGAGGAAAAGATGCGGGAAGGAAGGCTGAGATGGTTTGGGCATGTGATGAGGAGGGGCGCGGATGCCCCGGTTCGGAGGTGTGAGAGACTAGTGTTGGATGGCTTCAGGAGGAGAAGAGGTAGGTCGAAGAAATACTGGAGGGAGGTGATTAGACATGACATGGAGCAACTTCAGCTTACTGAGGACATGATTCTAGATAGGAAGGCGTGGAGGTCGAGGATTAGGGTAGAAGGCTAGTGTTAGTGTGTGGGTTGTAGCTAGCAGTCAGGAGAATTCTTGTGTAGCCAGATTTGGTAATCATAGGTCAGTGTACATAGGTGTCTTTAGGATGTGAGTGTATGTCACTACTAGGTGGGTGTCCTATTTTCTATTGCTTAGTTCCTATTTTTCTTATTCCGTGTTGCTCTTATTTCCCGTATTTCTTATTCCTGCAATTTTATTCTATTATTTCCTATTCTTTATTTCGGTTATGTCATCCATCCCCTTGTTTATTATCCTTATCTTGAGCCGGGGGTCTATCGGAAACGAACCTCTCTACTTCTTCGGAGGGAGCGGTATAGACTGCGTACATCTTACCCTACCCAAATCCCACGCTATGGGAATACACTGGGTTTGTTGTTGTTGTTGCTTCAGCATGGTAGGCTGTCGCTCAACCAAATTATAGGTAGATACAAGCAGTCATCAAATCAAGGTGAAACAATATCCTTTCTGTAGTTTTTTGTGAATCGTCTTGTAAATTATGATTGTGGTTTGGTATCATCATAACTAATTGGTTTGATATGCGAGTTTGAGTTCTATTTTGGCTTTTCATTTGTGTTTGCTTCTGTTTTCTAAGAAAGAAAAACTGAGAAGAAGGTTTTTACTGATATTAAGGTAAAAAATCACTTCCTTTGAAAATGGTTTTAATTGAAGATGATTGGCAATAATGAACATGCTTCTTGTTTCTTATACTTTGAAAAGCAGAAAAAGATGTTGACAAAGAACACGTGAACATATTTGTTTCATAACCTCAACTTGCATTTTTATTTGTTTTTTGATTATAACTACTTGAACTTAAAGAGACAAAACTTGGGTTGTCAATTTCTAAAAGCCTAGGCTGCACCTCCTAAACAACTTTCTTACTTTAAGAGGCCCTTGTCACTGTCTAGGAGATTCTAGCGTTGATACTGCACGGGATAGCTTCAATAACCTAGTTAATGCTAGATGTGGAACGCTGTCCTGCCCCTGAAGCATTTCTTAAACCACCTTCTGAAGAAGAAACTGCTGCAAAGAAACGAGGTGCTAAATCTGCCAAGGTACAAGTTTATAATATGATGACACCTTTTGTCAATTTTCTTTCCCATCGAGATGCTGCTTCACTTTTATCAAGAAGAATAGTGCTATCGATATGTTATCTGGGGTGAGGAAGGTGGAGTAGAGCATTAGCATCCTTGATTTATAAAATACTCCTAATAAGTAAATATATTGCAGAAAAAGCTGCAGCTTTTTTAAGTTGGTATTTTACTGTTCATGTTCTTGAGTTTATCATTTACTGATGAAAACAGATTCAAGCACAAACCATGGAACAACGAGCCTTAGCAGCAGCAGCAGCTCCGATGGAATCCTTGAGGAATTACCCACTACAAAAAATTTACCAAAATCCGAATTACCAAAGAAAAAGAATTACAACCTAAATAAGATATTTGAAAAACCTTATGCACCACCAAATATCCAAAAGAATGAATTATTTGTACCCCACAGTTATACCCTTGTTCAGAAGCAATTAACCAGAAAAAACAAGCTTACAACCATTTAACCCGTGTTTATATTGAAAATTTATATACAATCCAAACCTTACTAAATACCAAATTCGTCCAAGATATTGAGCTAAAAAACACCAAGGTTATATAACCCAAAAGTTACAAAATTATAATAAACTTATTGTGCTCCCAGGAACTAGCCCAAATTTAATCGCTACGTGTTATTCTTATGGATTATTATCAACAGTATATACAACAAATGAGAAAGAATTAGCCATGATTCCTGAAGTACATAAAGAAATTATGACATATATAAAAATTACAAAAGGACAACTATTTTACGTAAGATTTTATTCGGCTACCGCTGAGATACTATTTGATGAAATTAAACCAGTGGTTACAGTAGTAAAAATTGGTATGACAAGAGACTACATTATACCAGAAGAAATATCTTAACAAGACAAAATACAGAAAACTGAGATACCAGACTTTTTCAAGAACAAACAAGTTATTGGCTTGAGCACAATTATACAAGAGTTAGCACATAACTATTTGAACCGTAATCCAGTTTGGAATTATTATTCTAGAGATCATTTATTGGTTTATTCAACATGTAAAGACATAAGAGAAAATGATATGGAAGAAATTCGTAGATGGACAATGACATTATTAAAACCAGAAGATAACCCTCTCACAAGATCTATCAAGAAAGGAGTTATTTCTGACGGACTTCTGGAACAATTCTGCAAATTAATTGGACAGAGATATGATGATCATCAATGCAGCTGTTGTAGTGGACGACATAATATTATTCCAGAAGTGACATTACAATAGAAACAAACAAAAAAATTAGGATAGATGGAAAAATAAAGACAAAAAGACAAAAGCATTAAAGAGATATATGACTTATTAAGACAGTTTTTGAAACATGTGAATTATAATACGTAAAACATTAGGTAACATTTATTAGTTTGACTTTTTGGCCAAAGTGCCATTATTGGTTTTTTGTTTTTTAGTCTTAAGATTTTTTTTAAAATTTACTTTAAGTAACAAGTGTAAAGTTGTAGGACCTAGGGCCATTATTAGTCTTTTAATTTTTGACAGATGTAAAGGTAGGAATAGTATAAAGTAGTTTACGCGTTTTCTTTTTAGTCTATAAATATGTAAGCCTTCGGCAAGTTAAAGGCAAGATTTCATGAGTTGAAGCAAGCCTCCTCTACTTTTGAATATTTAATAAAAACAAATATATTTCTAAGGAAAAACTATAGATGAACAAAACCCAGAATTATCAAACCTACCAGAATAGGTATATTTATTTATGATTATGAATAGCTAAATTCATAAATTTCTGACAATCATGATATGATAAAATAAGTTCATGTTAGTTACTATATAGTAGAATTATTCGAAGAATAATATGTTACAAAGTTTATTAGCAAAGAGGAAAAGGAGAAAAATCCCTAGGACTCTGCCATCCTAAAGGTGAAACTGGTGAGGCAAGAAGGTCGTGATAGGGGAATAACCAGTGTAGAGGCGTTGTTTAAGGGAAAAGTATCCAGGCTACCATGCCAATAGTGACAGAATAACATAATTATTTAAGAATAATCTGGTATTTAGTGATCTAAGATGATCATATTTTGTTATGTATATGATTGAAGGGAATATTTTGAAATAGCATCATATGAAAAATGAATACTTATTTATCTGATGAAATGGTAGATAAATTTAAAATGCTTGCTTTGTATGTACTTAAGGATATAAAAATTGTAGATATAAGAAAAATCATATGGGAAAAAATATTTGATAAATATTTTATGGCTAGAATAAATTACATATCACACCTACCTACCTATTCTTACAAATACCTACATACCAAACCTACACATCAACTATGATAAATTACGTATATTTAGAATATTGAAAAATGGATATGAAAAATATACAATTAATAAAAAAAACTAATGAAAACAAATCTAGAAACAAATATATGAGAACTAAAGATATTAAATATATAGAATTCCTTAATGAAAAATATACAAAAATTATTTAGATTAAAACAAACAACCAGTAAATATTATGATAAAGCATTTAATAACCCATAAATTTAATTCCAAGTTATCCAAGTTATTCGTAGAAACCTAACCATCATATGAACAATATGACAAGCTATATATCTGATGAAATTAAAATACTTGTTTTATATATTATTAAAGACTTAGAAATAGAAGACATAAAGAAAATAATATGGGAAAAAATATTTCATGAAGAATCGTTAAGTCTAGAATGGTTAGAAGATATGCATGATCTTAGCTTATATTATTCAGATAGTTATTACTCAGATAATAACAATTATTACTCAGATGGATATTATACAGATTAAATGTTAGAATATATTAAAAGAGTTAGAGAAAAACAAAGTTGTCTATACGAAGAAATTAATTATAGAAACCAGCTTAGAAGAGGAAGAAAACAATTAAAAGAAAGATTAATTTGGATAGATAAAACCATGAAACAACTAGAATTAAAGGACAATTTAGAATATGATTTAGACATAGAATTATTCATAGAAGAAAAAGACAGATAATTAACGAAATAGACAACCTAGAATTTAATATCAGATATAGTACAATTAGAATAAATTATTACAAAGAAATTTGCAGTATTACAACTACTTTAGGATAAAATGATAAACTCCGAATACTTAGAATATTGGAGAAAAGATATGGAGGAAATAAGATTAACATAAATACTTATGAAAGAGAATCTACTTGACTATCTAAAAACTAGAGATATGGAACATATAGAATACCTTAAAAATAATATAGAGGAATTAATAAGGTTAAAACAAAAAACTAAGGAATACTATGACATAACATTTCAATTAACATGATAGAACTAGTAAGTACTAGTTATCTACTAGTTATCGACGCAAATTACCCAAGTTATCCGCACCTCCCTACAATTAACATGGCTTTAATACCAATTGACACATATTTACTTGTACGTTTTTTAATTAACATGGCTCTGATACCAATTATAGGGGTGTGTGGATAACTTGGGTAATTTGCGTGGATAACTAGTACTTACTAGTTCTATCATGTTAATTGAAATGTTATGTCATAGTATTCCTTAATTTTTTGTTTTAACCTTATTAATTCCTCTATATTATTTTTAAGGTATTCTATATGTTCCATATCTCTAGTTTTTAGGTAGTCAAGTAGATTCTCGTTTATAAGGTATTCTGTTAATCTTATTTCCTCCATATCTTTTCTCCAATATTCTAAGTATTCGTAGTTTATCATTTTATCCTAAAGTAGTTATAATACTGCAAATTTCTTTGTAATAATTTATTCTAATTGTACTATATCTGATATTAAATTGTAGGTTGTCTATTTCGTTAATTATCCTGTCTTTTTCTTCTATGTCTAAATCATATTCTAAATTGTCTTTTAATTCTAGTTGTTTCATGGTTTTATCTATCCAAATTAATCTTTCTTTTAATTGTTTTCTTCCTCTTCTAAGCTGGTTTCTATAATTAATTTCTTCGTATAGCCAACTTTGTTTTTCTCTAACTCTTTTAATATATTCTAACATTTAATCTGTATAATATCCATCTGAGTAATAACTATCTGAATAATATAAGCTAAGATCATGCATATCTTCTAACCATTCTAGACTTAACGATTCTTCATGAAATATTTTTTCCCATATTATTTTCTTTATGTCTTCTATTTCTAAGTCTTTAATGATATATAAAACAAGTATTTTAATTTCATCAGATATATAGCTTGTCATATTGTTCATATGATGGTTAGGTTTCTACGAATAACTTGGAATTAGATTTATGGGTTATTAAATGTTTTATCATAATATTTACTGGTTGTTTGTTTTAATCTTAATAATTCTTGTATATTTTTTATTAAGGAATTTTATATCTTTAGTTCTCATATATTTGTTTCTAGATTTGTTTTCATTAGTTTTTCTATTAATTGTATATTTTTCAATATTCTAAATATACGTAATTTATCATGGTTGATGTGTAGGTTTGGTATGTAGGTATTTGTAAGAATAGGTAGGTGTGGTATGTAATTTATTATAGCCATAAGATATTTATCAAATATTTTTTTCCATATGATTTTTCTTATATCTACAATTTCTATATCTTTAAGTACATACAAAACAAGCATTTTAAATTTATCTACCATTTCATCAGATAAATAAGTATTCATTTTTCATATGATGCTATTTCAAAATATTTCCTTCAATTATATACATAACAAAATATGGTCATCTTAGATCACTATATATCAAATTATTCTTAAATAATTATGTTACTCTGTCACTATTAACATGGTAGTCTGGATACTTTTCCCTTGAACAACGCCTCTACACTGGTTACTCCCCTATCACGGCCTTCTTGCCTCACCGGTTTCACCTTTAGGATGGCATAGTCTTAGGGATTTTTCTCATTTTCCTCTTTGCTAATTAACTTTGTAACATATTATTCTTCGAATAATTCTACTATATAGTAACTAACATGAATTTATTTTATCATATCATGATTGTCAGAAATTTATGAATTTAGCTATTCATAATCATAAATAAATATACCTGTTCTGGTAGGTTTGATAATTCTGGGCTTTGTTCATCCATAGCTTTTCCTTAGAAATATATCTGTTTTTATTAAATATTCAAAAGTATTTGTGTACAAGAGAAGACTTGCTTCAACTCATGAAGTCTTGCCGAAGGCTTACATATTTATAGACTAAAAAGAAAACACGTAAACTACTTTATATTATTCCTACCTTTACATCTGTCAAAAATTAAAAGACTAATAATGGCCCTAGGTCCTACAACTTTACACTTGTTACTTAAAGTTATTTTTAAAAAAATCTTAAGACTAAAAAACCAATAATGGCACTTTGGCCAAAAAGTCAAACTAATAAATGCTACTTAATGCTTTACGTATTATAATTCACATGTTTCAAAAACTATCTTAATAAGTCATATATCTCTTTAATACTTTTGTCTTTATTTTTTCATCTGTCCGTGTTGCTTTATATCTTTTGTCGTGTATCTTCCAGCTGTCTTAATTTTTTCGTTTGCTTCTATTATAGTGTTACTTCTGGAATAATATTATGTCTTCCTCTACAACAGCTGCATTGATGATCATCATATCTCTGTCCAATTAATTTGCAGAATTGTTCCATAAGTTCGTTAGAAATAACTCCTTTCTTGATAGAACTTGTGAGAGGGTTATCTTCTGGTTTTAATAATGTCATTGTCCATCTACGAATTTCTTCCATATCATTTTCTCTTCTGTCTTTACATGTTGAATAAACCAATAAATGATCTCTAGAATAATAATTCCAAACTGGATTACAGTTCAAATAGTTATGTGCTAACTCTTGTATAATTGTGCTCAAGCCAATAACTTGTTTGTTCTTGAAAAAGTCGGGTATCTCAGTTTTCTGTATTTCGTCTTGTTAAGATATTTCTTCTGGTAATGTAGTCTTTTGTCATACCAATTTTTACTACGGTAACCATTGGTTTAATTTCATCAAATAGTATCTCAGCGGGGATCGAATAAAATCTTACGTAAAATAGCTGTCTTTTTGTAATTTTTATATATGTCATAATTTCTTTATGTACTTCAGGAATCATGGCTAATTCTTTCTCATCTGTTGTATATACTGTTGATAATAATCCATAAGAATAATATGTAGCGATTAAATTTGGGAGCGCAATAAGTTTATTGTAACTTTTGGGTTATATAGCCTTGGTGTTTTTTGGCTAGCTCAATATCTTGGACGGGTTTGGTATTTAGTAAGGTTTGAATTGTATATAAATTTTCAATATAAACACGGCTTGTAAGCTTGTTTTTTCTGGTTAATTGCTTCTGAATAAGGGTATAACTGCGGGGGTAATTCATTCTTTTGGATATTTGGTGTTGCATAAGGTTTTTCAAATATCTTATTTAGGTTGTAATTCTTTTTCTTTGGTAATTCAGATTTTGGTAAATTTTTTGTAGTGGGTAATTCCTTAGCTGTATCTGATGTTCCTGCACATGTAACAACCGTTTCGGTTTTAAGGTGTGTCCGAACGTCACCTTCTAGGTCTAGTTTTTTAAAGTGCCCTTCCTACACTATATCTGTGCCTTTGGCTTTTTCCTGTTTTTTAGAGTGCTCAGATTGCACTTTTAATTCTGCGACTTCAGTAGTCAGTAGAGTAACTTGTTCTTTTAATAATTTCACTTGTTCAAATAATTGAACTAGTAAATCATTCTGAGTAACATGTATCTATTCCTTCTCTAAAACATGTTTTTATTAATATCTCTGTTCCTCCAAGGTGTACATATTTTATTGGGTCTCTACTTTTTATATGTTGTATTTCTTTATTAACTGTTTTCTTGTTACTAATGGTATACTAGTTTTACCTCTACATGTTTACAATCTATTATATGTTCTTTTTGACTTACTACATAGTATTCCTCTTTTCTTCTACTAAATATATTTTTTATTGTTGGTATTTTAAATATTTTTTCTACACTTAGGTCTAATATTACTTTTTGGTCAGTTCCTTCTTCGTTTAAGTATTCCTCCTTTGTGATTATTTTAATTTCTTCTTCAGTCATTATTTATACTTTCGTCTAATTCATTATCTGTCTCATTTTCTGAAATTTCATATATACTATCCTCACTTTCTAATTCGTAATCTATATAATCTATTTGCATATATTCTGCATTTTCTATCTTTATTTCTGATATTTGTTTCTTTTTTGGATCTTTAGACATTTTACAATCTCTAGCTAAATGTCCTAGTTTTCCACAATTATAACAAGTACATTCTTTTATAGATTTCTTTTTCCTATATGGTCTTTTATGTTTATAATTTTTTACATAATAGTTTTTTCTTGGCTTCTTATACTTATATTTTGATTTTTTGTATTTCTTATATTTCTTATATTTCTTATGTCTTTTTCTTTTCTTATAATATTTTTCTTCACATCCAAATTGAGGTGCTATTTTATCTTTGCAACATGCTAAATTTTTTATAGATTTCTATACCATTGTTGTAAAAATTTTATTCTTGCTCCTAGGGTATCTACTATTTTTGCTTCATCCCAACTCTTTATTATTTTTGAACTAAATGGTTCAGGTAATTTACTAAAATATAATCTTCTCACTTCTTTACTTTCTTCTGTATTGTATGCTCCCTTATAGTAGTATTCTTTAAATGCGCACGTATATTCATCTATATATCACATATTACATATTGCTAGTTTTAACATTAAATTCTTATTTGTATCTTTTTCTTTGTTTTGTTCTTCTTCTTCTGTTGTCATACTGCTAAATTCATCTCTTGTAGTCATTTCATATTTTTTCAATATGTCTATAGGTGTTAGTTTAGTTACTGTTGTTCCTTCTGTTTCTTTATCATTCCTTAATACCTTTTTACTATTTTCAGTTAAATTTAAAAACCATAATTTTGTTGTTCCTATTAGTGTTCTTTCTATATATTCTGGTGTATCTATTGCATTTATACCATTGTCTAATAATTGTTTTGCTATATATCCTATCCATAATTGTATCATTTTATCTACATCTATTACACAGTTTAAGTCTAAGAAATTATAATTTTTATTAATTATTTGTTTTGGTGTCCATTTGTTATATTTATTTTTTAGGTTATATTTTTTAAACTTATCTTTATAATAATATGTAGGTTTTCTTATTTCTGATGTACTAGGTATTATATTTTCATCGTTTCTTTATCAAGAGTATTTATTTCCGTGTTTGTATTTTCTAAGTTTTTTTTATTAATTACTTCTTGTTTTTCATTAATTTCTAATTTTTCTACATTTGTTAAGATTTCTGTATATGTTTCACTATCTTCCGAATCATAATTATCTGTTTCTTCAGCATCTATTGTGTTTATTTCTATTTCATTAGTTTCTAATTTTTTATTTTCTTCTAATTTTTCTTTAAATTGATTTATCTCAATTAATAATTTTTGTACTTTATCCTTTTCTTCTTTTTCTTTCTGTCTTTTTTCATACAGATCTTTTAGTATTTATAGTTCTTTTTCTAGTTCAGCAGTCCTACTATTTTTAGTTTCTTCTATTTTTTGTATTTCTTCTGTAGTTTGTTGTTTTATATTATCTATTTCCTTTTTCCTATCTATCTCTTCGTTTTCTTTTTCTATTCTTACCATGGCTGTCAACTTATCTTCTAATTTTAATTCTTCTTTTTCTAACATTAAGTATAAATGTTCACATATTTTCTTATATCTTCTTCCTAAATTGAAAAATACTATCCTTATTTTTAATCCTTCATGGTTTTCATATGTTTTTTCATCTATTATAAATTCTTCTTTGTTCATTTTATCTACTTGATAGTATATAGATCATGTTGATATATGTATTCTAGACTATCTATTTGTGATTCTAAATATGATATTTCTTCTTTTTGTGCTTTTATTGATTTTTGACATACAATCCTACAATCATGTTATATTGTAGTTTTTCTTTTCTTATTTTTAATTCTCTCCGTTTAATTTTTTCTAAAAGCATCTATATTTTTAAATGGTTTTCTCATTTTTAACAAATAAATAACAACGTAAATAATAATAGCTCATAATTAATAAATACGATTAAATTAACTTTTGTAATTTTTCTCATAATTAACACATATTTAATTGACACATATCTACTTGTACGTTTTTTAATTAGCATGGCTTTGATACCAATTGTAGGGGGGTGCGGATAACTTGGGTAATTTGCGTGGATAACTAGTATTCACCGAAATCTCGTTTGGCCTAGTCGCCGGAAACTATGCATCCCACGAATAGCACCCTTGACCTCCTCAACCTTGATATGCCTATAATAACTGTAATCGCGACACTTTTCTGTGTGCTCCAAGTCCCCAACACAAAACTTTTATCCCTCTCATCATTTAAAAGTCTATGGAAATAGAATTGTCACATCCTTCTAATGAGGGTATCCTCTATCAACACTTCGCCTTCCTTCTCCTTGATGTACTTCACTTCGCCAAGGTCACGGGCCCTCCGTTCCCTAGCCTTGACAAGCCTATACATTATTTCCGCTTTCTTCTCTACAAGCTCTCAAAAGTTGTTGTCTTAGATGTCGTAACTGCTAACTTAGCCTTTTTCCTAGCTAACTTATACTTCCTATTCGTCCGCTTCTCGTCGTCATCCTTGCTCTCAACCAACTTTGCATAGGCAGCCATCTTAGTCTCCATATTTTTAACTTCTTCGTTCCACCACCAGTCCCCTCGTTGCTTGTCAGATCAGCCTCTCGAGATACCCAATACCTCTCTGGCTGTCTCCCTGATGCAACTGGCAGTCATCTCCCACATACTACTATCCACATCCTGTCGGCTCTCCCAAGCCTCCATTGTCAACTTCTCTCCAATCTCCAAAGTGCTGGCCAAAGTCAAGCTACCCCCACTTAATCCTAGTCCGATCCTCCACACCCTTATTCTTTCTGTCCTTTTTTATTTCCAAGTCCATCACTAGCAACTTATGTTGGGTCGAAAGATCCTCTCTAGGTATGACTTTACGGTCCTCAAACCTCCACATAGTACTTTCCAAAGTGCTTGAAACGCCTTTTACCACCTTATCCAAAACCTCCCAAAAGCTCTTCTTCTCCTCCTCGTCCAAGCTCGCTTGCGGGGTAGGCACTATTAACGTTCGACGTAGACCCTCCAATGACCAACTTAATCGACATCAACCTATCGTTGACCCTTTTAACCTCCACCACTTGCCCCCGTACCTCTTCGTCCACTAAGATACCTACCCCATTCCTATGCCTCACGCTACCAGAATACCACAACTTATCCTAGACAGTTTACCTCATGGAATTGTCAAAACTCAAATCTAAGACCGTTAACCTAAAATATTGACTTTGATCAAACTTCTCATTTCCAAACTTCCAAAATAGAATTTCTTCTTTGAAGCCCTCCAACCGCGCCACTCATCCCTGCAAGTCGTAAGTAGCTAAGGAAAGCTATGGGGAGGGTCAACGAGGCAAAAAAGACAGAAATTACAAAACAACCATGAGGGTCGTTACAACCTTTGTGGACAAAGTTACTCGATACCTTTACTGGCGGGCAATATCATGTAATGATATAGTCAAGGTGCCCACAAGATGGTTCAGCCACCACCATTATGAGAATTAAATAAATGGCTATGAGACTGCTCTGTATGTGCCAGATGACGTTTATCATGGGTTGTCATCCCTCTTTCTTTATAGCCCACAAGACATCTAGTATCAAAACCAGCTAATGTTGTAGAGGGACGAAAGTGATTTAATGTAATCATTAAAGAATAGATAGCTGTTTTTTTCCTCTGGAACTGGTTTATATATTTGCTATCAACTTCAATTGATGTCCGTCATTTCGGATATTCTCCTATTTGCTTGTAGTATTACGATTGTTTACTAGTCTTTGTTTACTCTTTCCCTGTATGTGGCGTCTCTATGTTTTGTCTTGTTCCAGGTTTTTTGGTATGACTTTGATTACTATTCCTTGTCTTGAACGGGGGGGTCTATCGGAAACAGCCTTGCTACTTCCCCGGGAGTAGTGGTATGGACTGCGTACATCTTACCCTCCCCAGACCTCACTATGTGGGAATACACTGGGTTTGTTGTTGTCCTATTTCCTGTTCAATGCTTCATGTATTATCAAAACGCCAAGCTCACTTCACCAAGCAATATGCATTTCTTGGTAAAAGAAGGAATGCATCTCTCCTTGGTTCTCTAAAGTGTAGTTTACTCGTGCAAATGTAAATTTAAAGAAGGCCTTCAAAACATTTTAGTCCTGAAATGTTGGGAAAAGCATTTCATAAAACTGAAGCAAAGAACAAAATAGTATGATAGATAAAGTATTAAGAAATAGATAAAAATAGCAATTACCAGTTTCTCAAAAAAAAAAATAAAAAAAAATAAAGAAATAGATAAAAGTAGAACAGATTTAGGATCTATATATACACATCACTTGTTCCATACTTCCATTGATATTCTTGCTCACATGTAGAGGTTCCTGAGGAAGTACACATACATGAGAATAGTGTTGAAGTGCACTAGTGTGTGAGTTTTCCGGGATGTTTAGGTGAGCGAGGGTTTTGTTTTTTTGGATGCTACAATTTGTTAAGAGATGAAAGCAACCTCATTATGCTGTAATTTTTCAGATTTCAGATACCACATTTGTTGAAAAGAAAGATGCAGTCAAGATTCTATGTAAGCTGTGGAAAGATGAGTACGTAGAGATGAAGGTAATATGTTTCCGGTTTTCTGTTGTTGTAGTCTAAGTTGCGCGGACTCTTCACTTTTAATGCTGCACCCGTGTCAGATTCTTCAAAAATACACTACTTTTGGCGAATCCTACACGCACCCATTGACATTTTCAACGAGTCCGAGCAACATAGGTTGTAGTAGAATAATATGTCTTGATTCGCCTGCGTCGTTAAAATTGAAGAGACCTTGAGAGTAGAACAAAGCATATCTCGAAACTATCATGTGTATTTTCTTGCTCTCTTATGTCAATGTTATGGAAGTAGCAAACAGACATATTTGGCTTTGCTTCTGTATCTGAAGATAGCTAAAGTCAATATTAAGGGAGGGTAAGTGCTGGTTCGGAGACATGCTATATAAACTATATTTTATCTCTGTTAAATATTAACATGACCAAATCTGATCTATTCTGTGATGAGTTACTGGACACTTGGTGCATACCCTGAAATTCATAGAGTAATCTAAAACAAAAGATCTTTACGTTAAACGAAAATATCCTTAGGAAGTTCCAGATACTTTGCACAACTTTGTTACAAATATTTCTGCTTCATAGTACCAGATACTTTGCTCAACTTCGTTACAGCTATTTTCTGCTTCACAGTAGAGATCCATACTAAAAATTGGGGGGCCCAAATTTAAGCTCAAGATCAGATGGGACTTTGGAGACCATGAACTCTCAACCCAACACAATTACCCGAGTACGCAAAGTGGGTGAATGGTTAAGCTCCTCAATAGGAAAATCTACCACTGGTTTTGAACACATGATTCTGTTCAAACATAAAATCTCATGACTACCCCGAGTACGCCAAGTGGGTGAATTGTTAAGCTCCTCCTCAACAGGAAAATCTACCACTGATTTTGAACGCATGATTCTGTTCAAAAGTAAAATCTCAAGAATCAAGTGTGAAGATCATTCTGATTCATCAGAAGTACAGAAGAATCAGGGGCAGAGCTACAGTGCAAAAAGGGGTTCAGGCGTGTCAATTTTCTGCTAAATGCCTCTCAATATTGAGAGTCTTGCCATTAAATAGAATCATTCAAAAATTACATCCCTAAAGATCCATCTTTTCTATCCCTCTAAATCCGCTATTCTATCCTACCAGATTTGCTGTCCTATAATCAATATTACTCTCTTTAATTACTAAATCAAATTTTTGTAATTACACTAATATACAACAATATATAACTACATTAATATATATAATATTTACTAGTTGTCCATCATGTTACATCCCTCCTCAAATTGATGTTGGTAGATCAAGAAGCATCAATTTGCCTACTAGAAACTGATGCCGTCGTCGTGCCATTGATTTTATAAATGCATCAGCAATTCAAAGATCACTGGACACGTGTGGAAGAGTAATGACTCCTTTATCTCCAGCTTCTCGTATATAATGACAGTCTACTTTGATTTGTTTGGTCCGCTTCATGATAAACCGGATTAGTAGTCTGAACAACACTTGTATTGTCAGCACGAAGAGGATTAGGATTAGATTGAGGAAATCCAATCTCAACAAGTAATCCGCGAAGCCACACAATCTCGAAGCAAGTAGTAGACATTGCTCGATATTCAACCTCTATTGAAGATTTTGACACACGGTCTTGCTTTTTTACTCTTTCGAGATATCGAAGACTTTACAAGAAACATGTACCAACCAGTGACCGAACGACGAATGTCAGAACATCCTTCCCAATCAAAATCACTAAAAGCATAAAGACTAATAGGAGAACCACTAGGAAAGAATAATACACGATTAGATGTTCCTAGGAGATATCGAATAATGCGACGGACGACCACCAAATGAAGATGACGGGAGCTTGCATAAATTGACTAGCTTGTTGAACTGTAAAAGGGATATCAATTTGGGTAATAGTAAGGTAATTTAAGCTCCCAACTAACTGCCGAAATATAGTTGGATCATGAAGATCTCCTTCTGCTCGCCAATACTTTACATTCAACTCTAGTGGAGTATCTACGGAGGAGGAATCCTGAGTTGGTTTAGAAACACACCTGATGAAGCACGATGAACTTCCAAACCCAAGAAATATGTAAGAGTACCAAGATCTTTCATAAGGAAGGAATCCATAAGTTGTGCTACTGGAGGCTAGTTATCGGTGAAGAATCGGTTCCTGTGATAATAATATCATCTATATATACCAAAAGAACACAACTTGTAGATGTTTTCTGAAGAAATAAAGATGAGTCATATTTGCTCTGCTCAAAAAAGAATTGTAGCAAAGTAGATCGGAATTTGTCCAACCAAGTTTTGGGAGCTTGTTTTACTCTATGCAAAAACTGCTTCAACTTGCATACATTTGATGTAGGTGATGAGAACAAACCAGTTGGAGGTTTCATATAAATATCTTCTTTAAGATCACCATGGAGAAAAACATTTTTGATATCCATTTGATGAAGAGGCCATTTTTGTGAAGAAGCAATGGCATTGATTTGCATGGTAGTCATTTTTGCTACTAGTGCAAAAGTCTCCTCATAGTCTACACCATACTCCCGTCTGTGACCAAGAACAACCAGCCGAACTTTGTACCGGTCAAGAGTTCCATCAGAATGAAGTTTAATTGAATAGACCCATGTACATCCAATTGGGCGTACATTTGAAGGACATGAAACAATATCCCATGTGTTGTTTTCCTTAAAGAGCAAAAAGTTCTTCCATTGCTTTCTGCCAACATTCATGCTTGGAAGCTTGTGAGTAACAAGTTGGAATAGAAATGGTGGATAAAGTAGAGGAAAAGCCATACCAATTAGGAGGACGAGATATCTGGTAGATCGTCGAGTGGGCTCAAGAGGAGCAAAGCTTGAAGAATTTTCAGATTCTAGTTGTGGAGCAGTCTCAGGTGGTGGATCAGTTTCGCGAGGAGGTAAAGTTGGCCAACGTCGTTCATACTCAAATCTAGGTTTGAACCGCTTAGAAGAAGATGACAAATCATCAAAAGTAGGAAGAAGAGGGGAAACAGGAGATGACTCAACATGAGTAGGAAAGAAATACTGATTCTCAAAGAAAACATTTCTGGAAATACAAAATTTGTTAGAACGTAGATCATAGCAAATAAAACCTTTCTGCGAAGTACTATAGCCCATAAAAGCACATTTAGTAGATTGGACAGAAAGTTTATTACGCTGAGAAGGAGGCAGATGCACAAAACAAACACAACCAAATGCATGAAAATTATCATAGCTAGGATTTTTGTAATAAAGACGATAATACGGAGACTCAAGATTTAACACTTTAGATGACAGTCTATTAATTAAATAGACAACAGAGACAGCTTTAACCCAATATTTAGATGGGATAGAGGACTCAATCAATAAAGTACGAGTGATATCCAAAAGATGAGCATTTTTACGCTCAGTGACCCCATTTTGTTGTGGTGTATATGAACAAGAGCATTGTGAGATAATTCCTTTCTCAAGCAAAATTTTTTTGAATTTATTTGACATATATTCTCCATCAGAATCATATCTTAATAATTTGATACAAGTAGAAAATTGAGTCTCACTGTAAGCCAAAAATATCTTGAACATGGAAAACACCTCATATTTGGAACGAAGAAAATACACCTACGTAAATCGACTATAATAATCTATGAATGTCACAAAGTACTTGAACTGAGCATGAGAAACAGTTGGTGAAATACCTTAAACAACATTATGAACGACATCAAAACACTTTGTAGCATGATTGCCAAAATTAAGAATAGGAAGAATTTTATTGTTCCCTAATTTACAAGTAGAACAATCAAATGAAGCAGTAGAAAATTAATTTTTTTCCCAATAAATCAGAATTTGGATGTCCTAGATGCTTATGCCAAACCTCAATCTTATTAGTTGTAGAAGTACACAAGCAAAAGATATAACAGGAGGAATGGAAAAATGTATAGGAAACAATCTTCCAACTTTAGGCCCCTTCGCGATTATCGTCCCCGACACCTGACCCTGCACGAGACAACCATTACGAGAAAAATTTACATCACAATTGTCATCAACCAATTGTCCAATTGAAATAAGACTAGTTGAGAGCTTCGGTGAAACAAACACATTCTTGAAAGTTAAAGTAATATCCCCAACCTTGGTAATGGGTAAATTACTACCATTAGCAACCTGTATTTGTGATGAACCTTGATATTTACAAACATTTTTTATTATGCTTGTTGAGTTGGTCATATGATTGGTCAAAATCAACAATCCAAGAAGTAAATTTAACATTAGTACCTTGTAATCTCAATGTTGAAAAGGCTGAAACGATCATTTGTTGTACCATTTCAGGAGTAAGAACTTGTCCTGAAGATGAGCTCTCAAGAATGGAATCATTTATCCCTGCTTGAAAAGCATTTATTTACGATTTTGAGGGCGTGTGGGACGTCATTTCCTCTTTTGAAAGCATCTTGTGTGACAAAATGCTGCTCTTCACAAAGTAATTCCCTAAAACAAACATCCAGGGAGGGAGGCGGGTAACGATTCATCAAGTTAGAGCGAACACTCTCAAACTCAAAGCATAACTTTATCAAAAATTGATCTCGCTTGCTTTGCTCATGAACTTCCTGTATTATAGAGAGAGACAGAGAGATTCGGTAGGTATTTTGGCATAAACAATATTTGTAAATTCAACCCATAAATTCTGAAATCCCGAAAAATAATCCTGAATAGAGAGACCTTCTTAAGAGTAATTAGCAATTTCATACTCTAAGTGAAAGACTCGAACACTATTATCTTGGTTGTAAATCTTTTGTAAATAATCTCACATGGCTTTAGCTGTCTTGTAAGGGCTGAGATTAAGAATAAGAGGATCAGCCATGTCATCACCCGAGCATCTTTAATCTTCCATTCACCTAACTTTGTAGAATCAGTAGGAGCAAGATCGGCTATATCTATATGGCCCCATAGTTCTTTTCCGGTGACAAATAACTGAAACTCCCAGGATGAAAAGTTCTTTCCAGTGAAACGATTCATCGGACTCAAAAAGAACTACCAAACTGAAACTCAAACACTAAATGATTCAAATTGATGTGAAGTCATATTTATGAAACTAGAAACACAATGACTCAAAAGAACAACCAAAATGTCCAAGGTCAAAGTCCTAGGTGTTAATTGTTGATGAACAATCAACAAAATTGAAATTTTCAAAAAAAAATTAAAGGAACCACATATGGACTCTCTATGAAATAAGACGGCCAAGAGAAGGCTCTGACTCAATATTGAGAGTCTTGACATTAAATAGAAAGTATTCAAAGATTACATCCCTAAAGATCCGTCTTTCCTATCCCTACAGATCAGATTTTCTATCCCACCAGATCTGTTCTACTATAATCAATATTACTCTCTTTAATTACTAAATCAAATCTTTGTAATTACACTAACATACAATAATATATAACTACATTAATATATACAATATTTACTAGTTGTCCATCATGCTAACAGGGGGAACCAGTAGCTTTTGCGTAGACCCTGTATTTGTACTAAAAATCAAGAAATATTATATAATTATGTAGGTGCGAACCCACATACAAAGACTGACGGATGGTCCAGTGGTCTCCTAGGAGATTTTAAGGCTAGCGTCCCTGAGATGTGGGTTCGAAACCCGCTAGCAGCAAGTTTACTTTTTTTATTTTTTGCTTTTTTACTCACTTTTCCGCAAGTTTTTTTATTATTATTATAGCTTTTTCCAGTATGTAGATTTTTTTTTTTTTGAAAATATAACATAAAACTAATAATTAAAGAAAGAAAAAAGCACGCCTATTAAGCTATTCTTGAAACAAAACTCGGATTGTTGGTTTCAACGAGATACAGACGCTCAAAGCAAAGGTTCATATTCAGAACCCACAGACCTCATCCTGGCTCCGCCTCTGAGGAGATTGCTTGTTTCCTTTTTTTTATTAAAAAAAAATCAGGTAAAGTAACATTTATTTTTATTAAGAAACTTCAGAAAAATATCAAGGAGGTACTACTAAAATACAAGCAAATACATAGGATATTGAACTCCTGCATGTCTGTGAAATTTAAAAACTGAATCAGGTCTTCTACTACACTTCCCTTTACCCAAAATTACAAATTTTTCAAGCATCTATTTCAAACATTGGAGATGTGGAGCCTCTGATTTTCAAAGCATTTTTGTTTCTTTCTTCGAGGAATGGTCGTCCATGTCTTCTTCTCGCTTTTGCTTACCTGTTGACTCGCCTACTTTCCAACAGACGTCTAATTCTATTAGGCATTACCCACTTCACACCATAGATATTTAGGAAGATATCCATATCTGTCCAGTTTGTGGAGAAACGCGGTTTACAGATTCTTGAATTTCTTAACAGAAAAAAACCCTGCTGCATAAGGCATGTCCTCTTCTATGTAGCATATCCTGAGCAAGACATCTATTCAAGGCTGCAATCCATCCAAAACCACCAGCTTTTGTATGTGTTTTGGTCTTCCAAAGCACCTTCCAAGGCCATGATACCTCCCACTGACCAGTTTGTTGTTGAAAAAGTTTGTAGCAGATTTTAACAGAAAATTTCTCCTCTTTATTGGCGCTCTATATCTGAATCCACTCTGCTTTCGTCCAAGGTTAGAGGTTCTAGAAGATTGAGTAGTTGACAGGCATCTTCCACTTCCCACTCATTGACTTCTGAAGTTAAGTTGCAAGGCTGCTTCTGAATTACTTTCCCCGTGTCAAAATAGTTGGCCCTTGTTGACTTGACACTCCCTTTAAGAAAATAGAATTTATTAGAATCTTATTTTACCAAATTGGCCTTATTAATTATGCTTTAAAATATAAATTTGAGTATATACACTTTATGTAGTCATTTAATGATAGGGGTAGTACTGAAAAAAACATAATTCTCTTGATTTCTTAAATAGGATAACTAAATTGACACAAATAATTTTAGCAAGAGGGTCAACTATTTTGAAACAGGGGAAGTACATTCTGCAATACTACAGAGTTTGTTTTTAGAAATACTATATAAATGGGGAACATTTTCCATCAGTTTCTCTTCTCCAGCCTGATACCTCTGCCCGGAATCTAGTTTTGCTCATGTATCGAATCTCCTCCTTTATGTTTTGTTGTAAGATAGGCCATAAATTACTTATATATTTCCACAAACCAGCACCTGCATATGTGTTAGATTGGGAGAGCTAAGTTACTCGGGCTCGGGTGCGGGTCTACGATACGGTTACGGATCTAGAGGTTGGATTCTTTAGAGTCTCAATTTAAAGATTTGGGGATATGGATCTAGGGATGGATACAGGTGCGGGGATTCGGCGAAAAATAATTTAAATATCTAAAAATAGAGTTATAAAACATAAATTATGAGATATTATGCGGAAAACTTGAGGAGAAAATATTGTCCAAGAAGAAAATCCTGATAGGAGATAAAGGAAAAGCAATAACATAGGAATTTATATATACAAGGTATTCCATTTTCTTCAATTTCACCTTAGCTTTTGTTTTGATTATAGAATTTCTTAAATCTATTTGAACTTTACCTGTCGATTTTGGTCAAAGTATCCAAAATTGGTTGACCAGAACAGGTAGGAATCCCACACCCACACCCATGTCGTGTCGACACGCGTGTGGCACCGAAAGTGAAAAGTCCGAGTAACTTAGTGGGGGAGTGCTTGTTCCTCCTCCTGGGTTTCTTTCTGTGAGCAGATTACTATACTTAAAATAGAAAATGAAATGGAATTCAAATTTTCGAGAAAAAGAAACCGCAGAAAGCTACTAACTTGTCAAATCCTTTCCCGCAGCAATCCTCTCACCATCTTTTGAAGTCTCCATCCACAGTGAAACAGAAAAGTAATGTGGACAGTAATGAAGCTTCACAGAGTGCAGATAAATCTCACAATTAACTGTCACCGTAGGATATAGTAAGTAGGTGTGTAAGATAGCATAAATGCCTATTTATGCAACTACGAATTTCTCCTTCTTTTCCTTTCTGACGGTGGAGTGCTACATTGGATAATCAGTTAAGTCTATGAAGCTTTATGATCTAAAAAGATGGTCAAGCTTTATATGCTTTTCCTTCTAGATATAGAAGGTTAATGGTGTTCGAAATCCCCTAATGGGCTTGCAGGACATATGTCCAGAGGGTCAAAATACGAAGTAAAATGAGAAGCTCCAAATTGTTTTATTTTCCAACCGTGGCTTGCATTGAAGAAACTTTCTTCTTCTTTTCGTTGTACACATGTACGCGCACATGCATACACAAACACCTATTATATATAAAGATTGCATTGAACAAAGCTTCTGGTACATACTAATTATACCCGATTCTCTCCAGAAAGTTATTACACAAGGAGCAAGGCAATCCGAATTCATTCTGTGGAAAATTAATAAGCAATCTCTTTGGAAGCATGTTCTAGACGAAATGTACCATGCTGCCCTTAATTTGAGATTGAGAATAACAAATGAGCGGGAACAGGGAAAAGAGGTTTGTATAGTGATCTCTCTTTGTATCTGTTGCTCGCTTATTTTTGTTATTTTTGCGTTCATCTTCTATCATCATGAACTTTGCAAGTGTTGATGAGCAGATAACATTTATGTTACTGAACCAAATAACTAATTATTTCATGATTACGGAAACAGTATGCATCTGCATTTTAGGTTCGGTCTCATCTAAAAAGATAATTGAGTGAGAACAAAGTTCTCCTCCTTTTGTTCATCTTAGACAGACACATCAATTTGCTATGAATTTGTCAGCCTACAGTCTGGCACGAACGAAAAAGGAGTTCAAAGTGAAGAAAATAGTCTTCCTAGTTCTACTTTGAGAGGGGCGGCTCAACAAATATGGAGGCCTAAAGCAAAACATCAATGAGAGGTCTTACGATTTTGTTATAAACAAAAATAATTATATTTTGTATAAAAATACCAATTTTTCTCTTTTTCATATTCAAAGTGGGAGTGACTTCGCTAGAAGACAAGATGTGTGAAACAAGATTTAGATGGTTCGGGCTTGTGATAATGAAGGACATGGATGCCCCAGTGCGGAGGTGCGAGAAGTTGGCTAAGATCGAACAAAATATTGGAGGGAGGTGCCTAGACATATCATGGAACAATTACAGCTTACTAGGGACATGACTCTAGATAGGAAGGTGTGGAGGACGCGTATTAGGGCAGAAGGTTAGTAGGATGGGGGCTAGTAGTTGTAGCGTTTCACGAATAGTATCTTGCTCTTGGAGTTCTTGGTTGTTGTTTGTGGTTTTGGGTAGATATTTGGTGGTATTATTTGGTGATAATCTTGTTTTTGCTACTTCTGTTGTTTTGTTACTACCTTTTGTTTCTTGTTCTTATATTATGTCTTTTCCTGCGTTGTTTGGTCTAGAGTCGGGGTCTATTGGAAACAACCTCTCTATCTCACCTTTGAGGTAGTGATATGGACTACGTACATTCTATCCTCCCCAGACCCCACCACATGGGAATATACTGGGTATGTTATTGTTCATATGCAAAATTTAAAATACTCTCTTTCCAATATATATGATATTTTTCGTTTTTCGACTTTCAAACTTTCTGACTTTGATTGTGTGCTTAAGTTTAGTGTCTTTAAACTTTTTGAAATAAAAATTTACATACTTGTAAACTATGTATACGTATATAAAAAGTACAATAAGTTATATTTATTAACAATTTAAAATATTTTAAAAAAAATATATGAAAAATTACCATCAAAGAATAACTCATTTAACTCTACAAAATCCAAACATCACACATAAATCGAGATAAAAGAGTACTCCGTTCCTAAATAAGTGATGTTTTACTCTTTTCATTTTGTTCCAAGATAAGTGGTGTTTTAGATTTTATAGAAGAAATTATCTTATTCTTCTAAAATTGCACTTGCTTTAATAAGAATCACCTCTTTTTTCAAGGTATTTAATTAGAGGTAAGTTAATAAAAACACTTCTTATTTTCTGGTATAAATGAGTAATTCATTAAAAGGAGTGTACTCAAACTAAAAAGACCACTTATTTAGAAACAGATGGAGGATAATATAGACATACGTTAGGAAAATTAGAAACTAATTTTTCTTTACTTTTTAATTTCATCTTTAGTAATTGGAGAAATGAACGTTGTATAAAATGTGTATAGAAACAGTGTAACTATTGTATGTATATATATAATGTGTTTAGAAATTGTATAGTAGTTGTATAAAATACGTATTTGAAGGTCGGAAAAAAAAATTATATGAGTAGGACCGGAAGGTCGGAATGACGGCACGACCCTATTGAAAAAGAAAAATTATATGGGTAGGGTCGGAATGATGGCACGACTCTATGAAATCAGATATGAGGATTCACCGAAAAGACACGTGGAACTACACAAATAAGATCTGAGGAGTCATCGAAAAGATGCACAATGCTATGCAACTCAGATTTGAGAAAGTAGTCCGGAAAGATGTACAGTACTACGCAAAATATGAGTAGTCCGAAAGATGCACGGTGCCACGCAAATCAAATATGAGGAAGTAGTCACCAGATAGAAGCACGCTGGCCCAACTTTTGCTAAATGATCATTGGCCAGACGGGCGGCATATTTGTGTAGTAGCCGCCCACCGGCAACGAAGGCTCTTTGATTCTCTACCAAGATCGTTAGAGGCTCTGATACCATGTGAGAAATATCAGAGAAAAATATTATTGAATTGTTGTTTTTTACATTATTACATTGAGAGACCCTATTTATAGACACTACATTAATCCTATTCCAACTAGGAGACCACTACCCTAATCCTTTTTCAACTAGGACATAATTGCAATTCTTTTCCAAGTAGGATCCTATTTCTACTTCAATTCTAACAGTTCTATTTCTTAGAATGTGAGAATGTTGTATGGATTCAACTTCTCAGATATAATAAGAGTGTTCTATTTCTTAGGTTTATGTTCAACCTCAACTTCACATTGGCTTGGTTACTTGTTCAATTCAAGTTGCAAAACATTTTTCTTTCATTTGTTTGTTACTATGTCTTGCCATTAACTTCATTGTCATTACCACCACTTCGCTTGCTACACCTATTTTTTGTACCATGTTAAGGAAGGATTTGTGCAAGTTTTTTCCCACCTTTATCTTTTTTTTTGTCAGAATCAGATACTCGGGGACAAAATGATAATTCTCAAGGGAATGACGACAATCTATTCTATTTTTGTTCTGCATTTACCTTCCCCTTCATTGTATGACGATGACATGAGGGAGAAGTGAGGATTCAATTGTTGTTATTTACCTTTCCCCTTCATTGACTATTAGTGGATTCACATGTACTAATGTCTTGACTGTTCGGTTTTGCTTTTGCTAGATTCTTCAGATGCCCAGAGAGAAGCTGGTAGGAGGACTGAGCGACAGATACACGCGCCTAAGAAAAATTTGGATTACTCTGGAATCTTCTTTAATGAATCTTGATGATGCACTCATGCTCTTCCATGACTTCTAAAACAAGAAGATGATTTACATTATACATTCTCACCTTGTTTACCTGATTAGAATTATTTTAGATGTGCCCTTAGAATCTTGCTGTCCTGATTGGATACAAAATCTCATCCAAGAAGTTTTTTTAATGCATGCAGGCTATTTTATTTGTCATTGGCTGATATCTTGAACCATAAGGTGACTCATTAAATACTGTGTACTATCTAGTTTGTTGAGTTCCCGCCTCTTTGGTTGGCAATTATGTAGGCGACTGAATAGCAATATTGAATTTCTGTTCAAGCCAATCAGGTTATGGAAACTAAACGGTCAATTTTCTACTAAGAAAACAAGTTTCCAGGTGTGTCAACACCTAAATATCAGAAGAATATTTCGTTCTGTAGGTTGACCGATTGGATAAGATTGACATAAGGAGAAAAAACCCATATATACAATATTAGATTTATTATTGCAAGTCATAACAATTTTTTTAGATTTATTATATAACAAAGTAGTCAATCAATAATAGAATATCAATTACCCTTAAAATCTCTCTAAAAATAGTTTTTCCCTAATTTATTCATTCATAATTAACGTGAAAATTAACCGTTCTACTTCTTCATCCATTATGAACTTCTTCCTCCTCCAAAGAACATAAATCAATTTCAAGTGAAATTTAATATCATTCAGATTATTTGGTGTTAATCGTTGAATTTTTTTTAATTGAAATATAGATTTACAAATTTTGATTGCAACAGGTTATTCCCCCTCCCCCCTCCAAAAAAAGAAAAAAGAAAATCAACATCACGCTTTTCCCTCCAAAAAATAAATAAATCAACAATCACGCTTTTTGCAATATGGAAGGTGATAATTTTCTTTTAATATGGACAAAGATGGAACGTCCAGGTAATTTTTTTGAAAAAAAAAATTAAATTTTTTGTACAAAACTGAAGAAAAACTTGTGTATACTCGATATATATTTGATAGTGACAGTAGTATCGAGTATGGCGTGGAAAGATTTTTATGTGTGTTAAAGGCATTTTAATATCCAATGTGTTTTTTTAATATCAAGTGGTATATTTTAGTGTACCACTTTGATGCACGAATTATCCTTTCTTTTTCAAATTTGCTATAAATTATAGTACATTTTTGGTATTATCAGTAGTGTGGACTGTGGTATAGAATATTTTTTGTTTTTGTTAATAGGCAATATTAAAAATTTGTTTTTTCTTCATATTGAAGTGGTATATATTATTATATGCATTTGATAGTAGGCTACGTACTAACACTCTGTTTGGATGGTGGTTTGCCATGGTTTCATAATGTACGGTATGATATGGTATGGTATGGTACTGTATAGTATAGTATAGTACAATACAATATTTGGATAGACGATATCATTACTGCTGTTTAATAATAATTTTTTTGTTTGAGTTGATGGTATGGTACTATATCGTAATGGGTAAGTTTACTAAAATACCCTAGTTATTATAAATTTTAAATTTCAGAAAATAAGCTTGTTGTTAAGACAATTTAATAATTGTAGGCCTATCCTTTCTTTTTAAAATTTGGTATAAATTATAGTACATATTTGGCATTTTTTTTTGGTAAGAAAGAGATAATTTCATTGATCATTAGTCGGGATTAGGGGGATTGGAGCTCCTATCAGTAGTAGGAGGCAAAAAGTTAGAGTTCAAGGCCACAGCCCTGCCTTGTGGGTTATAGTTCAAATGTTTAACAAAACGATTAAAAGCTTTGCCAATGGAGTCATTGTTTACAATATTGGCTGCAAAAGGTGGTGCATTAGTTAGCATAGTAGGGGTTGGTAAGTACTCGCTTCTAGTTCCTTCCTTCTCCAAGCAATCCGCTACTATGTTATGCTCCCTGAATATCTGTGTTGGTGCTGCTGCTCCCAGCTCGTCTATCAATGACCTGCATTCAGACACAATGTTAGAATAAAGTGGGTGGTTTTTTTGTAAAATAGTGATGGCTATTGTTGAGTCCATCTCTATGTCAAAAGCTCTGAGGTTGTGCTCTTTTGCTACTAAAAGGCCTGATCTAAGGGTCAATAGCTCAGCCATTGTTGGGGTTGTGGGGGGGATGTGTTGGTGGTATCCAAGCACCCATTCCCCATTGCTATTCCTGAAGGCTTCTCCCAGGCCCTGGATTGGCAGTTGCAGAACCATTAATATTGAGTTTGAGTCCCCTAGTGGTTGGGGGTTCCATTTAAGACTGATGACTGCATTAGTATGATGCCTTTTGGTGTGGTTTGTCTTACAGACAAGGGTTAATTCAGTGGCATCAGCAATAACTGCCTCAACATCGATGGGTCTATGTTTGCTATTGAAGGGGTTGTCATTTCTAGTCAACCAAATAGCCCAAAGATAGTAGGGTAAGAGGGTGACCCAAGTGAGTCGGTTATTGAAGAGTTTCCCCCACAGGGCATCCCATATTTCCTCCCAGGCTTCCATGTTATGACAGGTTGAGGGAAATTTGTAGGTGTTCTTGATTTGGATACTACTCCAAAAGAAGAGTGCATTGCTGCACTCGAAGAAAATATGAGGGAGGTCTTCCAAACTGTTGTTGCAGAAGTGGCATTGTGTGGGGACATCAATGCCAATGTAGTTAAGGTAACTACTTGTGGGAAGTCTTTTGTGGGTTAAAAGCCATAAGAAGGTTTTGATTTTATTGGGGGTGTTTGCTCTCCAAATTCTCGAGAAGGTGGAGTGATGGTTATCAAGCTTAACCTTTGAGTGGTGTTTAGATAGCAGAGAGTACATGTTGCTGGTGGTGAATTTGGCATCAGGGTTGCAGTTCCATATAACAGTGTAAGGAATGTTATTATGGGCATTCGTGACCATACTAGTGATGCTTTAAGTGATGATGTTAGGGATTTGGAAGGGGATAATGGAGAAGTCCCAATTGCCATTATTGTACACTTCTTGAACAATGATGTCTAGAGTGTGGCTATTAATTGGGCCATGGATAATACTGCTGAGACTGTCAAGATTGGGGATCCAGGTGTCACCCCAAAAGCTCACCTTGTCTCCCCTACCCAACCTCCACCTAATTCCTAAGAAGCAGTCTTGCCAACCTCTCTTAATGCTCCTCCAGGTTCTGGAGCTTAACTTTTTGGTGGGAGAAGTACCATGGTTGTTGTAGTACTTATTAAGCAACACTTGACCCCAAAGAGAGGTTGGATTATGGAAAAGTCTCCAAGCAAGGTTGGCATGCATAGCTCTGTTCCTAAGTTCACTCCTGTGATGGCCAAGGCCTCCATTTTTCTTGTGGTTGGTGATGGTTTCCTATGGACTGTGGTATAGAATATTTTTCGTTTTTGTTAAAAGGCAATATTAAAAATTTATTTTTTCTTCATATTGAAGTGGTATATATTATTATATGCATTTGATAGTATGCTACATACTAACACTCTGTTTGGATGGTGGTTTGCCATGGTTTGATAATGTACGGTACAGTATGATATGGTATGGTATTATATAGTATAGTATAATACAATGTTTGGATAGACTGTATCGTTCACTACTGTTTAATAATAGTTTTTTGTTTGATTTGATGGTATGGTACTGTATCGTAATGGGTAAGTTTACTAAAATACCCTTAATTATTATAAATTTTAAATTTCAGAAAATAAGCTTGTTGTTAAGACAATTTAATAATTGCAGGTCCTATCTAAAAACAAAACCATCTCTATCTATATTACGCAAAGCATTCAAAATGAGTAAGATGATGCAAATACTTCTATTGAACTTCACAGCATTTAGAACTAATTATCCATAGTTGAATTAATCACAATGTTCAAAGAGGGAAACAGACAGATGTAATGGGAGGATCTCAACACATAAAAACTTTCAAATTAACTTGGTAAACGTGGGCATCCAGCAACAATTGAAGAAGAAGAAGACGAAAAAATGAAGAACCTAAAGGAGAACAACGTAGAGGAGAGATTGAGCAGAAAAACGTAAAAATAAAAATATATTAGGGTCATAAGTAATATAGGATAAAGGGTAAAATAGGATTAGAAAATATTATATAAGGGTATAATTGAAAAAAAAAATAACAAAACCATGGGATACCACCAAATCAGTGGTTCTGAAAATTGAAGGATTTCATGGTTATCAAACCATGAAACATACCATACCATA